>CM061131.1:4456617-5656617 GCA_030789695.1 Scilla litardierei
AGAATAGCATTTGAAGAAGAGATTTACGTTGGCTGTCAGCAACACTGACGGCTTCCATGGAGGATGGCCAGTGGTTTTGAATTTCCTATTATATATATACACATATTAAGGTTCGTTCTCTTGTGCATGCACGAGCGCAAGTTAGTTAAGATGCATGTGAAGATCTTTGCCAACAAGTATATCAAGATAGCAACTGTGCTACTGACTGCTAATGGATTGTTTGCACGTCATAAATGCCCTAATTGGCAGTTGACCTGGAATTTTTAAACATGTGATAAGTGTCCAGGCATAGGTTTGGAATGCCGGCATCGATTCCTCCTGAATGAAACATTTTGGAGACCAAAGAAGGCTTGCGGCAGTATGTGATGCCAAGCCTTGTGACAGTATGTTATCAGTCCACAAACCATTCGATTGTCTTATATTTATATTGACGGAAAGGTTCCGGTCAACAATAAGGAGGGCTGACTTTGAAGCTTTGAGTCGACGCTCGCCTTCGTCAGCTGGGGTGGTCAGGCTGTTCAGCTGGTAGCTCGGGGCTGGAGGGTGGCAGCCGAGCTACTGGGAAGATGTCCGACCTAGCTCGGGGAAGCTCCGACCTAATTGAGATACACCTACCGAGTGACATGCAACACAAGAAAACGTAAGTGGTGTCGGATTTGGGTTCCGACCCAAATCCCTCCGATGCTTAAGTTAATAATGGAACTTAAGGCAGACTCGGGGCAGCAGTCTGATCTGAAGGGAGATCGACTGTGGGGCTGGCCGACTGAGTTATGGAGGAAGAAATATGTAATGAAAAGTAAAAGGCTAATGATATCCGTGTACCTATCAATCAGTAGCCCACTTGTCCCTTGTTCTTCCGAGGTTTGATCCTTTTATAGGAGTCGTATCTCCTCAGTCCCGACGTGGTGTAACTACCACGTCCGATCATGGCACGTGCGTGCCTGGGTCTCGGGTGTAGTGGGCGAGTGGCCACTATGCCATTATCGATCCCATTTCCCCACGTTTCTCATCAGGAACGTGTGGGTTTTATGGGGGTCATCCGAACCGCATTCGATCAAGTAAATGGCCTGATATTTATACGGGCTCGGCAAATATGATGGGCCCGAAAGGCCGCTCTGCATCCTTCAGCGGGCTTTAGCCTGATCGATGTTAAAACCCTCATATATAAGTTTATGGGTTCGGCCCAATAAATTTGACTTGGCCCGGCTCAGTGTCGTTATTAGGGAATGACCCAATGATGTAACAATGGCACCCGTCACTTGAGTTCAGTCGGCGCACCGATTGAGGTCAAGTGACGTGATGCTTCATTAATTGAGCGCATCAGTCAAGGCAAAAACACTTGATCATAGTCGACCGAAGCTCTGTCCATACTGATTCGGCCGTTACAACTGCCTTAGGTTTGGAATACGGAAGGCCATTGATTGGTGACATGTGTCTTCAGGCTAGAGGATTAACCTCGATCAGGGTCGGTCATATCCCTTATAAGTAATAAGTTGGGGGCGAAGCGACGCCCAATTCTTAAATTCAAACATCAGAGGAAGAAGTCTTTAATTCTTTCCCCCTTTCTTTGCTAAGTATTCATCATGGCGGCATCGTCAGCGTCGAAAACTGACGAAATCTGGGACGAGATGGAGAGGGCTCAAGCAGCTGTGCACCAGACAGAGAGTCGGACGACCATGGGTGGTATTTCGACCGACACATCCCGTCCGTCATCATCTGCATGGGAAAGGGATTCAATGCTAATCACTGCCAATATTGAGGCCTCAGCGCATCAGGAAGGCAACGAGAGGTCGCCTGCTCCTGAAGCGATTGTCGTCATTGCTTCGAAGGTATTGGCTTCCCTTTTGCTATATTTTGAGGAGACTTTTGTCTGACACCCATATCCCCTACCGATCGACAGAGTTTGTTGGCCGGGAGAATGCCAGGTGGGAGTGTATATCAGAGCCTTTGATCTTGGGCTTCGTTTTCCAATGCACCCATTTATCTTGGAAGTCCTGAGTGCATTAGGACTCTCCCTGTGCCAACTAATGCCGAATCCTGTGGAGAATTTGGTTGGCTTTAGCATGTTGTGCATGATGATACAAGTGGAGCCGACTTTGAGATTGGTCAACTACTTCTTTATAGCGAAGATGTATCCGGGCTCTGAGTGGTATTATATCTACGTCAAGAGAGACCGACAATTGATCAAGAATCTCACCTCTTCCAACAAGGGGTGGAAGGAGCAGTACATGTTTGTCTTTTCCTGGCTCAGCGTTTTTATAACCAACTGGGCCAAGTCGACTCTCGCAGCTAACAAAGAGTGTTCCCTTGCGGAAGGCGAGTTGAAGACTGTCGACGAGTTGCTCCGCATCCTCGACAAGTTCAAGAAGACAAAGACGCTGTTTGATGCGAGAACTCTAAAATCGACTGTATGAGTGGGAGGTAAGAACTTATCTTGGAGTTGATCCAACCTACCCAATTATTTATTCCGTCCTGGTTTTGCAGGGATGAATAGATTGGAGTACCAAGAAGATCATGTGCTCCAATCGGTCTTCCATGCTTCCCTCCGGGATATTGAAGGAGGTTCGTCGTCTCAGGTTGCGGTTTGTCCTGAGGGGACGATCGTCATTGTCGAAGAGTCCTCTTCGGTTATTCCAGAGGTTTCCGAGAAAACTCAGAGACAAGAAATCGAGTCCTCTAGCGAGGGCCACAAAGGCCCTGGTGAGGAGGAGGAAGAAGAAGAATGGCGGGAGTGCCGCGGTCCAGTACTAAGCTTCTGCGGTCCCTGAGCTCCCTCAATCGAGCCAGGGGCAGAGGAAAAGAAGGTTTCAGTCTCTGGTCGAGGCCGAGGCTATAAAAAAAAGGACCGGGCTGAAAATCCTTCTGGCGGACACAACGTAGGGGCCCTAGAGGCCATTCCTGAACAGGTTCGAGTCCCGCCTTCTTATGAGGCTCTGGCGGATTCGCCGTCGGCTCATGGGCCATATTTGGCCATCGATACTTGGCCATTTGGGGTCCTCCTTCCACAAGAGCCATTACCGAAGGATATCCCTTTGGAATATAGGGCGGTCATCTTGGACGATAGGAATCCTCAAGAAATGGGGGGATGTCCAGGAGAGAGATCACATTATCCGGTGGGAGAGAATGAGTCCGCTTTCTTGAGTTGTCGGGTCACTTCCCGACTCATTGGAAATCTGACTTCTCCTCGGGACAAGGCCGTCATGGCCAGAGTCGCCACGAAAGGCTGGCGACGCTCGCGGCTCAGCAAGCCCTCCCGGTAAACAATGTTGACCAAGTTTACTCAACTTGTGGGAAGTGTTGGTCATAATATTTCCTTCGTTCACAGGCAACGATTTCGGTTGCGAGCTACGCCGGCGATCACTTGTCGTGGCTAATTATGAAGCTCATTTGGCTTTCAGAAATGAGCAGATAAAGGCTGACCAAAAGGTGATCGACGAGTCGAAGGCGAAGCTTCAGAAGGCCAAACAGACACACTTGGAGCTCCTTTCACGCATCAAAGAGGTCAAGTAAGAGCTGGCCGAGGCAACAATACGAGCTGCAGATGATGCGGGCCGTAAGAGCTCCATGGAGGCTCAGGTCGTCAAGGAGTCTACTCTGAGAAAATAAGCTGAAGAGCAGCTGCTCAAGCAAGAATAAGAATCTGCTATGAGGGAGGGAGAGCTTCAAGGCCAATTGCTCATTGCCTTGGGTAAACTCGACTCCTCCAGAGACGTTGGGGAGTCATCCTCGCAGATTCCTGAGGAGATAAAAGCGAAGATTTCTCAGGAGGCCATACACGAGTATAGGGAGAGTCTGGGCAATGTGCTGTCGCTATATGAAGTCGGCTTCACACGTTACCGACTGCAGATTGAACGTAAGTATCCTACTTCGGAGATCGATTTCGACCAGTTACAGTTGTGGTAGTTACAGTTGTGGTCGAATGATGAGCCGGAA
Source organism: Scilla litardierei (assembly GCA_030789695.1). Classification (NCBI taxonomy): domain Eukaryota; kingdom Viridiplantae; phylum Streptophyta; class Magnoliopsida; order Asparagales; family Asparagaceae; genus Scilla; species Scilla litardierei. Next base: position 4,460,551 of record CM061131.1, read on the forward strand.
GCAAGGAATAAGGGCGTTGCAGCTGATGAGGTCCCCATCATGGTGCCAGCTAAGGGAGAGGCTCCCGTGTCTGCTGCTGATGATGAAACCCGTGTCCCTACAGTTGAGGAGGAGTTTCCCGTTACAGACGAGAGATCGACGCCCTTGGAAGGTCCTTTGTAGAGCCCGACGTCCCTCGAATGTAACATCGTCTAACTCATATTTTATGATAGAGTAGTATTTTGGGGTAGAGTATTTTGGCAATATACACCGTTGGGCCCCCTCAACTGGTCCACGCCACATACTTGTAGAATGCGTAACGTGGACGTGTTGAATTATGATTCTCACAAAGTTAAATTGGTGGTAATAGAGTACTCATAGCTTGCTTGGCCAACGAGGAATCGGTTCCCAATCTCGTAGCCATATGTTAGGTGGCAAAGGGTGGCTCTCGGCTTACTTCTGACGAGAGTATTTCGGCGGCGGCGGGGGTGTCCCCTTGGCTTATGTCCGACGTGAAATAGTCTCGGAGGCGAGGGGCTGGCCCCTCGGCTTACGTTTGAAGAGAGAGTCTCAGAGGCGAGGGGCTGGCTCCTCGGCTTACGTTCGAAGAGAGTCTCGGAGGTGAGGGGATGGCCCCTCGGCTTGCGTCCGAAGAGAGAGTCTCGATGGTGCGGGTTGTTAGTTCTTGGGTTCAAGACTAACGTTGTTTTGATGATGATCAATACATTATGTTAGTGTGCGAATCAATCTTATGTTTTAGTCTCAGTTTATCTTAATGATTATATATTGATGAGACAAATCATAATGCTTGGAGGATAATACAATGAATATATTAAAGACAACCAAGAGTGATGAAGCGCTCAAGCTTGAATGAAGTCATGTAGATCATCTAATGAAGCCAAAGCTTGGAGCATGATGATGGATGTACATCATGTTGGAGAGAATCAAGGTATCATGTGCTTAAAGACTTAGACTCTAGGATATGCAATATGTAATCCATGTAATTTCTATTACTTTTCTCTTTTTAAGTCTAGGATTATTGTAATGCCTTAATAGATGGTCTTACTCATTCATGCATATGCATTTTCCATCGTAGTGAGTCTTAAGATTATCATAAAAATCACCACATTAGGTTCATTATGCCTTAAACTCAAACTGGAGTTTCTGGCTCTCCCACAGTCAACTGATGAAGGCATGACAGGCGACTGGATGACCTCCAGGCGCCTGGTCAGTCTTCTACAACCGACTGTCATGCACAGCTCAAGTCAACATTTCTTGACTCTTTCTTGAGCGCGTGGAAACAGTCGACTGGCGTTCAATTTACAGTCGCATGTCTTGCTTCAGGCGCCTAGGAATTGTTCTACAGTCGTCTGTGTGCTAAAGTACGTAACTTGCATTTTCTGGGTTTCATCCCACTTTGCAATTCAGTCGACTGATGAAGTATTTACAGTCGCTTGTCTAATTACATGCGACTGTCTAATTACAGGCACATGTGAAATGATCATATATCGTTTGAAGGCGCTAGTGCGAAAGTGGCATTTTCTCAGCTCCTTTCCATCCCAAGTGACAGTCGCCTGCTGAAGGATATATAGGCGCCTGCTCATGTTCATGTGCATGTGTAGTCTTCTACAGTCGCCTGTCTTGGCTCAAATTATAGCCGTTTGGATTTTTATAGCCGTTGATCAGTCGACTATCAGTTACTCATCAGTCGACTGTCTGTGCCGTAAACTGCCAAAATCTAGCAGTTGTAGATTTCTTCCCTTTGGATTTTTGGTTAGTTGTATGGGCTCTTCTTAGCTTCATATATATAGAAGATGGCTTAGTTCATTTAGAACGCTTGGAAATCATTAGGAATACATCGAAGATCAATTCATCTCTTTACTAAGCCACTCATCCCATATTCATTCCTTAGAGTTTCAATCTTATGCTATAGCATCTAAGCTCTAGAGAATTTCTCCAAGGGATTTTCAATCTCATTTCTTTTCTTGGAGAATATCTTTCTTCTCTTCATTTTCATATACTCTGAGAAGTGTTAGGATTCATTCCGAGAAGAGAGAAAGATCATCAAGTGCAATCAAAGCCTCATATCAAGCACTTGAGTTTCACTTGTATGCCTTCTTCTTCACATTGGTAAGATCATATCAATGCATATGTAAGTGTTATTTCGTTTCATCTTTTGTGAAACCTCTAATTCTCTCTGTGGGAATTAGTTACTCTCTTTATGAGAGAACTCTGTGTGAGAGTTTGTCTCTGTGTAGGACAAAGTCTCTCTGTGAGAGAGCAAGGATATCTCTTTGCGGGAATCCAAAATTCTCTGTGTGAGATATCTCTGTGTGAGATTGTATTCACTTCTCTTTGTGGGAATTATAATGAATATTGATGTGGCTGGATGTATCCAAGTTTGGGGAATCAGTGTAAAATCCTTGTGTTTGCGATTGTTATTGTTGAGCATACTCTTTAATTTCCACTGCTTATTGTGGTGTAATTATAGTAACTTTTAATTAAGCACTTTGCTTGCCATTACACTATTCATCCCCATCTAGTGTGTGTAGCACCGCATGGTCCTAAAAAGGGCGAGGCCCCTCAGCTTACGTTTGAGGAAAGAGACTTGGAGGCGAGGGGTTGGCCCCTCGGCTTACGTCTGAAGAGAGCCTCGGAGGCGAGGGGTTGAGCCCCTCGGCTTACGCCCGAGGAGTGAGACTCGGAGGCGAGGGGTTGTCCCCTCGACTTATGTCCGATAAGAGAGCCACTGAGGCGAGGGGGTAAGGCCACTCGGCTTACGTCTGAAGAGAGAGAGCCTCGGAGCTGAGGGGTTAGCCCCTCGGCTTACGTCCGAAGAGTGAGACTTCGGAGGAAATTGGTTGGCCCCTGGGCTTACGTCCGATGAGAGAGCCTCAGAGGCGAGGGGTTGGGCCCATCGGTTACACCCGAGGAGTGAGCCTCGAAGGCGAGGGGTGAGGCCCCTCGACTTACGTCCGAAGAGAGAGAACCTTGGAGGCGAGGGGTTGGGCCCTCAGCTTACGCCTGAGGAGTGAGCCTCGGATGCGAGGGGTGAGGCCCCTCGACTTACGTCTGAAGAGAGAGAGCGTTTGGAGGCGAGGGGTTAGCCCCTCGGCTTACGTCTGAAGAGAGAGCCTCGGAGGCGAGGGGTTGGCCCCTCGACTTACATCCAATGAGAGAGCCTCGGAGGCGAGGGGTTGGCCCCTTAGCTTCGCCCAACGAGCAAGACTCTGAGGCGAGGGGTTGGCCCCTCGGCTTACGTCCAAAGGGTCTAGACATTCCCCTGATGATGCAGCTGGCTCAGCCCCCAAAGGGTGAAGATATTGCCCCGATCGTGTAGCTCGGTCGACCCGCAAAGTGAAGGCACCCTCCGATCGTGTAGCCGAGCGGCCCACGATGGTAGAGTCATCTCCGTCCGCATAGCCTTGCCGGCTGGTGGAAAGAGAGAAGTTGGTCCCCGATCGTGTAGCTCGGTCGGCACGTGAAGGGGAGGTCCCCTCCGATCGTATAGCTGAGCGGCCCGCGAGAGTAGAGTCACCTCCGACCGCATAGCCTTGTCGGCCGGTGGATGGAGGGAAGTTGGCCCCCGATCGTGTAGCTCGGTCAGCTCGCGAAGGGGATGCCCCCTCCGATCGTATAGCCGAGCGGCCCGCAAGGGTAGAGTCACCTCCGACCGCATAGTCTTGCCGGCTGGCGGATGTAGAAAAGTTGGCCCCCGATCGTGTAGCTCGGTCGGCCTGCGAAGGAGAAGCCCCTCCGATCATATAGCCGAGGGACCAGCGAAGATAGAGTCACATCCGACCGCATAGCCTTGCCGGTCGACCGGCGGATGGAGAAAAGTTAGCCCCGATCATGTAGCTCAGTCGATCCGCGAAGGGGAGGCCACCTCCGATCGTGTAGCTGAGCGGCCCGCGAGAGTAGAGTCACCTCCGACCGCATAGCCTTGTCGGCTGGCAGATGGAGGAAAGTCGGCCCCCGATCGTATAGCTCGGTCGGCCCGCGAAAGAGAGGCCGCATGTGATCGTATAGCCGAGCGGCCCGCGAGGATAAAATCACCTCCGATCGCATAGCCTTGTCAGCCGGCGAATGGAGGAAAAAAGTCCCCATTCGATGGGGCGTTCAATACGCCATAAAAAGAATTTGTCATGGAACTTGTGTAGTTTGACTGAAAAGACAATTGCATTGATTCAAGCGGAAATTTGCGAACTAGGAAATATAAAAATATACAGGCTTTTAATTCAAGGAAGAAAAGTCATAGTCTCTTGCTTCCGGCCTGCTTGAACTAAGGGATTCTGAAGGAGGTTTTAAGGGACGCCCCTGGTAACAGGGGAGTTAGACATGAGCCACTTATCCTTGGACTTCGAGGTTCCTTCTTTAGTCGGTGTGTCGTCGACGAACCTCCTCAGATGACCTCTTTTAACAAGAGCGTTGATGTCCTTCTTCAGGGTGAGGCAGTCATATGTGTGGTACCAGCAAAACTTCAGGTCGTCTCTCTTCTCGTACCTGCCCTTGTGTTTGGGGGGAGGCCGGTCGAAGAACCTTTCGCTCTTTGCGTAGACTTCGGCCCTGGGTGCGTTTAGCATAGTAAAAGCTTCATCCCTCGGGGATAGGCGGTCCCACGGGCTCCTGTCGCGCTGCCTCTGATCCCTAGTGTCCCAACGTGTGTTATCTCGAGGCCGGGCCTCTTTCTTTGCTTCATCAGGATGTTTGAGTGAGCTTTTCTTTTTGGCAGCGATCACTTCTTCGGAAGTCATGAAGCGCTCCGCCCTTACAAGTAGGTGTTCCAGGTTGCTTGGAGGGAATTGATGGAGGGATTTCAGTAGGTCTTCATTACGGAGATCTCGAGTGAGGGCTGCGATGACTATGTCATCAGTGGCTCCCTCGACTTGCAGCTTCTCGGTGTTGAAACGCCTGAGGTAGTCACGTAGCGGCTCTCGCCCCTTGCTCCAAGGAGAATAAGTGAGACGACTTCTTCTTCTGGCGTTTTCCTGCTATGAATTGCCTGCAAAATAATTGAGACAACTCATCAAAAGAACCGATGCATCGGTCGGGGAGCCCATTATACCACTCATCGACGGCCTTGGTCAGAATTGTGTGGAAGGCCCAACATAAATATGGCTCGTCGGCTCCGTGCAGCTCTATCACACTCTGGTATCGTCGGATGTGCTCTCCTGAATCTCCCGTATCGTCGTACAATCTCAGGGACATGATTTTGAATTTCATCAGTCATGGAGCGGAAGTGATACTCACCTTCAGAGGAGTCTACCTGCTTGAAGCTGAGGTGATTGGTGGTTGCTCCGCCTCCGGACGGTGGATCCGTCGGTACGTCGAGGCACTGGATGATCTGGCAGGGCTACCTCTCGGGGGATAAGGAGAGCTCCAGTAAAGGTGGTTCCTCCCGTTATGTTGTCCAGTGGAGGTCGTGTGGAAGTAAAACTGTAGGCTTGAGGCTCTCGGTCTCTCGCCTGCTCCACAGCGCTGAGTGCACCCCGTCCATTGCAGGAGGGTCCATGCCCTATCGGGCGCCCCAAGGGGATGGTGGTTTCCTTCCCTTCGATCTCCGTGGCCCCATTGTAGTGTCCAACGTCGATGGCATGGAATGGGAGGTTCCATTCAGGCTCGATTCTCGGATATCCCTGGCTTCCTGGCGCTAAGCGTCCTCCCATGTGGGCCGGCGCTGGTACGAGGGTGGCTGCATCACAACCTCTCAGATCGATTGATGGATGATTTTCTGGGTGGCCGCAGTCAATGCCGCAAGGCTGGCGTTGACAGCTTGAGTAAAGCTGTTAAACTGCTCTTGGATGACCAGGTGTACACTGGGTACGTCGACGGAAGATCCAGCTTCGTCTGGAACTTCTGGGACGTCATGGTTTGGACCGAGGATCGGTCCGTCATTAGAGGGTCCAGTCGACATGGCTTCGTAATTGCTTTGGGATGTTGACCGACTCAAGGTGAGAAACTACCTGATGGTTTCCCCCAGACGGCACCAACTGTTGACGGTAATGTTCCGATCAACAATAAGGAGGGCTGACTTTGAAGCTTTAAGTCGACGCTGCCTTCTTCAGCCGGGGTGTCAGGCTCTTCAGCTGGGTAGCTCAGGTCTGCAGGGTAGCGGCCGAGCTACTGGAAAAATGTCCGACCTAGCTCGGGGGAGCTCCGAGCTAATTGAGGTACACCTACCAAGTGACCTGCAACACAAGAAAACGTAAGGGTGGTCGGATTTGGGTTCCGACCCAAATCCCCTCCAATGCGTAAGTTAATAGTGGAACTTAAGGCAGACTCGGTGCAGCAAGTCTGATTTGAAGGGAGATCGACCGTGGGGCTGGCCGACCTAGTTATGGAAGAAAAAATATGTAGTGGAAAGTAAAAGGCTAATGATATCAGTGTATCTCTCAATCAGTAGCACACTTGTCCCGTGTTCTTCCAAGGTTTGGTTCTTTTATAGGAGCCGTATCTCCTCAATCCTGACGTGGGGTAACTGTCGCGTCCGATCGTGGCACGTGCGTGCGTGCCTCGGTCTCGGGCGTAGTGGGCGAGTGGCTAATATGCCATTATCGATCCCATTTCCACCGTTTCTCATCAGGAACGTGGAGGCTTTATGGACGTGATCAGAACCGCATTCGACCAAGTAAATGGCCTAACATTTATACGGGCTCGGCAAATATAATGGGACCGAAGGGCCGCTCTGTCTCCTTCAGCGGGGTTTAGCCTGATCGGCGTTAAAACCCTCATATATACGTTTATGGGTTCGGCCCAGTAAATTTGACTTGGGCCGGCCCAAGGTCGTTATTATGAAACGGCCCAATGATGTAACAATTTACATTCGTTGTTTGTGAAGCAAGGAAATGATGGCTTGAACTTGTGTTTGCACTTCTCCAAGCAACATTTGTTCTTTTCAAAGTTGAGTTCCTTTCTAGTAGGATTTCTATGCAAGTCACGAAAATACAAGACCATAAGAAGACCGGCAAGGTATTTACCAGCTTTGGCAGTTTGGATGAAGCTGGTTAGTAAGGTCTACTATGGAGTCTACTCGTATTTGCAGAAGAGAACTGATCAAATCGAAAGAAGGTATGAACTATGAAGTCTATCAACAGCCGCATATTTCCATTATACCCATGTTATCAACTTCTCACTTTTGGCCTACTTTTCCATTAGAATTTCCAAATAATTTTAAGGTGTGGAACAAGATCCCAATTCATATCTCACCACTTTCTGCTATTCTTTATTGATGCTTCCGCATATCAGTTCGGCTTTAACATCCTACGAACAGGAAACCTGCCCTCATTGGCAAAGATCAGGACATTTCGTTTCGGTCTGCTGTTTTGAATGTTCTCTCAATAAGCCTAAGACTATCTCAGTTTGTGCATTTAGTAAACATATTCAATTGTTTATCCTTTCAATTTATCAATAAAATCTTACCGATTTACGAATTTACAATAAATATTTATGCTTTAGGTTCATCAATAAAAGCACGCCAATATACAATAAATTGCTAGGAAACAACAGTTTCAAAGAATGACTCACAGTTTTGGTAATTTCACGGAGAAGGCCATCTTGTGTGTGAACGAAGATCATTTTCCAATGTTGCACGAGATCAAACTCCAATTTTGTAGGTTTGGATAGTTTAGAAAAATCTTGGGTAACTTTGGCAATTTGGTCTGCCGCACGCTTCTTGCTTTTCTGCAATTCTGAAGGGAAAAAACATGTTAGACAGGAATGGCATATAATGAAAATTTTCCCCAGAATCCTTGCTGCTAACACTGCGAAAAATCTAAATGGTGATAACCCAATTTACTTGTAAATAGAAGTAATACACAGGCTTACCAGTTAGCCGGCTTCTCGCATCCTGGACAGTGAGATCCATCCACATATGTGCAGCTGCTTGCATTTACATAAAAATCATATAACCATTAATTACATGCTATATTCAAAAGAAAATGAAATGGAAAACTTCCCAGATTAGGAGAACAGCCAACCGGCACAGCAACACACATCTTACGATAACTGCAATCACACGAGCACCACTGTAGTGTGAGAGAATGTGGGCTTGCCATGTTGTTGGGACCTCCCAACTAGGGAAGCTTAGCAAGCTCTAAAACAGAAACAGTAGTACTATTCACAAACCAAAACTAATTATACCATCAAATGGTCATCAGAGGATTCACCTTTGAGACAGAAAGTACATGAACATGGTTTTCCCAAGCCCATGCTCTCCAACAGCTCCTGGGTTAAGTTTCCACCGCCATCCAACATGTTTTCCTTCAAAGCCAAAAAATCAACATTGTGATCATGTGAAGAAGACAAAGACTTGTCATGCCCCTTGACTGTATGGATGAGATCCCTGGTAACATCTGCCCTATCATGTTTGTAATTTTCTTCTACAGCGTCATCCGATTCAGTTGATATATCCTCAGTTTCATTGCAGTGACCAGAAGCTAGACCAAAAGGTAAACCACTGTGTCCAGAATGATCAGTTTCGACAGTCTTTTGCAATGCATTATCTCGGCAAACTTCACTTGGAACCGCCAGTCCACATGTCCGCTTTGCATTCGGTGGAAATGGGGGAAGCATATCATGAACTTTCGCTTTCCCCTTACTAACAGTTCCTACACCTTTATCCAGAAAAATTTGTGAACTGGAATTTGCAGAGCCTTCTGCAGAATCATGATTAGAACCTTCTAGAGCAGTTATCGTCCCCCCATGGTCTACATCTCCCAATATCTTCCAGCCAGTGAATTCCATCATGAATTCTGAAACACAAGTTTGATGAAATTCCCAGGAAGATCCCCAAATGAGAATTGGGTTGGCTTCAAGGCAAAATAGATGTGTGTTTAGTGAAAGATAAGAAATTAGTGAAGGATGGAAAATATGAAAAAGATACTTAGTTTCTCATTTTGTGAATTTGCTTGCTAAGAAAATACTTTTAAATATTAAATGATGAGTGGGAGAAACAGATCAACAAAGCTTTAGTTTCACTACACGTTCCATAAAACCTATAGATCATTAGCCTCTTGTTAATAAAAAGGGTGACATGGACAACCTCTCCCTCGCCCTAAAAGAAAAAGGAAAAAAAACCTGTTGTAAAATCTACAAGATTTACATAACCAAGCAAACACTGGACTAAGGTATAGAATCAGTCAAATCTACAATCACTTCATGGCTTAAAAAATAAAAATAAATTATCAGTATCCCCATTAACAACCAGATTTCAAGAAACACATTGTTGCAGAACCAATATCCAAGTAAAAAATTCCCATAGCGAGGAATGGTTCTTCTAACCTGTCAAATTACAGATTAGATAGGTTTCTGAACATTCACAAGCTAACCTATTTCAATATAACTATATTAACAAGAGGAAACCCACAATTACCTAGATGTACAATAAAATTATGCTTACCAAGGTTTAAAAACTAATCACTTAAAAAAATTACTTGTGTTGGGACTCCACATGTGATAAAGATCGAATTCGAGAAGAAGTTCAATTCGAGAGGGACTCCACAGGTGATAAAGATCGAATTCGAGAAGAAGTTCAATTCGAGAAGAAGTCTTTTATTTGATAGAGTTTGAGTCATTACAGAGTTCTAATTAGTTGATTTTTTTGTTATTTTGAGAATTTTTGTTATTGAGTCTTTTATTATTTGAGTGTTTTAGTTGATCTAGAATTTCTAGTCCTAGTCAGTTTCAGAGAGTCAAGTTGTAAGCCTATATAGAGTCCGCAAACTTCTTAGTTTTTAATGAAGAATTCATTGAAAATTAGTTTTTGGTGTAAACTTTTAGTATCACCATGAATTAAATCTTTAACATGGGTGTACGAGAGTGGGCTTGATAGCCCGGATGAGAGGTCCGAAAGATCTCTACGTGCGAGGCGTGCGATGAAAAGATTTTCGGGGTGTGAGATCCAAAAATTTATCAAATCCCTAATCTATTTTCCCCTAAATTCACACAACATCCCTTCCCGCTTCCGTTCTTCGTCAAATTGGTATCAGAGCCAAAACCTGATTTATCTTTATCTTTTCTTTTTTCTCAATTAAATCCTTTTCTTTTAGTTAGATTTTAGATCAAAGATAAAAAAACTCTTTTTTCCTTTTAGTTAGATTTTATATAAAACATCAAAAAACTTGCCTTTTCTTTTCTTTCTTTTCTTTTTCGTCATCCTCTTCTTATCTTTAGGATTTTCAAAAAATCCTAATTTTTTTCTTCATCTTTTTCACTCATAAAAATCCTACATTTTCCTTTTCTTCTTCCTTTCTTCCACTTAGATTTGATTTTTATAAAAGAATGAAATAAAAAAGGGGGATTAAAAAAGATAGATAAAAATAAAAAAAAAGATAAAATCCAAAAGAGAGAGATCAACAAAAGAAAAATCAAAAAATATAGAGATAAAAAAATAAAAAAAGAGAACTATAAAAAATTCAAGAAAAATAGAAAAAAGGAGCGAAAAGAAGGGAAAAAAATTTACCGTCCATACCGCCCCAAACCATAACTCCACCACTGCCTATGTCTGTCGTCACCCCACACTTGTTCATCTTCCATGTGATATAATCTGAATGAATGATTAAAGAAGTTTATGCAACTGAAAGTCCCCTGATGTTGATGATGATCTATGTGAATCTAGTGCTCATATCAATATCATTATGTGTCTCCTTACAAAACTTAAAGATGAGAAAAATTGACGAACGACCAATATTTTTCATACCTAATCAAGGTATGTGATAAGTCATACAAATTAATAATTGATGGAGATAGTTATATTAATATTATCACTAAGTTAACCTTAGAATGGGCCTAGTAGCTAAGCCTCACCACAGCCATATAATGTCACTTAGATTGACAAAACTGCTCATTTAGTGCCTCTTTAGCTCCTGGGATGACAAAACTGCTCATTCACCACAGCCATATAATATTATCACATAGTGATGTTTAGTGCCTCTTTAGCTTGCGAGTTAGCATTATCACATTTGGTGTGATTTTATACACATGAATGCAACGCACGATTTGCTTGAAAGACTTTGTTTGTACGACCTATATGTGACGAGTTATCTAAGGTCAAATATACACATTCATATTTAAAGGGAAGAAAATTGTATTGAAACCTTGCCAACCTAAGATTTGAGTGGCTCAACAAAATGGGTTAAACTTCAATGAGCCAAGTGAGTGGAGTTATTTAAAGGTTGAACAAGAGCCTGAGCCAGATGCTGAGTTCAAGACCAAGTTGGAGCATGAGTCTACATCTGTAGCAAAAATTAAGTTTGAGCCAGAACATGAGATAAATCTACAGATTGAGATAAAGTTGGATCCCGAGCCTGAATTGGAATATGAGCCAAAGCCCTATCTTGAGCGATCAGTTGAACATGCGCCAGAACTGTTCAAAGAAGCACCACAGATTCCGATTAAGCATCTTGAATTTTTCATCCCAGATTCTTCACATCCACAAACAACCATGTTCTACATGATTTCATCTCTCTTGCTATTTGGGATAATTTCACAGAAGATCTTCGTCTGCAAATCTACATCATATTATACTTCAAAGTTCATGTGCACATCTTCTCTAGCCATAAGTGACCACTGATTTCTGCTCGGTTTTTCCTATCATCGTTCACCTGGGGAAGAAGTTCTTAAGCCGAAAAGAATGATAGAGATCAAATTCGAGGGGTCTTTTATTTACTAGAGTTGGAGTCTTTAGAGAATTCTAATTAGTTGCATCTTTTTTGTTATTTTGAAAGATTTGTTATTTGAGTCTTTTATTATTTGAGTGTTTTAGTTGAGCTAGAATTTCTAGTCCTAGTCAGTTTTATAGAATCAAGTTGTAAGCATATATAAAGGCTATAAACGTCTTAGTTTTTAATGAAGAATTCTATGAAAATTAGTTTCTGGTGTAATCTTTTAGTTTATACACGAATTACATATTTTGCATTGATATGTGAAAGATGGCTTGATTGACTGGGCGAGAGGTCCGAAGAATATATACGCGCGAGGCATGCGAGTCTGTGATTAAAAGATTTTCAGGATGCGAGGTCCAAAAATTTATCAAATCTATATTCTACTTCTTTCCCAAATTCCCACCACATCCCTTCTCGCCTGCGTCCTACATCAAAGGGGTTTATAACCGGTGCACACAATACTCATACACACACGAGTACAAAATGATCAAGCACACACAAAGAAGAAGATATTTGGAGATAATCCATCTCTATCACTAAAGAAACGTACACATCTCTCCCCACAACCATAAAACCCACAGCCAAGCCCTCCACTACAAACACCACTACTGAGATGTCCACACACTTTGCCTCTTTCCTTCTTGCCTTAACCACCTAATGACCTTTACAATAGATTTTTATAGACTCTTACACAATTACTGAAATGCCCATGTACACGTATCTGATACAAACCAATCACATTCGTTACAAAATACAAGTACAACAACCATGTACATACATACAAAAAACAAGATAGTCCCTAACTTTTCAAGTTTTGCTATTCAGATTTTTTTTATGGAACACACACTTTCATTAAGCAACAGGATTTACGGACAAAGCCTACCAATAATAATCAAAAAATTTCTCAACCAGGTACATTACTGGCAAGAAAAAGTGTATCCTAATGCACAAAATCCATATAAGTACTAAAATGATGAGAAGCTAATGAAATCAATAAAAAGGAGGAGGAAAAGGAAAGTACCACCATCTGCATGGTTACTCAAAATCTAAACAAATGCAAATCCTGATTTCGTAACTTATTGTACCATAAAAAGTATTCCAACAAAAGGAAAAATAGTTTCTGAAATCTTAACATAATGGCCAAGTTTAGGAGAACTCAGTTCATTAATCAAAATTTAACTCAATTTTACCCATAGCAAAAGAAATTGAAAAGATGATGTCGTAGTGGACTCTGGATGATCTGGATATGCATTCCTTCTATTTGTCATATAATTTGCACACCATAATCAGCAAAAGCGTTAGCGAGTCGAAATCGAGATGTGGCCCCCATTTTAATTCCTCCAATGCTCAAGTTCGAACCTAAGAGATAAAATGTATAATCTCAAATGAAAGAGAGGGAATGAGAAGAATATAATGAGCTCACCTCCCTACCAAAAATGAGGGTTATATATAAGATTTTGAAGATGTATTTTAATAATTCAACTTCGTAAATTGACCCTCCTTCTGTTAGTGTTTCAGTCCTCCCATTGGAGGGTGACACGGGTTGGTGGGGAATTCCAAAGTATCGGGTAGGCCTATGAGATGGACGGGTTGTGGTGTCTTTGTGGTTGTGTGTGGTTGGTACACTTGCACTCCTGATGGGCTAGCGTGGCGGAGAGTGTAGAGTGGTACCCGAGGCTCCTGACGGGCTAACGCGGCGGGGAGTCCTCTTTGCTCCCCCACACAGTTGGGAGAGGTCCAGTCTCATACGTCATATTCGATATTAGGGTTCCAAAAGCTAATATTGTATGAAATTGATTGACTGACTTTCTTTTACGCCTTAGCCGTACTTGTTATATTTTACTGCTACTATCGTCACTCCTCCCCTTATACCCTCTACTATAGTGTTGTTCTCATTTGAGATGTACAACTCTGTTGGTTGTTTCTTTGTTACGCATGCCATGTTTAGTTGTGACACCTTCGCTTGTAGCACTTTGCACTCAGTAGTAGTATAGTGTATGTTGCATTTAGGGAGGAGTATGGAATTCCTACTGGGTCATGTGTTGACGTGCCCCCGTTGACTTTTTCAGGTGAGGTTTTTGGAGATGGCAGATGGAGTTGGAGGTTGAGTATGGAGTTCTACTGTTGGCAGTTGGAGCTTAGGTTGGATGGTGAGGGGTGATGAGAGAGTTATGCGTACTTTGGGTTTTCTTTTGGGTGAGAGATGCTTGTACTATATGAATTGATGCATAATGATGCTCTGAGATGTATATGAAATTGTAAAATGTTTGTTTTATTTTAATATTTCTATGTGGCGTAGTGTCGTTCTGTGTTCATTGGTTGGTTGGTTGTTGAACGCTACATGTACTATTCCCAACAACGCATAGTGAACCTGCTGATACGTTTTAGTTCTCGTCATGTACCTTGTCTTTCTGGGTATCCCAAGGATGGAGTGGTTACATAAGTTCGTGGTGATTTTCATAGATGATATCCTAGTATATTCGAAGAGCGAGGAGTAGCATACTGAGCATTTGAGGATGCTCTTGGAGACGCTCCGTCGTCATAGTCTATATGCCAAGTTCAGCAAATGCGAATTCTGGCTGGACAGAGTTGCATTCCTTGGTCATGTGGTATCAGGAGTTGGCATTTCAGTGGATCTGGAGAAGGTCAAAGCGGTCAGTGAATGGCCTTTACCTCGATCAGCATCTGACATTAGGAGTTTCCTTAGATTGATGGGATATTATCGCAGATTCATCAAGGACTTCTCGAGGATAGCTGAGCCTATGACGAGTTTGACGAGGAAGGACATCAAGTCCAGTTGGTCAAATTCTTATGAGCAGGCCTTTAGCACTCTGAAGGAGAGGCTGGCTATTGCACCGGTCTTGGCTATTCCAGATAGAAGTGGAGGCTTCAAGATATTTTGTGACGCATCAGGCAAGTGCCTAGGATGTGTTCTGCACCAGTACAATCATGTGGTCGCATATGCTTCACGTCAGTTGAAGGTTCATGAGAAGAACTATCAGACCCATGACTTGGAGTTAGCAGCTGTCGTCTTTGCATTAAAGATCTGGCGACATTTCTTACTGAGTGAGAAAGTGAAAATCTTTACTGATCACAAAAGTTTGAAATACATATTCACTCAAAAGGAGCAAAATATGAGACATCGTAGATGGTTGGAGTTGATAGCTGACTACAACATCGACCTTCAGTATCATCCGGGGAAGGTGAAAGTCATACCCGATGCTTTGAGTCGACTACCTGAGGTGATGATTTTTATGGCTCAGTGGAAGTTACAGCAGGATCTGCAAGAGTTGAATGTTGAAGCTGTTCTACCGGGAGTCACTTCATCGTTGATGAACATGAATATTCAGTCGACGATTGTAGATCGGATCAAAGTTGCTCAAGCTGGAGATATTAAGTTGCAGAAGATCAGAGAGCAGGTTGAAGCAGGACTACGGACTGATTTTCTTATCCATGAGGATGGATCCCTGAGATATGCCAGTAGGATCTGTGTACCTACAGGGGATATCAGAGAAGAATTGATGAATGAGGCACACAGTTCACCTTATTCCATCCATCCTGGTGGTACGAAGATGTACACGGATCTTCGTCAGAATTTCTGGTGGCACAGGATGGAGAGAAGCATGACACGGAGCGTTGCCAGGTGTCTTGTGTGTCAGCAAGTGAAGGTTGAGCACCATCGCACTGCTGGACTGCTACAACCTCTGCCGATCCCGGAGTGGAAGTGGCAGCACATCACGATAGACTTCGTGACTAGCCTACCTCGAAGCACCAAGCAGAACGATGCAATCTGGGTCATCGTTAATCGATTGACCGAGTCTGCGCACTGCATACCATTCCGAGTGGGACAATCCACGGAGATACTGGCGAGGAAGTATATGGAGGCAATGATTTAACTCATACCTTTATAATTTCTTTCTAGTACAAGTTGTGATGAGAAACATGTCGTGTAGGAGATCGTACGGTTGCATGGAGTTCCCGTGTGCATTATATCCGACCGAGATACGAGATTCACGTCTCAGTTCTGGAAGAGTCTGTAAACCAATCTGGGTACCAGTCTGAAATTCAGCATTGCGTATCACCCGCAGACGGGCGGACAGTCAGAGCATACCATTCAGATCTTGGAGAATATGCTGCATGCTAGATCTCAAGGGCTCATGGGAAGATCATATGCATTTGGTGGAGTTCTCCTACAACAACAGTTATCAGGCAAGCATTGGCATGTCGCCATTTGCTGCTCTCTACGGGAGGAAATGTCGATCACTACTGAGTTGGGATGACATTGGTGATAGAGAGCTATTGGGACCAGAGATGATAGTCGAAGCGGTTGATGTTGTGCGGGATATCAGGGACAAGCTTCGGATCACCCAGGACCGTTACAAGCATTGGGCGGATGCTAAACGACGTCCTCTAGAGTTTCAGCCGGGAGATCATGTATTCTTGAAGATC
Organism: Scilla litardierei; assembly: GCA_030789695.1. Classification (NCBI taxonomy): domain Eukaryota; kingdom Viridiplantae; phylum Streptophyta; class Magnoliopsida; order Asparagales; family Asparagaceae; genus Scilla; species Scilla litardierei. The sequence continues at coordinate 4,476,639 of CM061131.1, forward strand.
TCACGGAATCGAGAAGTGATCCGCTTCGGAAAGCAAGGCAAGCTTAGTCCGAGATACATTGGACCCTTCGATGTGTTAGAGCGAGTTGGAGAGGTAGCTTATCGCTTATCACTGCCACCATCCTTAGAGGGAGTTCATGTTCACGTGTCTCAGCTCCGTCGTTATATCAGCGATCCTTTTCACGCTGTGGACTACTCAAAGATTAGAGTTCGATCGGAAGCAGCAGCCAATACAGATCCTTGACAGACGTCAGAAGACGCTCAAAAACAAGTCTGTCAATCTTGTTAGAGTGATGTTGCGGCACGATTCGCCAGGAGAGTCCACCTGGGAAAGGGAAGAAGAGATGAGAGAGCGCTACCCTCATTTGTTTCCTGATCAGTAGTTGATAAAAATTCAGAGGGCGGAATTATTCTTAAGGTGGGTAGGATGTAATGGCTACATTTCCGTCGTACGTATTTCGTATGTACCTCTTGATGTATTAGATTGTGTGCTTTCTTGCACTTTGATTTTTAATATTTTACCCGTAGTTCGGACTAACGATCGGACACTGTATTCACGATCCTCTCGAAGGCGCGATCGCTCGGTATTTTCTTTATAATTTTTGGATGCCAAGGAGTGAAATTGTAAAATCTGATTATTAACATTATTATTATTTTTGTAACTAAAATTTTAAATTCAAACTTTAAATATTATCTAAAGTTATATTTTTTAAACTAATTATTAATAACCTAACTAACTCCCCTAACCCGCAACACCCCACCTGAATGTGGTACCCATCACCTCCACGTCACCACCCCATGCACGCCTTCCCGCACATCTCGCATCACCTCGCACGCACGTCGCCCCCCTCGTTCGCCTTCTTCTCCTTCTCCTCCTCCTCTTCTTCTTAAACCCATCAGCAGTCGCCCTCTCCCTTTGCCAAGCCCACAACCTCCAAGCTCCAACCTCCTCTTAACGCTGCCAACAACTCCTTCCGTCCGCCATCAACCCGAACCCAGCCTCCGAACCGCACAGTACAGCCTCTACCCAACATCTTTTGAACCCCATCCCCTCCCTCCATCTCCTCCCTCCAAGCCAACACCCCGACCACCGGCCAGTGTTCTAAATATCGGACAGATATCCGATATATCGACCGCAATATCGGTTTTATCACTAGGCCGATACGATATGTGCTTATATATTGCAGTTTCCGATATTTGGAGAAATATCGCCGCAATATCGGGTTGCGGCCGATATTGCGGCCGATATATCACTTTGAAATATCGGCCGCAATTCACAGTTTTTTAAAAACAAAGTTAGAAGGTCGGTCCACTTAAAAGTGGATCCGACCAGATTCACCCGACCCAATCAGTTACTTAAAACAACGAGGCATCGGATTTTTTGAGAGATAATCGCTCTTTGTCCTAATTCTAATCACGCCGCTCCACTCAGCTCCGTAAGTGGACCGACCCGATTCACCCGACCCAATCATTTACTTAAAATGACAAGGCATCGGGTTTTTTGATAGATAATCGCTGCTTTGCCCTAATTCTAATCACGCCGCTCCACTCAGCTCCATACGACAAAAATTTCCAGCGATAATCGATTGAGCTTTGGCGTCCGGCATTAAATCTTTGTAATGAAATGTTTTCTATCAAGGTGAGTAGCGAGCCCTATTTTTTTCATTTTTTCATTTTTCTTCAGTTTTTCATTTTTTTCCTTCCAGTTTTGGGTTTTTTTCTATCAATCGAGCTTTGACATCCGACGTTCGATGTTCGCAATGGATTTTCCGATCAAGATTATTACTTACTACTTAGTATTCTTTACCTTTTTCATTTTTATCATTTTTTTCTTTTTCTGAATTTTTTCAGTTTTCAGTTTTTTTCAGTCCAGCGATTGTTCTTCGCAAGAGAGGGGTTTTCAATCAAGGTGAGCATTCTTTTCCTTTTTTACATTTTTTGTTTTTTTTTCAGTTTTTTCTCATCTTCATACTGGTAATATTGATCCACATGAATAATATGAGAAGTTGTTTATTAAGCTATTACTATGTGTCCATTAGAATAACATTGACCCTCATGACCACTTACAGAAATATTCCACCAAGTGGATGATCGGTATTCACGTTTAATGATGTAAGTATACCCAAAACATACTTTTATTTGAGTTTCTATAGTTTATATTTTCTTAAACACATCTATACTTTTGTTTGACATCATTTTTTACCCTCTGATATTACACTCTGATATTTAATCAATATCCTCGCTATTCATGTTTAACGAGAGAAGTATAACCAAAACATACTTTTATTTGAGTTAGTATAGTGTATATTTTCTTATATACATCTATGCTTAAACATACTTTTATTTGAGTTAGTATAGTTTATATCTTCTTAGATACATTTATGCTTGCATATGTCATCATTTTAAGCCTCCGATATGACATTCCGATATTTAGTCAATATCCCCGATATATCTCCGATATCCGCAATCCGAAATCAAATTTCCTAGGCCGATACACGACCGATATCCGTTATTTAGAACACTGCCACCGACAACCCAACCCGCCTCTGAGCAACCCCGCACGAACCCACAATCGCACCAAGCCCACGCCACACCGACACCTCCTCCGCCATCCTTCTTCCCTCTCCCCAGCAAACCAAACGCCAGCCCCTCCTCTTCCCTCTGCCATTTCCGACAGCTCGCACCCGCCGACCAGCCTCCGCCAAGCCCGCACCACCCCGACTCCGATGACCTCCCCACGTCACCGCTCCCCGACCTCCGTTTCCCTCCGCTCGAACTCGCACAACGCCACACCCCGCGTCGCCGATCACCAAACCCCACCGTCCCTTCGACGACACCCTCGTCATATCCCACAGCGCCTTAGCCCCAACCCACCTTCTCACTGCACCCTCTCCACCGCCGAACTGCCCCCTCGTCTTGAACACCGACCCTCTCACTTGCAAAGCCCGCACCCCCTCATGGCAGCCTCTCCACCACCGAACTGCCCCCTCGCCTTGAACCCCGACCTCCGATCACCAGCGCCCCTCTGACGTCAACCTCGCCGCGCCCCGCTCTTCTCGTCGCCACGACTCCCACCGTACGACGTCCTCAAGCCCGCGCCGCCGCTCCAGACCGTCGCCACCCCATCTGCAAACACGTAAACTAAAATACGATTAGTTTTATATTCTATTAGTTATTAGTATACTGCATGTTTAATTAGTATGTTAATATATATAAGTATATATATATCAGTATTATGTTAGTATATTAGTTCATAATATAATGTTAGTTGTAATATGACATAATGTTAGTCAGTAAGTTATTTTTTATAACATGAGTTAGTATACCTCAGTACGAATTATCAGTAGCATTCATATATGTTAATATTATATTATCAGTTAGTTAGGTGTTAGTATTATCAGTAAGTAGTATATATATAATATGGTTAGTAATATATAAGTTAGCAGTAAGTTCAGTAATGTTAGTATATTAATTAGTAATGATAACTGTATGTAATAATTAAGATGTGTCATATATAAATATGAATTTTAATCAACTAAATTAATTTAACCTAACATTAAAATCTAATGACGCAGATAAATTACATCTCTCATCACGATCACCTGAACATCCGAAACCAGCTACACCAGGCAAGTGTGCGAATTATTGAAATTTAATATTCTTTTACCAATTAATTTCCTTGTTTGGGTTAAATGTCATAATTTATGAAAATACTGATAATTAATATAGTACCATGCTTCACATCATGCTTGCACACACACTTGTTAGAATTTAATCTTTTGATAGATTAAAATTGCTTAGTAGTATGGACGTTGATAAAACACCTTGAAAATCTTGAATTCGTGAACTCGTACGCCTCAATGGCAAAATCTTGAATTCGTGAACTCGTGCACTTGTTTAGGCCGACTCGTGTTCCAGCACAATATTTGGGTGGGGTTAGGGTTGAAAGGCCACTAAGCATGCGTGCAAGGGTCCCCTTCAAGGGCACCACCTATACGAAAGGTTAATCACGATTATACCCCGGTGATAAGGATTAATTCACTCACTATGACTTAAAGGTGTGAACCCTAGGCATGATAGAAAACGTATGCATGGAACTTGAACAAATTGTTGTTACTTTACTTGCACTTTAAAACTGTCATGTTCACAACTACTTTGCTTTAATTCTTTAGAACTACCATGCTCATTAGTACTTGCGTTAATTCTTTAGAACTGAAATGCTCATAAATGCCTTACTTTAATTGCCATGCTCAGAACGGTATTGCTGATTAAAATGTATAACTGTGACATTAAAACTGCTAACATCCTCTTAATCTGTTTTAACAATTCGTACATCTAGTCTTGGGTCATCTCACCTCTTACTTGTCAGACCCTTGCTGACATACATTCATGTTTTTGGAATGTACGTCAGATCACGAGATAGAATAACAGGAGCAGGAGTTGTTTGAGACGGTTGACCCAGTGAGCCAGGAGTTTTGTAACTAGGAGTCGCTCCCTAAGGAGGACTAGAGACTTGTTCTGTTGCTGCTTTAGATTTGTTTAGCACTTTGTAGTAGGGTATGTTTCCTTGTTGTAGTTTTCTTTGGCTACTTTGATGCCCTGTTGCTTTTATTTCTTGTACAAACTTCTAGATGTGGCTTTTGAATGAATGAATATTCTGTTGTTCTGAATGCATGCAAGAACCCTGCAATGTTGTTGTCATAGACGCTTAGTGAACTCGAGCTTCACCGATCCTGTTCATGCGGACCTTCGTGCCGTTCTCGTTTCCATCTGCTTTGGGAAGCGGGGCGTTACAAATAGTGAAGATATCATGTACAAAATGTCGTTGATTAGATTATAATACAAGAACTTCCTCTTCAAACTTTAAGCTACCTTTTCATTAACTGGAAGAGTTCCTTTGCCAATATACTCAATAATGAAGTCGATCCACTGTTGTACAATGTTGATTGCTATCACTTTTGGATCAGTTTTTGTGCTAGTAGCTTAGTATGACTTATTTATCGACCATAACATGATAAGCAGCATTCATCACCAAGCTAATAGCTAGTTTTGACAAAGCATCAGTCTCCATATTATCGCATCTAGATATCTAGATAACCTACAGTTATCAAAATTACTCATTAACTTTTAAAGCTAGGGCCTTGTATTTTGACATGGACGACTCATCGACATCAAACACATCATTTAGCTGTCCCACCACAAGCTGATGATCATTAACTATAGCTAGTACAACGGCTCATATGTCACTAGTCAATTTTAAACCCGAGACAAGGGCTTCATATTCTACCCATTGTTGGTGACTTCAAAGACTAGTTTTAATAACAACTTTCACTTGAACATATTGGAGCTTATAACACTACTTTATGTCATGTCCCGTTAAGATTTGAGGTGCCATCCACATATATATTTCACCTTGATTTTTATCTTGGTAGATCATCTAGCTGCATTCCCTTATATGTTTCCTTCTCTCCGATAGAATTCTAAACCAAAAATCAACTAGTACTTATGATTTGATATGTGATCTGTAGTGCATCTCATATTCAAAGAACTCAATGGCATAAGAAAGCATATGACCTGAGCACTCAGATTTTTCAAGGACTTTACTAAAAGCTAAGTCCGAAACTAAGGTCACTGTATGAGCCTGGAAATAGGATCATAGCTTCCATACAGTAATGACTATAGCATATGCTACCTTCTCTACAGACAGGTAATTTAACTCGATGTCCCTTAGCACCTTACTGATAAAGTATATTGATTGATGCAGAACTCCATCTTCCCTTAACATGATGGATCTCATTGCCTCTTCAATAATAAACAAATATAGGAAAATGGATTTGCCATTAACTGACCGCATTAAGAGGGAAAGATGCCAAGATACTGATTCAATTCGGCAAAAAACTTATTGTATTCTTTTATCCATTCGAACTTTCACCGCTTATGTACCACTTCTAAGATTTTAAAAAATGGATGTCTCTCTCTCTGCATGCTTAGATAAAAACATATACATCACCGCTAATTGACTGGTCAAGAGATAGATGTCTTTAACTATTCATGACTCTTCTAGATTGAGGATTATGTCCACCTTCTCCAGGTTAGCTTCTATTCCTTGCTTAATGATCATGAAGCTAAAAAATACCTAATGTAACATAGAAAGCACAGTTTTCAGGATTTATCTTCATTTGGTATCTATAGAAAACACTGAATGTCTCAAACAGATCATCCATATGCATGTGTGCCTTCTTTAATATAACCAACATATTGTCTACACATGCTTCAACATTTCTTCTGATATAAGGTCAGAATATCTGTCATCAGCCGTTGGTATGATGCCCTGCATTCGTTAAGCCAGTTAGTATGACCTTATAGTAATAAGTTCATATGCATGCAATGAAGAAGGCTTTTTTTCCTGTCAGCTGGTCACATCCTAATCTGATTGTAACCAGATAAAGCATCCATGAAACTAAGTATCTCATGCCCAAATGAGAGGTCTAACATTTAATCAATGATCGGTTGGAAAAAAGAGTCATTTGGACATGCTTTCTCTAGTCATGTCTTCATTTCCCACAGACGATGAAAATGATGACGTAAGGGGAGATATATCTAGATATGCTGGGTAAACTTTTCTCTGACTAGTCATATAATCTATGCATCATAATCAACAAGAGTGTTAGCAGAGTCGAGCTCGAGATGATGACCACCGGTTTGACTCTTCCGATGCTCAAGTTAGAACTTGAGACATAAAATATATAATCTAAATTAGAAGATGAAAAGAATAAAATGAGCTCACCTTCACCTTCTCCCAAAAGATATGGCTATATATAAAATTATGAAGGACATTATAGTAATTCAACTTCATATGGGACATCCATCTTCTAGGTCAGACATGTTGGGGCTTGCAAAACTTTATAGGCCTTTGTGCGTTTAATTGTTTGGGCCTACTGGGCTCCTAATTGGGTTATATATCACCAAAAGCTATCCAAATTTTGCCCATGGCTAAACAAACTTATTTCATCAAACGCGCAGAAGAATGGCCCTGATCAATTATTTCTATTAATTAACATAAAATTTTCTACAAATTTTCAGTCTAATATTACAACTTTTTAATGTGTACTTAATAACTGAACGAAATAAATAATTTCCAAGATAACAAAAAGATAACAAGGTTTAAACAATTGTTCTAACGATAGACCAAAAACTACAGTGAAATCAGTTAAACCCCAAAGTTTTAGATGAATGTGGACAATTTCATGGAGAAACATTTCTTGAAATTTCCAAGAAATCAATAAGATAACAAGGTTTAAACAATTGTTCTAACGATGGACCAAAAACTACAGTGAAATCAGTTAAAACCCAAAGTTTTAGATGAATGTGGTCAATTTCAAGAAGATCCATTTCTCAAACAGCAAGAGCGAAAATATAACATCCCCAAAAGGGAATCTTCACGGCAAAAGTTAGCAATAATCAGATCAAGTAACAGAGAGAGTGAACGAGTACCTGAATCACGCGAGAGGCGTTAGGGTTTCACACCGTTCTAGAGAGAGGGAATGGAGAGAGGGAAAGAAAGTTACGATTTGACGATATAAGGCGGGAATTGGATGGGGGAAATGAGGGCTTTTGGATCCGCTCAAAGGGCGCGGTCACTAGGGCTTTTGGCACGTGCATCGCGCGTGCGCTGGGTCCGACTCGCTTCAATTCCCTCACATTCAAACGAATCAAACAGGTCCGACCCGAAACCCGATACCAAGTTAAGAAACCCCCGCGCCCTCATTTCTCATTTTCTCTCATGCCCTCCACCGCTGCGTAACCGCCGGCGAGCCTCCCCTCCGGCAAACCCAGGTATTCTTTGAAAGATAAAAATTATAGGTTTAAGTGATTTAATCAAAATTGTTGAAGAAACAGTAATTTTTTTGCAGGTAATTTCCTCAATTTTAGGCTGTTCTTTGGATTCGGGGTCTTTGATAATTGGGGCAAAAAATGGTGAGGAAATTACATTTACTTCGTCTGATCTTTTTTGAACTGCTTTTTGTGTCATTGACAGTTTATGCGATAATTACTTATTGATTGTGGTAATGAACATCGTAAGCATACAAAATGTTATATACAAGCCATATATGCTTAATCGTAATCGAAAGAAGATGTCTTTGATTACAATTTTTGTTTAAAAAGTTAGAATTTGTAGACGAAAGAAGATGTCTTACGTCCGACGAGGGTCGTTCGTACCCAAGTGCGTTGCTTGATCGGCTCGCGGACGGTTGGTCATCGATCATTCACTGTGCAGCTATGTGGATACAATGTTTGAGACAGATTAAACTAGCACACTCACTTCATGTGTTGTGTAATGTAAAGACATAGTTGTTCTTACATTTGAGATGCATTTATTAGTTCGATATAACACGAATGAAAGAAAACAATTGCTGGTGTGACTCACTCTTCCCATTCTCATGTCTACTGGTAGTATTTCCACAAATGCTATGTGATCCAAGGATGAGAGAGTTCCTTATCCTCTATGGTGGAGAGCCGATAAGTGGCTAGGCTAAGGACGTCGGTCACCTTGTAGAGGCCATCACACTTCGCAGTGATTTTTCCTTGTCGAGCAATTTCGGTCGGGGGGGGGGGGGGGGGAGGGGACGGCCTTCCGCAACACCAGATCACCTATACAGAAACTTCGCCCCCGGAATTTAGAGTTGTAATAACAAGCCAAACAACTTTTCTGCCTTATAAGGGTAGTAAGGGCTAGATCTCTAATCTCGTCGATCAATTGCGAGTTGAGGTCAAGTCCTGAATTTCTTTCCTCATTAAAGTGCTTCAGACGAAGAAGTTCTTCTCTAACTTCTACAGGGATGACTGCTTCGCATCCGTATGCAATCATGGAATGAGTCTTTCCTGTAGATTCTTTGTGGGTTGTCATGTATAACCAAAGTATCCCGAGAGCTCTTTTGGCCATGCACCTTTAGCTTCGCCAACCTACTTTCGCAAGGGCTCCAAAATACATTTGTTAACTGCCTCTGTCAACTTATTGGATTGATGGTGAGCCACAGAAGCAAAATACAGTTTTATCTTCTATTTGACGCAAAATCCCTTGAATCTAGCATAATCGAATTGTGTCCCTTGTCAGTGATGATGGAGCGAGAGACACCGAATCTACAGATGATTGACTTCTACACAAAACTCTCGACATTCTTCCAAGTAATACGAGCTAAAGGTTCTGCCTCGATCCACTTAGTAAAGTAATCATGTAAGGACCCGGCGAGGCTACACACAATACTAGAGGGAGGTGAATAGTGTAATGACAAGCAAAATACTTAATTAAAAGTTACTAAAATTACAGCATAATAGGCAGTGAAAATTAAACAGAGTGCTCAACAACTACAATCGCAAACACAATGATTTTACATTGGTTCCTCAAAACTTGGGTACGTCCAGTCACACCAATTTTCATTATAATTTCCACAAAGAGAAGTGAATACAATCTCACACAGAGATAGCTCACACAGAAGATTTTGAATTCCCATAAAGAGATATCATTGCTTTGACACAGAGAGACGCGTGCTCTCACACAGAGAGACTTTGTTCCATACAGAGACACAAACTCCCACACAGAGAGTAGCTCTCACAAAGAGATTAACTAGTTCCCACAAAGAGAATTAGGGGTTTCACAAAAGATGAAACGAAATAACACTTACCTATGCTTGATATGATATTACCAATGTGAATAAGAAGGCATGCAAGTGAAACTCAAGTGCTTGAAATGAGGCTTTGATTGCACTTGATGATTTTTCTCTCTTCTAAGAATGAATCCTAACACTTCTCACTTGAGTGTATGAAAATGAAAAGAAGAAAGATGTTCTCTAAGAAAAGGAATGAGATTGGAATCCCTTGGAGAAATTCCCTAGAGCTTAGATGCTATAGCATAAGATTGAAGCTCTAATGCGGGAATGCGGGAGGAGTGGCTTAGGAAAAAGATGAATTGATCTTCAATGTATTCCTAATGATTTCCAAGAGTTCTAAATGAACTAAGCCAACTCATATATAAAGGAAGCCAAGAAGAGCCCATAAAACCAACCAAAACCCCAAAAGGAAGAAATTTGCAACGGCTAGATTTTGGCAGTTTACAGCACAGACAGTCGACTGAAGAACAACAGACAGTCGACGGGTCAACTGCTATAAAATTTTCAACGACTATAATTTGAGCCAGGACAGGCGACTGTAGAAGACTATACATGCGCCTGTAAATGAGCAGCAGCCTATATATCCTTTAGCAGGCGACTGTCACTTGGAATGTAAACGGAGCTGGAAAATGCAACTTTCGCACTAGCGCCTTCAGATGATAGATGAACATACATGCGCCTTTAATTTGACAGGCGACTGAAATCTCGTCATTAGTCGACTGACTTGCAAAGTGGGATAACACCCAGAAAGTGCAAGTTACGCACAGACGACTGTAAAACAATTCACAGGTGCCTGTTGGAAGACAGACGACTGTAAATTGAAATTTAGTTGCCTGTTCCAAAAGCTCAAGTAAGAGTTAATAAAAAGGTTGACTTGAGCTGTGCATACCAGTCGGTTGTAGAAGGCCGTGCAGGCGCCTGGAATCACCTAGTTGCCTGTCATGCCTTAATCAGTCGACTGTTGGAGAGCCAGAAACTCCAGTAAGAGTTTAAGGCAAGGTGAACATAATGAAATGGTTTCTATGATAATCTTAAGGTTCACTAAGATGGTTAAATACATATGCATGAGAGTATGACCATCTATCAAGGCATTATAATAATCCTACGCTCAAAAAGAGAAATCCAAGTAATTGAAATTACATGGATTACATATTGCATCTCCTAGAGTCTAAGTCTTCAAGCTCATGATACCTTGATGCTCCCTATCATCTTCCATGCTTTGGCACATCTTGATGAGCTTCCCTTCATTAAGCTCCAAGCATTGACATTCTCCTCTAGATGTCCATCCATCATCATCATGCTCCAAGCTTTGGTTTCATTAGATGATCTTTATGACTTCATCTAAGCTTGAGCACACCATCACTCTTGGAGGTCTTTAATAAATTTATTGTATCATCCTCCAAGCATTATGCTTTGTCTAATCAACATATAATCATTAAGATAAACTGAGACTAAAACATAAGATTAATTAGCACACTAACATAATGTATTGATCATCATCAAAACAACGTTAGTCTTGGACTCAAGAACTAACAAATCATTGGCCACAATGAGGAACTTTCATTGCCCACTCGCCGGTGTGAAGGGCCCAAGGATGTCTACCCCCCACTTAGCAAATGGAACATGGCTAATAATGTGGATTAAGTCTGCAGGAGGGGCCGAGTTGCGAACTTCTGGCACAAAGGGCATTTTCGCTCGTACTCAGTCGCTTCCTCGAACATAGTTGGCCAACAGTAGCACTGTTTCAAAGCTTTTAGGGCCAGCGCTTTTACTCTGCAATGGTTTTCTCAGATGCTTTTGTGGATCTCTCAGATCACGTAATCAGCATCATGTAAGATTCAAGCACTTGAGATAAAAAGCGTGTCATACCTGACACATCGCCTTTTGTACAAAGACATGTCATGCAAAACGAATTGCAAGGCTCTCCTCTCTAACTTTCGTGCCTCAATTTGGTTGGCTGGCTTCTCTCCTGTCCTGAGATACTTGATTATCGAGTCCATCCAAGTCGGCCCTTGATCAATGCTAAGCCGTTCTTCTTCATGCACGCTTGGATGCAGGAGATGCTCCACATATACGGCCCGTCCCAGGTCCGTCGGTGAGACGAGGTGAGCTTCGAATGTACATCAGCTCAGTGGTTCCTTAATCGCGAGTTGTAGTGGACCGTCACTTCTTCGAACTTGGTCAACTCAGCTTTTGTGACCCTCAGATAGTTCTGCATCATCTCCTCTCAGACCTCATAATCTCCGGTCAACTAGTGGACCACCAAGCTGGAGTCGCTATGTAGATGAACTACTCGTGCACCCAGCGCTCGAGCCAGCCTGATGTTGTTAATGGCGGCCTCATACTCCGCCATGTTGTTTGTGGTTGGGAAACCGAACCGAAGGGCGTACTCGAGTATGTTGCCTTCTGGAGTTTGAACAACTATACCCGCTCCACGGCTCTGATGGCGGAGCCACTGTATGAACAATCCATGTTCCCTTTCTTCCTGACGTAGCTTCTGACGAGCCTTTGCCTGTCAAGGAAGTAGAAGGAAGATCGTTTATTAAGTTAATAGGTGATACCTCTATCGGGGGATCGTAGTCGTGGGTGCACTCGACAACGAAATCAGTCAGATCATGTCCCTTGATGGTTGTCCTTGGTCCATAGTGGATGTCGAATTCAATTAGCTCGACTCCTCACATCAGCATCCTGCCCGACCGATCTAGTCTCTTTAATGTTTGTTCCAACGGAGTATCCGTGAGGACCGGTATGGTATGTGCCTGGAAGTATGGTCGAAGCCTTCTCGCTGACTGGATGTTGGAGAACACCATCTTCTCTATTCGGCTGTAGTTGACCTCGGACCCTCGGAGTATGTGACTTACGAGTAGATATGGCATTATACTCCTGAATCTTTCTTGACCAAGGCTGAGCTTACAACCTCTTGAGTGGCTGTTAGGTAGAGGATCAATTGGTCCCCCTCGTTGGGCTTCGTCAAGAGCGGTTGGCTGTGAAGATACTCCTTTATATCGGAGAAGGCCCGTTTACATTCTGCGTCCCACTTAATGACTTTCATGTCGCCCTTTGTGAGAGCTATCGCATTACTCAATACCTTGAAGAACAGAAGTAGGGGTGGCAAACGGGCGGGTCGGGTCGGGTCGGGTTTGACCCGACCCGAATAAGGGTAAACCCGAACCCGACCCGAATTAAATTCGGGTCAGGGTTCGGATACCTGAACCCGACCCGGCCGTAACCCGGGTGACCCGTACCCGACCCGGTTTGTCTTACGGGTCGGGTTCGGGTCGGGTTCGGGTCGGGTTTGGTGTGAAATAGTGATTATTTTTCAAAAAAGGTCGGGTTGGCGTCGGGTCCGGGTCGGGTTTGGGTCGGGTCCGGGTTGGGTTGGGGTGAAAATACGGGTCGAATTCGGGTCAACCGGGTCGAGGGGTCAAACCCGTACCCGACCCGGATTTTTGTCCGGGTCGGTCCGGTTGACCCGAATTCGACCCGACCCGGATTGGCCCCTACCCATACCCGACCCAAGAGGCCGAGTTCGGGTCGGGTCGGGTCGGGTCTATTTTGTCACCCCTAAACGGAAGCGATCGTTCTATCGACTTTAACAGAAAATGCCCGAGAGCTGCGATCCTACCATTTAATCTTTGATGCTACTTGATGGTGGTTGGCTCCTTCATGCTGACAATCACTGCCACCCAGTGTTCTAAAACAAGTTATATGCGGGCGCATATAAGGATGCGGCCTTTGGCCGCATGAAAAATCAGTTATACGGTCAAATTATGCGGTTGGCCGCATAATCAGTCGCATAACTGTTATAAACCCGCATATGCGATTATACAAGGGCATAATCGGCAACTAAAACCCCCCAAACCGTTAAGAAATCCGACTCATTAAGCATAAAAATCAGTTTTTTTTTATTTTAAGGATTTCCCAAAACAAAAGGACGGCAGCCACTATCTCCATCCTATTCAACGCAAAGCAGCCGCGGATCGCGGAGGGGATAACAGAGCGAAACGACGACGACAAGCAGTTATGCCCGTATGTTTTTTCTGTTTTCCCAGCGGGAAGCAGCATGTTTTTTCCTTTATTCTTTATTCTTCTTTTGATGGGGATTAAATGATGATGTTCGTTATGAAGCTGATGAGGAAGATGATGACTAGATATAAATTAGATCTTTTGTTATTTCAAAATACTTATATTTGACATGCTTTTGATTTGGATGTAAAACTAAATATTTATGTTATGTATAGATTGCATTAGACTTTATGTATTGATCGCCTTAATGGTGATGATATTTTAGTAAGAATTAATCCAAAATTTTAAAGGTTAATATGGATTTCTTCTTGTTACTGTTGTGAAGGGAAAGTAGAGTAATACGTGTAAGGGGTTAAGAGTCCCCTACCCTCATATTTATAGCTTTCAATGTTGGGCCGGATACCCAATGGGCCTCATGGGCCTATTCATAACACTTCCCTTTATCCAACCAACATTGAATAAGAGGTGAATTCTTCAGGATCCGAGTTAGGATAACTGCCTTGTTAAACAAAGAACAGTTAATCCATAACTTCCCCTGTTTTAGGGATGTGTCTAGGGGTGGATACTTCAGGATCCAGAGTCAACGAGGTTGCCTCGTCAAAACCTTGACTACAGAAAACCCGGTGGGAAAAAAACCAATATCCAAGGAAAAAGAGTACAACTCTGCAGTTGACTCCCCCTCATCTGACCAAGCTTCAGGCTTGCAGATTTTCTATGAATCTATACATTAGTCACCTATGTATCATATATTCATAATCCTCTCATCCTGACCCAGTTTACATTTTCTCACTCTCCACATCCCAATCCCATATACAAGTTTCTCAAATATACTAGTAGGCAGGGATTTGATAAGCAAATCCGCCAAGTTATTACATAATTGGATCTTTTGTAGCTCAATCTGCTTTTGCTTCTGAAGGTCGTGCGTCCAGAAGAACTTGGGGGAGATATGCTTCCTCTTATCGCCTTTGATGTAGCCATCCTGTAGCTGGGCTATACATGCTACCTTGTCTTCATGGAGTGGAGTAGGCGTAAGGACGCCGGTCATCAGGCCGATGGAGATGAGAATGTGCTGGATCACAGAGCGTAGCCAGAAACTCTCTTTGCTTGCTTCATGGATCGCTAGAAGTTCTAAGTGAGTGGATGAGACCGTTGTCGTGGTCTGCTTTACAGATCTCCAGGATATGGCAGTGCCGCCATACGTAAACATGTATCCGGTGTGAGACTTCTATGTATGAGGATCGGACCTGTAACCTGCATCAGCATAACCAACTAAACCAGTTGTTGCCCCTTTCTTGTAGAATAAACCTAAGTCTATGGACCCTTGGAGGTAGCGCAGAAGATGCTTAACTCCGGTCCAGTGCCGCTGTGTAGGTGCAGCACTATATCTGGCTAGTAAGTTGACTACAAATGCTATGTCAGGGCGAGTGCAGTTAGCCAAGTAAGGAGTGCACCGATAGCACTCAGATAAGGCACTTCAGGGCCTAGTACTTCATCACCCTCTTCAAGCGGCCGGAAGGGGTCTTTATGCACATCCAATGATCTGACGACCATCGAGATGCTGAGGGGTTGGCAATTATCCATTTGGACATTTTTCAACAAGTTCGATGTGTAAGTTGACTGATGTAACAGGATCTAAGATGCTCTATTTGAAGACCTAAACAGAATTTTGACTTTCCGAGGTCTTTCATCTCGAAGGTTTCTGTCAAGCTTCTATAAATCTCGGCGATCTCTTCAAGAGATCCGATGAGGTTCAAGTCGTCCACATAGATGGCTATAATGACAAATCCTGTTGTCTTTGCTCTAATAAAGATGCAAGGACAGACTGGGTCATTCGTAAATCCTTGTTTTGCAAGGAAGTCGCTCAGTCTGTTATACCACATCTTTCCAGATTGTTTTAGACCATACAATGATCTTTGCAGTTTCACTGAGTAGATGTCACGTTTTCTCTTTTTTAGTGTCGCAGGCAAAGAATAACCGTCAGTCAATCTCATATAGATGTCTCGGTTTAGGTTGCCATATAGGTATGTAGTCACGACGTCCATAAGCTGCATATCTAAACCATCTTGGGCTGTTAAGCCAATGAGGAATCGGAAGGTGATCGCGTCCATGACCGGTGAGTATGTGGCTTCAAAATCCATCCCTGGACGTTGGGTAAAACCCTGCGCTACAAGCCTTGCTTTGTAGCGAACGATCTCATTTTGTTCATTTCGTTTTTTTAACAAATACTCATTTATAACCCACAGGTTTTACACCTTTTGGTGTCTGAACAATAGGTCCGAAGACCTTGTGTTTGGTGAGTGAATCCAACTCCACTCCTATTGCCGCTTTCCACTTTGGCCAATCATCTCTGCTTTGACATTCTGTCAGAGAGCGTGGTTCAATATCATCGTCGCAGACTCGCAGTACGCGACGTTGATGGCAATATTACACGCAAATGTGTCATCTATGGTTGTGCTCTTTCTGTCCCAATACTCCACAGTTCGTATATAGTGTAACGAAACTTCATTTTCTCCCTGTTTTTCCTCTGTTTGAGAGTTTGGGAGAGATGGGGTGGTAGGGCTGATAGTAGCATCCTGTGGTGGTATTGTTTTACCATTGCCAAGGGTCCTAGTCTTTCGAGGGACTTGGTCCTTGGATCCCGGTGGTCGTCCTCTCTTTTTGAGAGGTTCAACCATTTCTGCTGCATGCGGATTGCATCCATGTTGCGGTATGTCAATCTTAGCTGGAGTGTTAGCAACAAGGACGTGTGATCTGACAATCTTCTGGTTGTCAGTAAATTTGTCTGGTAAGAGATGGACAGTGTTTTAAATATGGAGAATCTTCAGGACCTCCTCACACTGGCTTGTAGGCGGATCAAAGTGACATAATGTCTTTGTATCCCAAGTGATACAGTCTGAAGCTTCGGGCTTCTTTGTTTGTGATCCTAGTCTTGGAAATGATGTTTCATCAAATTCACAGTCTTCTAGACGTGCCTTGAAAACGTCTCATGTAGGGGGTTCTAGGAATCTTATTATTGAGGGTGTGTCAAACCCAAAGTAAATGCCTAGACGACGTTGTGGACCCATCTTTGTCCTTTGTGGTGGTGCTATGGGGATGTATACTGCACAACCAAATATTCTCAAGTGTGAGACAATTGGTGGGGCTCCAAGTGCTAGTTGCATTGGAAAAGATGATGATAGACCCGCAGGTCTGTGGCCGCCCATACATGGGCCGGGCCCATTTATAGCCGTCGGCCTCCCGCTTGTTATTTTGCGCGCGCGCCCCTTTGCCCTAGGAACCCTAGTTTCTCCTATTTATAGGGGCTAGCCGTCATTAGTAATTTTTATGCTTGATATTTGAGATATTCTCTATTGAGCGTCATTAGGAGTAGATCTTAGATTAAACGAGTGCGGACGTCCTCTTCGGCGTCTTGGGAGGAGAGCGCACCTCTTTTGTGCTCAATTATCGTTTTGGCTACTTTTTATCTATAAAAATTGTCTTTTTATCTTGGTTCCTAACATCTTGGTATCAAAGCACGTGACGATTCATGGCGGCCACGACAAGATCGCACGACAAAATTGAAGCTTTGGAGGCAAAGTGCACGAGCGAAATCGACGGGATCAAGAAATCATTGGCGGCAAACGATGAATCCATGGCCAAGTTGACGACGTCCATCAACCAATTAACGGCGAATCAAGCGAAGCACGACGAACAATTCGCGCAAATGATGGCAACCCTAAATCAATTGGCGGCAAATAATAAAGGGTGATGAAACCCTAAATCGGGAGAAAAGGCGGCACCTTTGAAGAAGGAGAAGGAGAAAGTTGGGAGCTTTGATCCGGAAACCGGCTTTTTTGTGGAGGAACTGATCGATGATGAAGACGAAGGGCCATGGAAGGTTGATTATCGCGAGGAGATACGGCAAAGAGCGGAAGAGGCAAGAAAGGGTGGCGGCCAACCTAGCCGTCGCCTCCAAGATTGGCGCAAGGCGGAGGGGATCCCCACGGAGCCCTCGGATACAGGAAAGGGGGGAGGCGACCCCCCTCATTGTCGCCAGGGGCCGGCGAACCCTCACCGGCCCCCGACAGGCCACGACGGGCCCCCCAAGGCCGCGGAGGGCCAGAGGAGATGCGCCAGGCCCGCGCGAGCCTGAGCGAGCATCGCCCAGCCCCCGCGGGCCTGGGCGGCCACCGCCAGGCCCCCGCGGGCCTCGGCGGCCACCGCCATGCCCCCGTGGGCATCGTACAGGGCCGTGGGGCCCCTGGGCAGCAGCGCCCTGTTCCCACGACCCATCAGGCTTTCCGAGCCCCTTTCTCCGAGCCATGGCGGGCCCCCGACGCGACCGGCGAGCAGCACGGCCGACGACAGCAGCTCGAGAGGGGTTTTCAGCCCTATTTAGAGGACCCATCGCGTGACTTTGGAGGTGGATTTGACCCCGGGAAAGGACATGGGTACTACGATGACGGAGGAGGCAATGGAGCTGAGTTTGGAGATGACGCCGGATGGGATGACTTGGAGGGATGGGCGGAGGCCCTCGTGGGAGGCAGTACGAGACATAGGATGAGAGGTGGCAGCACTATCACCAGCCTCGCCGTGCAGATGGGAGGCCCGAGCAGGGACACTTTGGAGGAGATTGCAGAGTCCGGAAGCTGAAGATGCCGATCTTCTCTGGGGAGGATCCACACGCCTGGTTGTTCACAGCAGAGAGATATTTCACAGCACATCACATGACCGAGGCACAAAAGCTGGAGGCAGCGGCCATTTGCATGGAGGGGAGAGCTTTGGGGTGGTTCCAGTGGAAGGAGAGGAGGCAGCAGATCAGGAGCTGGGATGAGCTGAAAGACTTGGTGCTGGAGAAGTTCAGAGACCCCCGCGAGGGGAACTTACACGAGCAGCTATTCGTCCTCAGGCAGGAGGGACCGGTGCGGGAGTACATCGAGAGATTTGAGATACTGGCGGAGCGAGTTCATGGGGTGTCGGACGAGTCGCTGGAGGGCACCTTCTTGAAGGGGCTGCGACCTAGTCTTCGAGCTGCGGTGAGGCCTTACAAGCACCGGGGGCTCTCAGAGGTCATCGAGAAGGCACAGATGGTGGAGGACTCCCGAGCTGAGGATAGGAGAGGCGGGGGAGCTACAGTGGGCAGTTGCAGCGAGTCGCCTCGACTGGAGCAGGCGGAGCAGGGGCCACTACTGAGGCAGTTCAGGTGGGACTAGAGAAGACCTGAGAGCAGAGCAATCCACCACCGGCGGGGGGGGGGGCATTCCGAAGGATGACCGATGCGGAGATGAGGGAGAAGAGGCAAAAGGGGCTCTGTTTTCGATGTGACGAGCGTTTCACTCCGGGACACCGCTGTGTAGATCGGAAGCTGCAAGTATTGATAGCGGAAGCAGACGAGGATGATGGCGTGGAGGACGAAGGCATCGGAGGGGAGGACGACTCCCACTCGGAGTAGCACCGTCGGTACTTACACCACCTTGAGGACAAGGTGGTTCTTTGGGGGGAGTATTGATAGACCCGCATGTCTGTGGCCGCCCATACATGGGCCGGGCCCATTTATAGCCGCCAGCCTCCCCGCTTGTTATTTTGCGCGCGCGCGCCTTTGCCCTAGGAACCCTAGTTTCTCCTATTTATAGGGGCTATCCGTCATTAGTATTTTTCATGCTTGATATTTGAGATATTCTCTATTGAGCGTCATTAGGAGTAGATCTTAGATTAAACGAGCGCGGACGTCCTCTTCGGCGTCTTGGGAGGAGAGCGCACCTCTTTTGTGCTCAATTATCGTTTTGGCTACTTTTTATCTATAAAAATTGTGTTTTTATCTTGGTTCCTAACAGATGACTAGGGCTGTTGACGAACGAGCTTGAACGAGCTTGAACAGGGAGCTTGGTTTTGTTCATGAACAAAATCCATGTTCAAGCTATGTTCGTTTACTAACCGAGCTCTAAAAACATGTTCAAGCTTGTTCGTTAAGCTTACCGAACGAACGTAAATGAACGTAAACGAACATTTACCGAGCTTGTTCACGAGTAGTTAATCGAACGTTCTGTTCGTTAACAAGACTTATCGAGCTTGTTCGTGAACCTGTTCATGAACATGTTTGTGAACACAAATCAATCTTGTTCATGAACATATTTTCAAACAAACAAACGAACGTTAATTTTTTAATCAGGAATAATAATATTTAAACATTATTGCCAATGACTAACTCAATTAAATAAAAGGATTAAATATTTGCAAGACAAAAATAAACAAATCCAGCATAATAGCTCCATATATACCATTACAAGCATATATTCCAAGCATAATAAAAAAAATATAGTATTTGTCTAAATGTACTATTTTCGGTACATGTTCGTTCACGAACACTTAACGAGCTTGTTCATGAACATCACTTAACGAGCTTGTTCACGAACATTTAACGAGCTTGTTCATGAACATAAATGAACGAACACGGTTATGTTCAAGCTCTGTTCGTTTACTAACCGAGCTCTAAAAATCTGTTCAAGCTTGTTCATTAAGCTTCCTAAACGAACGTAAACGAACATGTACCGAGCTTGTTCACGAGTAGTTCGTCGAACGTTCTGTTCGTCAACAGCCCTACAGATGACTGACCTCCAGAAGGTCTTAATTTTATTAAAGATGCAGCATGCAAAATTGCATGACACCATGCATTCAATGGCAGCTGGGATTGAAGTAATAATGGACGAGCAATCCATTGCAGTCTCTTAATTGGAGATTCTGCTAACTCGTTTTGGGTGTGAACATGCGCTACAGGATGTTCGACTTCAATGCATGTGCTTGGCAATAGTCTAGGAAGCCTTGTGATGTAAACCCCCCCCCCCCCCCCGCATTGTCCAGACGAAGTTTCTTTATCTGGTAGTCGGGGAAGTGGGCCCGCAACCTGATTATCTGAGCTAAAAGCTTAGACAGTGCTAGGTTACAGGTGGACAGTAGACACACATGTGACCACTTAGTAGATGCGTCTATCAGGACCATAAAGTACATGAACGGACCACTTGATGGGTGTGTAGGCCCACAAATGTCTCCGTGGATTCTTTCCAGAAAGCTTGGAGACTCCAGGTCCACTTTCAGTGGAGAGGGGCTCGTAATTAGTTTAACCTTGTAACAAGGTGGACATGGGAATTTACCTTTTTGAAGAATCTTCAGGTTCTTCAAATCTATACCCCTTGAGCTTTTTATGATGATGTACATCATAACAGATCCAGTGTGTCCCAGTCTACTATGCCAGAGTTGGAATTCTGGTGTTTGGGGGCACTGCAGGTGCTCCGACATTGATGTTTCTGGAGTTTGAATACTTGTTTGGTAGAGTCCCAAGGGGAGTCCCTTGAAACGTTCCACAATGGTTTTTGTACCATTTGTAAGAGACATTACATGCAAATATTCCCTTTCATTTTCGTCGACCGTCTCTAAGTGATACCCGTTTAAACGGATATCTTTAAAGCTTAGGAGGTTTCGGATTGATTTAAGGGAGTATAACGCATTTCTAAGTGTGATTAGTGTGTGACCGAGGAGCAATATGATTGCTTCCCCTGATCCTTCGATTATATTAGCTGGTCCTGAGATTGTTCTCAATGGACCAGAATAGCTACTTATGCTCGTAAAGTAGTCTATGTTTTGAAGGATTGAGTGCGTCGATGTACTGTCCACTAGGCATAGGATTCCATATCTATATAAGAAAGACATAAAAGCAAGGAATAACACGAAAAAGAAGCTATTTCTATTCATATTTGAGAGGCTCAATAAGTTCGACATGGAATAAAAACAAGGTACGTTGCATAAAAAGGGAAGATACATTGCTAGCAAATAAAAATTGTTTATGGTACATAACTAGAGAGTGTCGTCTCCTATGAAATCTTCTGGATTCCATGTGGTCTCTGGTAACGCTGCGCTTTCTATCAGGTTTGTCTCGGCGTGAGGCTTGGGACTTGCCTGGTAGAGGTCCTGTAGGTGTTTCTGGGTGCGGCAGATTCTGGACCAGTGGCCCGTCATTCCGCATTTGGAGCACTTATCCTCCCGGTCTTTCTTGGGAGTACCACCTTTGTTGGACGTCCACTTTTGCTTCTTTTCCACGAGCTTCTGGTTCTGAGGAGGAGCTTGAGGAGCGGCCTTTTTCCGCTTCTTTTGTTCTTTCCATTTCTGGAATTTAGCCTTCTTGTTTATCTTCTTCTTCTGGGAAGACTGGAAGTGAGCTTCTGCAGGAGGTGACAGTGGAGCGGAGCCAGGAGGGCGCAGGTTGTGAGTGGCAACCAACAAATCTATGTTCTGTTCAGCCATTAACAGGCATGAAAGCAGATCAGAGTACTTCGTGAACTTCCTCTTACGGTACTGTTGCATGAGGATCATATCCTTCTCGTGGAAAGACGTGAACGTCTTTTCCAGCAACATTTTCGCAATCACAATCTCACCACACAACTTCAGGCGTGACGTGATACGGAAAAGTGCTAAGTTGTATTCCGCTACGGATTTGTAATCCTGTATGCGGAGGTGAGGCCACTCGTACTGCGCACGGGGGAGTATGACATCCCTCTGATGTATGTACCTCTCCTCAAGTGCATCCCACAGTTCGTAAGGATCCTCTACTGTAAGATACTCGTCCTTTAGGGTCGAGTCTAAATGTTTTCTGATATAAATAATGGCTTTCGCCTTTAGTATATCAGAAACTTCTTCTGTATGAGGTGCTTCTTTAGAAGCATCCTTTTCAGCTGCGGCAGTACTTGTTATTGCCTTCTCAGTGGGTGTCAGACTGAACCCATGAGATCGCAGGTGGAACTTCAGGTCCAATTGCAAACTCAAGTAGTTCGACCCATCGGCGTTCAGGACCGAAAAATCGACATTCGCAAGTCTGGCCATTAAACGATCTAGCAATATAAAAAATAGCATGGATTATTAAACTATGTAAAATAGACATCCACACATGCGATTTTACAACGTTTTAAATGGCATGTGTTATTAAAAGATAAACATTCACGCATGCATTTAACATTTTCATAACGTGAATTATTTAAGAAATAAACATCTACGCATGCATTTAACATTTTCATAACGTTAATTATTTAAGAAATAAACATCCACGCATGCATTTAACATTTTCATTTTAGCATTAAAATAGCATGAATTAGTAGACATCCACGCATTTAATGTATAGGTAATGAAAATAAATTAGGACTATGGAGATCAGCCAGCCGACACCAATAAAAAAAGACAGTCCGAAATTACATCAAAAAGTGCATGAAAAAGTAAATACAACTCGGGAACTTCAAAGAGAAACCCTTTTCTACTGTGTGCAAACGCTTTCAGCTCCTTTTGGTGTCCTTCAGCTTCTCTTTACATTTATAACATCGCATACAAATTTCTCTCAAAAAGAAAAAATTGCAGAAAAGTAAAGATGTCGGAAACCTGGCTGATCCCTAAAAACATAGCCTAATAGCACATCCACGCAGATAATATATGAAGAATATACAACCACGCAGATAATCATATCACATGCATGTAAAGATTAATAAATAATCTAAATAGTGTGACCTGCTAAAAATTATTTTGAAAAACTTTTTACCTTGATCTATATTATTTATATTTTATTTTTCCGCTTTAACCCTTATTATAAAATTAAAATTTCTTTAATTATTTTGGGGTTTTGGGGCCAAAAATAAAAAAGGAAAATCATGTGTAAATGGGCTAATTTTCAGGCTTTTGGGCCATGAAAACAACCCATTATGGTTAATTGGGCCTCCCCAAAAAAAATTGGCCCGTTAAGGGCCAGGGTTTCGGAAAAACCCTAAGGGGGGTCGCGGCGCATGCCGCCGGCGGCGCTTGTGGAGCGCCGCCGTTACGCCCTTTGGGTGTGCGGGATATGGATCGAGGTGGGGCAAAACGGATTTTTCAAACATTCAGATCTTTAAAAAAAACGATTTTTTATTGTTTATAAACGTGTAGATCCAAATAAAATTGTGATTTTTACCGTGTTTTCAAACTTTTTGATCTTAAATCATGCAGATCTACAGAAAAAGCAAGTTTAGATCTAAAAGTTTTGAAGATTTACCTCTAGATTCGACAAGGGAATCTGGACGACGGTTGGTGAAGGATGCCCTTTTCGCTTCCCGTTCAAAAGATTACGATCTTCTTAAAACTGAGCGATTGATGGATCTCCTTCCTCGAGCGTTGTCGCCTTTTCCAACGAGCGTGATCGTGCTGATAACGTGTTGTGAAGGGAAAAGTAGAGTAATCGGTGTAAGGGGTTAAGAGCCCCCTACCCACATATTTATAGCTTTCAATGTTGGGCCGGATACCCAATGGGCCTCATGGGCCTATTCATAATAGTTATCATCTTTTAGGATTTTTTTAATTCAATATACACAAACATATATATGCATATATACTTACTACTTATTTATTTAATAAAATAGTCATTTTCACGTAAACCGCATAATCCGCGTAATCGGCCGCATAATCTGCATATGCCTTATGTGCTTCTGTACTCCACGCATAATGAAACCGCCTTTTAGAACATTGTCGCCACTTTATCTGGGTTGGCCTCGATCCCTCGGCTCGTTAGCATGAAGCCAAGGAACTTCCCAGACCGGACCCCAAATGTGCACTTGGTCGGGTTTAGCCGGAGATCGTACCGTCAGATCTATACGAAGGTCTCTGCGAGGTCTGTAATATGCTCAGTTAGGCTCTTTTATTTGACTAGCATGTCGTTGACGTAGACCTCCAAATTTCTCCCAATTTAAGCTTAAAGACTTTGTTCACCATCCATTGGTAGGTCGCCCCGGCTTTCTTTAGATCGAATGGCATTTTTTTGTAATAGAAAATTTCCCAGTCCGTAATGAAGGATGTCTTTTCTTCATTTTTGGGTGCCATCCGGATTTGATTATAGCCTGAGAAGGCGTCCATGAAACTCAAAAGTTCCTATCCGGAAGTACTATCAACAAGTTGGTCGATTCGAGGTGGTGGTAACTATCCTTCGGGCATGCCTTGTTAAGGTTGGTGAAGTCGATGCACATTCTCCATTTGTCATTTGCTTTCTTCACCATCACCACGTTGGATAACCACTCGGGGTAACGAACTTCCCTGATGAAGCCTACTTCTAAGAGTTGATCCACTTCTTCAACATCTGTCTTCATTTTGTCGTCCCTGATGTTTCTCTTCTTCTGCTATACAGCTTTGAAAGTCGGATCGATGTTCAGCTCGTGAGAGATGACTCGAGGATCGATGCCTGGCATGTCATCTCGGGACCAAGCAAAGACATCGGCGTTCTTCCTCACAAAAGGGATCAATTGTTCCCTTATGTTTGAAGGTAGTCTTGACCCAATGGAAACAGTTTTTTCCTCCTCGACTGAGATACGAATGGACTCGGTCTCCTCAACGACAGTTGGTCGTCGGTCAGTCAGATCGTCCTTGTTGCCTTGGAGATCGATCGGGCTTGTCTGCTCCACTCTTTTGATCGCCACAGATAAGAGACATCATGATCTGGATTGCATCTGATTCCCTCTCGCCAATCCAACTCCTTGGAGAGTTTGGAATTTAATCATATGTTGAAAGGTGGACACTACTGCCTCTACCGAGTTGAGAAACGGTCGGCCGATGATTCCATTGTAAGTAGAATTAATCTTCACCACGATAAAGTTAATCAAGCTGATGACTTGACACGTGGACAGTCCAAGGGTGACGGGCAATGTGATCATGCCCACAACAAGCGGAGAGTGTCTCGTGAAGCCGACTAATGGACCAAGGCACTCCTTTAACTTCGACGAGGCCAATCCCATCTTTTCCAAGTAGTAAAGAAGAGCACTTCATACGAACTTTCTGTGTCATTGAGCAACCTCCTTACTTCCATTGTGCCAATGATGGCGCTGATGATGATGGCATCATCATTCGGCAGCTCCACACCCTCTAATTCTTCATCTGAAAAGGATATAGGTGGTGTGGTATCCCTCGGACGCTTTCGTCCTACTGTA
This sequence comes from Scilla litardierei, assembly GCA_030789695.1. Classification (NCBI taxonomy): domain Eukaryota; kingdom Viridiplantae; phylum Streptophyta; class Magnoliopsida; order Asparagales; family Asparagaceae; genus Scilla; species Scilla litardierei. Next base: position 4,502,289 of record CM061131.1, read on the forward strand.
GTGGTCATCACCCTCCCAACATATGAACTTTGGAGAGAGGAAGACAACTCACTATGTGGTGATCTGCCCAGTATCATGTCGAGGACACAGGGCTGAGGTGAGACAATCTTCTGCGGAGAGGGCAAACCTCTCTGTCTCTTGATTCCTGGGGAAAGTTGACATCTCCTGGCAGATGATGGAAGGCGGGGATGTCGACTCGGTCGATTCCTACAGACGGTGCCAACTGTTGACGGTTGACTTCCGGTCAATAGTAAGGTGAAGCTGACGTGGCTACCTCTGATAGCGTGGCGCTCCGTCAGCTGGTGATGAGACCCGAGGCAGATGGAACCCGGGTCGGAGAGAGCCATGTTCGCGTCATAAGATGAGGCTCGACCTAACTCTGGGTCGTGGTGGAACGACCTTTTGACCTACTCGATGGGTCGTATGTCGAAGAATCTACAACACAGAAAGACGTCAGGTGGGGTCGGCTCTGGTTCCGACCCAAATCCCCTCCAATACCTAAGTTAGTATAGACTTAAGATGGCCCGGGGCAGTCAAGGTCGACCTAAGGGAGATCGACTTGATCCTGCCACACCGAGCTTTTGGAGGAAGAAATATAAATGTGGAAAGTAGAGAGTAATATGATTAGAGTAACTAGTATTCAGCACCTCTGAAATTTGGAATCTGAACCATTCTTTTGTCCTTCTATTGCCTATTTATAGATGTTGATTGCCCCCCACCCCCCCCCCCACCCACCCACCCCCCCCCCCCCCCCCCCCCCCCGCGTTCATGGTAACAGTTCTTCCTTTATTGCCGCATAATCTTCCTTGAAATGTGGGTAACAACAGTCCTCTTTACTCGCCATTACCAACCAAAAACCGCGCACCCAGCGGGACCCAACGGGCGATTGAGTTGGCATATTGACTTTGTAAGAGCCTTATCCGCCATGTAATTAATGGTCTGTTGGGCCGATGCCCCTTACTTCAAGTGGGCCTCTTTTATCGGATAAGACGCTCCTCCCCGCTTCGTGGGCTGGGTCCATGTATTAACAAGTGGATATATTTTATGCTGCCTTATCTTGGCCATCTAGCCGTGGCACCAACCCATGTAATTATATGGGATACAATTTATTACACATTGATAAAATGCAACAAAAGAACTATAAATGAACTGTATAAAAGCAGTAAGCACTAAGAAGGAAATAACCTTCCTGCACCAACCAGAGTTTTGCTTTAAACTGGAAGCATGGTAAGAACAGATTCAGAGAAGTGAGCTGTCAGTGAAAGGTCTCGTTTCTCCCTGAACAATGCTTCTTGTTTTTTCCTTTCCCTTTCCTCAAGGCATTTAAACGTGTACTTTGGCATCTATTCCTTGACATCCCACTGGAATTTTAGCATGGTGATCGGCTTATCTTTAGGAACCTTTGACACACGTCCTAAAAGTTTCTGAACCTCCCGTCGCTAATCTGCTCACCGATCATGATCTCGCCATGTTTAGGTAGGCCAATTAGGCGTACCTACGTTCAAAGCTTGTGATCGGCTCCCTTATACGGAACATGGAGGAAAATGAATGATGCCCGAGTGATCATGTCGAACCAAGCCATGTTTTCATGGGTTTCATTGAAAGGAAATCTATTAATTTTATCTTTCAGAGGCTCTATCACTGGTGGGAAAGTAATTGATGTGCACATGCATGGAATGTGAACCATCAATTACGGCATTTTCAACCGCACTTAATATTTTTTCGAAGTGAAATTGGAAGAGTAATATCTAATATGCTACTAGCTTTAAATCCATGTGTCATTATGATAGCCTTACTTGTATGGGAAGAATCTGATTATTATAGACTATGACATTTCATTTGAGAACATGAATCACATCAAAAGGAATCACATCAAAACGACATGACCAGCCTTGAAATAGTATACCCATTAAAATAACCCACGACAGTCGTCGTTACAGAAAAATAACTACAGTACACCGCAATTGTTCGCCAAACACACAAACCATGCCATACCCAAAATTTGTCATCAGCTTGTAGAATGCGAATGCTCCTATTAACCACACAAAATAATATTGCAATAGTATACATGAAATAACAACACAGGAAAAGATTAAAGAGGACAAATAATGACATTCATGACTAACTTAACCATCCATTTCTATGTAATTGACCACATGGCCCGGTTAATTGCACATGTCGAACACCATATTACCTATGGTTCGGCCAAATAGCATAATATCCATGGATGTTAGAACCTTAGGTGGGCGATTATAGAAACCCAGTAATTATCTCTTATTACACAAATAAACTGTCACACGTCGTGGACAGTTTATGTGTTATTCTCTGACAGTAATATAGGCCGTCGCAAGAAAAAATAAATTGCCATAGGAAAATGTATTATCTGAATTGTCATTTCTCCACTATCCAAATTCCTGCAGAAGACCACATGCGGAGGCTGCACACATATAACATAATGTTACAAGCAACAAAGTATAATCTATATTACAATTCAGGAAGAAATCTCACTGATTGGGACAAAGGGACCTGTAGAGTGGTGATCAGGATTTGGCAACGTAGGTATGGAGGGAATGGAGGGCTTGGATGGTTTTTTGTGGGGTCCATCGTGGTGTGGGTCTGGTTTTGGGTGTTGTCTTGTGTGCATGAAGATTGTGTTGGGTGATGGGAGGGGTGTGATGGGAGATGATGAGGAGAGGGGGGAGGAGACTGGTGTGAGGTGATGAGTTTGATGTGAGTGAGGTGATGGGAAGGATGGGAGAGAGAGGTGCCCCCCTCCCCCCCAAAAAAAAACCTTATGCACTCCAGGCCACACCCACTCGTACACCCACCCTTCTCACCCGGGTCCGCACCCACAGTGTTACAAGACAATGGAGGGGGGTTTTGGGGCCGTACATTTTGTGCATGGGTATTTTTGTAGCAAATAAATAAGTGAGAATGTGATGATATTCACAAAAGAGAAATATGGGCATCCGATGCCTAAAATGAATGTCCTCTGGTCTTGTTATAACGTTCACTTTTCACTTTTTTGGATGATCGGTATCTTTGATTTTGATCTCCATATTCTAAAACCATATACACCAAACATCTAGTTTACCCAAAATGTGTTGATTGTTTGATCATACATTAGCAAGTCAACATAATTATATATCTATATATATATATACATATACGTAGAGAATAATGGGTAGAGAATAATGGGGATCATATATGTATGTGATTAAGCCTCATATATGCCTCCAAAACTCTACACTTCGTTATTTTTTAAGATCGGAATCATTCAATCTATATATTATAAAACTTCAAAACACCAAATGTCGAGGGAAATCCAGATATTTTACCCATTCGTCCACTTATCGAAAAGTTAACGGTTTTGGCATGAATAGAACTGTTAGGTTTTATTCATGTTTTGCATTTATGATTGCATTGTCATAAGTGGCACTCTGATAATCGTCGATTGCTCTTTACTATCTTGAAGTTGTAAGACGGTTTATCTGGATGATGTTGAGTTATTTGTTGAACGTTATGTTGCACCCGAGCTACAGTAATCTGAAGGAGAGAAACAACTCAGCCTACTATGTTGTAAGAATTGTTGAACATTATGTTGCACCATAATGTTCAACACGCTGTGTCTATATACGTCATTGATTGATTGCGATATTCTTGGATCCGAGGTTGGAGATCTTGCGATCTTAAGTTTCTATCATTAACAGTTCAGGTATTTATGTTTGTTACTATTGTTAAAGATTTGATTGGCTACTTATATCTCTCGGTTAGTTTGTTGAAAGACGGTTGGAGAGATTTTAACCAACAATATCTCTGCAACGGACTCCTGCGGATTTTGTGGGATCTCATTCTTGTTGAGAGTTGCAGATATTGTGGTTGCCTAGCCGAAACAGATTTGATTGGATTCTTGCTGATTGAACCGTGGATTGCGGGGAGCGCATGCTATTAGGGTTTGGCAGCGGTGACGGCTAGGGTGCGGACTTTACGTTAAAAGTTCTGTGAAATACTCCGGGAGGGAGGCTGACGGCTACGCACGTAGGATTAAGGGAGTTGATCTAGTCGGTGGTGCAATTGGAGCTTGCTGGCCAGGGGAGCTTGCCAAGAATACTTCACGGGATTGATTGCGATCACCCCTCACGGTTTGTATTAAGGGAGAGTGTGTTCCTCCTAGTAGAAGCGTGATTATTAGAGTTTGTACTCTCTGATTATTATAGTGAAGTATTCTATTTTTTTCGGCGTGGCCCCGCAGATGTAGGTGTGCGCACCGAACTGCGTTACCAAGTCTTGTGTGTCTCTGATTGATGTGTGTTGTTTCGCTGATTTAAGATTCATTACTGCGTACTGAATTTCATTTGGTACCAAAGCAGGTCATCCGCATAACTTTGTTCTATCAAAGTGGGTGTGATCTTGTGTGTCAGTATGCTCATCATGAATACTAAAGAAGGTGCCTCTGTTACTCGTCCTCCCTTACTCACCGGATCTAATTACACATACTGGAAGTCACGCATGCGAGCCTTTATCAAGTCCCTGGATGAAAAAGCTTACGGTTGAAGGATGGAGTCCTCCGACTGAAGTTAACAAGGAAGGCAAGGAATATATCAAACCCGTGAGAGACTGGAATCCTGAAGAGGAGCGTGCAGCATTAGGAAACTCAAAGGCAGTGAATGCCATCTTCACTACAGTCGATGAAGAGCAGTTCAAGCTTATATCAACATGTGAGCACGCAAAAGAAGCCTGAGACATTCTTCAAAATGTTCATGAGGGGACCAGCACTGTTAAGGCTTCTAAACTTCAAATACTCGCGTCTTAGTTTGAAAATCTGAGAATGAATGAAAACGAGACAGTGGCAGAATTCAATGGAAGATTAAGGGATATAGCCAACCAGACATTTCAACTGGGTAAGAAATACTCTCAAAAGAAGTTAGTGGAGAAGATGCTGAGGTCCCTACCCGAAAAGTTTTCTGCTAAAATTGCAGCGATTGAAGAAGTGAGAAACCCATCCACCATGAGACTAGATGAACTCATGGGCTCTCTGCAAACTTATGAGATGAATCTCAAGCAAAACAGAAGGGAGAATGGAGTAGCTCTAAAAGCTGAGGCAAGTGAATCTTCCAAATCTGATAATGAGTCGGAACTTGAAGATGACATTTCTTTACTCACCAAAAACTTCAGTAGGATGATGAGGAAGATCAGTAATAGAGGTCAGAATTTCAAAACTGCTAATAAGGTGATGCGGTCAGGTCCTCCTGCCGGTGAAAAGATTGACAGTCGCCCTACTCAGAGGTATGATTCGAAAACCAAAGGAAAGGGAATTCAATGTAGAGAGTGTGAAGGATTTGACCATATACAGGCCGAATGTGTCATTACTCTTAAGAAGCAAAAAGGGAAATCTCTAGCCAGCACCTGGAGCGATGATTCTAAAGGAAGTGTGGAAGATGAAGACATAACTAGCAACTATGTTGCATTCACTGCTATGCTGAAGGACACGTATGAGTATAGTCCTTCCAGTCATGTTGAACATAATGTTACAACATTTGCTTCAACATCCAGTACTAAACAAGAAAATGTGATACATGATGTTGTAACAAATAGTACAACATACGACACCGAGGTCGACTCTAACAGTGAAAGTGAATGAGATGTTGGTGAAGAGGATATTCGCTCAGCCTATCAAATTATGTTCAACAAATGGATGGATATCTGTGCAGCAAACAAGAAGTTGAAAGATGAATGTTCCAAGTTGAAAAGTGAGAAGGATGAGACCAGGACCAAACTGTTGAAGACAGAATTAAGTCTACGGAATCTTGAGAATAGTTTGAAGAGAACACTGCTCAGAGCTGAGAAGGCGGAAAGCACCCTCAACAGATGGAACTCCGGAAAGTCTAAACTTGATGACATTCTTAACATGGGTAAGGTGTCTGGAGATCGAACAGGAGTTGGATACCACAGAGGGAGTCATCTACATACCTCGAAAACTAGAAGTGTTCTCATTACTAAGGAGCATGAAAAACAGACTCAGCTGAACGAGGACAAGTCAAGAGGGAAGAAAAGAAAAGGTTCAACAAAGGGTCCAACAAAAGGTTCAACATCCAGGCGGCCGATATGTAACTACTGTAGACAAGTTGGACACTATGACTGGAGTTGTTTCAGACGCATCAAGCATTGGAATGCAGGTAGAAATGTTGCTCATCCCAACCAGAAAACAAACATGAAATGTGTTAAGAAATCTGAGCTGGTAAGCATGGTGGCGTACACTTCATTAGTTACTTTCTCAGAAAATCTGTGGTATTTTGACAGTGGATGTTCTCGACACATGACGGGGAACAAGGGACTTTTGTCTGAGTATACTGCCGGCAACAAAGGTCATGTTACGTTTGGTGATGGTCAGAGAAGCATGGTGGTTGGAAAAGGGAATCTGAATGTGACAAGATCTCTGAAGCTAAATGACGTGATGCATGTAGAGAACTTAAAGGCCAATCTCATCAGCATCAGTCAGTTGTGTGATCAAGGATTACTGGTCCGCTTTAACAAAGATGAATGTCTTGTTTTCAATGGGGATGATGTTTGTATTCTTACAGGAAAGAGGTCAAATGACAACTGCTATCTTCTGCAAGATCTCAACAGGTGTTTCAATATCACTACTGATGTATCTGAACAGTGGCATCAGAAACTGGGCCATGTCAATTTCAAGACCTTAATGAAGATCTCTCAAGCCGGAGCTGTTCGTGGAATGCCAACCCTAACCAAGAAGAAAGAAGGGGTGTGTGAATCATGTCAACTGGGAAAGCAGAAGAAAGTGAGTCACAAGCAAATTCAGACTATCACTACCTCAAAAAATCTGGAGCTGTTACACATGGACCTGATTGGACCCACATCAGAAACTAGCGTGGGAGGTAAGAAGTACATTTTTGTATGTGTTGATTTTTCTCGGTTCACTTGGGTTGATTTTCTTAAGGAGAAATCAGACACATTTGATGCTTTTAAGAGATTGTGCACCCGCCTTCAAGTTGAAAAAGGAGACAACATTGGCAAGATCATCAGGATTCGGAGTGAACATGGAAAAGAGTTTGAGAATCAGTCTTTCTCTGAATTTTATGAAGCACATGGTATATGACATGAGTTCTCGGCTCCTAAGACTCCTCAACAAAACAGGGTAGTTGAAAGGAAGAATCGCACACTTCAAGAAATGGCACGAGTTATACTGAATGCTTGAGATGTTAATGTTAAGTGGTGGGCTGAAGCTATTAATACCGCTTGCTACACGATCAACGGGGTCTATCTTCGGCCAAGGACTGAGAAAACCCCCTACGAGATCTGGAAAGGTAGGAAGCCTGATGTGTCATACTTTCATATCTTCGGAAGCAAATGCTACATCTTGCAAGATCGTACACCGAGACGGAAGTTCGATGCCAAGAGTGACAAAGGAATCTTCCTAGGGTATTCTACAAGGAGTCGTGCCTTCAGAGTGTTGAATCAACGCACTGACGTCATGATGGAATCTATCAATGTGGTGGTAGATGATTTTGATCAGGGAGAGTCCATTCTAAGTGGAGAAAAGGGCATTCAAGATGACATCACTGATGAGGAGGTTCGTGTTGAAAATGATGTTGCAACAATCAAGACTAATCAGAACAATGTTGAACAAAATGTTGCAACACAAGATACAACCACCACTGAGATGACACAAGTAGAGGCTGAAGATACTCAAGATACTGAGGGAATCACGAAAGTTATACTCGATCATCCTCCAGAGCTAATCATTGGTGATGTACACGACAGTCGCCGGACAAGAGGTGCTAGCTGTGTCAACTACAGAGATCTTGCCGGGTATGCTTGTTTTCTCTCTACTGTTGAACCCAAAAATGTGAAAGAAGCTATTGTTGATGAATTCTGGGTTTCGGGCATGCAAGAGGAGTTGAACCAATTTCAACGAAATGATGTCTGGAGTCTAGTGGAGAGACCTAAAGGAACAAATGTCATCGGAACGAAATGGATCTTCAAGAATAAAATGGATGAGAAGGGAAATGTTACTCGCAACAAAGCCCGTCTGGTGGCTCAAGGTTATACCCAAGTAGAAGGAATTGACTTTGATGAGACATTTGCTCCAGTCGCTCGTTTGAAATCCATTAGATTACTGCTGGCAGTTGCGTGTAGTCTGAATTTCAAACTACACCAAATGGATGTGAAGAGCGCGTTCTTGAATGGGCTACTGAATGAAGAAGTATATGTCGAACAACCAAAAGGCTTTGCAGATCCTTTTCTTCCGAACCATGTTTACAGGTTGAAGGAGGCGCTTTACGGGTTGAAACAAGCACCGAGGGCCTGGTACGAGAGATTAACTACATATCTTCTTAAAAAGGGGTATGAAAGAGGAGGAGCTAACAAAACCTTATTTGTTCAACGGACAAGATCAAGCGTTATGGTAGCACAGATCTATGTTGATGATATAGTCTTCGGGTCGACGTCACAACAGTTGGTACATGAGTTTATCACCCTCATACAAAAAGAATTTGAAATGAGCATGGTACGTGAGTTGGATGTATTTCTTGGGCTTCAAGTTAAACAGTGTACAGATGGTCTATTCATATCACAAAGCAAATATGCAAGGTGTTGGAAGCAACGATCTAGGAACTTGGTTTGATGATGACAAACGTGTCGGTATATCTAATGTGTGTGCTCAGTGTGTTTCAGGCTTGGTGAAACAATGTATTCTCAGTATTTGGCGAAATTGCTATTCGTATAGCATGTTGGGAGAGAGGGAGTGTGTGTGCACAACGAAGTTTGACTTGGTCAATTGAGAATAAAGTTGGAATTGGTCCAACATGAAAAGATGGAGCCAAATCCTATTTAGCTATTGGAATATATCCTATGGCTATACAATCTCCATAACCAATACCAATTCCTATTCAGAGATGGGTGCAAAATCCTAGTGGTTACAAACTCCTAGATTTTCAAACACCAATTTGAATCGCGTTCAAATTCAAATTTCCCTAACTTCATGGGATTCTCTCTCACCAAAGAACAAGACCCATCCTATAATCCTCATTGCCAAAAACCCTAGGGATATCTATATAAGCATCATCTTCAACCAAGAAAAAAGAAGCACAGCCATATACAAGATTTTAAAAACACACGGCAATCAAAAATTGGACAGAGGGGCTACAAATTTTTTTCCATGCGGCCAACGTTTCAAAAACCCTAGCCCATTGTTTTTCTTCCCAACGCCGTCATCTCTTCAAGCCCTAACACCGGAGAAACAACTTCGAAGAGAGCTCTTACCGTCGTTGAGTCGCCGTCGACCCATCACGCCGGAGCTGCTGCTCGAACATAGCATCCACTGCTGACGACGGAGAAGAATCACCGCTGATGCTGCTGCTGAAAGTCGCCGTCGGAGCCGTGAAGCGAAGGAGTCGCTGTCGAGGTGAAGCGCCGCCTGCATACCACTGAGCGAGGCGACGAAGCCCATCGAGTCCGCCGCTGTCGTCATCGTTCGAGGAGCGGCGCTGTCGAACTCGTTCATCACCCGAAGAAGTCGCGCTGACATCGCCGTCGTCTGGGACGTCGTCGTCACCGAAGAAGTCGCCACCGTCGCTATCGAGGAGCTTCTCATCACGCTGTCAAGGCCACTGCTCGTTGTCGGAGGAACACGCCGTCGTCATCGAGCATACGAAAAGAAGGAGAAGACGAAGGAGACGCCTTGAGCTGATCGCCGGAGATCGCTGCTGCCATCACGAAACAAGCGTCGAAGCCCCCAGCTGCCGGCCACGAAGTCTGTCGCTGCTGCACGAAGAAGAAGACGCCGAAGCCATCACCGTCGAAGACCGCTGCTGTAAACGAAGTCGCCGAGGACCGTCATCGACGAAGAGTTGAAACACATCTGCAGCTGGAGTTGACGTCGCTGAAGTCTTCGCCGCCGCTCGGAGAGCCGCTGAACGTCGAAGTCGCTGCATGCCCTAGGAATCGGAGACGAAGGCGATTCTGAGATCCTCGCGTTGACGTGGCTTCAGGCGAGCCGTAAGATCGGGGTTGAGGAGAATTGAACCAACGGTCTGGATCCAATCTCGTCTGATCGCGTGTTGCCAAGACACAGTGGCCGCCTGCTGACGTGGCAGACGCTGTACCGCAAGATTCATCATCAACGGCGAGGATTCTTTTTGCGATCGACAGAGAAACGAAGCCGCACGATCTCTACGTGCTGACGTGGCGGGGGAAATTTAATTGAGATTTGCTTTGCGCACCGACCGAGATTAAAATTGATTTGAACTGAATTACTGAGCGCACCGACAGCCAAGTTTAAAAGAGTTGCTGAGCGCACAGACAGCTGCTTTTATAAGGATTTGAACTGAATTGCTTTGTGCACAGACCAGTGCATAACTTGACATCCAGGAGTCGGATTGAGACACCGTTTGCGTCAGATTGGAGCTGACGACGTGCTGATTGACAGAGACGCCTACACAGACAAACTGAGCATTTCTAAATCCTAAACTCCTTTATTTGTGTCTTAGTGTAACGTTCTCTGTAGGGGAAATTTTTACCTGTTTTTGGTGACTATTTTGGGACTTGTCTAGTTGGGACTTGACAAGTGGGACCCAGCTAGTTTGGGACTAGCTGGTAGAAAGCTTTGCTAGGATTGATAGTGAGAGGAAACACTGTGTGTGGGGTACTGAGAGTCCGGCGAGTGTAGAGACGTAGAGGGTGCTCTGAGCGTGCTCTAACTTGTGACTTTGTACCTATTGCACTATTCAATCTAGTATTAGCTTTGGGGGCTGGAGTAGGTCGTTGGGACGACCGAACCAGGGTAAATCTGCTGCGTACTCTGTGTCTGCTTTTTAGTTACTCTGGTTGTGCTATAACTGCGTGTGATTTTTCGTGAGTTGCACGAGAATTTTTTATTAGCCTATTCACCCCCCTCTAGGCTAGGATCCAAATCCAACAAGTGGTATCAGAGCCAGTTTAGTAGATCTAGCCTAATTGACCATGGACCACATTGATAGTGCTTTTGTTGAGGGTCAGTCTATTTCCCGACCACCTAGATTTAATGGAGGAGATTATGCTTACTGGAAAAATCGTATGAAAATCTATCTTATTTCTATTGATTATAAAGCTTGGCAAATTGTTGAAAAAGGATATAAATCACCTGTTATCAAAATTGAAAATACTGAGATGCCTAAACCTGATGATAAGTGGGATGATAATGATTGGAAGCTTTATTCTCTTAATGCTAAAGCTATGAATGCTCTCATTTGTGCATTAGATAAATCTGAATTCAATCGCATCTCACATCGTTTAACTGCGCAGGAAATATGGCATACTTTGGAGGTGACGCACGAGGGAACGTCACAAGTGAAGGAGTCTAGACTTGCACTTCTGAGTACGGAATACGAGGGATTTCGCATGCTACCATCAGAGACCATATCAGAAATGTTTGCGAGGTTCACCAACATTGTCTACAAGTCTAGTTCGCTCGGTAAGCCATATTCTAGCCTTGAGCAGGTGAGAAAGTTATTAAGAGCACTGCCAAGCTCTTTCAGGCCTAAAGTTACTGCCATCCAAGAAGCGAAGGATCTATCGCAGATGAGGGTGGGGGACTTAATAGGTAATTTAATGTCCCACGAGCTTGAATTGCAAAATATTGATGAAAGGGAGAAACCTGAGGAAAAAGAGATAGCTACCAAGCCACTTGCTTTGAAAGCTGACGAAAGTGAAGATGATGATGATGACATAGCGCTAATGGTCAGAAATTTCAGAAAGTTTGTCCAGACCAAGCAAGGAAGAGCAGAAATGGCACCCAGGTTTAATCGCTCTAACTTTTTCCAGTCTTCTAAGCAAAATTATGATCAGAATACTACTAATAGAATGAATTGTTTTAAATGCAAGAAAAGAGGACATCGAATGAGGGATTGCCCACACGAGACAACTCAGGTAGCTAAAGAAAAGGGAAAATCCAAGGTGCTTACTTGGGACATGGATAGCGAAGCTGAGAGCGAGGAGGAGGAACACGAATCCCATTCATGCATGGCATTAATGGGAATACACGATGAGGTAATTTCTGGTAGTAAAACTGAACTCCTTACTCTTTGTAAAGAAATGCAAGATAAAATAGTAGAGCTTGAATCCACTGTAGATGACTACCAAAATGAAAACTTTGAAATGCAACAATCTGAATATGAAATGTCTAAAGAGATTGAAAAACTCAAAATTGATATTGTTGCTCGTGACTCTACTATTGATACTTTGAAAAAGGAAAAATCCAATTTTAATGATGAAGCACCTTGTCTCTCTTGCCCTTCCTTGATGAATAATATTAGCATGCTTAAACTTGATTTGATTAAGCTCGAAACTGAAAAAGACTATGTTATTAGAGAGCTTAATGATAAATTCTGCATGTTGGATAATGATTTTAAAAGAAAAATGGTTGAATTTGAAAAGAAGGAAGAGGAAAACAAGAGAGCTTTTATAAGTAAATGCACATTGCTTGTGGAAGAAAATAAATTGTTGAAATTCAAAGTCTCTAATCTTGAATTGGCCATTAAGAAATTCTCTATGGGAAAACAATCGTTGGATAATATTTTAGAGAATCAATTATATGGCAATAATAGAAGAGGACTTGGATTTGGTTTGAAAAATGCCGAAAAGCCAAAATTCAAGAAATTCCGCAATGCACCTTCTATTGCAAAGAACTTATATGCAAAGTGCTTTACTTGTGATAGTGTAGGCTACACTTCATATTATTGTAAATTTAGGAACACAAACATCAAGTTTAAACAAGTATGGGTTCCTAAAACAATATTGGCTAACACTAGTGGACCTTGTTGAATTCCAAGGTCACACTTAACACCTTTCATGTAGGTGTGATGGAGTTTTGGTGAGGAGCGTTAAATTCAATGTCTCATTCTTTTAGCTCCTTCGTCAAAAAGCGACGAGAAGGTATAATTTTCTATCCATCTTTGCATTTCATTGCATACCTTCATAGATTGTTGTGTGTGCTTGATTTATTTTTGGTTTGTGTGCTTGCATGGATGTTTTTTAATGTTTTTATTTCTGAAAAAAAATGAAAAATCAAAAATAAAAAAAATGTGTGCTTATTGAATCCTCTTTGAATCTCTTGAGTGATATTGTATGAATGATCAATTCTATTCCTTGTAGAAGTCAATTCATTATTGTTGTAGCTACATGAACATGATGGTATTCTTTTTAGTAGCCATGACATGTCTTTAAAAGTTTCAAACTTGACCTCTACACCTACATTTGCACTTTCACGATATTTGACTTTTTAGTGCTTTTGGAGATTCTTTTGAAGAATAATGGAAAGTGAATGTAGGAATGATTAATTTCTGAAATTTCTAAGGGATATGATGTGTTTAGCCATGAATTAAAAGTGAGCACAAAAGAATTGAAAAAAAACGATATTTGCTCCGTATGAAAAATGGATACACTTCATGGCTAAAACACAACCCACGAGTATCCAACTTGTGCTACATGGGTAATCATTAGCGTTGGTGTATATAACTCGTCAAGCAATGCCACCCCACATTTAAAAGTCCTTTTAGGCTATGTTTCGGGGTTCGGTAACTTGAACTCATCTTTGATGAGGTGGGAAAAGTCAATCCTAGTGATATTCATGAAAAATGGAAAATGTGAATTGTTTTGGTTGATTTTCTGATATTGAATCTCCTCTTGCACTTTATTGTCTATATCTTTTCACTTACACAAAGGTGGAGAAGTCTTAGTATGAAATTCTATGAACTTGACTTGTCTATTATGTGGAATGCTCATGCAAATTACACGCTACATTTAATAATGGTTTACTTTTGCATGGAATATTTTTGTGACTCCATTAATCCACTTTTGGTGATTACAAAGGGGGAGAAAGAAAGATTTGTGGATTTGTGGATTTGTGTGATTTGTGTGTTATTGGTATTGCGTGTTGAAGGGGGAGCGTGTAATACTTGAAATACTTGAATAAATGTTGAAGGGGGAGCTTAAGAGAAGGGGGAGCATGCTTTTATATTTACTATTCTTGTTGTTCTTGTTGTGCATGCTTTGTAATGTTTGAATGACTCATACATTCATCATATTGCATTACACCCTTCAACACACTACACACACCCATACCTATTGCTCAAATCTTTTATGGGTTTGTCATCACCAAAAGGGGGAGATTGTTGGAAGCAACGATCTAGGAACTTGGTTTGATGATGACAAACGTGTCGGTATATCTAATGTGTGTGCTCAGTGTGTTTCAGGCTTGGTGAAACAATGTATTCTCAGTATTTGGCGAAATTGCTATTCGTATAGCATGTTGGGAGAGAGGGAGTGTGTGTGTGCACAACGAAGTTTGACTTGGTCAATTGAGAATAAAGTTGGAATTGGTCCAACATGAAGAGATGGAGCCAAATCCTATTTAGCTATTGGAATATATCATATGGCTATACAATCTCCATAACCAATACCAATTCCTATTCAAAGATGGGTGCAAAATCCTAGTGGTTACAAACTCCTAGATTTTCAAACACCAATTTGAATTGCGTTCAAATTCAAATTTCCCTAACTTCATGGGATTCTCTCTCACCAAAGAACAAGACCCATCCTATAATCCTCATTGCCAAAAACCCTAGGGATATCTATATAAGCATCATCTTCAACCAAGAAAAAAGAAGCACGGCCATATACAAGATTTTAAAACCCCAAGGCAATCAAAAATTGGACAGAGGGGCTACAAATTTTTTTCCATGCGGCCAACGTTTCAAAAACCCTAGCCCATTGTTTTTCTTCCCAACGCCGTCATCTCTTCAAGCCCTAACACTGGAGAAACAACTTCGAAGAGAGCTCTTACCGTCGTTGAGTCGCCGTCGACCCATCACGCCGGAGCTGCTGCTCGAACATAGCATCCACTACTGACGACGGAGAAGAATCACCGCTGATGCTGCTGCTGAAATTCGCCGTCGGAGCCGTGAAGCGAAGGAGTCGCTGTCGAGGTGAAGCGCCGCCTGCATACCACTGAGCGAGGCGACGAAGCCCATCGAGTCCGCCGCTGTCGTCATCGTTCGAAGAGCGGCGCTGCCGAACTCGTTCATCGCTCGAAGAAGTCGCGCTGACATCGTCGTCGTCTGGGACGTCGTCGTCACCGAAGAAGTCACCACCGTCGCTATCGAGGAGCTTCTCATCACGCTGTCAAGGCCACTGCTCGTTGTCGGAGGAACACGCCGTCGTCGTCGAGCATACGAAAAGAAGGAGAAGAGGAAGGAGACGCCTTGAGCTGATCGCCGGAGATCGCTGCTGCCATCACGAAACAAGCGTCGAAGCCCCCAACTGCCGGCCACGAAGTCTGTCGCTGCTGCACGAAGAAGAAGACGCCGAAGCCATCACCGTCGAAGACCGCTGCTGTAAACGAAGTCGCCGAGGACCGTCATCGACGAAGAGTTGAAACACAGCTGCAGCCAGTGTTCTAAAAATCGGCCTGGGCGGCCGCCTAGGCGGCGCCTAGGCGCTAGGCGGCCAGTAAACGCCCCGATTATGGTCTGGGCGGTCAATCTGGGCGTTTTTGGGATTAATCGGCCGCCTAAGCGTTCTGGGCGGTGTCTGGGCGCTCTGGGCGGTTCCTGGGCGGTTTCTAGGCGGTTTCTGGGCGGTTTCTGGGCGTTTTTGGTAAATTGCTTAATTGCACAAGAGTATCTTTTAAATTTTATTTTGTTGCACACAAATACTCTAAAGTGGGTAAACTGGATTTGATTTAGTATGTATTAAATATTTGATGTATTTTAAATAATATATATATATATTTATATATAAACATAAATATATTATATAAAAATAAATAAAATAATTAAAAACTGCAATTCCGCCTAGGCCGATTAATCCCCGATTAATCCCCGATTAATGCTCTGGGCGCTAGGCGCTAGCAATCCGAACGCCTAGCGCCTAGCGTTTTTTACAACCTTGGCTGCAGCTGGAGTTGACGTCGCTGAAGTCTTCGCCGCCGCTCGGAGAGCCGCTGAACGTCGAAGTCGATGCATGCCCTAGGAATCGGAGACGAAGGCGATTCTGAGATCCTCGCGCTGACGTGGCTTCAGGCGAGCCGTAAGATCGGGGTTGAGGAGAATTGAACCAACGGTCTGGATCCAATCTCGTCTGATCGCGTGTTGCCAAGACACAGTGGCCGCCTGCTGACGTGGCAGACGCTGTACCGTAAGATTCATCATCAACGGCGAGGATTCTTTTTGCGATCGACAGAGAAACGAAGCCGCACGATCTCTACGTGCTGACGTGGCGGGGGAAATTTAATTGAGATTTGCTTTGCGCACCGACCGAGATTAAAATTGATTTGAACTGAATTACTGAGCGCACCAACAACCAAGTTTAAAAGAGTTGCTGAGCGCACAGACAGCTGCTTTTATAAGGATTTGAACTGAATTGCTTTGTGCACAGACCAGTGCATAACTTGACATCCAGGAGTCGGATTGAGACACCGTTTGCGTCAGATTGGAGCTGACGACGTGCTGATTGACAGAGACGCCTACACAGACACAAACTGAGCATTTCTAAACCCTAAACTCCTTTATTTGTGTCTTAGTGTAACGTTCTCTGTAGGGGAAATTTTTACCTGTTTTTGGTGACTATTTTGGGACTTGTCTAGTTGGGACTAGACAAGTGGGACCCAGCTAGTTTGGGACTAGCTGGTAGAAAGTTTTGGTAGGATTGATAATGAGAGGAAACACTGTGTGTGGGGTACTGAGAGTCCGGTGAGTGTAGAGACGTAGAGGGTGCTCTGAGCGTGCTCTAACTTGTGACTTTGTACCTATTGCACTATTCAATCTAGTATTAGCTTTGGGGGCTGGAGTAGGTCGTTGGGACGACCGAACCAGGGTAAATCTGCTGCGTACTCTGTGTCTGCTTTTTAGTTACTCTGGTTGTGCTATAACTGCGTGTGATTTCTCGTGAGTTGCACGAGAATTTTTTATTAGCCTATTCACCCCCCCTCTAGGCTAGGATCCAGATCCAACACAAGGAACCTTGTTAAGAGATTCGGTCTGGAAAGTGCAAGACATGTTCGCACCACCGTGTCCACTTCTGGAAAACTCTCCAAGTACGAAGGAGGAAAAGATGTTGAAGTTACCCTATACAGAAGCATGATAGGCAGTCTTTTGTATTTGACAGCTAGCAGGCTAGATATCAGCTTCAGTGTCGGAGTTTGTGCCCGCTATCCCAAAGAATCACATATCATTGCTGTAAAGAGGATTATCAGGTATGTCAGTGGGACGACAGACTATGGTATATAGTACACCATGGATACAAACACTCTAATTTCGGGATACAGCGATGCAGACTGGGCAGGAAATACTGATGATAGAAAGAGCACTACAGGAGGATGCTTTTATGTGGGCTACAACCTAGTCTCCTGGTATAGTAAAAAACAGAACACCGTTTCATTATCTACGGCAGAGGCTGAGTATATCGCAGCAGGGAGTTGTTGCACTCAGCTCTTATGGATGAAGCAAATGTTGACAGATTATGGATTGGAACAAGGAACTCTGACTATTCTATGCGATAATCAGAGTGCTATAAACATCTCAAAGAACCTAGTCCAGCACTCCAGAACAAAACACATCGACATCCGCCATCACTTCATCAGAGAGTTGGTCGAGAAGAAGTCTCTTGTCATGGAGTATGTAGCTACTGCGAATCAATTAGCGGATATTTTCACGAAGCCCTTAGATTCTGCCAGGTTTGAAGAATTGCGACAAGCCCTAGGGCTGTGTCGTATCTGATGTTGAACTTTGTGTTGAGAAAATTGTTGCAACATCAGGTTGCAACATTTTGTGGAACGGGCAGTCAAGTGCTATATGGGTGAGTTATCTTACTAATTACTTTTACCCATTATTTATATTCTCCTGTTCCACTTTCGGTTCCCAAGGCGCTATTTTCTCCCTCAAATCTTTCCAAGATTCTTCAAGCTGTTCTTCTAGGGTTCTTGCCTTCTTCTTGCTCGTGTGGAATTTCCTCTCCTTGTTCAGATATGGCAAGAGATCGTAAAGAAAAATCATCGCAGACTCCACGACGGTTTTCTTGTCGGACCGCCTCAGCGCGGAACAGTGCTTCCTCCTCCGCTCCTCCTCCAATCAAACGGAAGGGAGTGATTCCACGTTCTTCGCGTGGGTCCTCCAGTGGTATTACTTCTCCCTCTCAGTCATCTGTATCTCACAGTGACATGCATTCTCTTGGTGATTCGAATTTGGAGTTGGTGAGTTTTTCCCCAAAATTTGAAATTCCCCTTCGAAAAACCTTGGAGGATGAATCTTATGATGATGAAGACTTTCCTGCACCTGTCACGATTCAAGATTGGTTCTGGTATTTACGCAGAACTGGAAGGAGATTAGACCTCTCTTGGGTAGATGTCTCACACATTCACTTTGATAAACTCATGCGTAAGAAGATTTTGTGCAAGGTGATGAGTGTGGAAGTGCCCTGAGACCGCAAGATTGTGATTCGAACATGGAATCCAGAAGTTTTCGTGAGAATATCTGAAATTATTGACATTTCTGATTCTGACTCATCTGTCTCTGTTGAGAAGACTGAGAATGGGGGGCGGATGAAGCTTCATCTTACCCCAAGGACACTGAGGGTACAGATGACCCATATTCTGAGAAGATGGATGAGGATGTTGATCTTGTGGATGGGGTCAATGTTGAAGCTGCACCTTTTGACCCATCTCAGGAAAAGGAACGTGTTATTCCTACTCCGATGTGTGTGGATGATAATGTTCAGAGTTTGCCTGAAGACGGAAATGAATCCATAAGGATGTCTAATGTTGATGTCGGTAGTCATAATGACTGTGTTGAAAATATTTCCCTCGCGGGTTAAGATAGTCCCTTGGTGAATTTGCCTCGTGTTGATGTTCCTTCAGAACAAATCTGACCTCATGATGGTGTAGAATCACATGCTCAGAGTTCGGTTGATGAAGATAACGTTTGGGAAACTCTGAGGTCTGTTGAGGTGGAAAATGTTGAAGGCTGTGCAATGCCAAATGCTTCTTCTGAGGCTGGTATAGATCATGTTGATACCAATGTTGAAGCTGTTATCGAGACCGACTCTTTGCTGTCTAGAGATGAAGTCCATAATGTTGCACAAAATGTTGCAACAATGAATGCAACATGTGAGGCTGCTGCTCCAGATGATACTCCCTTGTCCTCTTTCATGCGGAAGGCTCGATCTGCCCCTAGAAAGCGCTCTGCTCCTTCATGTCATACTGCTGCTTCTCCTTCCAATAGGTCCAATAACTCTGCATCAGGTCCTCGCTCACCCTCGTTTACATCTTCTGATGCATTCAGTAAAATGTTCTTCGACAAGGCATGTAAGAATAGATGGACTTCGTACTTCAAGAAATCTCTCCTTCCTGAGAAAGTTCTGAATGTGTCATCATTTGGCAAGACACAGATGGTATAAATTCTTAAAGACATCTGTTTGTTCCATGCTGCCACTTGCTTCAGTGTTTACTATCCTGTGTTGGTGCGTGAATTTTATTGTAATTTGTCCAAGTCGGCAAGTGATGCATCTTCACGATGGGGTTTCAGGAGTTATGTGAGAGGAAAGATCATTTCCTTCTCTCCCTCTGTGCTGAATAAACTGTTAGAATGGAAATGCTCTCAGTCAGTGCCAGCATTCGGAGAGTCAATAGGAGATGACTTCAACATGTTTATACATATTGTGACTGCTGGAAAGATAAAGAGCTGGCCCAAGAAGTCGTCCACATTTCCTTCTTCTGCTCTTACAGCCAAATATTTTGTTCTGTACAGGATTGCCACGAGAAATTGGCTTCCCACTTCCAATGTTTCAGTGGTCACGAAAGACATGTGCAAACTCTTGTTCTCTGCCGGCACAAACCAGTCCTTCAACTTAAGAAGAATCATCTTTGATTCGGTTTTGTCTTTATCTGAGTCATCCTCTTCTGCCTTGTCATTGCTACATGGATGTCTCATCTCTATGATGCTCTTGGCTCAAAGAGTGTCCTTGTCTACATCTGATCTCCCTACTTCGTGTGACTGTATATCATACACTGCTAAGTCAGTGGCTGGCAAAGTTGATGATATCTCAAGGGTGATACCCTCTCTACATGATGCTCCGACATCATCCTCCCCTCCTCAGGCTGCAGACCCCACATCTACTGTGCATCCCGAGTCTCCTTCTTCACCTCCTGATCATGTTGCTGCCAGCTCCTCTTCTTCAGTATTAGTGGATATTCAGTTCGTGGAAAGTGCAATTCAGAATGTCAATGATCAACTGTTGGCATTCGAAAGTCAGAAGGCTCTTCTGAATAGTCACAAGTTTATGTTGCAGAGCAAGCTGTCTGCTCTGAAGAGTAGCCTTTCTGAGGAGCAGTGATTTGTTCATCTCTCTACTATCTTCCCAGGTATGTCTCTGTCCTTAGTGGCTCAAAGGGGGAGAATTATGATATTGTGTTGTGTTGTGCTTCTTGGTGACAAATCAATGTTTTTGGTGCTTTTGGTGAGGGGGAGAACGTGCTGTTAAAGTTGTTGAGGAGGTTGGTTTTGGTTTGGTGTAAGTGGGATTATGGTGTAAGTGGGATTACGGTTGCATATTTTGTGACACAACAGTTCTTTTTATGTTTTGGGACACAGTAGTTCGTTTTGTCTGAATCAGTGTCTACCTCACCCTTCTCCAGTTTGCTTCAGTCTAATATCATAGCTTGTTGTGCCACTAAATGACAAAAGGGGAGATTGTTAGGTTTTATTCATGTTTTGCATTCATAACTGCATTGTCATAAGTGGCACTCTGATAATCGTCGGTTGCTCTTTACTATCTTGAAGTTGTAAGACGGTTTATCTGAATGATGTTGGGTCATTTGTTGAATGTTATGTTGCACCCGAGCTACAGTAATCTGAAGGAGAGAAACAACTCAGCCTACTATGTTGGAAGAATTGTTGAACATTATGTTGTACCATAATGTTCAACACGATGTGTCTATATACGTCATTGATTGATTGCGGTATTCTTGGATCCGAGGTTGGAGATCTCGCGATCTTAAGTTTCTATCTTTAACAGTTCAGGTATTTATGTTGGTTACATATTGTTAAAGATTTGATTGGCTACTTATATCTCTCGGTTAGTTTGTTGAAAGATGGTTGGAGAGATTTTAGCCAACAATATCTCTGCAACGGACTCCTGCGGATTTTGTGGGATCTCATTCTTGTTGAGAGTTGCAGATATTGTGGTTGCCTAGCCGAAACAAATTTGATTGGATTCTTGCTGATTGAACCGTGGATTGCGGGGAGCGCATGCTATTAGGGTTCGGCAGCGGTGACGGCTAGGGTACGGACTTTACGTTAAAAGTTCTGTGAAATACTCCGGGAGGGAGGCCGACGGCTACACACGTAGGATCAAGGGAGTTGATCTAGTCGGTGGTGCAAGGGGAGCTTGCTGGCAAGTGGAGCTTGCCAAGAATATTTCATGGGGTTGATTGCGATCACCCCTCACGGTTTGTATTAAGGGGGAGTGTGTTTCTCTTCGTAGAAGCGTGATTATTAGAGTTTGTACTCTCTGATTATTATAGTGAAGTATTCTAGTTTTCTGGGCGTGGCCCCGCAGATGTAGGTGTGCGCACCGAACTGCGTTACCAAGACTTGTGTGTCTCTGATTGATGTGTGTTGTTTCGCTGATTTAAGATTCATTACTGCGTACTGAATTTCAGGAACTTTTGCAATGGATAGATGAACGGCTAAAATCCCCTGGGTTCGTCCGATATTCGATGTTTTAGAGTTTTTAGAATATGAATATTAAAATGAACTATTCTGATCCTTAAAAAATAAAGAATGGTGAAGTTTTGAAGATCGCAAATGAGGATTAAACTCGTGTCATATGATCCACATTATTCTTGTATACATGATTGTCCTTTGTTTATTGGACCTGGTTTGACAGACATGAACTATGATTGAACCCGAATAAAACTCTGCCTTTTTGCTTCAATCCTCGCACCATTGATCCAAACCTATTCATTCTCACTGTAAAATGTAGTCTTGATTTTTTGCTATTATTATTTTTATTGTACCAAGAAATCATAGAACCCACGATATTCAGGACACTTCCCTTGACAAGAAATGGGTGTGTCCAACAACATGAATAATATGTGATGTAATCTTGGTTGGCAGGTTCAATTTCTTGATAAAATTCATTGGATATATTCCTGTTGCTAGCAATTTTTTAATTAAAAGGTTACTATATTTACTAAACTGGTATGAACTCGTTCGAACAGATTATCCTATTTAGAAGTGAATTGGACCCTATGGTTTATACCCATTTTTTAGCCTTTTCCAGCTATGTGGAGAATCTAACCACGAACATAACTAGTTCCTCTTGCACCAGGTTCAAACGCGATTTCCCGTCTATCTTGACTACACTGCGATTGGATGCAAAAGCTACGCATACTGATATACTGTTTAAGGTAAAGCAATGGAGAGAAGAAAGTTGTCTTTTATTGTCTCGTCTTTCTTTTTCTTTATCTTCTTCGTTCATCTTCTCTGTTTTCTGTGATTTTGGAGTTCTTTTATTTCGTTAAAACCTGAACTAAACATTTTTAAGCTTTATGATTAGTTGCTTGTCACAAACGAATGAATACAGCAAAAGCTGCAACATATTCTACATTGCTACCAACAAATTACTACTAGCATCTACCATTGTTGCATTCAGCTTGCGTTGGTCGATTCCAACAAATTCCATGTGCCCATTGCAATTTTGCATCCCACCAACTCAAAAAATTACATAAACTAAAATTAAAGAAAACACAACCACTGCCACATAAAGTCATTGATATTTGTTTTCTTTTTATTTTTTTTCCTCATCTTTCTTGACTATTCTTCCAACATTGCATGTGGTCAATCCGTAGGCGGATGCAATGAACGAGTGCTTGCTGACTACTCTGTTGCTCTCTCTCCCCTCTCTCATGCGCTCTTTTAAGTTTTAACGACAATACGCGCATTCAGAGGAGAAGAACATGCGGTATGCCTTGTGTATGGAATGTGCATGCACCTTCATCCCTACGCATGGTGGTGTTTCTTCAAGCAAAACTCGAACCTTTGTCTGCTTCACTCAAATTATTTCATATAGTCTTTGTGCAGTTGCACTCAAACTCGGCCTTCGCATTATTCAATATTTTCAAAACTTACAAAGCTCCACCCTGTTTTGGCTCTGTGGCATTCTAATCTGTGGTTATTTTCTAATTGTGCTCTAGATTTGCAAATGTAAATGTACTAGAAATATGCACGGCGCAAAAAAAAATCTCCACGAAAAGGAAAAGGATGAGTTAAACGCGCGCAACCGAAAAGGAGTGAGAAGTGTGGGTGTGTGCGTCAGTATCGTCGGGGGTAAAAGGTGCATCCAGACCGGATCGAATGGAAAGAGTGTATGTGAGTGTGGTTATCGTCCAGGGGTGGGTTTTTTTATGGACTTTGGACACCATTGGGGTGATGTGGAGGGTGATGTGGACAATGGGCTCACCTTTGTCCTATTTAATCTCTCTACATCTTGTATAATAGATCTTGCCGATTTGGCAACACAATTTTGTTTGTGAAACTGAGCTCTGCTGTAATTTGGAGCCTGAACATCAATTTCTGAAACTGTGAACTGAGAACCTTGTGAATCTAGCTTGATTGGATTTTCACAAACTGTAAGATGCATAGAAAAGGCGAAGGATCGTGTAGATATATATGAAACACTGGTCTCAAAAAGAATGATCGCGTAGATATATACATTAGTGTCATTTTAATTCCACTTATACAAACTCTGTTGCTAAATTAGACCTAAGAGAGTAAATCATGTATCTGCTTCTTTTTTGGATGAACGCTGCTCTTCATTAATGATTTTGTGTTATATAATATACATACACCAAATATCTTGTGATTTGCATTTCCATCCAGTGGCTGATCTAACAATTTTTTTGTTAACATTATATGATTTACATATCTCGTGATTTGCATATTCATTGATCCAGTGGTTGATCTAACATTTTTTTTTTGTTAACATTATATGATTTACATCGAGATTTATTAAAAAGAAGGCATACTAATATCAAGATTTTTGATATTACTATGTATCCAAACATTCAGGCAAATCGATATGTGCAGCCTCATTGATCTAAAAGAGTATCAGATCCAGTGGAGTTTTCTAGGAAATGTTTTTTAGATGTAGTGAAAAAAATTCAATCCTCACTTCTTTTAGATGATCACACCAAGTATGTCTTTTTATGTCTATACCTTGAATATCTTGTGATTTGCATATTACTGTTTTTCCACATTGATCGCTTGTGTTGATGCATGGATTCTCGCTGGGCCGGATCGTGCAGTCGGATGTCTGGGCCGGACCCTGGGGACGAGCAATCCCGCAACAGGTTGAGCCTGGACAGGGTAGTTTCGCCGAGCCGTCCTCCACATCCGGTTCCTGAGACAGTGAGAGACGTCAAAGGGGAAGAACCCCGGGTTCCGACTATCATATGATGTCTAAGTCAGGCGATAGTTAGAAAAAAGGGGTGAATGGCGTGAGATAGTTTGCGTGTGGTGGCAGCACATGGCCAGCAGGGTTTTGAGAGTTGGGATTTGAGTACGCAGAGAGTCGTTATCTGGCGGATGAGAGGTCCTTCTGCATATATAGAGGCCAATGGCAAAGGAGGGCTTGCCACGTGGAAGGCTAAGGGTCCTTGGGCGTGGCCGACGACTGTATGCAGGTATGGCAGGAGGTGAAAACCGTGTCTGCGGATTAGATAAGCATTGATGGCCATGTTTGTAAGAGGTGATCCTGCCTGGAGAGAGAATGCCTATTGTCTGTTGTATATTGTGCTACGCGGATGACGTGGACCAGGCTGAGCCGTGGAAGCTGAGTGACCTCCAGCAATGTGGTCAATGTGGTTGTTCCTGCAAGAGCATGCTATCCTCGGATGACAAGAGTGTCAAAACGGCCCAGAGGCCTGCCGGCCCAGGCCCAGTGGCCCTTGCCCAGGCCGGGCTCGGGTCGAGGTGCCCGGCCAGGCCCGGCTGGGCCGGGGTTCTCCCCGGCCGGGCCTGTTTGACAAGCTGACAAGGGCTCGACGACGATAGGTCGAGCCGAGATGAGCTATTGCTAAGGGGTGACCTCGGGAGCGAGGCCATCTTGAGAATAGGAGCAGACCATGAGGTTGGGATGTCCCTATGAGACTATGCTGAGGTCAGATCTGGCTGACTCCTTCAGCCAAGTCAGGAGGTCCAGATGACCCGTACTGGCTGGATAATCTACCACCGAAAAATATGCAAATCGTAATATATTTTTTCATATCATAAGCTAATAGGAGTTAATGGTTCCAAACCTAATGCATGATACAAATTCAATACGCAATGTTATGAATTATGGTGAGCCGTATGTAAACATCGACTACACCCGTTTGGGGTGAACCGATATGATTTGAAAAAAAGATTATGAATCAATTATTTTTATCTAGAGCTTTTTATCAGTCATTCTGTCTTTTCCTTTTTGTTTTTTTCATTGTTAGGGACTTTGTAAACTTATTGAAATTTCTAAAAAATTAAAATTAAAAATTTTATCATTAAAAAATTAAGAAATTTAGCATTGACTACAAAAAGATCCTTTTGCAACAAGCGCGTCCAAAGCTGAAGCTTGCATGTGCCCCGTGGGTCCCAACCACCTATCCCATGCCCTCATGTCTCACGCGCTTTGCTGGGCCCCACAACCTAAAAGTGGGCCCCAATCAGTCCGGTCCAGTTTGAACGCGTCAAGAAACATAAAAGTAAATAATAAAATAAATCAAAGAAGAAGAAGCCCATGTTCGACAGTGACCCACATTGATTGCACCCACGAGCTCTCTCTTTTCTTTTATGAGTGAAGTTCACGTTAGCCAGCGCCGTAAATTACCCGCCACCTTTTAACCTCACCCAAATTTACTCTCACCCAAAATACCGCCGCGATCCTGAGCGGGTCCCATAAGCTGTTAGCGTGACAATGCCCGCGGGATTTTGCGGTCCAAACGAGTGGTCAATTTGTGGGGTTTCGTTACAATATTATATAATTTGTCAGAATTTAATGATTTTTCCCGCTTTTAATCTTCGTTCCGCTCGAGTGAGCCGACATCAGTGATAAAAAGACAATGTAGCTACGGTATGGACCAATGACATTGAACCGGCTTTTGAGGCTTTTAAGTTGAACCGGAATTCGATTTAGGGCCTGTTCTTTTGTCAAGAATAGGGGTGGGAATGGGAATATGGGCACTATTCATGCACTATTTACTCTATTTCAAGTTTGTATTTCAAGCGGTTGTTCTTTTGGGCGTGGAATAGAATTCTACGTGGCTATTCCAGTTTGGTAATGATGACTACTTTTCTATTTCAAGATTTTTGCTTGGAATACAATGGAATCCTTGGGAATGGTGGGCCCCAATATCTAATCTTTCTCTCTCTCCCCCCTCCAACTCACCCCTTTTCCACGTTTTCATTCAAACTCTCCAATCCTAAAAGAACACAAGAATCGAGAGTAGACCCCACTTTCTATTCCAAACACTCATTACATACTCTATTCCATCCAAAAGAACACAAAACTACATTTTCTCTCTCATGGGAATACAGCCTTTCACTCTATTCCATTTTTCCTATTCTTGGAAAAGAACAGGCCCTTAAATGCATATGCATTAGCTTGCACTTGGTAGCAAAATTCAGATTATAACGTCACCGGTCCGGTTCACATGAGTCACAAGGGAACCCACAGCCGCATGGGCTGGCTAGGCGTGCAAAGGCTCAACGGAGGGAGGATCAACTACTGTTTATAACCTCCGCTGTTTGACTTAAATTATTAATATTTCTATGTTGAGAAAAATATAATATTGACTAAATTTAAATTGTTGTTACTAACACTCTTATCAGTTAGTTTAAGCATATCGCCCAGCGTGCACCCAAAGGAGTGGGAAAGAATCAAATGAGAATCAACAAATGATGCGGCATGGAAATTAACGGAAAAGGCGGGTGGGAATAGCGTTCAATGCGTTTCAAAAAAAAAAAGGGCTTCTCACGCGCCGCAATCGACTCGGACGTGACTGGACAGGGACCCGAAACTTCTTACCACTCTAGTGGGGACCAACCAGTTGGTTCGGGAAAAAAGCTTTAAATATCGGGCATTTGGTTTGCGTGATGCTGATGCATTGGTGACACCATATCTGCGTCGTTGTCGTGGGTACCGCGTCCCTTGGGTTCCTGAAGGGGTGCCGGTTTATAAATAAACTAGAAATAACCTGGGCGTGAAAAAATCTTTTATGAACAGGCTGCGTGAACGTGCGCAACAGAAAAGCGGTGGAAAATTCATGTGGGTTGGTATCGTCGGATTTAAAAGATGCGTCCAAATCGGATCGGATGGAAAGAGTCAATGTGAGTGTAGGTATCGTCCAGATAGTGTGAGTGAAGTTGGGTTCTTGTTTTTTTTGTGTGAGGATGTATTTGTGGCGTTTTTTGTGGACTTTGGGCCGTTGGGAGTAAGGTGGAGTTCTATGTGGTACCCACACAAAATATGACCAGGAGAAAGACGCCAAATAGGACAACTTCACCGTTTATATAATAGATACATTCTCATATTATTTTTTTCGTTTTTAATATCGAAGCTTATTCTGAAGCGTATAAGTTAAATGTTTCTCTTTCTTAATACAGAGGATAGAGTGTTGGCTATTGGCTTGGCCACCTCATCCTGGTTTAGGGTGGCAAAATGGCTCGGTGGCCCGCCGGCCCGGCCCGGGCCCGGGACCCCCTTCACGGGCCGGGCTGCGGCCCGGGCCCGGCCCCAGGGCCGGGCTGGGTTGAGGTGCCCGGCCCGGCCCGGCCAGGGGTTTTGTTAAAAAAAGCCCTCACAGGGGCTTTAAAAGGGGGGAGGCAGCCGGGCCGGGCCGGCCCGGCCCGGTCGGGCCCGGGCCGACGGGCCGGGCTGGGCCTGGCCGGGCGGGCCCGGATTTTGTGTGGGCCGGGCCGGGCCGTTTTCACACCTTGAATTCTGGTGAGACCCATTTAGAGGTTGGTGGAGGTTTGGGTGATGCTTATGGTGTAGTGGAGCCCTAATGAAAAGGCCCGCACATGCTTGTCATTGTCAAACAAAAACACATCTCTTTCTTATTTTACATGCTTATCATTGGCTTTTTTCCACTTCGTTCCGGTGTTTTTTGCATTGTAGCCCCTGCATTTTCCCTTTTTATCCCTCGACGATACACATACATCCACATTTATCTCTCGTTTGACACTGCACGCAAGCCCTGCATCATGTGAGGGTTTTTCTTGTGTCACCATGCATTTTGTGCATGTGATGTATCTTATTTATAATGGATAAATAATATATATCTACTACACAATTGAGAGATGTGATTTGATGTCTGTACTACTATGACATGCGGCACCCTTTGTCACATACGGTAAAATAAGAAGTGTCACATCAACCACCTACATGGCGGTGCCACCTCACACCCCCCAAAAAAGAGCCCCCAAAGTCTCACTAGCTATTTACATGTTTGACATTGCCCTTACATGAACCCAATGAGCATCTCCCGAAAAACACTCCCACTTTCTTATATTTAAAGGTTTGCCATTTGTTTTTTTTTTCCTACTTTGCCACTTCCCACCTTATTTGCACTTTAACGTCTGCTTTTTCCTCTTTTACCCATCGACGACCCACACACGATCACACTTCTCTCTCCTTTTCAGATGTGTTTGGGTCCCACTTCTAATGTGGATTTTTTTTCTTGTATCCACAAGCAATATATGTATGAGTTATCTCTAGTACTTGTACCCTATATTTATGTGTTTGTCATTGGTATTTTTTTATTTTGCATCAAACGTTTTTTGCACTTTAACCCCTAATTTTCTACCTTTTACCCACAGCTGATACCTACCCACCTCACCCACACTTCGCTCTACTTTGCAGCTGTGCACGGGTCCCGCATCCTATGTGTCGATTTTTTCTTTGGTCACAGTGTACCACGTACACTTGTTATTTCTGTGAAGAAGTAAACCACTAATTGAAATTACACCTAACTAAAAAATTTACGTCAACATGTGCACGCCCATTTCTAATTTATGAACATCAATTTCTTTCGATATAATGTTGAAGCCTTGCGTTAGGCCATTACATACAAATGTTTACACCATATACAGATTGATAGGATTCGACGAAACCTATGAATGTGTAGAATTAACGAGACAGTAATGAAACAAGTTTTGCAAGATTTAGCTTAAGAATCAAGTGATTCGATTCTGATACAATGTCAAGAACATGAGCAAACAGAGTTCGGATCCACAACTAATGATATGAGTGAGTTTCATAATTAGTAAATAAAGTTTTATTTAACCCCAAAAGTTTAACCCAAGCGGTAGAACTAATTTCTAACTTATGAATATTAACTTCCTCTTATTTTTCTAAGAGGAATATTTGATTCAGCTAGCCAAGAAAGAAATTTCCTACTTGGCTTGCGTCAAAACCTTAAACTTCATGTTTTTTCTATGGGCAGATCAGTTTAGTTCATTTTGATCTTTATGTTCTAGAACTCTAACCCACCAGTTTTCAAGTAAACCCAAAGGGCTTTGCGTGTCATCAACGTGTCGCAAATTTAATGTGTGAGCAAGCAAAACCTCTTGTGTTCACTTGAAATTGATGATTTGGGGGTTTAGAACAGAAAGATCAATATGAACGAATCCCATCCTTCAAAAAAAATATGATGATTATGAGTTTTGAAGTTAGATACGAAGAAAATTTTCTCCTTAATTAGCAAGTACCAATATTCCTACTTGCAAGTGAAATCATTTGGGGGAAAAATAGAAGTGGCGTGCTAAAACTGACTTCTTTGTCGTGTTATATCGTCAGTAACGAAACACAGTATTTCTTTTATTTCGTTTTATTTGACATACTTGACAGTATTATTATTGCTTTATTACCTCTTTCAACGCATTGCCATTTATCCCTCTTTCGATTGTCAATATCTATATTACAATTGAGGAAGGTTTTTGAATTTTTGTTCCATATGGCAATGTTACATTGTCACATGAGACAATCTTCTTAAACCCAAAACCCAAAAAACCCAAAAGCTCACCCAACCCCAAAATACACACCCAAAATCACACTACCAATAAAAAAAACCAAAAACTCCAAGACATCACACACACTCAAATCCGATATTCTCATTTTCACCCGTTTTTACAACTCATCGAAACACATGTATGTGTCCCGCGTCCTTACTGTGTGGGTTGATTTTTTTTGTTGGTGGGGTGTCCGTGCACTTTATACACGGGTTATTTCTAGTATTTTCTAATTAACAACAAACACAAGAATCACATGAAATCTGCTCTCACTTTTGAGTGGGTTGTGGTCAAACTATTCAGGATGTCCGCGGGGCTCTCTTTCTCACCGTCGTATTCTTTTAGTCGAGAACCCCCTTCTTGGCCTCTTCACAACCATACACCTCTCCTTAGAACCTTGCATCAGGGCCACATGCTTCAACATCAAAAACGGGCCATCTTCCTACCAAAATTTCTACCGACCGTTTGATATTATGGATTAATTGGGTTAGATGGCACTCCGTTATTTTTGATCAAGCGCGCTGACGTGACGGTCATTGTTCGCCGTCACAAAAGCAGTCCATGTTATTAAAGAGGATTGTTGATGGACGATTTGAGCGGACCTTTATCAACTAGGCCGATTTTTAGGACGCAAGAAAGAGCATTCTCCGTCTGGTCCCATATAAATAATTACATGCATCCTCTTCAATGACCTCATAGAAGATAATCTCTTCTAAGAAACCTGGTGCCCGCCGCTCTAAATCAATCAACCTGTGTAATAGTTTTAAAATAAATTTTGTCTCTACGTAACTCTCTTCGACGTAACATAAAATGTCGTCTTCACTCAAGTTGGAACGAGCAAACAAAAGAAGCCACCAGAGAAATCATAACGATTAGCATCATTAATTGGGTCTTTATGATATTCTCTTTTGTTCATGTCTCAAAAAAAAAAAACGAGAAATCGAGGCCAAAACACTCTTCTGAAGTTTAAAAAGAGATCATTTGGATCAATAGCTCCCATGAAACAAATCTATAAAATTTCAAAATACTAGAGTCCAAATGACAAATCTACGTCCCATTAATCAGAATGAAATGAAGTAAGCTAGCATATAATTATCTTATAATAAATTTTATTTAAACCGAAAAAGAAAACATAATTAGCCCACCTCGAACTCACCGGGAAGCCGCAAGGCCCAGCCAAGTCAAACATTCAAACCAGTAAGCTATTGACACGTATCGTCGTACGTCAGTATCTAAACCCACAGCTGCCGGTTTCCATCGGGCACGAGTCGACCTGCCATTGGCCGGAGCCCATCCAAGGGTCATACATGACGTCAAGATATATGTCCATTGCTTGTAATTTAAGCGTCGCATTAAATAATCTAATCACTGTAATTAAATTAATTAATCAACTCCTAACCACAAATCGTGAGCTTATATAAACGGCCCCTCCCCCTCCCGTCTTTCTTCAAGAGAGATCCACACAACATATTTTCCACTTCTCGGTGAGCCCCTGAGTGTTCTCATTCTTTAGATTTCAGTCCTCTCTTCAACCTGCTCCTCTGAATCTTTTTCTGCAAATTTCTGTCCTTACGCAAAAATAATTTCACAACTTTGTTTTCAGGAGATAGAAGTTTCAGAACAAAGATCCAGATCCTTTTTTTCTTCTGGGTTTTTGATTTGATTTGGTATTTACCAGC
The DNA here is from genome assembly GCA_030789695.1 of Scilla litardierei. Taxonomy (NCBI): domain Eukaryota; kingdom Viridiplantae; phylum Streptophyta; class Magnoliopsida; order Asparagales; family Asparagaceae; genus Scilla; species Scilla litardierei. The sequence continues at coordinate 4,534,060 of CM061131.1, forward strand.
CAAAAGGGTTCCTTTTTCTACAACCCATCAGGCTGTTTTTTCGTTTTCATTTGATTTTTTTAATTTTAATTTTCTTTGTTTTTTAGATCCAAAGAGGCCACCTTTTTCAGTGATCCTCTTGGTTTTAGCTTATTACCCTGTTGCCCGTTCTTTCGTTTTGTTTGAGAACAAGGCTTGGGGTCTTTCTAGTCTCTTAATTTTCCTTATAAAAATCTCATCTTTTCTGTTCTTCGTCTTCTTTAATGGCTACAGCTGTGGGTATGTATAACAATAGCAGTAGCAATGGCTCATCTTTCTTCTCTTCTGATCCTTTCAGCGGGGAGCTGACGAAAGCACTTGAACCTTTTATCAAAGGTGCCTCCTCTTCAAGCTCCCTCTCTTCTCCCTCTTCTTCAACCCTCACCTTCGATTCCTCTCCTCTCCCATCTCAGCAAAATCTCATTTTTAATCACCCATCGCAGTCAAAATCCCATCTTTACGCCAACAATCAGCCTGATCTGAACCAGCTCGGGCCAATCGGACTGGCCCAGCTGAGCCCGCTCCAGATCCATCAGATCCAGGCCCAGATCCAGCTCAACCACCAGCACCAGCTCATGATCTCGAGGACCATCCAAGCTCGGAGCTTTAACCAGCACCTCGCCGTCAAGCCTCAGCCCATGAAGCTCCAGTCCTCGGCCGCCGCCATTCCCCAGTCGAAGCCCACGAAGCTTTACAGGGGAGTGAGGCAGAGGCATTGGGGCAAGTGGGTCGCCGAGATCCGCCTGCCTAAGAACCGGACCCGGTTGTGGCTCGGGACATTTGACACCGCCGAGGAGGCGGCCTTGGCCTACGACAAGGCGGCGTACAAATTGAGAGGAGACTATGCGAGGCTGAACTTCCCCAATTTGAAGCACAGCAGCGCTCACCACTTACATTCTTCCGTCGATGCCAAGCTTCAAGCGATCTGCGAAAGTATGGAGAACAATAATTCTAAGAAATCTGAAAAGAAAGAGTGCATGAAGCCGCCTGAGCCGGTGGTTTCGTCGCCCCCGGTGGCCGTCGAGAGCGACGAGTCATGCTACTCGTCGTCTTTGACGACCGGGGCGACGAACTCGCCGGTGTCGGAGATTGAGAGCTTGGATTTCAACGAAGTGCCGTGGGATGAGTCTGAGGACTTCGTGTTGAAGAAGTATCCATCGTGGGAGATTGATTGGGATGCCATATTGTCTTGAGTATTTGCTGGGTTTTTTTTTCCTTATTTTGTTTGTGTTTTTTGTCGTTATTTAGCTAGTAGGGGCTCTTGCAAATGGAGTTTTTGGCATTTGCAAGGCTTTAGTGTAAAATCTCATGATCTTTGCTGGTTATTTTTTCTTGGCAAGATCAGGGAGTGGGAAAGTGTATTGTTTTCTAGTTTCAGGTTGTAACCCTTTGTTGCAGATTTGTAATTATTTTCATATAAATATATTTGTGTTTAAAAAGGCTGGTGTTTTTATCTTTCTTATTTATACTTGTGTGTGCTTCTTCCCTGATATGGGATTTTTGATTTGAATTTGTGATCAATCTGCAAGAATTGTAACCGGTTTGATCACTTTGTTTTCTTGCTGGATCATTGTCATCTGCTAATTAACAAACTGTTATGATTGCCGCATCATAATATTTGTTACAAAAAATATCAGTGAAAAGTGAGATTCAAGGCAAAAGGATTATTTTTCCGTGTTCTCTAGTCTGCAAAACATTGATGAAATCTTTGCAGGATGCTTGATACTGTCCTCGTATCTTGCTGCTTGAATGTGATGCTGTTCCCAGATCTCGTTTGGTTCAAAGATGTGGGTTCTTTGTTTTTGCAGAGTTGCTCCCTGGGTTCATGCATGTGGGCATATAAAATACAAAGCTAATTACATTATCATTAAGGTTAGCTAGCTCTCATTGTCTGCCAACAAACATCCATCGCATTTTACAGCTAAGTTCATCAAACTTTATGGCGTGTCGTTTCCAAATCACAAATTCGGGGGTCCTCAACAACTAAGCTTGTCCTCAACAACTAAGCTTGTCTAGATTAGGAAAAATTCGACAGGGTTTGATTTTACATTATGGGAGAGTAGACAATTAGATGACCAATGAGGTAAGCTTGCTTCTGCTGTTAAAACACTCGAAACACTTCATGACTTATTCACGCAGTAACCCCCGTTGCTGCCAGCTAGGTTGCACAAACACGCATACAAGTCCGTCTATGACAAGTCCATCTCCATGGTAATCGTGTGGGTAACATCTGATCCCCCCCAAAAACTAAACTAAACTAAACTAAACTACCATCAAGTTAGCATTGCTTCTTATCACATCTAAACTCAATTTTGTCGAGCTCGATTTCGGCGTTGAAGAGTTATTGGTTGTGCAGACGAGCTATCTTGTGCCGAGATAGCTCGTCTGCGCTTGGATACGACCATGTGACTCGGCACACGACAGATAGGTCGTACACCGAGCTATGGGCAACGCATTCGACTCTCGCTCGTGAGGGTCTCTCGGTCGTGAGGGTGGCGGCTCAGATGGATTGACAGCTCTATGGCTCGACCTTCCAGTGGGTCGAACGGTTCGACCTTTCAGTGGGTCGAACGGTTCGACTTTCTAGTGGGTCGAACCACTTGGGTCAGCACTTTCGTCGTTTCGGTCGTCAGATTGATGTTCGTTCGACATAGTGGCGATGCCCACTTGGATGTGACGGCGTCTAGTAGTGTGCAGTGTGCACGTCGGCGCATTAAATGCATAGAGCTGTGATGGGATAGAAATTCCATTAAATTCGGGATTCGTGTCTCTAGGTGCATCCTCCTCAATGATGGCACTTATTGTAACTTAGGGGTATATATAGGTAGTTTTAGAGGAGGGTTTGAGTGTGGAACACATCAGAGAGAACTTGAGCCGACATTTGTGAGAGCCAACTTTGAGAGATGTTGCTGTGAGCTTTAGGGGAGATCATTGTGTGTGCCTTCTTCGTTTGTGAAGAGAGAAGATTTGTATATGTTCTTTGCTTTCGTAATAAAGCTCATTGGTGTTACCTTGGCCGGCCGACGGCCTAAGTTGCGATCTCTCTTGGCGCTTCTCGTGTGGTTGTTGTGTTGCTGATCCTCGTGCTTGGTCTTTGACGATCCCGCGTGTTCCATTGTGTTGGTGTGCTCTTTGGCGCACAACAAATTTGTGGCCACTGCTGCAGCTTTCTGCTTAGCTGCTTGATCTTGATGGTCAGAGCATTTGAACATGCAAACGTAATTCAAGGAGCTAGTTTGATAATTATGTGCTAACATTTTTAGACTTTTATTCCGCCCAAAAAGAAAGCTACATATCTGCGTTGGCATCAGGTTCATCTATGTTCTAGTATTCTCACACTAAAAATGAGACTTTCAGTGGTGAAGTAATGAAACTGTTGAGCAATAGCCCCTTCAAATAATGTGGGTACATGGGTGAGTTGGAGATGTGGAAAGAAGAGGCATCTAGTGTCAGTATTCCACTCTTTTGGCTTTATCCTTTGAAAATGGCCTAGTTGCCTTGTGGCACCAGCCGCATCTCATCATCCACATCTATGCTCCATTTTTATTTCTTTTCCTTTGTGGCTCATCTCATCTCATCTCATTCCTTATCTCTTTGTTTGTTCTTATTCTCTTCTCTCCTCACAAAGTCATCCTTGGAATCCTTGCCTTCAAAGTATTGTTTGCTCTCCAAAAAAACTTAAAATAATTAATAGCTACAAAAAACTGCCAAGAGTGGAGGGAGGGAGGAAGGAAGGAAAGAAAGAAAGAAGAAGAAAAGGATGGGTGAGAAAAAAAGCTAGACAACAAGTTGGCAAATGTTCCTTCTCCCATTGGTAGAATCCAATGCAAAGCTGAGTTGGGGTTTGAGGAGTTTGTCAGTTTGCCCCCCTCAATCAGCCTTTAGAATCTCCCTTCCCTCCTTGCTTTCACATTTGCTTTTCTTGATTGTCTCTCTGTCTGTGACCTATTCACCTACAATTTATGAAGTGTTCAACACCCCCGTTTGATTATGAGGAATCCAATTCTAATGCTCTCAGATGCCACCAAATATTGGCTTTCCAATATGTTGAAACTGCCAGCGGCATTTATCTCCGCTTCCCCGTGGGGGCCACCAGAGATCGATCTATGCTGGATGAAGAACGCGTGGGCTATTAACCAGCTTTTCGATATATCAAAAAAATGGTCAATGAGCCTAATGAGAGGCTGATGAGAGAAATCATGAAAAGGACCGCGGAGCTGGGGAGAAAGTGAGGACCAAATGCATTTGAAAGCAACGAAATTAGAGTAAAAGATACGTGTGTCTTTTTTCCACACGCAGAATCTAATGCAAAGATGAGTTGGGCTCTGAAGAGCTGTGGTGTGGGTACCTCACCCTCTGTCATCCTTGCTTTCACATTAGCTCCTCTCTCTCTCTCTCTCTCTATTCATCCCACTATTCTTATTTTCACCCGTTTTTGCACTCATCGAAACACCCGTGTGGGTCCGGCATTCTTACTGTGTGTGGGTTGGTTTTTGGGGGTCCGTGTATTCGCTCCCCTTTTACCTCAAGGTGTCTAAATGACCCGGTGGCCCGCCGGCCCGCTGGCCCGGCCCGGGTTCCGGGCCGGCCCGGCCCGGGCCCGGGTCCTCATTCCCGGGCCGGGCTGCGGCCCGGGCCCGGCCCATGGGCCGGGCCGGCCCGGCCCGGCCCGGCCCGGGATTTTGTTAAAAAAGCCTCTGATAGGCTTGGGGGGGAGGCAGCCGGGCCGGCCCGGCCCGGCCCGACCCGGCTGGGCCCGGGCCGACGGGCCGGGCTGGGCCTGAGTTCGCCTCGCTCGGCCCGGCCCGGCCCGGCCCGGATTTTGTTTGGGCCCGGCCGGGCCCGGGCCGGGCCTGTCCGGCCGGGCCGTTTTCACACACTGACTTTTACCATCCGATGTTGTCGACATGCACACACACGCTTTTCGCTCCTTCCCGGTTCCGCGCGTGCATTGCGGCCATGTTCGTTGGTTGCACGGGCAATTTCTAGTTCATCAACAATCTTGAAATGTACAATTTTGAAATGTTAAATACCCCATTAAATTGGTAACAATCTAATGCCAAATACTTAGTCAACATTTGCACATTATTACGCTATTAAATGCCACCAAATACTGGCAAACTCCAATTACGTAGCTTCCATGCTGATGGTCAATGAATCCACCACCAAAGGTTTAAGAATCTAATAGGAAGCCAGCTAACTAATGATAATCAAGTTGCTAATGAAAACTAAAGAACTGTTGCAGGTCAATAATTTTACAGGATAGTCAAAAAAACACACAAAATGGCTTCGCCCGGACTCGAACCGGAGACCTTCATTGTGTTAGACTGACGTGATAACCAACTACACCACGAAACCAACCTTGTACGGAACCGGTTATCCTAACCTGTTAAAGGCTGTCTTCTGTTAGTTTGGCAACTAAACAAGCGAAGGCGAACATAAAATTATAGGTCTCCTTTGCTGCCTTAATATCTTTAACGAGCTTGATTATTCATAACAAATTGCAATTTGTATCCGAATGTGAAATCCATTAGCTGCAAATGCTGTCCCATGTGGAAATTTTAAATTTTTTTGGATATATAATGAGAAGATGTCGTAATAGAATAAGTCAAGGGAATGCAATTAGCAAGCTTTGATTTTAATTTTCTGATGGTCAACTTATAGTAATGAAGGTAGCGGGCAAGTTTTAGGTTTAGTGCATGATAACACCCCATTAGTTATATAATAAGAAGTCAATCAGGTGCAATAAGTCAATATAATTATGTAAAGTGAGTAATTTGGGAGGAACGAGGGAGCGTCGGCTAGAGGTAGCCGCTGCGGGGGGTTTGAGAGAGGTGTAGATGCTAGGATTTGATTTAGGGTTTTTTTACATACCCGATAGCGGGGGGGGGGGGGGGGGGGGGGGGGGGGGGGGTTTCCCCTCTATTTATAAGGTTGGGGGTACGGCTCCGCCATGTCAAATGGTCATCCACTCTCTTTTGTAACCGATTAGCTAGCCGTCAACGGGGTTACAGACAGGATTACTGGGATTTGGGTCGTTCCCGTAGTAACTGCTCTCCTAATAAAGTTGGCCACGTATCCCTATCAAAAATAGAGTGCACCCCTCTAACGGAACTGGTTGTCACGTACGTTTTGGAATACTCCGATGATAACGACCCGGAGAGGGTGTGGATCGATCACCTAAGATTGTGCCACGTGAAGTGGGCCGAGCTAGCCAAGCAGGTTGGTGCTTGGGTCATGAGACTGGGAAAGGCCAACCTCAGGAAGTGAGGTCGGCTTTGGAGATAAGTGATGGCCTCAAGCAGCGAGACTATTATGGCAAAGCAAGGGAGTAGACCCGAGGAGGTCAAATCTAACCCGAACCTGAACACACCCGACCAATTTTCCACCCTTACTCGTAGTGGCCTTCGAGAGTTCTGAAGGCCGTTTTTTGCACATCCTATGTCTTCGTACGGATCTGGTGGTATTCAGATTTCAGGTCGATCACATGCCATGCAACTCATCTAGCAGCTCGTCGATCACATGGATATGGAACTTGTCTAGCACAGTTTCCTTATTTAAGGCTCGGTAATCGACGCAGAACCTCCAACTGCCGTCCTTTTTCTTTACCAGCAACATTGGGCTAGAAAAAGGGCTCTCACTAGGTCGGTATGATCCCCGCCTGCAACATCTCCTGAACCAGCTTCTCGATCTCATCTGTCTGCACCTGTATGATCCCCGCCTGCAGCATCTCCTGAACCAGCTTCTCAATCTCATCCGTCTGCACCTGCGGGTATCGGTAAGGGCGCACACTAATGGAAGACACCCACTCATTCAGCATGATGGCGTGCTCATGATCCCTTAGCTATGGAAGGCGGCTAGGGGCAGAAACACCCCCTCAAATCCCTGCAGCAGCTGCTGCTTCACCTCCATTGGCACCACCGTCGTGCCCTATGTCTCCTCAGTAATCAACCCTTGTAGCTCTATCAGGAATCCACATCTCTCCGTCTGTAAGGTCTTCGTCATAATCTTATAAGACACTGACGAACAACATAAACTTGGATCACCCAACAACACTACCTTCCTCCTATTCACCGGGAACTTCATCCGCAAAAGTTTCGAGTTGAACGTGATCTCCCCTAGACTTGTCATGCAGCAAACCATGCAAGTTGATAAAAACATTCAGTCTAAATATTTACGTAGGTATATGTGTGTAACGAAAATTAATAAAAAGAATAAATGGCTTCGCCCGGACTCGAACCGGAGACCTTCAGTGTGTTAGACTGACGTGATAACCAACTACACCACGAAACCATTTGATGATACGTGCCCTTAAAACTATACTTGTGTTGACTAGCCCAGCTTGTTTGGGACCCCTACATGAACCAAAATTGAAAGTGCACTTACGTTAAGGTAAAACAAATAAACGAACATGAATTCGTCCAGTTCAAACTTGACACGCGTTCGAAGCTTTGCTTTAAATAAGGCTCAACTCATATAGATCTAAGCAGAATCGGCTATAGCTCAATATCCAGCCAGAATCATTTATGGTGAATCGACGAGTGACTCGTGATTAGTAATTATTAAAGTCTTGCAATTTATCAACCGCTGGTCCGCTATCAGATTAAGCTCGTTCAAACAACTTCCCAGCAATTTTCTTTCATTTTCTTTGCATTTCCTTTTTTTTAATTCACCGAAAAGCTGGTTGAATGCGCGCTCGGGGACTGTGCTCAGCTGAGATCAAACCCTTGCCGTCCCAGTTGAGGAGCGTAGGAAATACCGCTGGACCACGTGCCATTAGCTAGCATTTACTTCAAACCAAGCAGAGCCTTAATGAAGAGCCAAGATTGTACATGTTACGCCTAGTTGGCCGAAGCCCGAAAGACACGAGCCCAGAAACCCGACTGCTGATCAAAAGCACATCTGCACGATCAGGCCCGCCCTGCGAAATCCCATGAAGGGCCCCCAAATGTCAACCCGACCCGGCCCCGATAACGCACGAGTCACCCGCCCACTCCAGCGATAACCGTTCCCCTGATCCCGCTACCACTTAATGGCCGTGATGGGGAGGTGCTGGCATGGCGCAGGGAGCGGCGATGAGGGGGCGGATTGAGGGGGCACGATCGAGGGCGGACGAGCGACGTGGGCAATCACGGCGGAACTTCTATAAAAGGGCTGGAAAGACGACTGGACAAGGGATCTCAGGTAACTAAAACCTAAGGTACTCCATCAACGACCTAGTTCCCACATTCCAAACTCCTTCCTCCCCCGCTCACGCCGGTAGACGCCGTTCCGATCTCCTCTCGAGTCGAACCGTCTCCGCCGGGCCTCCTCTTTCAGATCACTATCTGACTTAGGCATCGGAGGGGATTTGGCCGGAACCAAGGTCCGGCCCCTCCTGACGAGCGTTCTCATCTGCGCAGGAGGACGTCACATCCACGGGCCGAGGCTTCCCCTCCGCCCCGCGACCGACCACGTAACCAGCAGGACGATCGAGGCTACCCCTTGTCGTCCGACCGCCGAGGCCGAGCACGTCCGTCCGAGGCCGAGCGTCTCAACCCGGGACGAGGCTTCCCCTCTCCCCCCTTGCGACCAAGGATCTCGATTCGGCCTAGCCGACGCGCTCCATGTCGTCCGCAACTCCGACTCGCGCCTCGTCTGCACCGACTCGACACACCCGAGGGACCCAAGCGGATCCCTTGACCACGTTGACCGGGTTATCCACGGTCAACGCTTTTATAGTGAGAAAACACTCTGAAACATCTGGCGCCGTCTGTGGGAACGAACTGTCCCACGAAGAAACAAACCACACCTGGAATGACACGTCTTCACCCGCCTCGACGAAAGGAGAGCAAGGCTCTGACGCGAAGCGACAGGGCCCGCCATCGTCGGCAAGAGTGGGCCCGGGCCCGACGCGAGGAGGATCGTGAGGAGAGGACCGGGAGACCCTCACCGTCCCTACCGGTCGGGAGACCGAGCACGTCTGTAACGGCGCGCAGCTCGGACGTAGCTTTGGTGGTGTCGGTGATCATAGACACAACCATGGTACGGCGACTGCTCGTCGACACCGGCAGCTCCTGCGACGTCCTCTTCATGTCAACCCTGGAAAAGATGGGGCGGCGGAAGGAAGACTTGCGACCTCGCTCGGGTCCCGTGGTGGGATTCACGGGTCATTCCACCCCCATCATCGGCACGATCCATCTCCCGGTAACACTCGGAGGCCCACCAGACTCGGTGACCCTAGCGGTAGAATTCATCGTATTGGGGATCGGGTCGGAATACAATGGGATCATCGGCCGACCCCTACTCAACGCCATCGGCGCGGTGGTCTCGACCCTCCATCAGACCATCAAGTTCCGAACGCCCGGGGGATGGGGCAAGTCGAAGGCGACGCGGGGAGATCGAGTACCTGCTATCAACTGGCGGAGGAAGGTCCCGAAGATCGTCTAGTCGACCGGATGGCCGCGCTCGACTTAAGGGGCGGGCCGAGGCCCACCCCTGCGGAGGAGCAAGAGCAGATCCCGGTCACAGACGTCGAGGGCCGGTTCGTCTCAATCGGGAGAGGGCTAAGCCACGACCTGAGGAGCCAACTGGTCGAGTGCCTGGAGGCGAACCTAGACGTCTTTGCTTGGTCACCAGAGGACATGCCCGGTGTAGATCCCCAGGTGATCGTCCACCAGATCAACGCCGACCCCAACTTCAGGCCGGTCAGGCAGAAGAAGCGGAACCTGGGCGGCGAGAAGATGAAGGCGGCCTCCGAGGAAGTGGAACGTCTCCTCGACGCCGGCTTCATACGAGAGGTCTGGTACCCGGAGTGGCTATCGAACATGGTGATGGTCAGGAAACCCAACGGGAAGTGGCGAATGTGCGTGGACTTCAGCGACCTCAACAAAGCCTGTCCCAAGGACAGCTACCCCTTGCCGCGCATTGACCACCTGGTGGACAACGCCTCGGGGTACGAGATGCTTAGCTTCATGGACGCCTACTCAGGATACAATAAAGTCCAGATGGATCCCCGGGACGAAGAAATGACAGCCTTCACGACGGACCGTGGAACATACTGCTACAAGAAGATGCCCTTTGGCTTGAAGAACGCAGGGGCCACCTACCAGAGAATGGTCAACAAGGTTTTTTACTCCCAGATCGGAAGGAACCTGGAGGTCTACGTCGACGACATGCTCGTCAAGTCAAGAAAGCCGGAGGACCACGTCGCCGACCTTCGTGAAACCTTCGAGCGGTTGCGGCGACACAACATTCGACTCAACCCCACGAAGTGCACGTTCGGGGTAAGATCTGGCAAATTCTTGGGATTTATGATAACTAACCGTGGCATTGAAGCTAATCCTGACAAGATCGAGGCACTGATCAACATGCGTGAGCCGACGACGATCAAAGAGCTGCAGAGGTTGAATGGGCGCATCGCAGCCTTGGGGCGATTCCTTTCCAAATCGGCGGAAAGATCGCTCTCCTTCTTCAAGGTTCTGAGGAAAGCGATCGCGGAACCCTCGGACAATAGGAAGACGATACTATGGGACGAAGACTGCTCCAGGGCGTTCGCGGATCTCAAGGAATATCTCCGCAGCCCGCCTCTCCTGTCCAAGCCACGGGAAGGGGAGTCGCTAAGCCTTTACCTGGCGTGCGCGGAGGAAGCAGTGAGCTCGGTGCTGATCCGGGAAGACGGTGGGGCGCAGTGGCCGGTGTACTACACGAGTCGGATCTTGAAGGGGGCGGAGGTGCGGTACTCGCCCATGGAGAAACTGGCGTACGCCCTCGTTCTCTCAGCGCGAAGGCTCAGGCCCTATTTCCAGGCCCACACCATACTGGTCTTGACCGACTCACAACTGGAGCAGAACCTCAAGAGATTCGACCGAATGGGAAGGATGCTGAACTGGGGGGTGGAATTGAGCGAGTTCGACCTCCGATTCAAACCGCGCACGGCCATCAAAGGGCAGGCCTTGGCTGACTTCATCGCTGAATGCACAACGGAAGGAGAACATCCCCCAGAGGAAGTAGGCCCAGCAACGGTAATTGCCCAACCCTTGTCTTTTCTTTCGGCTGACCACCTCCAGTCAGGAGTCCCAGGAGCGTGGATAGTCCATGTGGACGGATCGGCCACACAATCAGGAGGCGGGGCTGGGATCGCGATCCGATCTCCGGAAGGGAATGTCGTGGAGTACGCGTTGCGGTTCGAGTTCCAGGCTACCAACAACGTGGCAGAATACAAAGCGGTGATCAACGGCCTGAGGCTGGCCTGGGAGCTCGGGGCCGAATCTGTGCGCCTCCTCAGAGACTCGAAGCTCATTGTCAACCAACTTCTGGGAAGTTACGAGGCGCGGGAGGAGACGATGCAGAGGTATCACGCCGTCGCCAAAGCGGCGTTCTCCAGGTTCAAAAACGCGGAAGTCTTGCATCTCACGCGGTCGGAGAACGCACGGGCGGACGCGTTGTCGAAGCTAGCCTCGTCCTCGCCCAAGGAGCTAGGCCGCACCATCTACGTGGAGAACCTGCAGTCCCCCAGCACGGAAGAACGGGAGGTGATGGCGATTGACCAAAATCCCACCTGGATGGATCCGATCATGCGGTACCTCACTCATGGGGAGGTGCCGACGGATTGGGACGAGCGTCGGACCCTGGAGAGGAAGGCGCTCCGGTACGTGATCCATGATGGGATGCTCTACCGGAGGCGCTGGACGAAGGCTGACGTCCTCCCATACCTGAAATGCATCGGACCGCAGGAAGCCGACTACGTCCTACGGGAGGTTCACGAAGGGATCTGCGGAAATCACCACGGGGGCAAGATGGTTGCACAAAAAATCTTGAGGCAGGGATACTACTGGCCGACCCTGGTCCAAGACGCAACAAACTACGTCCAAAAGTGCCAGGAATGTCAGAGGTATGCCCACCACACCTCAACTCCCCCATCGGAGCTCATCCCTATCGTGAGCCCCATCCCATTTGCGAAATGGGGGCTCGACATCCTCGGACCGTTTAAGCCGGGCCGGGGGCAGCGGAAGTATCTGATTTTGGCGGTGGACTACTTTACCAAGTGGATCGAGGCGGAACCATTGGCCACCATCACATGGAAGAAAGCGAAAAGCTTCGTATGTACTTCCATCATCTCCAGATTCGGAGTGCCCCGGTCCATCGTCACAGACAACGGGAAACAGTTTGACTCCGCGGGGTTCAAAGACTTTTGCGCGGAATGGGGAATCAAGCTTCTCTTCGCCTCTGTAGCGCACCCCCAGACCAACGGAATGGCGGAAGCAGCCAACAAATGCATCATAGAGCCCCTCCGAAAGAAAGTGAAGGACGCCGAAGGAAGCTGGCCGGAAGAGCTCCCCGGGATACTCTGGTCATACCGGACGACCCACAAGGAGGCCACCGGCGAGAATCCGTTCATGCTTGCCTACGGGGCCGAGACGGTGGTACCGGTCGAGTTGGAGGGAGGACAAGCAGAGACACTCTACCTGTTGGCCGGCCTGGATCACGAAGGTGGCCAAACAGTCACCCCTAACCCCATCCAGCGCAGCCTGATCGGGAGGGAGGCAACTGTTCTCGGCCACTCGAGCGGCGGCTCCGCGGCTCGAAAACACTGACTCCTTCTCCCCCACCGGGAAGCGTGGACGAAGAAGGCCTTCCCCTGTCGAAGGAAACTCGCCGGGGTTGGAGCGGAACGCGCCCAGATACCGATCGAAGGCATCAGGGAGAGAACCACCCGGGAGAGGCGAAGGGCCAACCCACGGCCAAGCAACCTCAGCGGGGGCAGGGCGGATCTGATCGGCAGTCGGCGGGACTTCAACTCCCTCGGCCCCCTCACGGGCCCTCTTGCAAGACCCCAACAAGTGGATAGATGGGGATGGCCCCTTCTTCCTTTTTGAGCCTCCAGTCGAGGGCACGGACCGCTGCTTTTTCCGGACCTCCAGCACATGATCCCTCCTACGCGGATCCGGATCTGGGGCCTGCACGTGAGGGCTGGCGGGAGAAGGACCGAGAGGGAATCCACCTACACCCAAAGAAGAAGTAAGAGACCGGGAAGAGCCCGAGCAACCTCGAAATGACGACTACTCGGAGAACTTACCCAAGGGCCACACCGTCTTGCGCAAGTTATGGTCGCTTAAGAGGACGTCGATCGTCCTTTCCCTCGCAAGAATCGCCAGCAAGTCCTTCGCCGATTGCTGCTCGGCGGCAGTCGGCTCACCCAGATCGAGGATGACCGCGCCGGCCGCTCCCCACCGAACGGGGAAAGGAACACTCGACGGGAACGTGACAAACACGTATTCCCCTTTCCAACGTTTCAGGGAGCTCGGCAACCCCATCACCAGGGTCATCTTCGGGCGGGCGCTGATGTAAATACACGCCCCCGATTGGTGGTGACTCAGGCGATAGAACTGGGCGAAGAGACGGAGAGAGGGTGCCACTCCCCTCAGCATGCAGACGACGACGAACCCGACAAGGAGCCCGACGGCGTTGGGGCAGAATTGGCACAAGCCCACCTTGTGGGCCTGAAGGAACTCAACGACAAAGGGGTGGAGCGGGAAACGAAGCCCGAAGCGGAAGCACTTCTCATATATTCCGACCTCGTTGGGACCGGGAAGGCAGATCCGCTCGTCGGACCCGGGAGCACGAGCCGAGTAAGGCGAAAGAAGGTAGGCGGAGCGCAGGCTCCCGATGGCGGTGGCACAAACCGACGAGGGCCACGACAAGACCTCTGGGGCACCCCCGAAAGATCACCCCCGTGCTGACGAATCGCCGAAGGAAGACTATCCACCAGGCCAGGAGCAGCGTCACGCTCCGGCCGACCCGAACCGGCGGCAGAGGAAGACGACATGAGGCAGAGCTCGGGCAGAATCGAGACCAACGCAAAGAAGAAAATGACGGGATGGCGGCTCACAACCCACTCGGCTTCTCAACCTAAGACGGCCCCGCGAGCGGTGGGGATAGACTTGCAGCTACACGTGGCAGCATCAGAGGACCGACGGCGCTTCGGAACCCGCGCCTTAAAAGTATCGAACGGACCAACTCATGATGACGACCAATAAATGAGTCGGCATCGACTGACGAGCCTGTCAAAGTCGGCGGAAGTCACATCGGCCGAGCCGAACCGACCGAGGCCGATCGACCCGACCAATGGGGGCAATTGTTACGCCTATTTGGCCGAAGCCCGAAAGACACGAGCCCAGAAACCCGACTGCTGATCAGAAGCCCATCTGCGCGATCAGGCCCGCCCTGCGAAATCCCATAGAGGGCCCCCAAATGTCAACCCGACCCGGCCCCGATAACGCACGAGTCACCCGCCCACTCCAGCGATAACCGTTCCCCTGATCCCGCTACCACTTAATGGCCGTGATGGGGAGGTGTTGGCATGGCGCAGGGAGCGGCGATGGGGGGCGGATTGAGGGGGCACGATCGAGGGCGGACGAGCGACGTGGGCAATCACGGCGGAACTTCTATAAAAGGGCTGGAAAGACGACTGGACAAGGGATCTCAGGTAACTAAAACCTAAGGTACTCCATCAACGACCTAGTTCCCCCATTCCAAACTCCTTCCTCCCCCGCTCGCGCCGGTAGACGCCGTTCCGATCTCCTCTCGAGTCGAACCGTCTCCGCCGGGCCTCCTCTTTCAGATCACTATCCGACTTAGGCATCGGAGGGGATTTGGCCGGAACCAAGGTCCCCCCCCCCCCCCCCCCCGGACGAGCGTTCTCATCTGCGCAGGAGGACGTCACATTCACAGGCCGAGGCTTCCCCTCCGCCCCGCGACCGACCACGTAACCAGCAGGACGATCGAGGCTACCCCTCGTCGTCCGACCGCCGAGGCCGAGCACGTCCGTCCGAGGCCGAGCGTCTCAACCCGGGACGAGGCTTCCCCTCTTCCCCCTTGCGACCAAGGATCTCGATTCGGCCTAGCCGACGCGCTCCATGTCGTCCGCAACTCCGACTCGCGCCTCGTCTGCACCGACTCGACACACCCGAGGGACCCAAGCGGATCCCTTGACCACGTTGACCGGGTTATCCACGGTCAACGTTTTTGTAGTGAGAAAACACTCTGAAACAGTACACAATATTAAGCTCATTATATAAACCAACATAACTATGTCTTTTTCTCGTAGTATACAGTACGGATAACATAAATTTTTGGCTTTTGAAGAAGTTATATTCTTGAGTCTTTTGGCCATTGTCTACCATTATACATTTAAGGATATTGTACCATATGAATGGAGTTGCCACATATGATATGACAGCCTTTGTCCCATGTGGCAACAAGAGACGGTTGCCACATCACCCCACACAGCCCTCATCCAAACAAATGCTTGCATGGCACCCTATTTACAAGTTTGCAATTGCACTTTCATAACCCCAAAGACCAGTCTCCCATTTTCGACTTTGCCATAAAGTCTATTATACATTTGAGGAGATTGTGTTGTTTCATACATTTCATTTCCATATAATTATGAACAGAGCAACGGAAACAAAGCCATCATGGTACAAAGATTTGAACAGCTCAGTGGATAAACAGCATTGTGTTCTCCATTTCCAGCCACTATTTCCCACAGCCTACATGTGATCTCACATACAACAAAACTCTTACAGATCGAAACACACTGAATTTCAACGTCAAGGGTGCAAGAGATGGACAATAACATGCACAACATGATCCCAGTGCCCCGACTCTCGGTTCCAGTTTCCGAGGCATTCCAGTGGTGACTCGAGAACCCTTTCTACTTCTGTTCCCAGCGGACGAGGGCTATCCTAGCGGAACACGTGCAAGAACCCCATTAGAATTATAGATTCAGCTGAATTTTCCGATTTCCATCTTCTTCTTTATTGCCCGCTGACCATGGTATATGAACGAATCTAATATTCCCGAAACTGTAAATACACCTGAAAAATTAATATCAGATTACATTAGAAGTCAAATTTGTAGCAGATGTGAGGGGTAGAGGGAATTAGAAGAATGATGGGGAATTAGTAGAGAATAAACTGGATATAAGCATAGTCTTCTATTCTTTAACAATTGCTTATATCCAACATTTTGATAATAAATGGGGGGTTTTAGCAATATATTTACACCCGTTTGGCACGTACAAGAAGAATGAAAATGCTTAAACACGCTTATTCACATCTTATTCTACATGCCACAATAACTTAACCGATCTACAAAATTGTTTTGGCTACCACTAAAATGGGATGCAATGAACATCATAGTTATCAAAACATGATGCCAAAGATGGAAGAAAAAAAGCAGACATGAGTCCACTTAAAATGATGATTGTTTAGATAAATGTCTATTCAATACTTTGACAGAAACACTTGAAACATAAATTTAGTCAATGATGCATGCTAAATAACAAATAAATTTGTGTCAATTCACCCCCAGATTATATTAAATTAAATAGTGTTGTATATTGATAAAAACACTAAAGACAATGACCAAGTAAAATTTCTATTTGTTGCTTGGGGGCTTGGCCCAAAACAAGGCAAATTCACTATTTACATAGAATAATAGGGGAATGGCTTCTAGCCATGGCCTAATGCCCAACTTTGTCAAGAAAGGAATGCATGCTCACAACCATCGTCCCAGCCTATGGTGTTCGCCTAGTAAAAATCTTAACACCACAAATCCTCCTTGAGATCATCTTCCACCCAATCAGGACACTTGGTGATGTCAGACCCAAAATAAATACTAAGACGATCTCAGTACCCAGGTACGCACAAATACCCTAGAAATCTGATTACTGTTCTCTTAATCCGTAGCTAAATTAAGCATCAGAGATGTGTTTTAGATCGGGCTCAAAATGATCTATCTGGCATGCTCTATCTTGCAAAGTGCAGATCGGGAGCCTGATGGCTGATCCATCCTCACACCCCATCCACAAGATAAGCTTACACAACCGTCGTCATGTACAGGAAAATGTTTAACTCATAGATATCATTAGACATCATTAGACATCTGGCTTGTTCCTCCAAAGGCAAGAGTGTGGGGAACTGCCGGCTCAAAACCCTATTGACACAACTCTTCCTATGGTGACTCATGTCATTGAGGGTAGGAAACCTTCAGAGAGCAGCAGACATCCAGAGGAGAAACATATTGCATAGGACCTACTTCGCCAATTTTTCCCTCAAGTTAACACACCTAGATGGCAACCAAATTTCAAAAGTTTAACAAGGCTGGTGGAGCGTATTGCAAAGACGGTCCCTCCACCCCCATTGGGAAATTAGACTCTGAATCCAATCTGCAAATCAAACCAACATACCAATGGCGGCAGATTATCGCCCCAAGGACTCTGAAAACCTTTGGGAGAATGGAAGGTTATGAGGTCCATCACACTCTTCGAGTTTAAGGAAGCCATTCAAAGACACATTCTTATGAACCTCTCTTTTGTCATGCTTTCCAAACAATTCTGAAGAATTGGTCCAACCTGCCGAATAGATCTATTAGATCTCACAATAGTTCTTGCGGGCCTTTGTCAGTGGTTCCTGATGAGT
Organism: Scilla litardierei; assembly: GCA_030789695.1. Classification (NCBI taxonomy): domain Eukaryota; kingdom Viridiplantae; phylum Streptophyta; class Magnoliopsida; order Asparagales; family Asparagaceae; genus Scilla; species Scilla litardierei. Next base: position 4,551,543 of record CM061131.1, read on the forward strand.
CAGAGGTGGAAAAAGAGATGCTGGAGTCCTATCTCTGAATCAGCATGAAATCAAGACGTTGAAGGAATGCATCAAGTGTTTCAACAAGAAAAGGTGTGAAGGGGAAGATTGTTGCTCAAAGATTGCTACCACGACGTTAAGCCAAGGGGCGAGTAACCAATGCATGATCAGATCATTGTATACCAAGCCATGTTGCACCCTTGGCAAGCTCGTGACTTGAACGAAGATATATATAATAGCCAACAAGATGGCTGCATAAGGAGTTGGCATACACACAATAAAAGAGGTCAAGAAGCCCTACCATCATAATGATAAAGGGAAGAGGGAGCAGAGAAAATGAGGACTATGAATCTTATCTCCTTGCTGATAAATGTTTTGCATGTGAAAATATTGTATACTAAGAGTGACGGAGACTTGTCCATGTCACTACCCCAATTGTCATGGTAAACTTGTGACAAAGTGGAAAAGACGCTTATAAGGTCATCAAAGTTGTTGACTGAGGATCTATGAGCTCAAGATCACAAGGGAAGCAATTGGTACCATCCTTGGAATATATAATGTTTGCGAAAGTATCATTCGTAGTATGAGTAATTGATGTAATAAGGCAATCAACCATAAGATGAGAAAAATTCTAAATAAATTTTCCTTTTAGATCATGATTCTCAAAGCTTATTAAAAGAGAACTTTCTTATATATAGGTAGAATCTCAAAGGCAAACAAGTTTGAAAAACTGACACTAATTGAAGGCAACGTTCCTCAAAGGTTCCAAATTCCGCCGAGGCTAACCAGCTTGCTCATGAAAGTCACTTGGATGGAGGCGGAGACCCTCTAATGACTCCAAAGCCCGTCGAAGCATAATAACTTGCATGAAAATCTATCTCAGATAGAGGTAGTGTCCCACCCAAGGACTCCAAAGCTCACCGAGGCGAAACTCTGACCCAGATAGAGATGAAATCCTTTCGAGGACTCCAAGACTAGCCGAAATGGAACATTGACACAAATAGAGGCAAAGTCACTTTGAGGTCTCTAAAATCCACTGAGAGTAACTTGTTGGTAAAACTAACTCGGATGGAAGAAGGGTTCCACTAAAGGGACTCCAAAACTTGCCAAGGTAAAACTCTAACTCGGATTGATTCAGAAGTCTCTAAAGCGGCACTAAAGCTTGCATTGCATGCTAATGTGCACGTGTCCCTATCTTGAATTAAGACAGATCCTCCCTAGGCCTCTAAAGCCTCTGTGTAACCCAAATTCATGAGGTCAAAGGTCAATAAGACAACACCTAGATTTATTGCCTCTAAAGCCGCAATAGATAAGCAATCCAAATTCATGAGTTCAGAGGCCAATAAGGCATCACTTAAATTTATTGGTTATCTTCCAAGTTTGTCGTCGGTTGGAATTCCAGGCTGCGAAAAAGAAGAAGGAAAAAAGCCAAAATCCGCTGGTCCCTCGGCAAGAGGAAATGAGTTAGCTATTTAAATATCCCAAGTTTAATTTTCAGGGCAAAATTCATACAATATTTTGTCAAAAGGAATGAAGGAAAAATTTAAATATGGCGAGTGCAAGAGAATATATAGGCATACAACAACGCTAAAATCATGGTACGATTTTTTTCATTACAAAGTGTTGACATTGGATGTCTTATAAATAAGGATGTAAACAGTTCAAATATGGATCAGATGTGTTTTACTTTATCCGTATCCAAAATCATTTACTAAATATGCAGATACAATTAATATGTAGAAAAAATTTAGTATTTGTAACCAAAAAATGAATAGTGGTATGGATCGCATGATGATCGGACATGAATTAGATATGAACAGATGATCACAATTGGTATAAATAATACATATTAGATAGAGACATATGAATAAAATAGACACAATGTAGTAACATTATATTGAAATCAGGTTTGGGCTAATGAAATATCTTATATATATATTTTCGCACGGTGCGAAATGTTCTCACATGAAGATTTACCTATATATATATATGAGATTAATGGAGAAGTGCTGACAGTGCTGAAAATTTTTCCAGCGCTGCCAGCGATCTGGGGTCCGTAGAGTATTTTTTTTAATTTTTTTTGCAGTTGGTAGATATACTTGTTAGGAAGCTCTCCACAAATTTTCAGGTCGATCCAACACCGTTTCAGCCTCCGTTCATCGATGTGTTGGATCGACCTAAAAATTTGTGGGGAGCTTCCTAACAAGTATATCAACCAACTGCAAAAAAAATTTTAAAAAAAATTCAGTAGCAACCCAGATCGCTGACCGTGCTGGAAAAATTTCCAGCGCTGTCAGCACTTCCAGCGCTGTCAACACTTCTCCATTAATATATATATATATGTATATGAGGAAAATGTGCTTGAGGTTAACCTCGGGCAGCAATACCTGCGCACACCCCCGCTGTTTGGGTGTTTTAAGTATTTTTTTGAATTTTTTTTGCAGTAGGTAGATATACTTGTTATGTAGATCCCCACAAAATTTCGGGTCAATCCAACACCGTTTGAGGCTCCGTTCATCGATTTCAAAAACGTTGCGCAAAACTGTCTAGAATTAAAAAATTCAAAAAAAAATACTTAAAACACCCAAACAGAGGGGGTGTGCGCAGGTATTTCTACCCGAGGTCAACCTCAGTTACATTTTTGGGTATATATATATGAGTATATGATCATGAGTGAGGATAATCAAGTACCAATAAGTCATGAGCACCGTACTTCATCACATATCATATATTCGTACCTGTGTCGAAAAAATTCTAATCATACTATCAAAATACATATCCAAATCCGATCGAAAAGAAATTTTGATATAATTATCCGCATCGAAAAGAATACATATGTAGATCCGATTCGAATAATCCAAATCAATTTACATCTCTACTTGCCAAAGCGGCATTTAAGCCATCAAAAAGAAAGTACGAAAGAAGACCTAGACCTAGACCCTCGACCCTCGGCCAGAGCTTGTTCAAGGGCATCTCCAGCACCAATCGTAATTTTTTTGCATGATAATTGTAATAATTATTGAGAATTTTAAAATAATTTCTTTAAAATTGTCATTTAAATTTTTTCTAACTTTTCTTCTTCTTTTCCTTCTTTCTTCTTTTCTTTTGTTTAGCCTCCAGGCCCGCAAGCCCAGCCATCTTCGCTTTATTCCTCTTCATCTCTTTTTTCTTTCTTTTCTCCAAGCCCAAGGTCATGGCCCAAAATTTTCCCCCTTCTATTTTACTCCCCTCAACCCCCACACACCCACATGTCAGCCCCCACTCTCAAACTATCTTTCTCTCTCCCTCACTCTCATCCCAGGACCAAATTTTACCGCTCTCATTAACTTCACTGATGAGTTTTCCATCGATCTTCGTTGTTCGTTGTAAATCAAAACCCCCCTCACGTGATCGGGCTCTCATGTCCCCTCTACGGTTCTATTTAATCCACTTCTCTTATTCAAGGCTTTCATGCGAAAAAGTTATTTTTTCTCTCAAAAATTATGAAGGGTTTTCAGGTTTTGGGTATTGGATCTTCGATTTGGAGCTTCGATCTCCTCAAGTTTTTGCCCCTTTCGTAGATGAGCATCAACAGCCGCTCGACGACATGGCTGCGAGGCTTGGTCCCTATTTCTGGTGCAGTTTTAGTGATGGATAAATTTACATTAATTCTAATTTTTGGTTTTAAATCTTGGTTTATTATTTTTATGGGTTCTCCCTTGTTTGCTATAATGAAAAACTGAGCATGTGATTTAGGTTTAGGTTCTTGTACTTGATGGATTGACTTCAATGTGAACTGAGGCATCTCGGTCGCTTGGGGCTTTGCGACAGCCCCTGCCCCTTTCTCTGTTGATTACAGGCATTGCTCGTGTTCCTTGGATAAGGGCTTTGCTCCTATTTTCTTCTTTTGGTTGAGGGATTTGTCATGTATAGTGTCATGTGGGGTCTCGCCCCTCGCTATTGCCTGAGGGCTTGGCCTCATCCTCTATTTTACTGTGGGCATAGGCCCTCGAGGCCATAAGCCTTTGTCCCATGTTTTGCGTGACAGTGGGCTTTTGCCCTCCCTTGCTTTATTCGTGGGCTTTTGCCCAACTCCAGTGGGCATTGTCCCGTTTTTGTTGGCTTGCTACCCCCTACTCAGTCCCACGTGGGCTTTAGCCCACTCTGTTTCTGTTGGCCCGAGGGTTTTGCCATGTGTACTGATGGTGCATGATTTACTGTGTTAGGCTTTGTTGGATTGTGTGGCTTTAGATCTATTGGACTATGGGCTTTTCAGTTTACTGTTTACTAAAATTTGAGATCTATTTCCAGCCCTTGAGCATATTGAATTTGATAAAAATCTCTGAGATGGTTCTTGATGATATTATGTGAGCTGGAAATAAAAGGCATGTATATATGGGTTTGACCCTTAGTGTGATCAGGGATGCGTTTTCCTCTTAGGTCACCAATTGACCAGCCCCTTAAATTATTGTGGAATTACTTTTATGCATGCATATGATTAGAAAAACAACGTTGACATCAATTAGAATATATGGTTGGGTTTTAGGCTATGTTGGAATGTGATCTTGAAGAAATTATTATTATTCTCAAGTATGACATTGATGGATACATAGACTTGTTGGATATGGTTATTGTTTCATATGTGGCATATTGTTGGATGGTGGACTTGTTGATATGATGACCCCTTGAACTATTGGAATCATGAACTTAAATGGAATTAGAATGTGTAACATCCTAACCATGTAGACTAATCATGATGTGATTTCTGGGACTTATTGAGAGATTGTCTCATTTTTTAATATGATGCATGATAGAATAATCAACTACATTAAAGAAGTTGAAAGCATCACAACTGTTATATGATTAGAAAATTATGGCTACAATTTTATGGCATGAAAACTTTAAAAACTATATGACAGATTAACATTAAAACATCACTTGAATAACACCCACACATTGACACTGAAACTGTATAACTTTAAACAATACTTGACATTTAGACTCATTGGGCTATGTGGTAACGTATATTAGAGAGTGTGTGGGAGCGACTGGAGCCATACTTTCAGACTGTATCTGGTATGATTCCATCATCGTTTTTGTTCTTGTTCTAATCGTGTCCTTCACATTATCTATTTATAATCCAGACCAGCTACGTCAGATGGATCTTGAGTCATGTTCTTATTTTATGTTTGGACTCGGCCTGGGTGATCATCGCTTGGTAGAAGATGGGATTCGTGCTTGTATAATGTACTCTTCAATATGAGTCACGACCTAGGATTGGTATAACTGATATATTCACATGGACTAGAATATTGGCAACATAGACTTACACTATAATCTGATTAGATTCATGTCTTTAGTTTATTATACTGTTACTTTATATATACACACTTTGTTCCTGCTTTATTTCAGTCGTGGTCATATACCATATTTAAATTCTGAATTCTAGAATTATCATAAATTTACTCTAACATAATAGTCCCTTATTTTGTTACACCATTAGGTGCTGATCATTAGTAGGAAGAGACTCCAATATACAAGGATATTGAGTTTGATGTGCAAGACGCAGACTTCTGAGTGAGTAGGTCATGAGTGGATTCATTTATGTATTTTCCTTTATGTATCTGAGAACATTGTATCTTATTGTATCAACTTTTGTAATGATGGTTGTACGGAGAAATTTTAATATGAGTATTTTTGGCACATTTTCTGCTCTTTACATATATTGTTTTTACTGGTAATCCACTGGTAATCTGAAAGACATGATTTGCTTGCATAACAGTCACATTTTCCAGGAAGCAGGGCGTGGCAGCAACGTTCGGCCTCATCCTCCTTCCCTTGAGATGCTACGTCCCTGCCCACTCCTTTAGCCACTACCTAATCCTCATCCTTGATCTCTTTTTCCAGATTCAGCTGCTCGAGGTCGATGTTGGTGTTATAGAACTTCCTCGCAATCTACAAACAATATGTGTAAGCAGTATTCAGGCTGAACCACATCAATCGAATTGGGTGGTTTGGTAAGGTTTAGGAAAAGAACTGTTTAGTTCTGGTTGAATTTTTTATCCTTGGATCCGGTTCAACACACAAACGGCCTATCGGGGCCAACATCCATGATACAGACCAAACCTTTAAACTTTTTTTCTGGTTTCTCTCTTCTTACTGGGAGCCCAGTCCACTTCCTCTATTCACTTTAAGACCTAGACCTAAAATCTCGTAGATGGCATCTTCATCACAACCAACATCAAGTGCAACCAATCTGCGGCTATGTTTCTCGGTTCTCTGAACCTTTTCAAAATTGAAGTCTTGTTGTCTTACAAAACGGAAGGGAATAATGAAGCAAATAGAAAAACTTAATCAAACATGCTAGTGTCCAAAATACTTAATATCTTTAACTTAAACACATCCATGTATCATAATGATAGATCCGGAAGCAAAAATGCAATCTTTATAGAGAAAAGTAGCACAAATCAAGATAATTGAATACAAAATAGGTGTATCATCCTCTCAAGACGTCAATAAGATGACATCCGCACGCGTCTAATCTAAGATTTCACTCACAAATCAATAATAGCATAAAAGATTAGCGACGGCTAGCCGTCGCTTAATAATAATCCCCAACCTAATCCCAATTACCAAAATACCCCACTAATCAGAAATAGGGTTAATTAAGGTTTAGATGGGGCGCGCGCGGCTAAGGGGGTGCGGGTTGGGCGCGGGCTCGCCTGCGGGCGTAGACCCGCGTCCCATCAATACCTTCCAAAGAGCCACCTTGTCCTCAAGGTGAAAGTCTGGAAATTGCTGTGTCATCACGTCCATAGCCTCCCACGTGCTCTCGTGCTCCGGCAATCCTTTCCACTGTAGCAAGACCTGACGCTCTCCCGCGGTCCCTTGACGTATCCCCTTCAGTGCCTCAGGCTCCAGCCTAACCTTCATATGAGCAGTCAATGTCTCCGGAAGGGTGGGGGAAGGGGTGTGGTCTCCGATCACTTGTCGCAACTGTGAGACGTGAAAGACGGGGTGGATGACTGATCCTGGGGGTAACTTCAATCGGTAGGCCACTGGCCCTACCTTGGTCTCCACCTCAAAGGGGCCAAAATATCTAGGAGAGAGCTTCTCATTCCTCCGATAGGCTAGTGACTTCTGTCTGTAGGGCCACAGCTTCAAGTAAACCATGTTCCCCACGTTGAACTGGACATCACGGCGATGTAAATCGGCCCTCGCCTTCATCACCTGCTGAGCTCTAGCCATATGGAGCTTCAGCTCCTCCAAAACTCTGTCTCTCTCTACTAAGTACTGCTCTACATCCAAAACTGGAGTCGCCTCCTGACCATAATGTAGCAAGTGAGGGGATCCCGTCCATACAAAATCCGAAAAGGATTAGTCTGAGCGTCCGTGTGGTACGATGTGTTGTACCAGTACTCAGCAATGTACCAGTACTCAGCATACGCCAACCAACAAGCTCAATCCTTCGGGCTCTCTGAGATGAAGCACCGTAAATATGTCTCTAAGCTTCTGTTGACGACCGATGTCTGGCCGTCTGTCTGTGGGTGGTAGGCGGTACTATGTCTCAGAACTGTCCTCTGCAATCTGAAAAGCTCCTGCTAGAACTTTCTCTGAAAGACCATGTCTCTGTCGGAGACAATAGACTTGAGTGGCACATGTAAACGGATCACCTCTCTCAAAAATACCTCGGCCACTGAAACAACGCCGTAAGGGTGCCGAAGCGGTATGAAATGTGCATATTTGCTGAGGCGGTTAACCACAACAAATATCACCATGAAGCCTCCCGACTTCGGCAATCCGTCGATGAAGTCCATGGATAAGTCCTCCCAGACTCTCTCTGGCAAGGACAGTGGCTGCAGCAATCCACCTGGAGACATAGCCATGTATTTGTGAAGCTAACACACATCACACTCTGCTACCATCTTGGCCACGTCATTCTTCATCCCCCGCCAGTACATCTCTCTCACCATCCTATGATATGTCTTTAGGACCCCCGAATGCCCCCCACTGCACTGCTAACTCCTGTAGAATAGCCGGAATGTGGGTAGAAGTCCTCGGGATCACTAGACGCCCCCAGTACATCAACCTCCCTTCCTGCGATGAATAGACCGGGTGCTTTGTGGATCCTTGTAAGAGTGCCGCTCTAATATCTGCCAGCTCCTGGTCCTCCTCAGCCTCCATCTGCAATGTCTTCCAGTCCTGAAGGACTGACATTGATAACGATGTCAACTGGACGTCCTCATCTCTCTGTGACAGTGCGTCGGCCGCCTTATTCTCCAACCCCGGCATGTACTCTATCTCAAACCGATACCCCATCAGCTTCCGTAGCCACTTCTGTTGCTCCTTTGCCACCATCAGCTACTCCAACAGATTCTTGAGGCTCCTCTGATCCGTGCGAACTAGGAAGGTCCTCCCCATCAAATATGGCCTCCACTTCAAGATAACCAGGACTATAGCCATCGGCTCCCTCTCATACATGGACTTTAACCTCGATCTTGTCGTCAACACCTGACTGTAGTAAGCAATGGGGCGTTGATCCTGCACAACCCATGGCCTGAGGCATCAGCCTCCACAACAAACGGTCTCGAAAAGTCAGGAAGGGCCAACACCGGCATGGTCGTCATGGCCTTCTTCAAGGCCTCAAAAACACGCGTCGCCCCCCACACAAACTGATCCTTCTTTAATAACTCCGTGAGTGGCTAGGCAACCGTCCCATATCCCTCCATGAACCGCCGGTAATAGCCTGTGAGGCCCAAAAATCCTCTCAACCCCCTGAGAGTGGTAGGGGCGTCCAGTCTAGCATTGCCGCAATCTTAGCCCTGTCGGCGGCCACCCCCTCTGCAGATACCACGTGACCCAAGTACTCTACCTGCGGCTCCCCAAACAAGCACTTCTTCTGGTTCCCATATGGCTGGTGATATTGTAACTCCTGTAACACTACCTACAGGTGATCTAGGTGCTCCTCCAAAGTGCGGCTGTACACTAAGATATCGTCAAAGAACACAAGTACAAACCTCCTAAGGTAGAGCCGCAATACCTTATTCATTAGAACCTGGATTGTGGCTAGGGCGTTTGTCAAGCCGAATGGCATGACTAAGAACTCATAGTGGCCATCATGTGTCCTGAAGGCGGTCTTCGGCACATCCTCCTTCCTCATCATGATCTGATGGTAGCCAGACTTGAGATCTATCTTCGAAAATATGGTCGACCCATGAAGTTCATCAAACAGCTCGTCGATCACTGGTATGGAGAACTTGTCTGGCACTGCCTCCTTGTTGAGCGCCCTGTAATCTACGCAAAATATCAACTCCCATCCTTCTTCTTCAACAGCATTATCGGGCTAAAGAAGAGACTCACACTCGGCTGAATGACCCCTGCCTGCACTATCTCCTCCACTATTCGCTCGATCTCATCATTCTATATCTGGAGGTAGTGGTAAGGTCTAACACTAATAGGGGCCACGCCCTCTCGTAGGACTATGGCGTGCTCGTGGTCCCTCGGCGGCGATAGTCCCCGAGGCTCTTGAAAAATGTCCCCAAACTGCTCCAACATCGCCTGCACCTCCCATGGAATAGGATGCTTCCTCTCGGCCTCAACACCCCCTCCCTCCCCCATTTGCCTGAATGGTTCGAACTATGGTCTTCATGGAGACCAACACTCTGCACAAACTCAGGTCCCCCTGTAACAGTACTGCTCTCTCGTTCTCCTGAAACTCCATCTTGAGGAGTTTCCAGTTCATCGGCATCTCCTCCAGCGTCTGCAGCCATGTCATACACAGGATGATGTCCGTGCTACCCAAGTCTAACCACAAGAAGTCCGCCACTATCTGTATACCCTGCACTACCAACACCAATCCTCGACACAAGCCTCTACTGCTCTCCTTCTTTCACGTGCCCATCATCACACTAAAACTGCCACTGTCCACCAGCTGCAGTCCCATCTGCTCTACCACCCTCATGGAGATGAAATTGTGTGTTGCCCCACTGTCGATGAGAACGGTCACCTCCTGATCTCCGATAAGCCCCCTCAACTTCATGATGTTGTTCGGAGTGAGCCCCATCACAGAGTTAACGGAGACCACTGCCACCTCCAGCTGTATGTCATCAGTATCCACATCCTCAGTGATCTCGTCCTCCACCCCCTCGTCATCACCCTCGTCATCCTCCATCGCCAGCAGCACCTGTAACTTGCGCCCCGCGCATCTGTGATCTGGGGTGAACATCTCGTCACACCGGAAGCACAGGCCCTTCTGTCGCTTCTCCATCATCTCCGCATCTGACATCCTCCTGTACTGTCCTCCCGCAGGAAGGGCACTACTCTCCCCGACCTTCTCCATGCCAGCCTGATCTGCCCCTGTAGTGACCTTTGCCCTTTATGCTCCAGATGTGGTACCCCGTTGTACCTGACCATTGTACCTACTCCTGACTCTTCTATCCTCTGTCTGGACATCCTCTACCATCTGTGCCATTTTTATGACCTCGGACAGCCCCCCCTGGGCTTGTAAGGCCGTACTGCGGCTCGAAGGCTGGGCTTCATGCCCTTCATGAAGGTGCCCTCTAGTGACTCATCTGTGACCCCGTGTACTCGTCCGGATAAGGTCTCAAATCTCTCAATGTAATCCCGCACCAGTCCATCATGCCTGAGGAAATATAGTTGCTCGTGAAGGTTTCCCAGGTGGGGATCCCTGAACTTCTCCAGAATGAGATCCTTCAACCCCTCCCAGCATCGAATCTGTTGCCTCCTCTCCTTCCACAGGTACCACCCTAGAGCTCTCCCCTCTATACAGATGACCGCAGCCTCCAGCTTCTGAGCATCTGTCATGTGATGTGCTGTAAAGTATCTCTCCACCGTGAACAGCCAGACATGCGGATGCGCCCCTCTGAACAGTGGCATCTCCAGCTTCTGTACCCTGCAGTTTCCTCCAAAGTGTCCCTGGTCAGGCCTACCCTTTGTACGGCGAGGCTGACGATAGTGTTGTCGTCTCTCGTCCTGGGTCTCATACTGTCTAGGTGGCCCTCCTCCGCAGCCTCCATAGTCCTCTCGGGGACCTCCACGCCTGCCCTTGAGTCATCGCATCCTGCATCATCGCCAAACTCAGCCTCATAGCCTCCCCTGCCGTCGTCATAATGGTCTCTATCCCTTCCTCCGCCTCTGTAGTACTGTCCCGCTCCCTGCTTGGGGCAACCCCCTCAGTTCTGCCCTGAAAGTGCTCCCCGGGCCTTGTCGCTGACCGAGAAAGCCCAAGGAGTCAGATCTGCTCTGAAGATGCTCCGTTCTGTCCTGAAAGTGTGCCTCAACCCCTCGCCGTTACCCCGAAAAGTCGGAAAATCCCACATGCTCCTGGCCGTGCTCGCCTCCCCCGGCGGCTGCCGGGGGTCGCCCGACCCCGCGGACCCTCCGGCAGTCCTTGCGGGGGCTGCCGGAGGGTCAGCGGGCCTTCCCGCAGACCTGACGGGGTCGGCAGCCCCTGCCGAAGGTCGACAGGGTCCCGCTGGCCCTGTCGGTTGTCGCCGAGGGCAGGGGAGGTCCCCCGCCCAGATCTGGCGGCGGTCGAGCCCCCGTTGGAACTGGGGGTTCGGCCCCCCCCCCCTCTTGTGTCCGGTGGCCTTCCCCGAGCTTCTCACGCCCCCATGAGGCTTCTATCTCATCCTCCTCCTTTTCGTTCGTGGACTCCATCACTTCCCTCCTCGGAAGCTTCCACCTTTTCCTTTCCATTCACCAAAAGGGGGCCTTTTTCGACGAACTAGGGTTTGCGCCACCGGATCCCATATTTTCGTTAAAGATCGCGAATTGGAAAGCCATCTGAGCAACGGCTTCCTCCATCTTGCCTTGCTTGAAAGCCATCTGAGTAACGGCTTCCTCCGTCTTGCCTTGTTTTGCCGCGATCTCCCCCATGGCCTTCGTTAAATTAGCGATAGCCTCGTTATTTGCCGCAACCGTCATCTTAATCTCTTCGATCTATCCATTGTTTCTCTCTTACCCCGCCTCGCTTCAATCTCTATTTCTTGTGGACGCCGCCATGGATCGTTGTCGCTCTGATACCAAAATGATAGATCCGAAAGCAAAGATCCAATCTTTATAGAGAAAAATAGCACAAATCAAGATAAATGAATACAAAATAGGTGTATCCTCCTCCCAAGACGCCAATAAGAGGACGTCTGCATTCGTCTAATCTAAGATTTCACTCACAAATCAATAATAGCATAAAAGATTAGCAACGGCTAGCCGTCGCTTAATAATAATCCCCCACCTAATCCCAATTACCAAAATACCTCCCACTAATCAGAAATAGGGTTAATTGAGGTTTAGATGGGGCGCGCCGGCTAGGGGGTGCGGGTTGGGCGCAGGCTCGCCTGCAGGCGTAGACCCGCGTCCCATCACATAACAATGAATATCTTTATCTTAAACATATCTATTCAATGGATCATGCATCACATCAATGCAAGGTGTAGAAACTGATAGCGACACCAGAAAGGAAATGATCGAATTAGCTAGAAGTCTCAGATGAAAACTAAGTTATGTCTGAATTTATAAATAATATATATGATATGGGATAATGCTAAATAGCTTATTAATCTTGCAGTGATCCTATGCACTCTCTAATTAAAAATATTTGATCAATATTATTCTATCCTCTTTCAATTGAGGGGATTTTTTTATCTTAAATAGCAAGAAACATGATTAATTGGATTCTTAGTATACCTTATGAGAATATTTGACCGGTTGGTTATAAAATAAATTGGAGCAGGGAGTAATAAAATAGACCTTGCCCAACAAATCATGCGAGGAGAAATTTGTAATGTCAGTCGCAAGATAAAATTGGTTAAAAATCTTCGATAGCAGTAACCAGAATGTTCTAAACCGTTTCCAACCCCAACTACGGCACAGGTAGCACAACTAACGTGCATCAAGCCAACATCAACCTTCACAGTAGTGGTAATGAGGAAAGTATAAATACCTCCAACTATGGCACAAACATTTGTCAAAAAGTGTAAGAATGACACATGTTCCTCTGTGAATGTCACCTGCATTGAATATTTGTAAATGATGTCATATAAAGCACATACCATTTGATTTGACTCAAAAGATCCAGAGTGTCAACATAAACATGATAGGATCCTCTTATTCGACATTTATTGTAAAGAACAAATGGACAAAGAATAATGAATATCACAATAATCTCTAAAGAAATAAATCATTTCTTAACAAAAAGGAAAAAAAAACATTTTCAACATTGGAGAACTGCCAAAAAGGATAGATAAATTGAAAGTTTCATGCTTTGTCATGTGCAAAGATGCATTTAGATGTAGTCCCCGACTAAAGATGAAGATAACCAAAACCCATTGATGCATAGATTTTGTAGCATCTGATAGCTCATCAACCTGATAAGAGATGTCTTCAGAGCCACCATCAGAAGAAAAATAGACAAGCCATGTGTTCTCAATATGGTACCAAGGATTTTCATAAAGGACGAAGTAGAAGACAACCAAAGAAAGTACCATCAATCAAATAATACCACAGACACAAGTATTGCATAGTAAAAATTGCTTCAATATGTCAATTCCCTCCCACTGAGAGCTTCTACTTCTCTTCTTTGTCTGTTGCTCTCCACGCGGGTGCGGGTGCGGGTGCGGGTGCAAGGGTGCTCGTGGGAGGGAGGGGGGCTTTTACCTTTGCCACAAAGGATCTCTGCCATAAAGTTCATCTAGATGCTCAGATTTATTCACACTCTTTAAGTGCCCAAGAAACAACACACTACTACCAACCCTACAGTGACATTCACAATTAGTTCAGATTTTGCACAATATACAGTTAATAGTGACATGGTTTGTGCAGCATCTATCAATTAAGAAGGAAATAGTTGTAATTCAGGAAGAACTGGAAACTTTGGAAACATTCTACACTCGCTTCAGTGTCAAACTTGAAAATTTGGAATGCATCAGTAGTCAAGGGCTGACTACTCAAATCCAAACAGACAATCCACTACAAAAAGACATATTAGATTTCCAGTATAGATACATGGCACACCAAAAAACCATAATATCAAAAAAATCATTACAGTGCCACATTGTTCCTTTCTTACTGTTAATAGCCAGTGCATCATACTTCCAACATTTTTCCATTAGCACTATGAGGTAGGATTAGGATTTAGTGAAATACTCATGGCATGATAAATATTTCATTACTTAATTCGAATGGACCTATATTTCAATCCCTACATCAACATTTCTAACCTCCTCTGATTAACCTTCTGTTAGAAGATATCAACAATAAAGAGGAAGAGAATGAAAAGAGCATAATTAGCATTCTCCTTTTGTGTCATGTTTATAGTAGAAGAACTACATGTGTTACATTACCCATATAAAGTGGCAGTCAACTCACTTATAGTGCATTCATGGAAGATTGGATTAATGGAGATGAAAATAGCAACTTGATTATTGGAATACATCCTCAGTTCCTCACCGAAACATAATTACGAGTTTCATGGCTTGCAGCAGAGGCTGAACCCACATTTTCTTCGAAGCTCTATGAGTCATGCATTGGTACTTGGCATCAACCCCAGATCTGACAAATACAGTATGGTTATTAATCCACTCACCATATCATCTCAAACAAAACTATGAATTTCAATATGTCATTTTGTTCCATTCAATCTTTTAGGCCCCTGCTCGTCTCAATGGTTATGTCATGATGCCCTTTGAAGCGTATATGCGATATATGAACTTCTAATCATGCCCTGGTTGGTTGCTTGAATAGTCTCTCTCTCTTTAAGAACTATAATGGCTAATTCCCAAAAAAAAAATCTTTTGTATCACAAGGTTTAACCATCAATTCTCATTTCTTTCCTACAGAATCAACCAAATTCCCCTTTCATTTGGTAGTGTTGATTACATCCATAACTCTGACTATCACGTTCCTCCGCACCAGAAACATACCAGAATCTACCCTTCAAATTCCTAAGATGATTATCTATAATTTTCCATTATCTTTCTCAGCTCCAATCACTCAAAAATTTCCACAAGCATATTCCACCTTCTTTGCGGCAGTAATCCTTTCACAAAACAATGCTCCTTTCTTGGGAAGGGTGAGGGGTCTGTTGGTTCTATAATGAATAGTACAGGTCTTTTCTCCTGTGCAACTAAATTTACTAGGAAGTATTTGATGCGATTCGCTAGGGATTTGAAGATAAAAAGGGGATTTTTATTGGATCTCAGATCTGAAATTATAGGAAACCTACTACAAATCAACTACTCGCTAAATAACAACTACAATTAAAAAGGACGACTAGCTAAGGATTAATCTAGGGGATAAACTAATAAAAAGAAAATACTCTCAACAATTTTTCGCATCAGAATTAGGGCCGGCTCAACCCCCTTAAATAGCCAAACACCCCCCAAAAGTCATTTTACCCAAATGCCCATCTTCCCAAATACCGGCCGCAACACTACTCCGCCCCGGAAAAACCACCTTGTCCTCAAGGTGGTGCGTGAAGGGTATGGTCAGCTACTCCACGTGCAGGTGCTCCGGATCATCGTCCACGCCGGCCTCCAACATTATCACACTTTCTTCTCCCTCTTCTTCGTCATTCACTATCAGGATCTGAAGAGTACGATTTCCGCACCGGTGCCCTGGAGTAAACTTCTCGTCGCATTTGAAACACATGCCCTTGGTCCGTTTGTCACGAATCTCTGCCTCGGTCATTCTTCGTGTATGCCCCCCAGGTCGTAGTTCCATCCCCTTCTCCTTGGTAACCACTGTGCCGTCAGTGGATGATGCCCCTCCTGCGGCCCCTTGTTTTCCTCCTCCCGGATCCGGCACTCTAAAGATAGAGCCTCCCCACGTTCCGCGGGCTCTCCGCTCCGTCTCCTGGTGATCCTCCACCTTCCTGGCCAGCGTCATCATCACGCGCAAACCCACGGGCTCAAACTGCCTCAGCCCCAACCTCACCGTAGGCTTCAGCCCCTTCATGAAACAGCCCTCCAGTGACTCCTCAGAGACTCCCCGAACTCGGTGGCAGAGCGACTCGAACTTCTTGATGTAATCACCCACGCTCCCCTCCTGCTTCAGCGAGTACAGTCTCTCGAACACGCCGCCAGCCGGACCTCCCCCAAATCGCTCTGTCAAGAGCGTCGTAAACTCAGCCCCGGTCTGAAAAGGCCGCTGCTGATCGGTCCAACGGAACCAGCCCAAAGCCTCTCCCTCCAGGCAGACCCCTATCGCCCGTAGCCAATCCTCCCCTGGGACAGCGGACACCTCCAAATACCTCTCCACCCGGTACAGCCAGTCGTCTGGGTCGCCTCCCTCAAAGACAGGCACCTCCAGCTTCCTCAGGTGCCTCTCGCCAGCGAATCCCCCCCTCTCCTGCGGCTGGAATCCTCCCCTGTGCTGGTATCCCTGTCGCCTGTCTGGAACGTACGCCTCAGCCCGCTCACGGTAGCCCCCCTCTGCTCCGTGCCCCTGCCAGCCTCCCTGATGGTGTCCAAACTCCGCCTGGTGCCCTCCTGGAGGATCCTGGTACGCTCTCCAATCTCCCGTCACTCCCACAAAAGGTGGGGGCTGAGTCGACGGGCCTCCTGTGGTCTGGTGGGGCCCTCCACCCTGCTGCAGTCCTCCGCCGGGTCCCCCAAAAGTCTGAAAACCTCCAAATTGCGCTCCACGAACCTCGGGTGGGGCCCCCGGGGGACGAGGACCCTGCGGATCCAACTGTCGGACGTCCTGGGGGGCCGGTGGACCCCCCCAGGGGTCGGGTGGGCCTCGGATCCCCCCTCTGGGGTCGGCCGAGGCCCCCCAGGCCGCCGCCTGGGCCGGCCGGCCTTGGAAGTGGGCCGGCGGGCCCCAGGCGGCGGCGGCAGTGTCTGCCGAGGCCGCCTGGGGGGCGGCAGGGTCGGCCGCCCCTCCCATGGCCCTGGCGGCCTGCCGCCGCCTCCCAGGGGGTTCGCCGACCCCCCAGATGTATCTGGGGGGCCGGCGGCCACCCTGGGGGGTTCCGGGTGGCCGGAACTCCCCCACAAGGGCTTGTGTCGTCGCGGCGCGGCGGCGCGTGGGCTTGGTGGATCCCCCACGCGTTGTCTCCTTGGTCAAACCCTCCATCGTCGTCTAGATCCGGTTCATCTTCCAAAAAAATTGTCTTTTTACCCTTGTCCTTCGCCAAAGGTGGCTCCTTTTTGCTCGGATCCGCTTTTGGGATAAGATGAGCGGTCAACGCCGCTATTGCCTCCGTCAATTCCGACAGTTTTGCATCCGTTTTCCCTTGATTTGCTTTTATCTCCGCCATCTTGGCCTCCGTCTTCTCTTGATTTTCTTTTATCTCCTTCCGGATCTCCGCGGCCGTCTCCGCGTCTTCCTTCCTTAGATCGATGAAACCCTTGCTGATTTGGGCTTCAATCCTCTCAACCTTCCCCTCCAAGATTTCAATCCGCTCCGTTGCACGCGTGTTTGCCATGGTTCAAACCGCTCTGATACCAATTTGATGCGATTCGCTAGGGATTTGAAGATAAAAAGGGGATTTTTATTGGATCTCAGATCTGAAATTATAGGAAACCTACTACAAATCAACTACTCGCTAAATAACAACTACAATTAAAAAGGACGACTAGCTAAGGATTAATCTAGGGGATAAACTAATAAAAAGAAAATACTCTCAACAATTTTTCGCATCAGAATTAGGGCCGGCTCAACCCCCTTAAATAGCCAAACACCCCCCAAAAGTCATTTTACCCAAATGCCCATCTTCCCAAATACCGGCCGCAACAGTATTTTGGTGGCTGATATTTGGTAAGGGGACACTAATCTAGTATGTTGTTATTGATGTTTATACCCAATCAATCATAGAATAGAAGTCTGAATTATTTAGATCCAAGTATCCAAACTTCTTTTCATTAATTCGGAAATCCTACTCCGACTTAGGGAATTTGATCATGTAACTTTTATAAGCCAAACCAACTAGAACTGAGAAACAAAAATTATTGAAAACACTCTCATCCTTAAAAATATAAAGAACATGTGCAAATATATACACTGCTATATGAAATAGGAGTTTAAAATGCCAAAAGGATGTCAAAGAGATTCCGTTGTTGTTTCAAAACTTTACTAACATAATTTAAAAGTATGGGCAACAATGTAATTACTCTTAATTACATGCTTTTTATTCACCACTGATTAATACACTGCTATCTCCTCTTTGCCTCCCCACGCCACGATCCGTCCATACATGCACATCGTTGCTTTCTTTTCGAATAAATCATTTCTTTTATAATCACCCTAATATTTGCGGGTTGATTTTCGAATACATCATACAAGGAATGATTCATTCTAATCAAAGATTGTAAGTTCTTGGACAATCAATTAAAAAGATTTCATCTTCGGGGTTAGGTATTCATCCAACAATAGTAGCACCAAGTAATTCCTAACGAGTTTAGATATAATCATTCCAAAAAGTAAGCACCACCATAAAAATAGCATCCATCTACAACCTAAGTAACAACTATGGTCGACAGCAAAGCAGAAGATAAGAGAGAATGAATTTTCGTCTATGGTAGGCGTAAGCGGCTCACACAGACGGAAATATAGGATAGGCGCACCAAGGGATTCTGTTTCTACTGCGGCGAAAAGTATGGACCACGACATCGTTGCAAGGATCCGACTCTCTAGATGCTGATCATTGACGATGAAAAAAAGCTAGCTGGTGGATCAGGAAGAGCAGAGGGGACGAAGACCTTCACTTGGACTAGTAAGCCCATGGTTTTCACGACACCACCTTGAGGACAAGGTGGTTCTTCGAGGGGGCGGAATAATGATGCGTTTTGGATTTTCTGGTCCAACAGAGGCATTTTCAGCATTTTCAGATCTTATGGGACTTTTTCAAAAAATCTGCAATTCTGCAACTTTTCTTTTATTTAAGCTAGGACCGGCTAGGAGGGAGATGCTTGATTATTTTATGAAACCCATTGTTCAAGGTGTCCACGAATACTTTCTGGGAGATCTTAGCTTTCATCTCGAATTGAAAGTTAAGAGAAAGGCCTCTTCTCGAATCGGGGTTGGTTATCTTTTATTTTCAGTTCTTATTATCAATAAAAATCCTTCTTTTCTCCAAATCTCCCCCTTTTCCCATAAAAATCCCATCATTCATCCAAAAATCACACTTTCACCATAAAGATCCCACCTTTATTCTACAAAAAGCCCTAGATCGTATCACAAACCTCCAATTTTTAGCTAGTAATAAGGAATACTACAAAGTTTCACACTTTTAGGCCTAGTTTGGCAATCAAGTCCAAACTGGTGTTTGTTTGTATACAAACCTTAGTTTCATTCACTTCAAAGTTTCCACTGCTCTAGTTGTAGAGCATGGTTTTAGGTATCGGCCGAACCCCTAGGGTTTCGGCCGTTTCGTCTCCGTTTCAGAGCTAACCGAGACGATACTGGGGTTAAAGTTCTGGTTTTGGCCGGAACGTTGACCGGCTGGAACAACAATGTTCTGACCGAAACTGGTAACAACAAGAAGAAAAAAAAGAAGAAAAGAAGAAGATCTAGCAGAAGAAGCTCCGCACAAGAAAAAAAGAGGAACAAGAAAAAGAAAAAGAAGAGGATGAAGAAAATAGAGAGAGGAGGAAGAAGAGGAAGAAGAATAGATAGAGAACATACCTGATCTCACGTGCTCTCCCGCTGTTGGCCGCTCGTCGCTCGTCCGCCGGTCGAAGGAGCTCATTAGCCCTAATTTGGGCGGTCATCGCTGCCTGGAAGAGAAAAGGAAAAAAAAGAATGGCCAACTTGTAAATAAATGGCGTAGAATGGCGAACTTGTAAATAAATGAAGTATGTTTAGCAAAATGTGCAATGTGAGTAGCAGCACTTTGGGGGAATTGCTATGCGATCAGACCTTTATGCTTGGCCCACAGACCAACTTGTTTACAAGTTTGCCATTCGTTCGTTATAGGTGTACCATTCATCTTTTTATTTAGTAAAATGTGTAACTTGCAAAAAAAATTTGATGATTTAGTATTTGATAATATTTAAAAAAATTTGATGCTTTAGTATTTGATAATATTTGATAAGCTTTAAGTATTTAAACTTATTGATACGGACGAAACGAAACTAACCTCCAAACCCACCGAAATAGACGAAACCGATACCGAAACCTAAATTTTCGAGAGACCGAAACCGAGACATCAAACCTTGTTGTAGACTTTTCAAATTCCCATTATATAGACAAATTTGTATGTGAAACCAAGGTTTTGCAAACCCCAAACTTGTTCCCAAAGATATCTTTCCGAGTTTCATATAATCTTAGCTAATTACACCATGATTGCCAAACAGGGCATAGTTTCCCTTTTTAAATTTTGCCTTTGAAATCCGGGTTTGGATAACAAAACTCCATGGCCAAACTGGGTCGTAACAGTAATCATGTATTGTCCAAGTTAATAGAAAATCGTCCTGAAATTGACACCAGGGTTGTCATGCCGCACCATCAATGTGGCTTACATGCAAAAAAGTTAAGTTTCCTTACTTTTTAAAATGTGTTAGTTGTACTCAGGACAAGAAACTAAGCAATAAACTATAAGGAAAGCACAAAACTCACCAATTAATGTTTGCATAAAATTTCCATTTCCATGATCAACTTGTAAATAAGAGATTAGGAAGGGACATTTATAATAGAGGAATATGGGCTTTGATGTCAGCGCAAGAAATTTTTCCTGTGCTGACAACGTTGTTTTTTTAAAAAAAATTCAATTGTGTTATACAACTTGTTGGCTATCACCACACCAAATTTCAAGTGAATCCAGCACTTTTTGACCCTCCATTCATCCATTTCAAAAAACCGCTACGAAAACTAGATCTGTCAGCGCAATCTTTTTGAAATGGATGGATGGAGTGTCAAAAAGTGTTGGATTCACTTGAAATTTGGTGTGGTGATAGCCAACAAGTTGTAGAACACACTGAAAAAAATTAGGCCACTAAAACGCTGTCAACACAGGAAAACCAAACATGTGCTGATAGCACATGCCCATATTCCTCTTTATAACATGTCTAAAGGTAAAGCATTAGATGGAGTAGAATCTATACTATAGATGGATGTCCATCAACTGTTTTTCAAACCCATTTTGGTACAGCCATAAACTCCATCTCGTTACACAAACACTAACCCACCATGGTGGTGGCAAAAGATGGAGAGGCAAGGGAAGATGTGCTAAGAAGAATGCGGATCACGATTAATTTAACTTTTTAAATCTTCATCAGCACAAGCTAGCTCGGAAATAGTTATTACGTAAAAGTATAGCACTTTGATGTTTCATGCATCGCAAAGAGAAAATGCCAATGAACCATCAGTATAAACCCACAGGCTAGATTAAGAAGTGAAATCAACACGTTGACATAGCTAGAAACTGATATTTATGTCTATAGATTAATACATAGCAGAGTAAATAAGATTGCATCTGCTTTAGAAAGATCAGTTTTAAAATCTGATTTAAAAATCTTACCTTAATAGGAGAAAGGTCATAAAAGAAAAAGACTCCAGGAATGGACTGTATGCGACCAATGTCATCAGTCCTGAAATGCTCCGTCACGGAGAACTGCAGAAACAAATTCCACTCATCCCAATAGACAATCAAACAAATAACAAGAGGGCTTCAGTCAGTACAATTGGCATACCTGATTGGACTGGATGGTATGGCCTTTTATGTCAGTATAAACAGTAGGCACAACCTTCAGGGAAAAAAATCACAAGTTAAAATTGTAGACTTCAGAATATCCCTAAAGCAAGCTTTCCCAGGAAAAGAACAAATATATATCATTAAAGCTTGAAGTATTAATATGACCAGATGTGCCAGTTCAGTGCTAAATAGCAAATGACAAGCTTCACAGTAAAAGAATAAAAAAAACAGAACAGGAGTAGTAACCTTAATAAAATACTGATACATTCCATATGGCGTTTGTTGCACCCACTGGACTCTGAATATGTAAAAGTTAAATCAATCATCATTAAAATGATCTCAACCAAGCAAAGAACAGACCAAAACAGAAGTAGTTATCCTTAAAATGCGCAAGAGAATGAGGCAAGAAGGTATTACCCATCAAGAGGATTGACCACTCCAGGGAAGTGATCCCCAAAGGATAGCTTATTGATTTTGTGGCTTATCTGGAACCATAAAGATAAAACTAAACATCACTTGATGCACGTAAAGGCAAACAAGTACAAAAGCATTCTTTCTTGTTTATATAAGATATTCCAAGGTAGAACTATTATCATATTCTTACATTAAAACTGTCCTTTTGGAATGCCAGCAAATCATGCACATGCATGTTTGATTGCTGGAAGCTCTTGCCGGGTGCAAAATGAAAGTTTCCGGCCACTTTATTGACATCCAGAAAACCATATATATTGCACCCTTCGCCTTCCTCATCTTTGATTCTTTGAAGGAAACCCTCTCTCTTGCACTGGATTACACAATAAGATAAAATCATAAAATTTTATACATATAACTGCTTAAGAACACAACGTGCAATCAGGAGGGCAGGCGTCGGGGGTTTACGCGGGTTTGTGTGTGTGTGTGTGTGTGTGTGTGTGTGTGTGTGTGTGTGTGTGTGGGGTGGGGGGTGCACTATTTCATATATATCATAGTACCAGCAATAGTCTGTGTAGTTGCTAGTGTTTCCCCCTACAATATATCGACCCATAAGGCGGATCCGGTCAACTGAAATGTAAGGAGATAACTAAGAATTATTTTGACAGCACCGATATTCTCTGGAGAAAGGAATGATACAAACAGAGTACCGTATTTATGAGCTACTATCACCCAATGTTACCAAGAATGTGGATCACTTCAATATTGAAGGACAGAAATGGTACGTAGAATGTGATTGGTCCAAAACTTGGTATATTGGAGGCGGGCTTCCTTAAATGCTTAATAAGAACAAATACCATTTATCGACGAGATATATCCCATATCGAAAGAGATGCACAATATGTAACCCACAAATTCATCATAAAGCTTCTCTAAATTACCCATTGGTTCATGCACAAGGAAAAAGAATGAAGCCAGGAGAAGGAAAGCCCAACCCTGTCGACATGAAACCCTTCATTGGTCATCAACGCAATCCTATTGATCTCTACAATCACACCAGTAGTCCCTACAATCATCGGTCTTGGCCGCAACTTAACTAGAAGCATCCGCGGGTACATGTGCACATAATAGATTATTTTATCAATATTTCTGCTCATCTTCGTATCAATAGTTACTTTGGGATTAAAAGTTACTAAAAATCAGAAACGTTGATCTTACTATTCCAAATTGCTAATTACCACAATTCGAAAAGTGTGATCCAGATCACAAATTAGAGGGGTTTAGCATTTTTGGGACACAGCTATCATCCACAAGTTTGCCTTGATGGTACTCTCAGTATAATCAAGGTATTTCGTGAAGTGACAGTAGTAGCAATGAAGTGCAACCATGGAAATCTTAAGAGAGAAGCAAGCAAGAAAACATTTTGACCGAATTGGTGGCACTCATAGAAAATTGAAAGAAAAATAGTTACCCTGAATGATGGTAGCAGCAGCAAAATGAAACTAAAAGGGGTTGCAAAAAGACAACAAATTGAAGAAAGGATTATCACACAACCCTAAAAAGAGAATGGAACTACTTTTGGGTAAGAGGGTTGAATAGAGTAATATTCTCTTTGCTCATATGCAAGATTGCATAAAAGAGTAAGTTCACTGAACTCCAATCAGCATCAACTTGCTAAACAATTCCTGCTCTTAGAACCCACTCAGTTCATCATTAAGTTATTGAAGAGTATGCTGATGTTTAAGAATCTAGTCCCCGTGATTAAGATGGTTAACAGATGAAATGTAGGAACATATGATGACTCTAGCAAGTGTTTTCCGAAATGGAAATACCAAGGTTTGAGGTCTCGGTTTTGGTCTTGGTATCGCTCTCCCGAAAATTTAGGTTTCGGTATCGGTATCGCCCGTTTCGACGGTTTCGGAAGTGATTTTCGGTTCGTCCGTATCGGTAGTTTCAAAAATTGTAAGTTACATGTAACTAACAATATTAGTTAAAATTTGTTACTAATAAGTTAATGACAAACTAATAAAGATAATTTGTAACTTATAACATAATTATGAACAATATTAGTTAAAAATATGCTATTTACGTTAACCATTTAGCTAAAAACACTCTCTCGTAAGTTACAATATGGCAAACTAGTAAATAATGTGCAATATGTATAGACAAATGTAGGGCGTGAATAGCATGTCAATATCTCATTTTTGGTTTTTTAAGAGAATTTTTATTTAGTTACACATTCTTCTTCCTCCGTCTTCGACCAATACTGAACGGTATCAGTCGGTATTGACTGGTATCGACCGATATCGGCCGAAACTGACCAATACCATTTAGTATCGGTCGATACCGAAACTGACCCCCAGTTTCGGTCTCATTACCCACCGATACCGAAACGATACAGCCGATACCCAAGGGTATCGGCCGAAACCTCAAACATTGGAAAATACTAATATCAACATGCACATGGTATCTTCTTTCACCATGTGCATAGCATGATGCCATTTGACAGTGGCTTAGATGCGGCATCTATGTAACGCGAATGCTTTTATCATGAAATGGTGTCGGGCCAGGTACATGTAAAACACACATGACATGTATGTTTTTTTTGAATTGTTATTGTATTGGCTTGTCATGTCCATGCCAGCATAGCCGTCTTTGTGGAATATAAGGCGACATCTTGTATCCTGATAATGATATTAGCTTCAGCTACTTAGTTTAAGCCACAAGTCTAATTTTTCATGAAATCCTTATTAAAGTGTGAGTTTACTTTTAGGGATCATTGTCATCTAAGTCTTCCCCCCTTTGCCATTGATCCACATAGTTGTAGTTGTGGTGAGATTGAGAGAGATCTTTTATATTCTAGCACTCCACTGCATGTTAAGTACCATTTTTCGGCAGGGAGAAAACATGAACTTTTGTACCGTTATTTTTTAAAATCCATGTCAGGTGAATATGGACTTGAACCTAGGTTTCTCTGCTACCATATTAAGGTCTTTGCTGCTACATCAATTCCAAATTGCAGTGAGATTTGATAGATATATTAGCTATATTTTTGTATTATAACACCACAAAAATATTCATTCTAATTTAATGGTTTCATATATTTTGATATGACATGTCTTTCTATATTCTTATTTATTTGAAAACATTATACCCTTTATGTTATTCTGTTTGTGAGACAACCATATCTACTTATCCTAGCATAATACTTTCCTATGTTACTTCCTAAAAAGAAGATGATAAACATAAGTGTTTATAATTGGCTAATGGATTCATATGTATAGCTTTCTTTAGATTTCTTGAAATTGAATGGAGACAAATCACATATCAACTTATGTTTTAGTCTAGACAGATTTCAGGAAGTTCAAACGTATTAAAATATCAGAAGATCCTCCTACACCTAATATATACCTGTTAGGAAAAGGAGAATGCCCTTGTATACTTGTTTTGAAATGTACTCGTAAATATATATTGCAAGATCCAAGATGTATTTGTGTAAGTGCACAGTAGGCATCATAGATACAGTATATCATATATCAATGGAGATAAAATTGTTGTGTCATTTTATCAATTTTGGGATATTTGGCCTAAGATTCGTGTCCCTATACCTTATTCCGTAAGTGACAAATGATGGTGATGAAGATGATCAGATGGTATGGGGAGACTAAGAAAAACACAATGTAGGTCTTATCATATTTAAATTAGGAGACATCAAAATTCTTTCTGAAGAGACTATTGTTCTAATTTATAAACCATTGCCTGCATTTCTCATTTTTGGGTTATATTTATGCAATATTTGAAGGCAACAAACTATTACTACTATGCTTCTATTATGCAGGAATGAAATTAGAATGCACATCAAGTTTCGAAATAGGTATCTGAGCTGACATATCAAAGGAAACAAATCCAACTAGACATATTTTAAAAGAGGCGTAATCAGTATATTATCTTATAAAATCTACTGGCTCAGAAAATGCAAAGCATGGACTCTGAATCATGCCCTCATCAAATTAGAAATGGAATAGGATAAGCTGGTCTAGCGCATATTCCAGTGGCTATAATGAAATTAATTAATATGACCGTGATTGAGAATTTGAGGCCAAAAAAAAATTAATGAACCCAAGTAAAATACTAGATAATTTTCAGATCACACAAATATGCAAAATACTGCCTATCCTGGGGTATGTACATGTCATAAGGCAATTTGTTTAATAATTAAAGCATGAAAGTAGAAGTCCGGTACTGAAGAACCTGATCAATTAAATCCGGGTTTGACATCCCCCAACCTTTCTTTCTATATGCTTCGCGAACCTCTTCACAAGAGTTGCAGCAATGTTCATCCGACTACAAAGCAAGTGCAACAAAAAATTAGTAGAGCAATAGTGATTGCAAGAAACATGTATATATAATCCATAAGTAATTCAGAATATACATAGATCAGTATGCTACCAATAACTAACAGTTTCATCACACATGGAACCACAGAAAAAGTTTTTGTCCCAACCGTCTAATTTTGTTGAGTATCGGTCTGAAATTGTCATGCAATTTTGGTTTCGTTAGGCTCTGTCAATACATATCTGGTACAGCTACTTACATAATTTTTTAAACAAAACATGTCCGAACTTAAAATAATTAAAAATATAAGAAGAGAAAGGGGAAATTCTAATGTTCTTAGTTAATACTAATATCATCTTCCTCCAACTACTATTACCATACCAAATCAGTAGATGCAAAACTATCATAATTTATATGTTTGATATCTCTATGCTTGTCATCTCAATTTAATTTAGACTTTCATATTATTTTAACTAATTTTTGAGTTAGCTGGTTGAATACCTGGAGTTCAGTTCTTTTGATCTACCCTCCACCTGGGAAACATGTTTTTATGGTATACTCCTTGGATATTACTCTCCAAACAACTAGAGATGGTGACATATTTAGTGATAACACTAATTTTTTAACACAACCAGAAATCAAAACTCACAACAAGACCTTTCGAAACTACTGGAACATGTCGAAACCTTTGATGTAATCAGGACCCAAAACCAAAATAAAGTACTCAAACTTTGCATGAAACATGTAATTGTAAGCTATGAGTCTATCGAGGGTACAATGGAGCCAAGCCTGCATTTTTCATCACACAGGAAAATGAATCTATAAGCTCTGATCCATCCATATTGTCCGATGTAGACGAGTATTCAAGATAATTCTGAGAACTATGTTAATTTTAAATGTCTGATTAATTTCAGTCTTAAGGATTTTTAATAGAAAGTGCTGCTTAACTAATTTCATTCCATAATCAATTCGGTCATGAAATTTCAGGGGACTGGTTTGGCTCAGTAATAATGTGTTCATTCAGGTATAAAATGTCAAGGATATTGTCCTGTTTTATTATGTATTTGTGTATTTGAGGGCTAATAGTTGTAATGGTCAGGATCCACTAATACCATTATTTAATCAAATATTATTTCACAAAAAATTTCCTGAATTATTTCTATAATTTTTGCATAATTTTTCTAAATTATTATTTATTTGTTTTTGGCTTAAAACTCAATTGATGTAGAACAAAACAATTGAGGAAATTTGTGGAAAAGTTCGGGGAGAACAATGAAATATATGGTTTCCGAAGCTTCTCGCCAATGAGTTGATTTCTCGTCAACGTATACCTTTCTCAGGTTTAGGGTTTTAATTTCTCAAACTTTTTTATTGATTCATAAAACCAATTTTGAGGCCTATTTATAGGTTTAAAACTAACACCCTTCTCTCCTCCCAACCAATGTGGTACTAAACTTATTCCAAAAAAGAAACGAAAATAAATGAAAAGAAACAACTACAAAACAAAGTCTAATCAAGTAGCTTCACTTGAGCTCGAGCCCAAACATAGTGAACTTGGTTGATTCTCATATCTTCCTCTTTGTGTGTATACTTTGATGTCTCCATCAACTCTTCCCAGATGGGAAGAACTCAGCCTTGTCGAGTGTAGTACCTGATAGCTGTCATAAAATTCAAGCAAATCTGGATCTATGTTCTAAAAGTCCGCTCAAATCCAAGTACTATTCGAATCCAGTCTTCCCTTTCAACTAACCAAATAACGCTGATAGCCACCATGTCTGATTGATATTAGATGTCCATCTAGGATGCGGTCAATCTGCTCTTTGTTTGTGGGTATATGTAGTAATTTTATTAGAGGTGGTATCTCAGGGAAACCATCTCATCCTGTAATGGCTTAAAGAAAGGATCAGTGTGTATTACCGATAGACACTTATAAGTTATTAAATCTTCAATGTTAAAAGCTAAGCTTATATCATACTATACAGGATGGCCTACAACATATGCATTAGAAAGGTGGTACCTTTGTCGCCCCTTCCGGGTGAAATTAGGGTTTCGTTGGCCTTCCTCTGCTCTTCAACGGATCGTCTCGTGATAGTCATCCTCCCATGGCCCTCCTTCCTCCTCGTAGTACTCATCGTCTTCGAGAAAAGATTCTTCGTCAATTTTCTCCATCTTTCCCTTCCTCATGTCCAAAGGTGGTAACTTTGTCGCCAATTTAGGGTTTTCATCACATTTTCCCTCCTTTCCCGTGATGATTGACAACTGAAAAATTAATTACGCGAGTGCATCATCTTGTTTCTCTTGCTTCGTCGTCAATCTATCAACGGAAGCCGTCAACTTTACCATGGATTCATCGTTCCCCGTCAAAGATTTCTTTATCCCTTCGATCTCACCGTTGAACTTCTCCTCCAATGTCTCGTACTTGTCCTTCGATCTAGTCGACGCTACCATGTATCGTTACGTGCTCTGATACCAAAATGATAGATCTCAAACAAATCTGAAATTATATTGAAGAAAATAGCGATAAAAAGAAAATGGACGATTTTTCATTTAGGCTTATTTTAAAAAATATTTTTAAAAACGACCAACTTAAAAACTATTTCTCAAAACCGACCAAGTTTGGTCCAGCTCAGCGCGCGCGCGCGTGGGAGCCGCTTTATGCCTTGCCACGGTTTGAAACCATGGCCAAAACGCAATTTGGCCGCGGTTTCAAACCGCGGCCAAAAAACCATAATAGAGCTACTGACAGGGTAGCAAGTAAACATGAGCATGGCTAGCAACTTGTGATGCATGAGCCTCTATTATGTGTTTTGGCCGCGATTTGAAACCACGGTCAAATTGCGTTTTGGCCGCGGTTTCAAACCAGGGCCAAATTGTGTTTTGGCCGCGGTTTCAAACCACGGACAAGCGTAAAGTTGCCTCCTACACGCGTGCGTGCTGAGCTGGCCCAAACTTGGTCGGTTTTTGTAATTAGTTTTTTAGTTGGTCGATTTTTTAAATATTTTTTAAAATTTAGACATAATGAAAAAATCGTCCAAAGATGATTTTGGCTTCAATTGATATGGGCAACCACCCTCCCAAGACGTCTAAAGAGAGGACGCCTGCACTCTTCCTAAGAATTCTCCACACACAATTCAATAGTCAAGCATAAAGGAAGATGGCGGCTAACCCTAGCTTAAGAATAAACCCCCCCAATCTAATTACAAGTTTGCCATTAAAATATAAAATAATTAGATAGAGTCGAAAACGCCCCTTTTGCCTCAAATAAGGTTCGGCCGGCCTTCTTGTGTGTGCGGCTGCTTGGTCCGTCTCCTCTGGTACACGTGGAGCCCACCACTATGGATGTTCACGGCAAAAACATGGCAAATTTACTGCTTGCTTCTTTGTTGCGAGATGTTCACGGCTACTTTCTTCCTTCTTTCTAGATTGATGGGCGAAACACGGCTTCCTTCTTCCTTACTTGGGATGTTCACGGCGAAAGCACGTCGTCCTTCTTCTTTGCTTGATGTTGATATATGTTTTCTTTCCTCTCTTTTTATAAAATTTTCTTCACAACTTCAGCTGTTCACGGAAGGAATTGTCTACTCACGGAGGGATTGTCCACTCACACGGGATTGTCCACTCACGGGGTGAAATTATGTTCCTTCACAAGTTTGTTTAATTTGTTTACTGCTTTCCTCGTCTTCTTCCTCTGTTTCATGCCGAAACCTAGATTTCAGTCGAAATCGAGATCGATTGCATGTTTCAGTCTTGGTAGCTGTCGAAACCGACGAAACCGAAATGATATGGCCGATACAGGATAGTATCAGCCAAAACATATATCCTTGGTATTAATAAAGTAATTTGGAGGCTTACATATTGACCATTATACACCTAATTAGAACCAATTACGATGTAATCGCGACAGATTTTACTCCAATATGAAAATGCTTTCTGTTCAGATGAGGGATTATAGTTAGAATTAGAAATTAAAACATAACTAGAAGTCTGAATTAGAATATAGTTAGGAAAAGAAATGGGATAGTTCTAGCCATATAACAGCACCAATAAACCCGTTTGAAGCTTGGTCTATGTTCTACTTCAACATTGTGGTATTCTCCATTAGATGTGATCATCATCATAGCCACCACTACCTCAAAATTAGACTCAAACCCCAACACTTCTCTTCCGCTTCTTCTTACATCCTATTTCTCAAAGCACAACCTGCATCTAAATCAAAATAAAAAAAGATTATATCTTCAACCTGGACTCATTGAAGAATAGTGGATATCATGATGATGATTAGGCTGGTGATCCCATTGACCATAGATTTATTAGTGCATATTGTACTTTCTTGGACGTAATTTACTAATATGGATAAGCAGAAAATAAAAGTAACCAAATCTAGTGATATAGCCGAAAATAATGTCATGGCTCGCATAGGCTGAGATTATGTGTGTTAAATCTCTAGTACAAATTATGAAAATTTGCAGCGTCTCCCAATAAAATATATTTTGATAATCAAGCTACAATTCGTATCGCCAACACTCCTATATTTCATGATCACACTAGATGCATTGAGATTCACCGTGAATTCGTATGCATACAGTTATCAACACGATGAAAATAGTTACTTCTTATGTTGGTTATGGTAACGGAATAGGTGATGAATAGGTGATAATTTCATTAAGTTCTGTCGCTTAAAAGTTTATCTTTATTCTGTAACAGGCTGGTCATAATTAATAGCTACACTCCAATTTGATGAGTGTTCAGAGTTGTGACTATAGCTAAACTACACTAGGAATTAGCATATAATTATTAGACGTAAGAACTAAAATATAATTATGATAGAAATGAGAGTTTCTGCAATTATACTATAATCTTTCATATCTGTATAAACCAAGAAATGAGATTTCGGTCATCTTGTTTCGATTTCAAATGGAGGCAACACAAAGCTGCTAACAAATCTTGATTTCAGTTGGTTTCTGTCGGTTTCAAATGAAATTAGATGAAATCAATGGAAACAAATCGAAACCGAGATTGATAAGCCGAAGAAAGATTGAAGAGGATGTGGGTGTGCGTATGTGTTTAAATGAGATATGGGTTTGGGTTTAAATATCAAAACCCATTTGAAAGCAAAGCTTACGTCTAATAAAGTATATATTTGGGTTTAAATACCTGAGCCGGAGTCGGAGCCGGAGCCGAACCACATTTAAACCATATTCATAAAAATATTTATTAAAATTCTAAAATCTAAAAATTATATTATAAAAATTCATTAAACTATAAAATATAAATGCATTGTTATAGAAATATATGGATAAAAATATAGATAAATCTGAAACTGAAACTAAAAAAGAAAGCTATGAAACAGACACTATCAGAAACCCAAAATTTCTCCAACAACCGAAACCATAACCGTAACCGAGTTCTCAAACCTCGGTATAAACAACACCAATATCCTAATGTTAAGAGTGGTCTACTTTCTATTTCCACTCTTTCATTGAAGTTAAGAACCGTTTCACCCAACAAGTAGATGTATTTGAATAGAGATTTTTAGTGGAAGAAAGATAAGCATACCTCTTCTGCACCATAGCAAGAACCACAATACGTTTCATTATGTTCAAGCCTTCCACCGTGTCTTTGTAGAGGGTTTTCAATCTGTTTAGAAGAATAAGTTATATATATAATATATTAACTGCAGAAAGAAGATCAGTAAAAAAGATGAGCAAGTACAATCTAATGTATCAAGAAAGAAGAATAGCCTACTCGAGCACTCAATCTTTGAAATTTGAATCGCAAGAAGTAAATTTAACAGGAATAAAGTAGCTAAGACAATTAAAACATACCGATGTTCCCAGCAGATGGTTGCAATTTAACATGATGTCTCAAATATTGACCAGTGTGTTTAACCCGACAACTAAGCATGGAACCAAATGCCACGAAGAAGTGAACTCCTGATTCAGGATTCCACAATTTTCTAACCAACCCCATTTTTAGACTTTCTTTTCCGTTTTTCATGTATCTTTCCTGCTTATTATCATGTCTTCTCCTTTAAACCCCCACACTCTGATTTTCAGTTATACTAGATAAAACTAAGTGTGAGAGTTTCGACCCAGATGTGGGATTGTCATGTTTGAGTTTTAAGCCATAAGTGGGTTGCCTTGGTCAACTCCATTAATAAATGGGTCTGTTATGGGTCCAATTCTTTAACCAGTTTGACTCAAACATAATGTATATGTTTATAAATGATGTCAATGATACAGAATAGCAACTTCTTGTTGTGGTCAGAGATGAGTTTATTCGCTGACATTGAATTGGTTGTCTTCACCTCCTACTCATAAATGTAGCTCTTCCCCTAAAATAATCTCACCAACTTCAACATGACTGGACCTAACCTAGTTCGCTAAATGGGTTACCAGATCAGGTTTGGGTAAAGCATGAAATCTGTATGTGCAGATTGGGTTGCAGCAGGAGCTCCTGATTCATAAGCAAATCAGTTACAGACAAGCCCCGGACCTGTGCTGCCAAATTCTTTGCCAAACCTGAACCCAAGACATTGCAAACTCTTGGACACAACTGGAATCAATATTCCATGTGTTCAATCAATTATTGCTCCATATCCTAAGCCCGTATACATGAATGCTAAGTTTCTCAAAATAACTCTTCCAGCAGTAGCATATCAATATGGGATTAATGTAGAGCAGGTGGCACCTAATCCAATGGATCAGGTGCAAGACACAAAAGGGTGAGACCCAGCGAGTACAAGCCCATGTGGGGCCTTGTACTTCCCACCTTTTTTGTGTCTTAGCACCTGATCCATTGGATCAGGTGGCAGCTTTTATACATTAAATCCTATCAATATTCTCATTTTATTGGGGTTGCAACCTCTTCAGCTCGAAAGTCACTACAGAATCTGGTGGCCTTACGGGCACCCATATGTACTGTTGGTTAAGCCGTGTCACATGCCATAATTGCATAATAATCCACAGTATGGTTTGAATTTTCGTACTGTTTGCATTAATTCAGTTACAGATTGTATCGATCATAAAGATAATATAAGTTACAGCCAATCAAAACTATCAGATGGCATTTAAGCTTAGTCCGCGCTACATGAAACTTGTGAGAGGTCATGGGTTCGGACATCCACATCCACAGTATGAGAGGATATTTTCGAATTACTATGGCAAGTTATCAATTTTTAAACACAATGACTCGGATTCGCAGCACACAGAATGGACGCTGGTTCCCAGACGTTCGTTATGATTAAGGAACATGTACCAAGTCCATTCTCCTTTTATGGAAAAAAACATTCTCCCACCATGGTGGGGGTTCTTTTGTCCCACTGGGGGCTATATATACGTGTACAGGATTAGTGTACAAGATTAAGACAGATGAACAATCAGTGAAAGAAATTTCCTATACCCATCCTCCAAAACTTCATGTTTCACCTTTATTTCAATAATTGGCATTGTTCATGTTAATGATTGCATACAAAAATCAAAATATACAAAAAATCTAGTCAACACAATCTATTTTCTTATAATCATGGCGTTTAAAAGTTCTAATATCGTCAAATCATTAAATCTCTAGCAATTTGTTGCATGTGCAAATAATATGAAAATCAAAAAAATATCTGTATATCTATATTTAGGGAGTGAAGATCAATGTGAACGGTAGGAAATATAGTGAATTTCCTACCGCAACTGCTAATCTACTTTATTCTTTCTCTGCACATGTGTGTGTATTTATATATAGGTTATTCTCTGCTTTATTTAATTCCCTTAAAATTCACTAAGGCATCTCCTTTCTTCGTTTTCCAACGCACCATCCCCTCATTTTATTTCCCAAGGCCCTGTCTTTTCCAACCCACTCCCGCCACCCATACCCCCGGCTCCTCTTCTCGCACCCATGGTCGTGTTCCAGTTAGAAAGCGGTATTCCCATTCTGGTGCTTCTCCTAGCACTCCAGTTACACCCTCCTCCTCTCATGGTGATGCATTACTTGGTGAAGTCCGTGCTTTACACCATTCCATTATCCGTGGTTTTTCTGATATTAGAAATGAAATGCATGATGGCTTCCGCGGCCTTCAGTCTCATATGAGTTCGAGTGATCATACCATGCGCGAGCATAATAAGATGATGGACTCTCTTCAGATCGCCGTAGCCACGATTGCTACTCATTTTGAGGATTTGCATTTCTGTGTTCATCGCTCGTCGTCCGACGCACCGACCTCTCCTCCTGGGCCATCATCTCGGCCTTAGCTTTTCCTTGTCACTTTGGATATGTTTCCGATACCGGTCGTTTTTTTTCATAGGTTTCGTGGTGTTGCCTCCGCTGTTAGTTTCAGTGGATTCCGATGGTTGTTGCTTGGTCGTCTTTTGGTTCTGATTTTTCACTTCTGTACTTGTGCTGTTTTTTTTTGATGTTTTGTTATGTCACTTTTGGATATGTAACCACTATGTGTTGTAGTCATATTTTCAGAACTTTACTATGCTAGTATGTAGTCGTTTTGGGTTGTCATTGTATTTTCAGCTCTCTACTATGCTAATCTGTACTCCAGTTGATTTTATGGGACTTCTTTCTAAGTTGTTGCTTGGTTGTATTTTTCATACTTTGGCTATATTGTCCTGTTCTTTGGTGTTGTTTGGCATTGTCTATAGGACAATTGTTCTCTTAGCTTTTGGTATTGCCCGTTTGTTGGTATTAGTCCTTGGTTTAGACTATGGATAATATATGTAATTCCTATGTCTTTTACTTGGTAAGTTACTCTTTGGCTACTTTTCTATACTTGTTTCTCTAGATAATTGATTTTCGATGTTCTGTAAGTATCTTTGCGTTACTCCATTTATCATGCTGTTGTTCTGCATATTCATTTGGATCATTTGAATATATCCTTTGGTTCTATTTGGATATTTGTTTTTGTACTGTACTCTGTTCATATTTATTCTTATATATGTGCTCTCTGCTTTGTCCTATGTTTTGGACTATATTATGCAGGCCGGGCTTCCCTGTTCATTTTTTAACAGCATTCTTCACATTGCCACAGCCTACTCAGACACCTATTATGCAATGTATGCTTCACTAAGTTATAATCACTTAGCAGTTTTGAAATTTTGCTGCTGTGAAGTTTTGGTTCTCATCCCTCAACACTTTTTCTCTCCAAGTTATATTTCATTAATTTTTTTCTATATACAAGGTAGTATCACATATTTTTCATTACAGGTCCTCTCCCATATTTTTTAATGGCCCTACATTTGCATGTATTTTCATGGCCTGTCCATTCATTTTTTTTATGGCCTGCTCACCATATTTCGGCCTATTTACTATATTTGGCCTACTACTTAATTTCCACTAATAACCACATTTTTGTTCATTTTTTAAGGCAATATACTCCATCTTTTATCACCATTTATATTTCCCTCATATTTTCTCGCATATTTTTTTACCTAACTCTTATTTGCCTCTTTTTGAGGATTCTAAAGGGGGAGAATATATTTTATCTACTCAGGGGGAGTATCCACATATTCAGGGGGAGTATATCTGATATGTTAAATTCTAACGATATATATTTTTCATGTTTGTCATCATCAAAAAGTGGGAGAATGTTGGAATTTCATAATTCCATATTTATATTCCCATATGGTTTTGATATGACAAACACATTCAGTGCTACTAACTCTATGTATGCAGATACAAATCAATGCTCACAATCAGATACTTCATGCGTATTCAAACGGATATATCATTCATGAAACTGGAAAGGCAAAGGCACCTAATCCACGACTTGGATATATAATCACTTGATAAGGATCCCCTGCAAAGAAGCTTCTCAGAT
Source organism: Scilla litardierei (assembly GCA_030789695.1). Taxonomy (NCBI): domain Eukaryota; kingdom Viridiplantae; phylum Streptophyta; class Magnoliopsida; order Asparagales; family Asparagaceae; genus Scilla; species Scilla litardierei. The sequence goes on from CM061131.1 coordinate 4,587,734, forward strand.
TCAGTTGCAGACGCAGTCTTATCTACGGCTTTATGTAATCGATGCAAAATTTACTTTATTAGAGTCACAAAGCCTTGTGATAATATGTCTTAGTCACTTAGGTTCCATTACTCAGAGATCTACACTTCCCAATTTCGAAAATTCGCAACTTTGAAAATTGGCAACCAATAACCCCATTTTGGTCGACCAATTTTAAACCTTCGAATTTGACTATGGGATTACATATGCAAATTTTTATAACTGTGTATATTCTAGAACTGTCTTCCAACGGTCAAAATTCTATCTCTAAATTTTGGTCGACCAATTTGTCCTTTTGGTCGACCAATTTCAAAACTAGCCGTTTTGATCCCAAATTTTCAGTGACGGTTCTTGCCCGTTTTCCAACGTTAACTACAGTCTCCAACCGTCCCTAAACACTATAAATAGAGGGGTAGACCCTCTCTTTCTCTTCACTCACTTTCCACTTCTTTACTCTCTTATTTGTTGAAATCAAGTCTTTCATTTTCTAAAGCTTTAGACCATTAGTTGTTCTTTTCTTATTTGTAAGAAGAACTCATTAGATTTCTTTCTTCGTTTAAGAACGGACGAACTTGGATTTTTCAATATCATTTTAGAAAGTTGTTTGTGTTCATAATTGCAAGAAGAAATAGATTGATCTCTCTCTTCTTTTATGAACCAGAGAACTTCAAGTATTGCTCTTCATTACATATCTTATACATCTTGAAGTTCATCTTCTAAACACCATCCTTGAATTCTTTCTCTGAAAATTATACCAAGGCTATATGTGTTATTCTATTTCATTATTTAACAAGTTCGAATCTCTGTTTAGAGATTGTACAAAGTTTGGGACACGGGGAGTGTCGCCATTTTTGTAAGTTTGTGCTTGCGGGGCAAGTGATTAAAGTGGATTGAAAATCTCTACTGGGAGTAGAGAACTGGAGTAGGATCAAGAGGATCCGAACCAGGATAAATCTCTGTGTTTGCGATTAGTTTAATTTTCTATACTTGTCATTTTATTTCTGTGCCATCTTTGCAAATATTAGTAACGTTCTATTTGCAACATTTTTTTATATACACTATTCACCCCCCCTCTAGTGTATTGATCCATACAGGCTAAAATTACAGTGGTCTCCTCCTGTGGTGCCTCACCCTTAGTCATTGTACCTCGGCACTCCACCAGGAACCCCTCTCCTGATCTCTGCAGGGCGCGTGATATGGCTTTGAAAGCCACTAAGGAAAAACAGAGGCTAGAGTCTTCTGTCAAAAACTACCGTGCGGTCCCCCTCCTGGAACTATATCCTGAGCTGTTTCCAATTCACCTTGACCTCTCCCAACCCCTTCAGCCAATGCACACCCAAAATCATATCAACATTGCCCAACTCTAGGGGCAAGAAATCCTCCACGATCTGCACGTCCTGCAATGTCAAACATAGTCACTTACACATCACACTGCTCTCCTCCATCCTCCCTGTACCTAGCAGGACCGTGAACTTCTCCAAGGTGCTCAGCCGCAACCCATGACGATCCACCAACTGTCTAGAAATGAAATTGTGGATGGCCCCACTGTTAATGAGTACCGTCGCTGCAGTGTCGTCCAACCGTCCTAACAATTTCATGGTATGGTTCAGTGTGAACCCTACCACGGAGTTCAGGGATACCTCCGCTACATCCAAATAGGACTTCTCCTCCTTCACGGCCTCCTCGGACTCATACTCCTCCTCACCAACATAACCCTCCTCATCCGATATGATAGTGATCTACAGCAGCCGGCTCGCGCAACGGTGACCCAAGGTAAACCGCTCATCACAGCGAAAACACAGCCCCTTCGCTCTCTTCTCACATACCTCTGCCTCTGTCGGTCGTCGCCCCAATGTCGCTAGCCGTATCTCTCCTCTAGGATCAGGTGGTCCTGTCGGGGCCTTCGGTGCTGCTGCTGGTGATGGGCGGGAATTTTGGGTCCCCCAATATCAACGTATCCTCTTCTCCTCTGCATGCTTCTCCTCCGCCTTATGGGCCAGGCGAAGGACATCCTCCAAGGTCTCCGAGCTTTGCATCCATAACTCCGCCCGTATAGAAGGCTTCAACCCCCTCATAAAGATCCCAATCATGACCTCGTCTGTCACCCCCTTCACCCTGTTGTTCAGCATCTCAAACTTCTCCACATAGTCTCTCATCGTCCCCTCCTGCCTCAGAGCTGACAGTTGCTCATAGAAGTCTCCCCCCGTAATCTCCTGAAATCGATCAACGATCTATACTGACAGCTCTTCCCAAGTGCGAAAAGGGGTCCATGCCATCTTCCATCGGTACCATGCCAGGGCCTTGTCCTCAAAGTAGATCCCGATGGCTCTCAAGACCTCATCCTCCGTCAACCTCATCACCTGAAAGTAGCGATCCACCCGATAGATCCAACCATCAGGATCTATGCCATCAAATATTGACATCTGTAGCTTCATCAGTCGACGATCCGCATTGATGTCGCCATATTGCCCCTATCTATGCCACGACCACGACCCCAAACCATTTTCTATCCCGCTTCTCCATTGGTCCTCCGACACCTCCCCCGTACAGCTCTCCAGGCCACCTAGGCCTCTCTAGAGCCTCAGTCTGATAGTAGTATCCTGGAAACTCCGGTGGTCGCTCAAAAATAGGCCCTCCGGCCCCTCTGTACTACTGGATAGGCGCTGTCCGGCCTCCCAAATAGCCCTACGGACATTGCCCACGTCCCGGGAAGCCCTCAAAGGCCTGTCTGGGGTCAACCACTGGCCTCGGCCCCTGTGGAAAAGTCTCATGTCTCCAGAATTGGCCCGCAGGGGACCTAATGGTGGCGCCCCGGGCTCAACCTTCTCCGTCGTGCCCCGACACCCCTCTCGGAAAGGGGGCGAGCCTGCAAATCACCCAGAGCCCTCTGCCATGTTCGTCGTGCCCCAGGGGGGTTCGTATGTCACTGCACCCCCGACAGGGTGCGCCGATCCCCCAGCACCCCCGCAAGGGCATGCCGAGGCTGTCGCAGGCCCCAAGGGGCCTGCCGAGGCTACCGCAGGCCCAGGTGGGCCTGTCGGTGCCGACGCAAGCCCGGATGGGCATGCCGAAGCTTCTGCATGCCCGGATGGGCCTGTCACCTTGAAAAATGGCCCGCGTGGGCCTGTCGTTGGTTGGACAGGCCCGAGAGGGCTTGTCACGGCTGCGACAAACCCTAAGGGGCCTGTCGCAGCCGTCGCAGGCCCCGATTGGCTTTGGTTCGCTGATTCAAGCGTGGAATCGCCCTGATTCTCCTCCCCTTGGATCCTCTTGCCCCGATCTACTCCTTGCCCGACCGCTAGGGTTTGCAACATCGCCATCATCGCCGGAATTAACGACGTGGTTTCTCTCAAAAATTTCAGATCTGACGTGGCTTCCTTTAACCCCTGGAGATCACGATTTGTCTGCGCGGCTTCTCTCCTCATGGCCCGGAGTTCAATCTGGATGTCCTCTTGCGAGTGGACGTGATCTTTGATTGAATCCCCAATAGTTTTCTTCAACCCTTCAATCTCCCGATTGAGATCTTCGTGGAGCCCTTGAATCTTCTCTTCCATCAGATCCGTCTTCCCTCTCGTACATGCCGTCATCGGATCTCACCGCTCTGATACCAATTTGATACGATCCGGATGATCGTATACTCAAATCAGCATTTAAAAGTGGAAAAATATGAAAAAGAGGGATTTTTATAGATTAAATCAGCGAAGAACAAAAGATAAATTGGGACTCTTTCGAGACGAAACTATATTTCCTAGCTTTGGATGAACAGACCAAAGCCTAAGCACCTTCACAATTGATACCTAGTTGTTCTTCACAAATATGCATAAAAAGAAAAGGCGGCTAGTCCTAAATTAAATAGAAAAGAGGGGAATTACTAATCTAGTCTGAAAAGACCAGAATACCCCTGAGCTCACTAAGCGGTGTCCCTACGTCTTCTGCGCCGGAAGTAAGTCACCAACGGGAGTGCGGTTGGCGCGGGTAGTGCGCCCGTATCAGATTGTCAGTGATATTGTCTGGTTTCATTGTTTGGAAAAAGAACACTTTACAATGGAGCGTAAAAATGCAGTGAGATGTTTCTTTTGTCATGGATTAGGCCAATCAACTTAACGGTGAGATTCAATGAGATCTATGCTACTAGAAGGAACGAGGTTGATGTTGGTTTACGTAAAATCATTTTGACTTGTGATTTCTCTGGTAACATGGAGGCTAATGTTTTATCACTTTTGCTGGAAGGAGCTGTTAAGGTCATTAGGGGTGTTTGAAGTTATGTTTTGCTCGTGAATTAAATGCTGCCCTTAATCATAAGGTAGTTGATGATGCCTGGAATTGGCCTGCTAGATATGTTCTAGGAAGTAATTTATGGTTAGTTTAAATTTTGAAGATCAGTTGAAATTTTTAGTAGGTATGAAGAAACTTGCTGCTGGTAATGGATAGGTGCAGGTATGCAACTGGGATTTCCACGAAGAGCGTGGAGGAGAAGAGGCTGAAGGTGAAGTTCTCCGGGTTACCTCCTTTTTGTTTGATGGACGAAGCTTTAGATTTCTACTTGAAGGGTAGGGTAAGGTGATTGAAATGCTTGATAAGAATAGGATGGGGCATGGTACGATGTGTTAATCTTTGATTGGCATCGTGATGCTATTACTCCCAGTTTTCTGGAGCTTCTTATTAGGTAGGTTGTTTGTGTTATTTTAGTTGATTTATCTCTTCCAGACTTCCAGTAGGGGTTTTGAATCTAACAGTTGCTCTCATGTCAAAAGTGCAGATGGTTCTTCAAGCAATGGTAGCTCTGGTCCTAACTTCAGGTGTAAGTTTCAAGGTGGAGGTTTTAGAGGTGGTGGTGGCATCATTACAAGAGGCGGTAGGGAGGTTGCTATGGTAGTAGATTCGCATGTGTTAGTGGTAGAGGGAGGGGAAGAAAACAATTTGCTCAAGATAACCTCTGGAGTGCTAGTTCAGAATTCTTCAATTAGAAGCCATGGGATAATGAGAAATATTGTGTTTCTGTTGGTGGTATGGATAACTAGGGGATAAGGTAATGTGATTTTCTTCTACACGTAATTTGTTAGCTGAGGAGGATATTCTTGATGGTCAGAGTGGCCTGATGGAGTTATCTGATATTGTTAGTAAGAACTAGGGGATTATATAGAGGAAGGTGAAATTGTATCAGAGTTTGCTGCCAAACCAAAAAACAAGAATATTTAATAACCTCTATGCTAAATAACAGATCATTGTTATCAAGTTAAGATGCATCTTTGATATGTTTGATAATACAAATTATTATGCACACATAGTACACATGTGTATAGAAATATAATGAGTCTTTAATAAATGTGGTTTGTTCCTACTAAGCATCCAACAAAGACTACCCTCTCAGTATCAGGTTTTGAACATGTCGCATTCAGCATTACCATTTTCGTTCCACAAACCAAATCAATACATGTTCCTAGTAAGCTTAACTAGACCCTTTGAGAATGATACTAGCGATGTTATTCCATTTTTTCTAGATGATAGAAGGAAACTTTTGATGAATCGGTGACCATGCGGGAATGATAGAATGATACGGTGGGAAGGGCCGTCGCCCCTCCGACAGCCCCGGCGTGGGCCGCCGGAGGCCCAGCGGGGCCGGGCGAACCCCTAGCAGCCGCCGGGGGGTGGAGGCGAGCATGATGGGGGCCACAGGGAATTTTCTGACTTCTCGGGGCGGCTGCGAGGGGCTGAGGCACATTTTTAAGGTAGAACGGAGCATTTTCAGAGCAGGTCTGACCCTTTGGGCTTTCCCGGACAGCGACAGGGCCCAGAGGAGCACTTTCAGGGCCGGATTGTGGAGGGTGGGCCCAGGCAGGAAAGGGGGCAGCATTACGGAGGCGGAGGAAGGGGTAGAGACCACTATGACGACGACAGGGGAGGCTACAAGGCGGAGTTTGGCGATGATGCAGGTTGGGATGACTTCGAGGGCAGGCGCGGAGGTCCCCGAGGAGACTATAGGGGCCGCAGAGGAGTACCACCCAAACAATACGAGACCCAGGATGAGAGACGGTAGCATTATCGTCTGCATCACCGTACTGAGGGGAGGCCCAATTAGGGACACTTTGGGGGAGACCGCAGGGTGCGGAAGCTAAAGATGCCGCTATTCACGGGGGAGGATCCACATGCCTGGTTGTTCACAGTAGAGAGATACTTCGCAGCGCACCACATGACCGAGGCACAAAAGCTGGAGGCGGCAGCCATTTGCATGGAGGAGAGAACCTTAAGGTGGTTCCAGTGTAAGGAGAGGAGGCAGCAGATTCGATGCTGGGTGGAGCTGAAGGACCTCGTATTGGAGAAGTTCATAGATCCCCTCTTGGAAAACCTTCACGAGCAGTTGCATGCCATCAGGCAAGAGGGACCTGTACGGCAGTACATCTAGAAGTTCAAGAACTTGACAGGGTGAGTATATGGCGTATCAGACGAGTCACTGAAGGGCACCTTCCTAAAGGGGCTGAGACCCAGCCTTCGAACTGCAGTGAGGCCCTACAAGCCCAATGGGCTTTCTGAGGTCATAGAGATGGCGCAGATGGTAGGGGACGCTCAGACAGAGGATATGAGAGTCAGGAGCGGCTACAGTGGCCAGATACAGCGGGGCACCCCATCTGGAGCTGGAGGAGCCGGGACCACCACCGGGACGGTCCAGACGAGCAGGGAGAAGACGGGGGAGAAGAATAGCGCTACCACAGCAGGAGAACAATTCAGGAGGATGACGGATGCTGAGATGAGGGAAAAGCGTCAGAAGAGCTTATGTTTCCGGTGTGACGAGAGGTTCACGCCAGGCCACAGATGCGCGGGACGTAAGTTGCAGGTTCTGCTGTTGGAGGATGACGATGTGGACGGGGATGTCGATGACGAGAATGCTGAGCAGGAGGAGGAGGAGCCCGATGGCCATCAGCTAGACGTGGCAGAGGTGTCACTTAAATCTATGGTAGGGTTCACCCCGAACCACACCATGAAGTTGTGGAGGAAGATCGACAATCAGGAGGTGACCGTGCTGATTGACAGTGGAGCGACCCACAATTTCATATCCAGGAGAGTGGTGGACCAGCAGGGACTGCAGCTGACCGACTGCGGGAGCTTCAGTGTGATAATGGGGAATGGGGAAGAAGGAGAGCAGTCGGGGAGTCTGCTGAGGATTGTTGCTGACCCTACAGGAGATACAGGTGATGGCGGACTTTCTACCTCTAGACTTGGGAAGCACAGATGTCATCCTAGGCATGACTTGGTTGCAGACAATAGGGGAGATGACGGTGAACTGGAAGCTTCTGCGAATGGAGTTTCAGGATGAGGGGAGAGCGGTCACTCTACAGGGAGATCCCAGCCTTTGCACAGTAGTAGTATCATTGAAGACCATGCTAAAGACCTTACAAGCTGAGGGAGGATGGTACTTGGTTGAGCTATATACCATGACAAAGGGAGGAGGCGTAGAGACCAGTGGACAGCATACCATGCCGGGGAAGTGCAGCAGATGTTGGCGCAGTTTGAGGAGATTTTTCAGGAGCCTCGGGGTCTGCCACCGTCGAGGGACCATGAGCACGCCATTATACTACGAGAGTGTGTTTCCCCCATCAGTGTCCTAGACCCTACCGGTACCCCCAGCACCAGAAGGACGAGATTGAGAGGATGGTAGCCGAGATGGTGGAGGCGGGAGTGATTCAGCCTAGCGTGAGCCCATTCTCTAGCCCCGTGCTCCTGGTGAAGAAGAAGGATAGGAGCTGGCGCTTCTGTGTAGACTACCAAGCCTTGAACAAAGAGACAGTGTCAGATAAGTTTCACATACCGGTGATTGACGAGCTCCTGGACGAGTTAAATGGGTCAGCTGGTTCAGTAAGATAGATCTCAAGCAGGCTACCATCAGATCAGAATGCGACGTGAGGATGTGCCCAAGACGGCGTTCAGGACGCATGAGGGCCATTACGAGTTCCTCGTCATGCCTTTTGGCTTGACGAACGCCCCAGCCACTTTCCAGTCCCTTATGAACAAGGTATTTCGTCCGTACCTGAGGCGACTTGTACTTGTTTTCTTTGATGATATACTAGTGTACAGTCGCACCCTGGAGGAGCATTTGGAACATCTGCAAGTGGTGTTTACGGAGTTACAGTTCCATCAGCTGGTGGCGAACAGGAAGAAGTGCCTATTTGGACAACCACAGGTGGAGTACCTGGGACATGTGGTGTCAGCAGATGGGGTGGCAGCAGACAAGGAGAAGATCGCGACGATGCTGAACTGGCCGCGCCTTACCACTCTCAGGGGGCTGCGGGGGTTCCTAGGGTTGACAGGTTACTACTGCAGGTTTGTGGAGGGATATGGGACCATTGCCTGACCATTGACCGAGCTATTGAAGAAGGACCAGTTCCACTGGGGTGGGGAGGCGACGGCTGCTTTTAAGGCTCTGAAGAAGGCCATGACTACAGTGCTCGTCTTGGCACTACCAGACTTTTCCAGACCCTTTGTAGTGGAGGAAGATGCGTCAGGGCACGGGCTAGGGGCGTGCTGATGCAGGAGCAGCGGCCTATTGCATACTTCAGCCAAGTGTTGACAGCTAGAGGCCGACTGCGGTCGGTCTAAGAGAGGGAGCTAATGGCCATAGTTTTGGCAATTCAGAAGTGGATGTCGTACTTGTTAAGACGGAGTTTCCTGTTACGCACCGATCAGCGGAGCTTGAAGTATCTATTAGAGCAGCAGATGGTAGCAGAGGAGCATCAGAAGTGGCTGCGAAAGCTGATGGTGTACAGGTTTGAGATTGAGTATCGTCCGGGCTGGAGAACAAGGCGGCTGATGCATTATCCCGACGAGAGGAGGAGGAGCTGGCGGCACTAGCAGTGTCCGTACTTCAGGACTGGGGTCCGCTACAGCAGGAGGTGGAGAAGTACCCGGAGTTAGCAGGTATATGAGAGGCTCTTCTGCAGGGGTCAACTGAGTTTCCGGGGTATTCTCTTCAGGATGGACGGCTGCTATACTGGGGAGACTTGTGCTATCGAGAATATCCGCCTATCTACCGGCCATACTCCAGGAGTTTCACGACAGTGCCATTGGAGGACATTCTGGGATCCTCAAGACCAAACAGCGACTGGCGAGGGAGGTCTACTAGAAGGGGATGAAGAAGGATGTGGCGAGGATGGTGGCAAAGTGTGACGTGTGCCAGCGTCACAAGTACCAGGAGATGTTCCCAGAAGAACTACTACAGCCGCTTTCCTTACCAGATCGAGTATGGGAGGACCTCACCATAGACTTCATAGATGGTTTGTCGAAGTCAGGTGGATACACCGTCATATTTGTTATGGTCGACCGTCTCAGCAAATATGCGCACTTTGTTCCGCTTCGGCATCCTTACAGCGCAGTATCGGTGGCAGAGGTTTTTGTGATAGAGATCATCTGTCTGCATGGACCTCCAAAGTCCATAGTCTCGGACCGAGACAAGGTGTTCTAGAGTAGATTCTGGTAGAAGCTTTTCAGGCTGCAGGGGACGACGTTGAAGCGAAGCACGGCCTACCATCCTCAGACCGATGGACAGACTGAGGTGGTAAACAGGAGTATGGAGACTTATCTGTGGTGTTTCATTTCGGATAATCCCAATGAATGGGCTCGTTAGCTTGCATGGGCGGAATACTGGTATAACACATCATATCACACGGCAGCAAAGACGACACCCTTCAGGATTCTTTATGACAGGGGCCCCCTCACTTGCTACATTGTGGGCATGAGACGACGCCAGTTTCGGATGTGGAGCAGTACTTGGTGGAGAGGGATCGGGTTTTAGAGGAGCTGAAGCTCCATTTGGCAAGGGCGCAGCAGGTCATGAAGGCGAGAGCAGACTTGCACCGTCGTGACGTATAGTTCGCGGTGGGGGACAAGGTGTACTTGAAACTGTGACCTTATAGACAAAGATCCGTGGCTCACAGGAGGAATGAGAAACTGGCACCACGATACTACGGGCCCTTCGAGGTTGAGGCAAGATTTGGACAGGTGGCCTACAGATTGAGCTTGTCCCCAGGATCGGTTATCCACCCAGTGTTCAATGTTTCCCAGTTGCATCAGGTGATTGGCGACCACACACCTTCCCCTTCCTTTCCGGAGACTCTTACTACTGATATGAAGGTGAGGCTGGACCCCGAGGCGTTGAAAGGAGTTCGGCGGAGAGACACAGGAGAGTGCCAGGTGTTGCTGCAGTAGAAGAGCTTGCCAGAGCATGAGAGCACATGGGAAGCTATGGACGAGATGACGTCGCGGTTTCCAGACTTCCACCTTGATGACAAGGTGGCCCTTTGGGGAGAGTATTGATGGGACGCGGGTCTATGTGCGCAGAAAAACACGCGCCCAAGGCCAAGCTGTCGGCCCACTAAGCCCACGCGCGCGCACCCTCTTGTCTTGAAACCCTAATTTCTATTATTTATATGGGGGCTAGCCGTTACTTTGTCCTTTTTGAGGCTATTATTTGATATTGGTGTGATTTCATAGGTAGACGAGTGCAGACGTACTCTTTGACGTTTGGAAGGAGAATACACCTTTCTTGTATTCATTTATCTAGTGTGTACTACTATTTCTCTATAAAGTTGGGATCTTTGGGTTTGTTCCTAACAAATCCTATCAACTGATGTAGTGTTTTTTTAAATGGTTGCATTCAGAATCATATCAACTTATGTGGTGGTTTTTTAATGGTTGCATTATTCTCTGTTTAGATTTATTTCTTGTTCTAAAGGTTCTTATTTTATGTTGCTTCTCTGTTGAAGATTTGTGTTTAAAAAATAGGTTGTCATTTCTTGTGATTATGGACATGCTTATCAGGAGCTTAAAATGTCGTTTAGGAGTTGATGAATTTGCATTGTTATTCTACTGATATTTGGGTTTTAGGAGTTTTTAATGTGACTAGGTATGTTGATGAAAGAAAGAGTAACAGTTCTTTGAGATCTGATTCTATTAGATTCAACAATTGTGTTAGAAATCTTACTCTTATTGATTATCCCACTGGTGGTCATAAACTCACTTGGTCTAATAGTAGGATTTGTCCTAGTATGCTAAATGTGACATTTTTTTGGTTTTAATAATTGGGATTTGTCTTTTCCTTGTTCGTTTGTTCAGACTTTACTTAGAGATGTATCTAACCATGCGCCACTTGGAACCACATGTGCAACAATCATCTCTCATTTCAAAAGCACTGAGGAATTTAAGTCAATAATAGATATGCAAATTTCGTCCCTATTGCTTTTTAAAGATAAGGAACTGGAGAGTTCAATATACATTTGCAGAGCATAACTTGCCCACATTAGGGCTTTAGTTCGCAGCAGTTTCAATCTAAAGGACACACCATAACGAAAATGATGACTGTACATTTAAAAACACCCTTTTTGGGTCTATGATATTATAATGTACTATTTGTTGATTATCTACACAGTAAATATCTACAAGTTAAAATCGCTTATATATGTCATGTTATGAAGCAGTATAATTCATCATCATATTCCTAAATGGAATGCATGTGCCAAAGAAAGGATGAAACTGATGTTGTACGAGCTCAACATGGTGAATGCATGGTTAAAAACTACTAACCAATAAATATTGAAATGTTATAAGAAAAATTTTCAGCAGAACAAAGACAATCAGAACACAAAAATATCCGCTGGCAGCAAGAAAGGAATGGAAATAATGGACATAGGCAAAAAAATTAAGCATATAACTTCTGCAAGACCATTGGAAGTGGAAGAGAGTGACAGATTGCTGACCTTAGGAGCACCGATTCCATCTTGTCTAGATCCGATAACATTTCCATGTGCATCTACTCGTCTCTTAATAATATCATGCCGCTACAATACGGAGAGAACACAGCTCATGAAGAAAGGTTGGCATGTGAAATAACCCGAAGGGTGGTGCTTACATTAAATTTACACTTTTAGGCAGGTATTAGTTAGCGATACTGTTATGACATATAATTTAGTAGCATAAGATTCAGCCTAGTAATAGTTTGACCAATAATTTGGTGGAATCAGCTTAAGAAATTTTAAAACAAAATATGGTCTAATAACAGTACATACCACATCAAGATGCTCTTCTCCACTTACATCCATCGCATCAAGACTAAGCATAGAACATGCAAGGGCAGGAAAGGTGATATCAAACTGAGTCAGTTTAAAACAAGCATAAGAATCAGTTGGACAAACAAATAAGGAAAATCACACCAATAAATCCAAGATAATAAGGACCAATAAATATACTATCAGATGTTATACAGAATAAGACAAGTGAGACTTCAATATAATGAACATTCAAACATGTAAATATTCATAGAGCCAGCAAACAAAATAAAATGAGCGCCCAATACTAACATTCCAGAAAAATTAAAAATCATGTTCTAAGGTTTTTTTTCTAATTTAAAAAATATGTATAGAACTGTTTAATAAAGCATTTTCAATTCAATAAGGTACAGCCAAAGTCTCAAAATACAATGCAAATTCCATGGATAAATTGGCACTACATTGATACGAAGCCTTTCTCCTCTTGAAGTATCTACTACGAGCCTTGTTTCTGTAACTGCATGGAGATACAATCCTGCAACCAGAAGAATAAAGAATCATATTACGTTTAAGCAAAGAAGAGCGAGAAAACAAAGATCGTAAAAAAATTTATAACTATTTAAAATTTTAAATGTAGAAAGATTCATTAATAAGCTCCATAAGAATAACATAAATACCACCGTCCAATATGAAGTAAAATTTTAAGGTGGATATCCATAGGTTTTATTAAATAATCAAACATATATTGAAGATTTCCACTTTTAACGGATTGGCAGTACATATACACGTGTGTGTGTTATCAGGAAGAATGCACATGTGGACATGCAATATACAAATGCATAAGTGCGATCAGCACGGTTGAAGTAAATGATATGTCCCCAAGCTGTGATATAAATACTGTTCATATGGCTGAGAAAATTATATACAGTAATAGAAATATCCCAATTTTATTCCTATTATATTCTAATTCTTAATTGATTACAAAAAATTGATGTGTGCCCAAACGCCTGCATTCTTTATTATAACGGGAATGAATGCTTCTGGGAATGCCTGGTGTGTGGAGTCTCAAGATACCAAACGGATAAGAAAATGTAGACATTGGGGGTACAAGTGACGAGCGCATGAAGAGGCAAATCCCTGCAAAGGTCCTCCGTTATTTCCAAATGTTCCTAAACTACAAAAAAAATTCATGTCCACGGATATTGCAAAGAACATAAGATGGCATTCCGATGAACGGTTGGATGCTGGAAAGCTAAGACATATTGATGACAAAGAAGCAAGGAAACAAGTCAACAATATCTAACCCGAATTCAGAAAATAAATGGAAAAGGTTAGATTGAGCTTAGCCAGTGATAGTTTTAATCCACTTGGAGTCATCAGTTCAACATGATCAACTTGATCGGTGTTGCTAAAGTCACATAACTTGTCATCATGATGTGCAAACAGCCTTATATGATACTACTGTAGTTAATCTTAGAAAAATACTCTTCAGGAAATGACGTCGATATATTTCTAAAGCCATTAATTAATGATTTGAAACTGCTCTGAAAAGGAGTCCCTACATATGAGGTGCCAATGAGACGTTTCTAGAATGCGGTCAATTGTAATGCAGACCACAATGATTTTCCACCCTATAGTAATCTGTCCGGTTGGTCGACCAATGTACATTTACGTGTGTGTCCTATCTGTACCACTGATTTTAAGGATCTTTGTTTACCATTCAATTGAATGTTCTGTTTATGATATAATCGAAGATGGTTATATAGAGATCATATATATAGAAAATGAACCATTAAGTTTGATAATAAAGTTAAAAGCTGAGATCCACTAAGGCATAAGGTATATGTCAGGAACAGAGATAAATAAGCTGCTTCATGACCTACAGAGTATAAATTTGGCAAGAATCATCACATCAAATATAAACTCCTTGGGATGCAAAAAGATAGTAAAGAAAAGAAGTCGCAAGGTCAAAAGTGAAAATGTCAAAGAACCAGCATTTCGAAAGCAAGCAGAAGAAATTACCAAAAGGATGCACAAAATTTTCCTCAAGTACATTATGCAATTGATAAACAATTTATGCCATTTTCAACAAAATCATACAATGTACTTTTACACATGTTTACACATATACGGATGCATGCTCCATGACAGATGACTACACAAATCCAGGATTCTAAACACTACATGTTTGCATAGTTGATTAAGTGATACTTGAACATTGATGCATGCACGCAATCATATAACAAATATTAACTTGGTCTCAAACATATATGCACTCGTAAAGAAACACACTCCAAGCACACTTGCATTTTAAATTTAGGCTAAGTTTTTAAGTATATGACATTGTTTCACTGGGTTTTATTTTCTTAGACGGAAGTTGGTCCTGTCGGCCCATTGACACAACCATCAAATATTGCAGCAGGTGATGACATTGTTGGACATGACCCTTAGGTTGGATGTTTTGTTTTTTATCGATGCATTTGTGAATTTCTCTACTTGATACACTGTTTATTTCGCTACTTGATACACCACTTGTTTATTTTCGCACTTATTTCACTGTTAGCTTGCCATTTTTCGTATTTCATTATATTTGAAGAATTTTCTTCGTTTTATTTAGTGTTTGGATTGTTTATGTGATATATATGTATTAATATGAATGCAATTAATTTTGGTTGGATTGGAATTATGTTGGCATGGTATCGATTAGATTCGAATCAATTAAATTCAGAATTATACTGGTCTTGTAAAACTTAGAATCGCATCAATTGGATTCATTTGAATTGAAATATACCGAAATGTATTGTAAAAAGGAATACTTTCATTGTATATAAACATGATAGAACAATATTTCTCCTCCTAAGGGGCTCCATTTGCAAACCCGACTCTCTATCACTCCTTAGTGGGTGCCTTGCAATATTTAACTATTACACGACCTGATCTCGCCCATTCAGTCAACTATGTAAGTCAGTTTCTTCATGCACCTATGGATGTCCATCTTCAAGCCGTGAAGCGAATTCTTCGGCACGTAAAAGGTGCACTTCATTTTGGTCTCAAGTTTACTACATCTACTCCAATGGGATTAGCTGCATACTCAGATGCCAATTGTGCTGGCCGTCCGGACACTAGACGCTCCACATCTGGCTATTCAATCTTTATCGGCAATAATCTTTTTCACAAAACCCATGAAATTTCCATATGCAACGCAATTACACAGTTAATATTTTTGTGAGTGATGTTCTGATCACTCATGGAAATTCCATGGTTGATATAAACTTCTCCGTGAAAATGTATCGCTTCTGTATGCAATGTTTTAACATAAAAATAATTTAAAATGAAATTGCTCATTGAAGTTCCGAGGCTGATTTTTTACTTCATTCACAGAAATTCAGTTTTCGTGGGTGATGTTTTAACATAAAAAAATTTAAAAATGAATTGCCAATGAAAAATTCATGGGCAAAACAACCACACAAATCTTTTTACATGGGTGATGTTTCATTTTTTAAAAAAGTAATATGCCGATGGATAATCCACAAGCATAAAGTCATTGGGAGTTGTATCACCCATAGAGAACTAATCTTTCACGAAAATCCATAGGTGATTGAGTTGTCATCCACGTTCAAAAAACCCAAGGATTTTTTCCCATGGATTTATATAAAAAATACACGGTTTATGCTACATCGCCCATTGAAAGGGGACTTGTGCCCACGGTTTCGTCCATAGACGATGCACTTTTTTGTAGTAGTGATTCTTTAAACACACATGATGAATAAAAGAGAGTTATCAAGTGGTCAGTAGACTCAGTACCACCAATTAAAAGTCTTTCACAACAAGCAATTAACTTGGAGGCAAATTACAAAAGCCATAAACCTTAATCCAAATAAAAATGAGTGAAATAATAAAGAATTATAATAAAAGAATAACTAAAGTAGGAGCGTGATAATAATTGAAATCAAGGGGCCCATAATGAACAATTAAAATGAAATTATCTCATTATTGTGGGATGAATATGATACGATCCGGTGGATCGAATCAATAGAAATCAGAATTTAAAAGAGGAAAAAATTAAAACAAGAGGATTTTTGATTGAGAATTTCGAAGAAGAACAAAGATAAGTGAGTTCTTTCGAGACGAACTCGATCTCCTAGCTTTTATTTGAACGGACAAAAAGCCTAAAGATCCTTCGCAAGATGCCTAAGGATGTTCTTCAACAAAATAAGCATAGCCCTAACAATGGCGGCTAGCCCTAATAAATAGAAGAAAATGGGGAATTACTAATTTAGCCTGAAAGGACTAAAATACCCCCTAACCTACTAGACCCACTAAGTCACGATCCCGCGCCTCCTGCGCCGCACGTACGTCACGATGGGTGGGACCGCGTCATCGGTCGGTGAAGGGGGGCCCGTAGGGGGTGCGTCCGCATCAATACCCCCCCTAAAAGAGCCACCTTGTCCTCAAGGTGGAAATCTGGAAACTGCTCCCGAACCACGTCATACGCCTCCCACGTGGCATCACAATCTGGCAGGCCCACCCAATAAATCAGCACCTCTCTGCGTCTTCCTGGCCCCTGTCGAACTGCCCGCACATCCAATGGCTCCAGCAGTACCTCCATGTCCTCCGTCAGTGAAGGTGGCAGCGTCGACGTCGCTGACTGGTCTCCAATCGCCCTCCGTAGCTGCGACACATGGAACACCGGATGTATCCTCGAGGAAGGAGGTAGGTGTAAACGATACGCCACCTTCCCAATCTTGGCTGCAATCTGGTAGGGTCCGTAGTAGCGAGCAGCTAACTTCTCATTCTGCCTCCGAGCTAATGTCTTCTGCCTATAGGGTCGCAGCTTGAGGTACACCATGTCGCCCTCCTGAAAATGGACCTCCCTCCGATGCCCGTCTGCCCGGGCCTTCATAACCTGCTGTGCCCTCAATAGGTGTCGCCGGAGCTCCTCCAACATCGCATCCCTGTCCCCCATGTAAGCCTCTACCTGCGACACCGGTGTCTGCCTGTCGCCAAATCGGAGCAAGGACGATGGGTCTCGCCCATACAGGATCCGAAAGAAAGTCGTCCCCGCGGCAGAGTGGTACGAGGTGTTGTACCAATACTCCGCCCATGCCAACCACCTGTACCACTGTCGGGGCTTATCCGAGGCGAAGCACCGCAGATAAGTCTCTATGGATCTGTTCACCACCTCGGTCTGCCCGTCTGTCTGCGGGTGGTATGCCGTGCTCCTCTTTAGGACCGTGCCCTGTACCCTGAAGAGCTCCCGCCAGAACCCGCTCAAAAACACTTGGTCCCTGTCGGACACTATAGACCCCGGGATCCCATGCAGGCGGATCACCTCTCGGATGAACGCTGTGGCCACCGTGACCGCTGTGTAAGGATGCCTCAAGGGTATAAAATGGGCATACTTACTCAGACGGTCCACTACGACGCAGATCACTGAATATCCCTCGGACCGTGGTAGCCCGTCGATGAAGTCCATAGTGACCTCCTCCCATACTCGCTCCGGTAACTCTAACGGCTGTAGGAGTCCTGCCGTGGCCATGGCCATGTACTTGTGACGTTGGCAGACGTCACAAGTTGCTACTAACTGGGCAATCCTCCTGCGCATTCCGGGCCAGTACACCTCTCTAGCCATCCTCTGGTATGTCTGCTGCACCCCGGAATGTCCCCCCGTCGCCGACCCGTGGAACTCCTGAAAGAGGACGGGTATGAAGCCTGAAGCCCGTAGTAGCACCAACCTCCCCTGATTCAGCAGTCGACGTCCCTGCAAGGAATACCCGATCGGCCCCTCCTGTCCCTGCTGCAACAACTCGCGGATCCGCCCCAGCTCCTCATCACTCTCCGCCTCCTGAAAGATGGGCTCCCAGTCCAGCCACATCGGTCGTGATAAAGCCCTCAGATCCACGCTCTCCTCCCGACGAGACAAGGCGTCAGCTGCCTTGTTCTCCAACCCTGGCCTGTACTCGATAGCGAACCGGTACCCCACCAGCTTGGACAACCAACGCTGGTGCTCCTCAGTAACCAACCGCTGCTCCAGCAGGTACTTGAGGCTCCGCTGGTCCGTCCTGACCACGAACTCCCGACCCAACAGATATGGCTGCCACTTTGCCACCGCAAGGACAATGGCCATCAACTCTCGCTCATACACCGATTTCAGTCGTGCTCTAGCTGACAACACGTGGCTGAAATAGGCGATGGGCCGTCCCTCCTGCATGAGCACCGCTCCCAACCCGTATCCCGACGCATCGGTCTCCACCACGAAAGGTAGGCTGAAGTCTGGCAAGGCTAGAACTGGTGCGGTCGTCATGGCCACCTTCAAGGCCTGAAAGGCCTTGGTGGCTTCCTCCCCCCAACGGAATCCGTCCTTCTTGAGCTGTTCGGTAAGGGGCCAAGCTATGGTGTTGTACCCCTTAACGAACTTCCGGTAATATCCGGTCAGTCCCAAAAAACCTCGGAGAGCTCGCAGTGTAGTAGGAATGGGCCAGTCCAGCATGGCCTCTATCTTCGATCTGTCGGCAGCTACACCCTCGGCTGACACCACGTGCCCTAGATACTCAATCCGTGCCTGGCCGAAACTGCACTTCTTCCGGTTGGCGAACAACTGCTGCGCCAACAACTCCCGGAAGACCACCTCCAAATGGCCCAAGTGCTCCCCCAAGCTCCTGCTGTAGACGAGGATATCGTCAAAGAACACGAGAATGAACCTCCGCAGGTAGGGCTGGAAAACCTTGTTCATCAAGGCCTGGAAAGTGGAGGGGGCATTCGTCAAGCCAAAAGGCATGACTCTGAACTCATAATGGCCCTCGTGGGTGCGGAAGGCAGTCTTCGGCACATCCTCAGACCGCATCAAAATCTGGTGGTACCCGGCCCTCAGGTCGATCTTCGAAAAGATCGCTGCTCCATGAAGCTCGTCCAGCAGCTCGTCGATTACCGGAATAGGAAACTTGTCAGCGACAGTTTCCTTATTCAGCGCCCGGTAATCAACGCAAAATCTCCAACTCCCGTCCTTCTTCTTGACCAGCAAGACTGGGCTCGAAAAAGGACTCACACTAGGCTGGATAATCCCAGCCTGCAGCATCTCCCGCACCATCCTCTCTATCTCATCCTTCTGAACATGCGGGTACCGGTACGGCCGAACACTCACCGGCGCTGCCCCATCCCTCAATACAATCGCGTGCTCGTGTCCTCTGAATGGTGGTAGCCCCTGAGGGTCCTGGAAGACCTCCTGGTACTGCTCCAGTACCTGCTCGACCTCCGCCGCAGTCTCCTCATCGTGCTGCTCACAGTCCGCTGTCAGCCCCTGATACTCCACAAGGAACCCCTCCCCCTCGTTCCGCAACGCATGAGTGATGGCCTTGAAGGCCACCAATGAAAAGCAAAGGGTCGGGTCCCCGGTCAACACGACGGTCCTCTCCCCATCTTGGAACTCCATCCTCAGGAGCTTCCAATTCACCTTCATCTCCCCCAACTTCTTCAGCCACTGCACCCCTAAGATGATGTCCACGTTGCCCAACTCCAACGGCAAGAAGTCCTCCATAATCTGGACCCCCTGCAAGGTCAGGCATAGACCCTTGCAGAGTCCATTACTCTCCTCCATCTTCCCCGTCCCTAGCAGAACGGTAAACTTCTCCAGGGTGCTCAGCTGTAGCCCATGTCTCTCCACTACTCGGCTGGAAATGAAGTTGTGGGTGGCCCCACTATCGATCAGTACCGTGACCGCCGTGTCTCCCAGCTGTCCTGACAACTTCATGGTGTGGTTCGGGGTGAACCCCACCACGGAGTTCAGGGATACCTCTGCGAAGTCTAGGTGAGACTTCTCCTCCTCCACCGGTGGCTCCTCCTCAAACTCCTCCTCCTCAACCATGTACCCCTCCTCGTCTGGCACCATGGTGATCTGTAGCAGGCGGCTCGCACACCTGTGCCCAGGGGTGAATTTCTCGTCGCAACGGAAGCACAGCCCCTTGGCTCTCTTCTCTCTCACCTCGGCCTCCGTCATCCGCCGCCCCAGGGTAGCTGGGCGGCCCTCTCCTCGAGCCTCGGGAACGGCCGCAGGTGGTCTCGGTGCTGTGGCTGGTGGAGTGGGGCGGGAGCCCTGTGCCCCCCAAGCGCCCCGTATCCGCCTCTCCTCTGTGTGCTTCTCCTCCGCTTTATGTGCTAAGCGAAGGACGTCCTCCAAGGTAGCCGGGCTCTGCATCCTCAACTCAGCTCGTATGGACGGTTTCAGCCCCCTCATGAAGTTCCCGATCATCACCTCGTCGGTAACCCCCTTCACCCGGCTATTCAGCATTTCAAACCTCTCTACATAGTCCCTCACGGTCCCCTCCTGCCTCAGGGCCGACAGCTGCTCGTAAAAATCCCCCCCTGCCGTCTCCTGAAATCGGTCCACGATCAGTGATGACAACTCCTCCCAGGTCCGAAAGGGGGACCGTGCTATCTTCCACCGGTACCAGGCCAAGGCCTTCCCCTCAAAGTAAATCCCAATGGCCTTCAGGACCTCCTGCTCCGTCAGACCCATCACCTGGAAATACCTCTCCGCTCGGTATATCCACCCATCAGGGTCGGTGCCGTCAAAGGTCGGCATCTTCAGCTTCATCAACCGCCGGTCTGCGTTGATGTCGCCTAGCTGCCCTCTATCTCCGCCACGGTCGCCCGCCCTGACCATCTCGCCACCCCGAGCCTCCCTCGGGCCTCCCCGTCAACCCTGTACGGCTCCTCTGGCCATGCAGGTCTCTCCCACGCCTCGGGCTGGTAGTAGTGCCCCGGAAACTCTGGCGGCCGTGCACGATTGGGCCTTGGCCCAGGCGGAATGGTCTCTGCTCCCCAAAACTGGCCCGCTGGGGCCCCAATTGCCGCTCCTGAGGCCCATCCGCCTCTCGTCGCCCCCAAAGGCCCTCCAGATTGGGGTACGAACCCCGCCACACCGCCAAAAACTCCCCCCGTGCTCGCCGCGCCTCCGGAGAAGTCGCCCGGACCCGCTGACCCCTGCCCGGGGTCCAGCGGACCCGCCCGGCCCCAAACAGGGGCCGAGCCCCCTGTTCCGCCCCCGCCTGGGGCTGCCGACCCCCAGGCGGGGGTCGCGTGGCCTGCCCGACCCCCAAAGGGGGTCGGCTGGCCCTGGGCACCCCCGCAAGGGGGTGCCAACCCTCCGGCGACCCCAGATTGGGGCGCCGGAGGCCGGGGGTGGCCGGCCTGACCCGCCCAGGCCGTGGCTGGGCCGGGCGGGTCGGTCGACCCCCATGATGGCCCGACAGGGCCCGTGGATGAGGATCCGGGCCCTGTCGCGCCAAACCCTAGCCCGCCGGCTAGGGTTGTAGCCGCCGCCGCCGCATGCGATTTCCCGTGGCTCGGGGGTCCTTGATTTGTTGAATCGACGCCGGAATCGCCTTGGATATCTCCCGTTGCTCTCCCCATGTCGCGATCCGCCGCCTTCTCCTTGGTCAAACCTTGCAACAACTCCATTAACGCCGGAATCGCCGCCGTGGCCTCCTTCAAACTTTTAAGATCCCTTCCCGTCTCCGCGGCCTCCCTTCTCATGATACGAAGCTCCGATTGAATGTCTTCTTGGGTGTGTGCATGATCCTTGAGCGAAGCTTCCATCACCTTCCTCAAACCATCGATCTCGTGATTGAGATCGTCGCGTAGACCTTGGATCTTCTCATCCACGGAAGCCCTCGTTCCCGTTGCCATGGAATCGTAGTGCTCTGATACCAATTTGATACGATCCGGTGGATCGAATCAATAGAAATCAGAATTTAAAAGAGGAAAAAATTAAAAAAAAAGGATTTTTGATTGAGAATTTCGAAGAAGAACAAAGATAAGTGAGTTCTTTCGAGACGAACTCGATCTCCTAGCTTTTATTTGAACGGACAAAAAGCCTAAAGATCCTTCGCAAGATGCCTAAGGATGTTCTTCAACAAAATAAGCATAGCCCTAACAATGGCGGCTAGCCCTAATAAATAGATGAAAATGGGGAATTACTAATTTAGCCTGAAAGGACTAAAATACCCCCTAACCTACTAGACCCACTAAGTCACGATCCCGCGCCTCCTGCGCCGCACGTACGTCACGATGGGTGGGACCGCGTCATCGGTCGGTGAAGGGGGGCCCGTAGGGGGTGCGTCCGCATCAGAATATGTATGCAAGGCTACATGATGATACTTTAAAGTCCTATCATAGGGAGGGGATTAGGATAGAGATGGATTGAGCTGTGATTAATGCATTGCTTGATTGCTTCTAGCTCATGCATGATGTGTAATATTTATTTATTGCTTGCAAACTTTTTTTGCTTTTAGGTTATGCATGAGAAACAAGTATTGGCTACTTGTAACTTGTAAACTTTTGCAATTGGTTGCATGGTTATTTGCTTTTTATTTGAACTATCGATATGGATGGATGTGGAGCCCACACTATGAATTTATGATATCGGTCAATTCTCTAATCTCGTGTCAAGCAATGATTTGATCATAAAGTTGATACTCATTTAATTTTTTATATTGTTTTTAGGATGATATTTTATATCTATTTATTCTCGTTTCAAATTTTAAAGGTTGGGCATATGATGGTTTTATGCCCTAAATCATTTGAAGACATTTTACAATTGTATCAATGATCATTGAATTATTAGAAAAGACTAACTAACTAAAAGGGAAGCATGATTATTCAGAAGAGAATAAACTTTCATAAAAACGGAAAATTATAACTAAAGAGGTAGCATGAACATTACCAAACTCAAGGGGACCACAATGGACAATGAAGAATATATGAAGTTATCATCATAAATCATCATTGGAGGATGAAGACCTAGACATTACACAAAATGATACATCAGTGTCCAAGCATGGAGAGGAATCTTAAGAAAGAGATGAACCAAGGTTTGATTATTTATTGCTTCTAGATCATGCATAATGCATGATATGCATTTACAACGTTTGGTCTTTTTTCCTTTCAGCTAATGCATGAGAAAGAATTATGATGCGGCTGGAAATAACAAGCAGGGGCATTTGGGTAAAAGAACAAATAGGTGTGTTTTGTCTATTTCAGGGGGGGTGAGCCGGCCCTATTGGGGTATGCGAAAATTGTGAGAGTTATTTTATTTATTCCCTTAGATTAATTGTATTAGGATTTGGCTTTTCCCCCTAGGTTAAGAATTGTTTCCTAGTCTTAGTTAGCGAGTATGTGAATTGTATTATGGTTTCTTTTTAATTCTAGATCTAAAATTCCAATAAAAATCCCCTTTTTATCATCAAATCCCTAGCGAAACGCATCAATTGGTATCAGAGCGGTCGATCAATGGCGAGCACACGATCCAAGGAGCGGGTCGAAGTTTTGGAAGAGAATGTTGAACTGATGGAGGCCCAAATTAGCAAGGATTTCATCGACGTGAGAAAGGAAGACGCCGAGATAGCCGCGCAAATCCGGGGAGAGATGAAGGAGATGAAAGAGAACCAAGGAAAAACGGAGGCAAAATTGTCGAAATTGACGGAAGCTATAACGACGTTGACCGCACATCTTGTACCAAAAGCGGATCCAAGTAAAAAGGAGTAGGGGTGGCAAACGGGTCGGGTCGGGTCGGGTCCGGGTCGGGTCAGGTTCGACCCGACCCGTTTAGGGGTGAACCCGAACCCGACCCGGTTTTAATCCGGGTCGGGAATATAAGACCCGAACCCGACCCGGCGGGTTGGCGGGTCACCCGAACCCGACCCGCATGCCCCTTTCAAAAAATCTTTTTTCCGAATTAAATCGTGGAATGTGGGAATCGAACCTGCGACCCTTGGGAAATTGTTTCGGAGACAAACCAACTGAGCTACATTATATTGTGATCTTTGTACATTAGCTTTATTATTTATTTCAATTCCAAACACACATTAAAAAATAAACAAAATGCAATGTACTGACAGGGCTCGAACCTGGGCTTCTTCAAGAGGAACGCAAGCTCGCTGCGCTAACCAAGAAACCACAGTCAAGTACTTGACATTATCAATAAAAAATATGTATATATTATATAAACGCCGGGTTGAATTCGGGTCGATCCGGGTTGAGGGTCAAACCCGTACCCGACCCGGATTTTATCCGGGTCGTGTCGGGTTGACCCGGATATGACCCGACCCGGATTGGCCCCGACCCATACCCGACCCACGAGGCCGGGTTCGGGTCGGGTCGGGTCGGGTCAGGTTCATTTTGCCACCCCTAAAAAGGAGCCACCTTTGGCCAAGGATAAAGACAAAAAGACGGGTTTTTTTAAGACGGATCGGATCGAGAAGAAGACGGAGGCGTCGATCTAGGAGACAATGAGTGGGGGACTCACAATGACCACGCGCCGCCGCGCCAAGGAGAACACTTCACCGGAGGGGGTTTTTCGGCCACCCGGCAGCCCCCCGGGTGGCCGCCGAACCCTACCAGACCTCTGGGGGGCCCGATGAACCCCCAGAGTGGCGGAACAGGGCCGCCAGGCCCCCAGGAGGGGCGGCCTGGCCTGCCGCCCCTTCCTGCCCCCCCACCCCCCCCCCCCCCCCCCCCCCCCCGCGAGCCCAGGTGAGCTCGCCTGGGGGCCGCCGGCCCAATTTCAGGGCCGGCAGCCCCTGACGAAGCCCTGGGGGGCTTCAGCTGACCCCAGGGGGGTTTCTGGGGTTCGACGGACCCCTTGGGAGCCCCGCCGGCCTCCCAGGATGCCTGACAGACTTTCCCTAGCCCTTCCGGGCCCCGGGGGCCCCGTCCGAGGTCCGAGGAGCGCAATTTACAGATTTTCATGCTTTTGGGGGGGCGGCGGAGGTTTTCAGCAGCCCGGAGGCCACCACCAGATCACTGGAGGGGCATTGACTCAGCCCCCACCCTTCGGTGGAGTGACAGGTGACTGGAGAGCATATCACGGCACACTGAAAGGTCATCAGACAGATTATGGGCACCCACAGGGTGACTGGTATGGACATGGTGCAGAGGGAGGATTTCGAGATCGGGCCGAGGCATACTTTCCAGACAGACGACAAGGGTACCAGCAGAGGGGAGGATTCCATCAGCATGAGAGATGGGGATACCCTGGAGAGAGACGTCTGAGAAAGCTGGAGGTGCCTGTTTTCGAAGGAGGAGACCCAGATGACTGGCTGTACCGGGTGGAGAGGTACTTGGAGGTGTCAGCGGTCCCAGGGGAGGAGTAGCTTCGGGCGATAGGTGTTTGCTTGGAGGGGGAGGCCTTAGGCTGGTTTCGTTGGACTGATCAGCAGCAGCCTTTTCAGACATGGGCGGAGTTTACGACGCTCTTGACGGAGCGATTTGGTGCAGGGCAGTCTGGTGACGTGTTCGAGAGACTATACTCTCTGAAGCAGGAGGGGAGCGTAGGGAATTATATCAGAAAATTTGAGTCGCTCTGCCACCGAGTTCGGGGAGTATCTGAGGAGTCCTTGGAGGGCTGCTTCATGAAGGGGCTGAAGCCTACGGTGAGGTCGGGATTGAGGCAATTCGAGCCCGTTGGTCTGCGCGGGATGATGACATTGGCTAGGAAGGTGGAAGACCATCAGGAGACAGAGAGGAGAGCCCGGAGGATGTGGGGAGGCTCAACTTTTCAAGGGCCAGATCCTAGAGGGGGACAAAGGGGGCCACAGGAGGGGCACTATCCACTGACGGCACAACGACTACCAAGGAGAAGTGGATGGAACCACGACCTGGAGGACATACACGAAGAATGACCGATGCCGAGATTCGTGACAGGCGGACCAAGGGCCTGTGTTTCAAATGCGACGAGAAGTTTACTCCTGGACACCAGTGCGGGATTCATACCCTTCAGATCCTGATAGTAAATGACGATGAAGATGGAGGAGAGAGTATAGTAATGCTGGAGGCCGCCGTGGACGAAGATCAAGAGCACCTGCACGTGGAGTAGCTAACCATACACTTCACGCACCACCTTGAGGACAAGGTGGTTTTTCAGGGGAGGAGTAGTGATGCGGCTAGAAATAACAAGCAGGGGCATTTGGGTAAAAGAACAAATATGTGTGTTTTGTCTATTTAAGGGGGTGAGCCGGCCCTAATGGGGTATGCGAAAATTGTGAGAGTTATTTTATTTATTCCCTTAGATTAATTGTATTAGAGTTTGGCTTTTTTCCCTAGGTTAAGAATTGTTTCCTAGTCTTAGTTAGCGAGTAGTTGAATTGTATTAGGGTTTCTTTTTAATTCTAGATCTGAAATTCCAATAAAAATCCCCTTTTTATCATCAAATCCCTAGCGAAACGCATCAAATTATTGGTCATATGTAACTTTTAAACTCTTGAACTTTGGTTGATTAGTTGTTTGCTTCTTGTTTGGACTATCAGTATGGTTAAGACTTAGACTTGGAGACCGTCTTTCAAATTCATGATATTGGTTAATTCTCACATTTAGTCAAGTCATGATTTGATCATAAAATGGATACATATTTTGTTTTTAATGGTTTATCAGGATAATATTATGCATATATTTATTCTCTTTTCAAAATGTGAAAGGTTAGGCATAGAGTGGATTAATGTCCTAGAGAATTAAAAAACATTTTACAATTGTGCCTGTAATCATTGATTCGTAAAGTTAATCCGATATGTCAAGATACATAAAACCTAAACATGTTTTATGTTACTTACATAATCTATGTATGTATTACATTGTTAAGATTGCACTTATGAAATTTTGAACATATATATCTACTATTATCTGCTAAACACATAATATTTTACTGACTGCTCTGATATGTCCCCATTATTTGCCACCTCGTTTGGAATATTCCCATTTGCCATGAATCTGACATTCAACATTTCAAACTGCCCACATGATCCAAAGAGGAAACCCTTGTAGGAGTCTTGGCTGGGTCTAAACATTTTTGACCACTTAATCATCTATCTTTATGTTCTGTGTGGGAGAAACACATGTTATACATCCATGTTAGTGCACAATTGAATGCAAGACACCTAAATATCAAAATGTGAATAGAAGTAAAAAAATCATTTTTTAAAAAAAATGAAAGAATAGGATCATTATTTTAACTTTATGCAAGTGTACCAATGTCTAAAGGCAATGCAGATTCCACATCCAATATTAAGGATGTGCGGATCCGGGTACCCTGTGTTTTTTTTGTTACACAGGCCCTACCCGGTAATGGACCGATTCCTAAAATTTGGACCCGGAACCTACCCAGTTGGACCATATACCAGGAACCTACCCGGACCCTATGGTTCCGGGTAAGTTCCGGATATCATGTAACTAATTACATTATTTTACGTTACATTAGCTAATTAGAGTAATGTATATTAATATGATGATGCGGTCACATCAAATGAATTCAAGTAAGGTTCATGGGACCTAATTGTCTTTTGTATGACCACACATTTGCTAATCATGATTAGTCAAATGCTTAAGCCGCTGCCTTTTTATAAAACACTTCATGAGCCTTATGGATGACAGCAATTAAGGTTGGGTTAGCAATCACATAATTTGACATGTTGCATATTTGACTGTATACCAACCGATCAAAGTGAAGTTTACACAATTGAAGGAAACGCTTTGGTCAATGAAGACCTCCTTCCCTTACTCACATGGGATGGTGAGACTGAGAGTGAGCAAGGTAGATCATTCAAAAGAAAGCAATGCCTTTGATGTAATGATAGAGACTTTAGGGGGTAGAAAGTGGGAGGGGGCATTATCCTAAGTATTTGTGAAGAATGATGTGATTGCATCTCTGACTGGTATTACATTTGTGCAGACGCTTCGGAGTAATATATGCATATTAATTTTCCTCTTTCATGATCGGACTCCTAATTAAGACGTTTATGTAATATATGGATATTGGTTCCGGGTCCGGGTACCCGTTTTCTATAGATGGAAACCGGAACCGGACCCGATTTACACCGGTTCCTAATTTTTCTATCCGGAACTAATGAGTATCTATCCGGAACCTCTGGGTACCCTGTACCCGTGCACACCCCGATCCAATATCATACGTGGATCCCTGAATACAATTGACAAGTAATTGCATTAGATAAAAATGGCTTAACTTAAAATATTGCATTTAATTTTCCAAACTATGTGAGAAAAATTAAAACCCTAAATGTAGAATGTACATATGAAAAGGATACTAAATTTCTTTTTTAACAACTGACGTAGATAAATCTTCCTCCTATCTGTGAAGAAATTCCACCCATGTAATTCATCAAATGCATGCTTTGAACTTGTGATGCCTTGTCACATTCAAATTCCTTACCATATCTCCCGGGTTCCTCTCTCAAAAGAGTACCAATGTTACGGGAAAAACAAGATGGTTGGTTCTATACAATTACCAAATCCTAGGGATGTATATAGATTCAAATTATCCAAATCAAATCCATATTTGTATCCTTTAAGGTGCAAATATAGATACCAAAATAATGATTTGAATTTTTTAAGCTGCAAATAATTGATGTTACTAATACTCTATCTTACAAATGAGGGATGTAAACAAACCTATTAGGACAAAATGTGAGCACCACCTTTGTCCCACTTGGACAAAGGATTGGCCTTGATTGTGCCGCATGGTCAAGATGGACCCCACTTGGTGCGGGAGGGAGATTGGGTTTTAGCTTTGAGGTGAGGTGGTGGAAAACCCAAACAATAGCCCCCTCCTTTCCAATAATTGCAAGTTTGACATTGCTTTTTCATAAAAGCCAAATACTACTCATTTCCACTTATCTATGGGTTTGCCAACGGTCTTTTTCACTTTGGCTTCCTGCGTTTTTTTCTCTTTAACATCTAATTTTCTCCCATTTACCCTCTTGGTTTGGGTTGGGATTTATGCACTTTGCTCCTCCCCCCAGTTTTTTTGTTGCAATTTAACACCTTTACCCCCCAATAATACCCACCCCCAACTTCTCTTTTTCGGTTGTGTGTGTGTCGTGCCTTCTCCCGACGATACCCACGCATGCCCCCACTATTCTCGTTCTTTTGTCGGTTGCGCGCGTGCACCGCATCCCGTGTGTGGGTTTTTTCTTTGGTCTCCATGCACCATGTGCACGGGTTATTTCTAGTATATTAATATTATGATGTATTTTTAGTTTGTCTCCCTCGTGTATGATCATGTATCCACATATTTGATTATTTTTTGACCAAAATATGATGACATGTTATACTTGTTAGGTTTTTTGGCATGTTTTATCCATATATACACACATTGTTTTTGCATTATTTATACCAAATACGATTTCCAATTCATATATGTATCCATTTTTTCACGGAAACTGGTAGTTGATTTTCTTTCTGCACATTATCCGTATTCAAAAAATGATTCCAGATATGGATAAGGTATAACTAATATATGACCTGTATCCAACCCATTTAGATCCCTACCAACTCATTTGGTTGTGAATTATAGTAGGAATTTATTGTTTAACTTCCATAACCAAAGGTTGGTTCCTAGGGTTTAAAAGGATTCTAACGTTACAGTGGACATCCCATCGTAGAATTCGACTCGTATCAAAAAGTAATCCAACAGAACATAAATCCAACAATTTATATGGCAATACAACAAACACGCATGTGGTAAAATTCAATCAAATGGAAAAATAACAGAAACACATGTCAAAATTTCGCATAAACGAAAGAATAAAAGGGAAAGAAGAGAAGAGAGGCGAGCAGCGTACTTAGTTCGGAGATGAATAGGAGGAACATAACGACGGAGGAGGCGATGGTGACTATGCCGCCGGAGAGAGTTCTGCTGTAGAAATCTTCATTGATCTTCGGATACGCGTCCAAATTCCTCAGCTTTCCCATGAGCCCATCCATTAGAGACACAAAGAGAGATTATTCAGAGAGGGTTGAAAAGAGAGAGACCGAGCAGATATTCAGCGGATCTCGGAGTTGCTACACACAGACCTAATTACTTCGCCCACATCCTGTTTATTTACAAGTCTAACACTCAAAATTTACAAGTTTACCATTCAAATTTCGTGAGTTGCTATGCGCACCTGCAGTTTTGCTCGGTGCACAACCATGATTTACAAGTTTGCCATATACTCTTGCGCCTATACCACTCAATTACAAGTTTGCCATTCAGATTTACTCACGGCGCACAGCCATTCGAAAATTCCAAAACTGCTCCTTGGTGTACGCGGTGCGTAAAACGGCAGCGACCACTGGGGACGGCGACGCCACCCCATCCTCCAAACTCCTCAGCCACATCTTCCTCTTGCACAGCCCCTTCTGTCCCCCCCCCCCCCCACCGCCCCATCTTCTGACCTCCCCAACCCCTTCGCCAGCATTCCTCCGACAATTCAGCCCCTCGCTCCCCAGCCCCGCCCCCTCCGATCCCCCTTCCTTCGAACTCCCCAGCCCCGCCCCTCTGCCGCCCCCTTCCTCCGACATCCCCAACCCTCTCTTCCTCCGCACCTTCATCCGACCCTCCTAACCCCTCCGCCACCCCCAAACCCCTCCTTCGACACATCCTTCGACCTCCCTAGTCCCACCCCATCATCTGACCCCCCTCTTCCGATCTCCCCAACCACACCCCCCTCTTCCCCTACCGCCTCCGCCGCCCCCTCCTCCGACCTCCCCCGTCCCATACCCCAATTCCAAACCATCTCCATCTTCCCCATCGCACATTTCAAACCCTAAAACCCTTTCGACGGGGGGTGGCATGGGGAAGAGGGGACGACGGTTTCCATTTAGATGGTTATTATAACACCCTTTGTTGGATGTGCATGTATCATTTTCATCTTCTTCTTTTGAGTTGGGAGGTGACTTTCTTCTGGCATTTCTTCATGAGTTGGTGAATTACCTTTGGTTTGGGAGACATTTTATTAAAGTGCACTGCTTTGGATGACGTATTCAATGGTAGGACGTAGATTCTTACATTTTTCAGTTGTGTGGCAATAATCTTGTTGATAGTTATAGTATAACTTTGATTTATTGAAGCCGGTGGTGCTTTGCATCTTTAGGGGCGTTTGTATGATCAATATCCACTTCACTTGGGCTTTTGTCATTATGTTTGAAAACGGTGCATTGAGTGGGTTGACTTGAATCGTCTATATTTCGTGTGTGTTGTATTGATGGTTGTGTTCCTAGATATCCTAGCTTTGCCTGACATTTGTGAGCTTCTATTAAATGTTGGACTCTCTCTTTAGTTTTCTCATGCGTGGCCAACATACATTGTTAAATAGCACATATACGTAACTTGTAAGCTACACATCGAAGCTTCTACAGCTCCCCCCAACACCGAACGGATCTTGCGGCGGCCGACGAAACCGACACCCTCTTTCCGACACGGAATAGAATAAAGCGTGACCGGCCATCGACGAAGGTCGCTCTCATGAGAACCAAGGCTAAGATGCATGTCCAAGGGATCAAAAGCAGAGGAAAGGAACAAACGCATGTGTAAAAGTGTAGGTGAAAGGATCTTGAGAACATGGTAGGCTACATGAAGATTCTTTGGTAGTACATGAAAATGTCACTTGTGCAGGGAGGAACCTAACTTGAATTATTAGGATCAACGCGTGGAGGGTGAATAGAGTTCTATTATATATGCTCTCTCTCTCATGGGAAAGAGATGGGAGTAGGAGAGAAAAGTGCACACATGCATGCTTGGTGAATGCCTTTGTTCCAAGAATCTCTAGGTGGCCAGTGATGGTTCTAGGCAACAGTACCTGCCTTTCATTTTAATTTCTCAGTAGAAAAGAGAGAGAGCATATTGCAACCTGAATTCGGTTCCACCAACAAAAAAAGGTCAGAAAGATTAGGTACTATAAAGTGTTTTGTGATCTCCTCGTAGAATAATTTTCTTCAAAGTTGATGGCTTCAGAACCTTGGCTTGATTCGATGAGAAAAACTTGTGTGCTCGACATTTTCCTACTATTTAGCTAGGGTTTTGTGCATGGCCGGTCACCAGTAATTTGGCATATAGCATGAAAAGAATAATTCTGGTTCCTAAAGTATGAAAATATATAGGTTCAAAGTTTGGTACGTAGCATATGACGACAATTTTGTACTATAAAGCATATGTATAAATTATTGTGCAATATTCTTTCATTAAAGGTTAGGAGAAGATATCTTGCAGTACAATATGCTTCAATCAAATTGGAATGTCTACAAACAATTGGTTCATGAAATGGTTTACTATGTTTTGAATTTCACGTAGTGTCTCTTGTACATTGTATTCACTCAAGAACGGAAATTAAAAAACAATGATATTACTCAAGTAATTAGTTCAAATCCATGTACAAGAAGGCACGTACGCAACTATTGGCAACAAAATTCATACCATTATCATATATATAATAAAGGAATTAGAATTATGTAGGAACTTTATATATATCTATTATACAATTCACGAAGATTTTGAATCTTATCTTACTAAGAAAAAACTTTGTCCCACGTGACAAGTTTGTCCTCGGTGGCAATGACATTTTTGGGAGGAAACCCTAAATTTGGGAGGAAACTTGAAATTTTGGGGGAAAACTTGAAAATTTGGGGAACTTGAAATTTTTTTGGGGGTGGGAGAGAACTCAGCGATTAAATAAACCGTGCCCTATGGGCATGGACAATGACTAGTATAATATATATGATGGGCTATAGTTCCTACTTATGTATAAATATATGTATTATTTGTACACCATTGTAAAATTAAATGTTATTTTTTATCAGGGAAAAAAATATACAAGTCATATATATAAGTAACTTGTGTTAATCCTTTTCCTTTTTTCATTTTTTTAATACTGCATATTTGGCATTTTTCCAACAAAAACAGACAAGGAATTAGGTCTCCTAAATTACTCTTATACTCTTGTGACGTCTCATTATTTATTTTATGCTGCTTTGAAAAAGGTTTTAGAGATCTAGAACCTTGATTCAACATGAAATTGTGGGCTTGATCTTAATTAATCCTATTTTATTTCTTGGGGGATGATGGTGTCTCAATGTTAATGTGAACTGAACTTGCCAATTAACTTGAAAAGGCTGCGATTTTCGTATATTAAAGAACTAGCTATGTTAACTTAGATGCATGATAGGCTAGATTAAAAATCAAGTCTGTACCAACATTGAGCACATGTAGTAGTCTCCTTAAATTAAACATCGCTTCACTCTTAGGTCATATCTAGCCAAATTGTTAGGTTGCCTAACCATGGCTCGATCAAACACGTGAAGCTTCATTGTTAAGGTGCATATAAAAATATTGCACAACCATTTGAACGCCATAATCTCTCAGTTATGCTATGATATCGCATTTTAGTTGTTTGGCTATGACAAACATCTTAAGCTGCATGTGAAGAATCATGATGCCTATATGTATTATATATGTTGCATTAAAAGTAAGAGCATCAACCCTAGCCGCCACCCAAATTACACAAATCAAAGGTGGGATAACCACGTGCAACCCCGGCCCATGCACTTTGGACCCCACCCTCTTTAAAAGGAGAGATGGTGTTACAAATAATGAAGGGACCGTGTTGTCTCATACGCGCGTGGGACCATTTGATCGTCCAACGCGATGTGGACTGTTCGATCGGATCATTTCTTTCTTTCTTTGTGGGCCCCACCACTCACCTCTTTTTTCTCCTTTCCCCCTCTAACAGGGTGGTGACTAGTGAGGCCCACAAAGAGGGAAAAAAAGGTCTGATCGAATGGTCCACGTCGTATTGGACGATCGAATGGTCCCACGAGCGTAGGAACCAACACGGTCCCCACCCCCCCCTCCCCCCCAACCCACCCAAGTTAGATATTGAGTCAAATCCTAACATATATGTTACGACCTAAAGATCGTAAGAGTCCGACTCCCATCCGGATCCGCTCACATACCCCATAAATCTCCACTTCGTGAAAGGGCCTCCACCCCGGAAGACCGAAGCTACGCGGGAACGGGCGCGCCTCGCAGCACTCCCCCCACCCGGCCGAGGCACGCAACCGCAGTTGCTCGGCCCGCCAGGGGCAAAGCGCTTGGGGAGCCCCCGGACAATACCGCCGGACATGCTGACATAGTCATGTGCGTATCCTTCCGTTCCAGCGGCCCACAACCCACGACCGACAAGGAGGCGCGGCCGGGCCGAACAGCCCCCAAGCCGGTCGACCCGGCCGGCCCCCATGCCCCACGACGCCAGGGATAGCATAGCACGACCATTAGTTCGTCACCAACGACAGACAACCTAGGATAAGGACACGACTGACACCTACGCCACCCGACCGTCTGACAAAGCACCCCCTGGCGGTTGAGCCGACTGACAGTTAATGCTTTCGGCCCTGACATCTCGACAAAAGGGCCCCTGGACGTTGCGCCGTCTGACAAAAGCAGGTCAGGCACTCCTGTTCCTGACGTCCTTGTCCGAAGCTTCCGCTGACAACCGAGCCAGCTCAGCACGTCTAGTCAGCATGCCAGGTCAGCACCGCCTAGTCATCTCCCGTCAGGTATAAATACACACTCTCCTCTTGCGGTGAGGGGGTTGGAAAATTCTCTCTCAATCTATCATTCACACACGAGAGCAAAGGTCGTCCATATCTTTGTTCTCCCACCTATAGCTCGCCACGTACGGTCGACACACCGTTAGTCCGACCGGCGTGCCTAACCCCCGTTTTAAGTCCTATTACTGACTTAGGCATCGGAGGGGCTAAGGGTTGGACCCCAACCCCGCCCTTCTGACGAGTTGCTCATGCTGCAGGAAAGCTCGCCCCTTGGTCGACGTCAACTTCAGCCTCCTGCCATCCAACCTTCCTCTGCCGCATCCGGTGGGATTCGACTCCGTGGCCGCCCCCGTCGGCAAGTCCAACCTCTTCACCCCACTAATCACTTGTTAAACAGCCCACCTAAACCATCTTCTCAACATAACCACCGTGCCCTTGGTTCTCCACAATACAAATTCATTGTACGCGAGTTCCACCTCGTAACAATATACATGGCCTACATATCCACTTGGTGCCCATTGCCCAAAAGATCTTATCGCCTTATCCTCATGCATTGATATAATTGCACCCTGAGAACTTATATGGCAGCTACGTACCCAGGGGCATAAGTTGCTCACGCTTTAAACCATCCAATATCTCTCCACCTCATGCCAACGCTGCGTGCACTTTTGTGACGAAGAGAGAAGAAGACAGAAGAAGTTGTGATGTAAGGTGGGTAGCCCAAACATAGTGATAAGAAAGTAGAAGCTAGCCAGCAAGATAATGATATGATAATAAAGTATATGAGAGAGTACTGAAGGGGAAGATCGACCTCATGCCGACACTACTGGCTTCTTTCATGGACACACTTTTAGCACGGAATTAAAGAAGATCGAAGAAGAAGAAGAAGAAGAAGAAGAAGAGAAGAAAGAAAGGAGATTGTGATGTAAGGTGGGTAGCCCAAAAACAGTGATAAGAAAGTTGAACCTATAATACCAATTGATAATGACGATAATAATTACATGTGAGAACGAAGGGGGAGGGGGAATGATCACATGACCTCTTGTGCAGTTGAGGGTGAATAAGATCCACGTTGATGTTTGAGCTCCACATTGCCGACTGAGCTCAGCAGCATCTGCACTGTTCAGTCGTAAGATGATGATGATGATGATGATGATTGAGAAGCAAGGAAAGCAAATCACATGGGGGATATTGATTGATGCCATCCAATTACCCCCTCCGCACGCCGAGTCTGAAAGGGCAAAAAGGCGGCGGCAGTGCTGTTGAAATTGCGGCCGAGATCCAAACTTTGATGCAAATGGGTGGATTCGATCTACACGGGGATTAGGATAGGCCCCTTAGCTCTGTGTGGAGCTAAGTATAATTTGGCTTAAAATTATGAAGGGGCCGGGGTCAAATCATGAGGGGCCTTTGGGCAATGGCTCGATAAAAAGTGGTTGTTGAGATTAGGTGGGCCCCCACGACGCAAGGCAGTTGATGAAGGAAGAAGACACCCTATCTTGTGTCTATAGTTGGGGATAGCCAAGAGCCACCTTAATTGCCATCCCATCTTCATTTTATTTAAAAATATTTTTTTTGAGATCAGCAGGGATACATTGAACGGAATTAAAGGGAAGCCAAGCAGTGGCCTACCCTTGAAAAGTTTGATTTTTTTGATCCTTTTATGCTCTGCACCTTCTTCATGCGCCAAGATCTACTAGTCATTATGATTATAATATCCATTTCAAATCATGTTTGAAATCTTGGATTATGTTAATGAAACCATACACTCGCCTTTTTCGTCGAAACTTTCCATGGAAACTAATTTTGTGCTGACAAGGACTGGTTAAAATTTGATGTTTTTTTGACTAATTAAGAATCTAATACGCCCCCAAAATTAAAAAAAAAACCCAACCATAACTACTAACACAAGCATTGCTTTCATGAATAAACCAAGATGAAAGTGGCCTCTTAACTTTCCTTCTCAAAGTTGGCAATTTGTCAATCGATTTTCAACGTACTCAAGAGTGAAACTTACATGTCTACTTCGAGCTACGAAAATAAAAGGAAATGGTTACAGTATGCAAGGTATATACCCCGCGCTTAATCCTAATCAATCATTTTAATCATACAACGACAAAACAACAGGAAGTGAGATCAGTTTTGACCCTTTTTTAGATTTTATCCCCCCTAAATAGACTAATCTGTGTTGATGTTTAGATTCCAATGTGGAGCCCTTTACCAAATAAGAAAAATCAGATATAAATCTTTGAGCAAAAATATTTAGAATAAGAATATTGGAAGACTTTATTTCATTTTCATTTTTATGAAATTTTAAGATGGACTTATTTCTGTTGTGGGTGGTGGAGAGCACTGGAGCGAGTCTCCGGGGGGGCCACGATGAGTCAGCAGGACAAAGCAACACCAGGAGTCCGCCCAAGGCGCGGGACCCATCCTACGTGGCGACACGTCCTGAGAAGTTTGTCTCTGCATGGGGCCGGGTCCCACAATGGGCTGTAGCCCGCCATATCTAACGCAGATGAAACTATGTTTCTTTATTAATTGTATTTTTTGTATAGAGTCGCTATGGGACTCAGATCTGATGTGTAATCTAGACCATCATGATGGAGACTAATGTTTTTAACCAGAAAGAAAGAAAGAAAAATTACATATACGAGGTTAAGTTTTTATTATAGGGTAGATGGTGCCCACAATTATCTAGAAGGTAAACAATATTGTCTGTTATGATTTATGAAGTTGAAGCATACGATACGATATACATGTCTTACTATATTGGGCCAGCCCACGAGTAAGAGAGAATATTCCATCCGAATGAAGAGGCGAACCGCTTAATCAGTCAAAGCCGTTTTATCGTTGAGGTTCCGAGCCTCAAAGGGTCGGTTAATGTTGGGCTTGATATTAATAGTGGACAACAGTTATACCTATTTTTCAGGAACAATCATGCCACCATTACACCAAAGTCGTAATCTACTAACGGCGTTGATGGGAAACCCTTACCTATAAATAGCCTTAGCGACGATGGGCCAAGGGACAAGCTCTAGAGATGCTAAACAGAAAGGTACTCTGACATCTCACTTCCCACTTCCACTTTACAATCCTTCCTCCATAACTCGGTGTGACGGTGATTGGACGTCCTTTCGATGGTTCGGACATAGCTGCACCGAGCTTTCTTTTAAGTCTCTTGCTGATTTAAGTATCATATGGAATTTGGGTCGAAACGCAATTCCGATCCTCCCTGATGATTTGTCTGTAATGTAGATAACTCAGTTAGGTCGAGCATCATCCCAACGGCTCAGACTTGGCTCCCACTGGTCCAGATTCAGTCATCCATGTGTTCCACTAATCAGCCGACGAAGCGCCACGTCACCAGAGACATCCTCGTTAGCTCCACTTTACTGTCTGACGAATTTACTCGTCAACAATATGATACACAAGGAAATCCATTAAATCTGCAAAGAGTAAATCTAATTATTTGGGCTTGAATAAGATGAACCGAATCAAACAACTAATTAGATATCATTTTAACCTAACCTAAATTCATTAATTTGTGGCAGACTAATCGAATCGGGCTCTACACACACACAGACACACAGAGAGAGAGAGAGAGATTTGCTTGGATGAATTTTTAGATTTCTTTTCCGTAATCCTTATAATTTTTTCCCAATCTAATCTCTAGATCTTGAACTCTACACACACACACAGAGAGAGAGAGAGAGAGAGAGAGAGATATTGGTAAAAAAAATTCCATCATTTTCATATGAATTGCGAAGTTGTCAAGGACGAATGACAACAAATATCGGTTTAACAACTTGGCATAGTTTAAAAGACATGTAAAAAGATATCTTGCTAATCTGAATCTACCTCGTAACGTAAGGTCCTAATTGATATTTCTAGCGTATAATTAGCATATGTGCAAGCTTTAATCATACTCTTAAGAATTTACTATAAATTGCAAAGGAAAAGAGCAAGCCACATGTCCCGCAAGATGTTTATTTATTAGAGCCAGTTAATCAGTTTTTTTGCTCGAATAAAACATGTTTAGAACGAGAAGATATGATTCGATATTGATTTATATAACGGCCAAAAGCAAACCAACCCAATAAATTCCCCAAATTCATAATTTTAAAAACAGTAATTATGACAATGATTTATTTAACGACTCCATTTATTGGCGGTTAGAATCAGTTGAGAGCAAGATCCACAGATGCGGGTCCCGCGCGCCAGGGCCCGGTACTTACTGTATAACTGGAGCCGCAGTTAACGGCCAAGATTCAACCAGATCTCATCTGAGCTTCCGACAGCCTCACACCTGTCCCACTACCGGGCCGACAGCGGGCCCGGCCACCGGCCCGGTCCCTTTTAGGAATCCCGCCGACCAAAGCGTCGGTCTCAACTCTCAAGCGAACCGGGGTCCACGAGAGGAACCCATCGTCTTTCCTCACGTGCGAGGTCATCGCCTCACGTGCCAGGTTTTGCTTAGGGGGCAAGTTCAAGCAAGTCTTCTGTTCATGCGGAACAGGTTAGCTCGCCGCGCTTGCAGCCGGCGCTTCCAATGGAGCAACGAAACGTGGGGCGTCGAGTGGACCCATTAGAGTGGTCCGCATGGGCATTGAAAACAGAATAGCGAATTTAAAACGACGGATTCCGCGCGGTAACCGAGTTCAAAAACAACGATTAAGACTGATTCCGATGTAACCAAAAAAAAAAAAACGACGACGATAAAGACATCGCCTTTGATTATTATAACACGACCAGTACATAAACATATGTACGAACGAATGAGAATGAGGCGATTATGCCATGCTTATAGCTTTACATAAGCTAAAAGTAGATACTTAAACATGTGACAGTATGTAATTAACAAAACCAATAAAAGAAAGGCGGTGATGACGATGGAGGTGACGATTGACTGGCGCGTTGCTCGTGCTTGCATTGATGCGTTTTGGGGTCGTGCGTGGTTCAATGCACAACGGGTCGGGTTGGGGTTAAACAATGAGTTTAACGTGATTAATTGGGATTGGTTAAGAGATAGTTGTACAATCTTTTTATGGGACTGTATACATCCAACTGAAATAGAGCTACAAGGCATCGAACAGTGCGACAAGCATGCAAAACAATTAGCATCCATCTCAACAGAGCCTACTAGAGCCCGCAGTACCGCGACTACCGCCCACAGGTGGGACTAGATATTTTCCATTTTCAGCAGGTCAGGTCAATTCTGGGGGGTGGCCACTCAACATAAGTTACGATTCATTAATTCTTGTCCCCATTCCGACAAGGACTACAACTAACATGCTCGGTGTGGGAAGAGAGCAAAGCTTATGGCTACACTCCAACAGCCTGACAAGCTGCCTCCACCCCATGAGTCTTGGCTCTGACTTGAATGAAATGGGTTGGAATTGAAAGATGATCGAACGCAAGCTTTATTGGGCACCCTCAGTTGGGGTACGTGTACCCTAATGCTCAGCTTTCCATCGTTCCATCTATGGCAAAATTGTCGCATCCAGGGCCACGGAGCTCTACATATAAAGCGTGACAGGTCCAATCTTCAACTGCCATACGCTGCAACACTGCACTGTGCACAGGGTACGTAGATGGTCGGTGATAGGGCGACGCTCGCATCCAAGCAGACATTTATAGGTAGAAGGCTGCCGGGATTCAAAAGGCATTCTTCGTGTTGGAAATTGGTGCTTCAA
Organism: Scilla litardierei; assembly: GCA_030789695.1. Classification (NCBI taxonomy): domain Eukaryota; kingdom Viridiplantae; phylum Streptophyta; class Magnoliopsida; order Asparagales; family Asparagaceae; genus Scilla; species Scilla litardierei. Next base: position 4,627,848 of record CM061131.1, read on the forward strand.
TTGCACTGAATGGCGGAGAGTCGCTACAGTAATGAGAGGGGGGTTGGAATTGGATCAGTTCACCCATGTACGTGTAGGGGACAGGTGGCTGGCTGTTGGAGAAGAGGAGGCCGGGGGCACGGAGTGCGAGTAGGGATGAAGTGACACTTGGCAGAAGAATGGGACGGCTTTGTGGTCTGGGTTACTGGCACATTGTTTTGTTTTTTGTTTTTTATTATTAGCTTTTGATGTAGCTAGTGGTCGGTCTAAAAACACAATTACACTCGCACAACATCGGCCCAAAGCCTGTATTTTACTCTGCACTTTTAATTGTATTTAGAGAATAATGGCTATCATACGCCATATGAGAACCTCTCTCATACGTCATCTCACATAAAGAACACAAGTACAACCAAGTACAAGCCCATATGGACTTGTAATTGGATGTTTTATGCGAGAGGGCGTATGAGAGAGGCTCTCATATGGCGTATGATACCCATTATTCTCTTGTATTTAATACAGTATTAGCGAATTTCTCCATAATTTTTAAAATATTATAATAATACTAAACTTACTTTTAAATTTTATCTACATTCTAACTTAGCATACTATGTATCATGTTTTGTATACTACATAATGACCACATGGCTAAATACTAGTATTAATATTTTCCTAAGAAGGAAATTCTAATTTTTTCTTCCTTGCCACATCACCATCCATTTAACAGTTTCTCCTTGAGTCTTTTACTTATTTTTAAACCTACATTTTTTAAGGCTGACACATAGGCACTCCCTCCTTTACTCTCGTCCATGTTTAGGATGAGTGATGGCACACTTGTTATCCTCTTGTTAATTAATAGGATGATTAATGAAGGGAGAGACATAAAAGAGGAGAAGAAAGGAAAAAAGAAAAGAAAAGAAAAAGAAAGAAAAACAAAAGATAACTCTCACTCTCTTCCTCCCTTCGCAGAGCACCACCATCACCACCATCATCTTTCACCTCTCTCCCTCCCTTGGCCGAACCACCACATCCCCTTCTCTCTTCTCACTTGGCCAAATGCAATCATTTCCCTCCTTCATGTAAGTAGCTAGCACCAAGCCAACGAAGAGAAAAAATAGAAGGAGTTCACTATATCTCTACATAGTCTATTCCATGAAGAAGGAGTTTCATGCCATGCTTAATATGTAGCACACTAATTAATCCATGCTACTATGTGTAATAGGTCTCATGCAATGCTTAACATGTTCCATGCTTTCATAGTTAGTATGCTACATCCCACGTTTAATAGGATTATCATGTTAGTATGTAGTGTGTTAATGAAATTACTCCATGCTCCATGCTTGCATAATTAATATGTTCCATCCAAGTGCTTTCAAGCCAATCTCAACACTTGGGGATCCTCTTCCATACCTTGCATTCATATATGAGTAAGCATCTCAAGGCATAGGTAAGAGTATTTATTTTACTTGGTGATTCTTGTAACACTAATTCTCTTTGTGGGAATTCGTCTTTCTCTCTTTGTGAGAGTTTATCTCTTTGTGGGATTAGGATATTCTCTTAGTGAGAATAACTCTCTTAGTGGGAGTAACTCTCTTAGTGGGAGTTTGGTGTCCTAGTGTAGGGCTAACCCTAATTCTCTGAGTGGGAGTTAGTAATTCTCTTGGTGGGAGTTTGACCCCTGTGTAGGGTTGGTTGGGTCCTTGTGTAGGGCAAAATCCTCTTGGTGAGGTATCTCTGTCACGACCCGCTTCCCTAAAATGGAGGCGAGACGTGATAAGGTCCGCACGGGAGAGGAGCTATGAAGCCCCAACCCGATAAGCGTCCACAATACATAAACAGGTCCATGTAACCACAACAGAATAACAATAATAACACAAGGAGAGACTGAAATAAAATTCCGACATCTCACAAATTGTCCAACATCAAAAATAAGTCCAACATCCAGAAAAGCCACCGGGCTAAAAGAAAAGAGTCTAAAGGCCCAGAACAAGGCCAACAAAAGCAACGACAACAACAAGGTATGGGTGCCACGCACTGATAACAAAACAACTGTCTAAATAAAAGTAAAACACAACGAAGACACTAGGACTGGTCCCCAGTGTCCACGTACTCCCCGTCAAACACAAGCTCGGGCTCGGCGTCAGCAAACACCTCGTCCTCAACAAGGTACTCGGGCTCAGGATCTAACATGTGACACCCAAAAGAGTAAAAGGGGCACATGTCAGCAAGTCTAAAAGACTTGAGCAAGTAAACTGAAAGTAAGGCAACTAGCAACCTAGCAGTTTAGCATGAATGACATGGCAGTTATAACATGAGTGCACAATTAAAACATGGCAAGACAATTTTGTACAAGGGAACAATTATCGGGACAAGACAAGACAAGACAAGAGTAGCCACGCTACTATCAATCTCAATCAATTCACTATTCACGTTGTTTTGTAGATTGTTTACGCCTTACAGCTGAATGGTTTTACATTCGCTGATTGGCCGCTTAACAACTACCCCAAACCCAAGAGTTTACGCCTTACCACTGCAGTTGCTGATCGGGCAGACTCCCAGTTGATTGGTCGCTTAACTCTTACCCCCAATACCCACACGTAATGGAGCCAGGGTCCCTGAACATGAGCCCAGCAAGTGAGCCAGGGTTGCCCCGCACATGAGCTCGCATTATTAAACATTTGGCGTAGGGGTGCACCTAGCCGGAAACACGCAATTCGGGCATTGGCTATCAACCAACACATGGCCCGCTTCTGGAACACGAGCCAGGAACACAAGCATTTGTAGCAAAGCTACGCATTCACAGAAACACTTAAGAATGCAATGACATGACAATTAAATTGCGTACCGTTAATGGAAAGTAAACATGACATGGAAATTGTGCAACATGCTATATGTGTTGGAACTAGCTTCGTTGTCAAGCTAGTTCCCCAATTTGCGCCTAGGCGAGTATCATTTCGTCGCCTAGCCTCTTTTACGCCTACAACAAGCAAATGGCCTAAAACATGGCCTAAACCCTAAGTGGCAAGTTTCACTTGCCTAGCACCGGGAATGACGACCACTTCGTCACACGGATGCCAATCTACGGGGAAATCGCTTTTTTGGGGGAACAATCATCAAATAACATGAAATCCATTAGGGTTTCACAAAAATTATAAATAAGTTATGAAAACAACGGTATATCGATTTCTTACCAAGAGGAGACGGAAGAAACACTCCGGGGAACCCTAGGATCAGATCTGGAAAAGATTGGAGAAGTTTGGGAGAATTAGGGTTTTGGGGGGATTTGGGGATTTTGATGGGTTTTGATGAGATTTTGGGGAAGATGAGAGGTAGATGGAGTGAATGGATGGTTTGGATGATGTATTTAGGGCTTGGAATGGAGAAATGGAGCTTGGAGGAAGATGGGGGCTGAAGGGGGAAGATTTTAGGGTTTTGGGTCGTGTTGGGGAAGAAGAAAACGATTGGGTTGGGTTTAAATAGGTTGGGCTGGCGGCTGCCCAGAAATTAGGGTTTCAACACTAGTTAGTCGGTCAAAGAGCAACCACTGACCGACTAGTTTGGCAACTAGTCGGTCGATCGACCAACGCAGACCGACTAAGTGCAAACAGTAACTCCTGAACGAAAATAGGATTCTAGAGTTAGTCGGTCCATGAACAATTACTGACCGACTAAGAGTAAACAGTAGCTGATACAAAAATAAGATGATGCGTTAGTCGGTTAAAGAAGCATTGCCGACCGACTAGTTTGCAACCTAGTCGGTCAACCAACGTTCTTAGACCGACTAACGATAAACAGTAACTTCTGGGAAATTTAGAAAGCTAACTGGTCGGTCCAAGAAGGATTGCCGACCGACTGGATCGTCATCTAGTCGGTCGGTGGCCCTTCTTACACCGGCTAATGAGCACCAAAAGTACCGATACGGAGCGCGGGGCCCCGGGATCGATTCCTAAGACTCCTAGGCTTGATCTAACAGTAAGATACGACCGTTATGAAGTCCGTCACGAATGACATACTTCGAAATCGACGATCCTAAGGAAGAAACGAGAAAATACGACGAATCGATCGAAAATGAAATCTACGGAGACGAAAACCACACAAGAGGAGAAAATCCACCAAAACATATATTATATTATATTAAATCCAGATACATGAAAAGCAGTCGTTACAATCTCTTTGTGGGATTTGTATTCACTTCTCTTTGTGGGAATTATAGTGAATATTGGAGTGGCTGGATGTACCCAAGTTTGGGGAACCATGGTAAAATATTGTGTTTGCTTTTGGATTGATTGTGTCAATTATTTCCTCTTGCATTTATTATTCCGCATTTGCAAGTTTAATTTTAATTGGATAATTTATTGCCATTACACTATTCACCCCCTCTAGTGTGTTGTTGTTAGTATTGCAAGGGTAAGACGATCCTTACAGTATTTTGGCGTGGAACTTGGAGGCCCTATGGACAGAGGTCATATCTATTATCTGAAGTAGATTTGGGGCTAATTGGAGATAATTGGTGGTATTTTTCTTTTCTTTTGCCTTGTATTTTGCGTATTTGGCTTGTATTTGGAGTATTATTCACGTATTTTGATGTTTTGATTATGTATTTGTCTATAAATACTAAATATATTCTCTTCATGCGTGGTTAATCTTCATATGTGTTGGTGTTGATGTAGTTAGGGTGTTGTAATCATTGATTTCAATATCTTTTCGCCTTATATTCATGTTATAATCACGTATTTTGTCGATTTCTACATATATCTTGTTTGGGTATGTTATACGGAGACGTGGACATGCTTGAATCGAATATGATTTTTGCGGACTTATTCGTGATGCGATCCGAAAGGATGTATCGTGACTCGAAAGGGCACTTGTGCGTATTTTCTTCATGAAATCGTTGTTATACGTGATTACCTTTTTGGCACTATTTCATACTCTTTATCACCATACTTTCCGACGTTCTCGTGCCTTAACCAGACGAAAGTTAAGTTATATGAAAGATATTAATAACCATTAATTGCACACACCCGAATGAAATCACTACCAACACATACTCTTCATATTAGTACCCTAATATCGAATTCACTGTAACCAGGGGCGGAAACAGGATTAGACGACTGGGGGGGGCCGGGCGGCGTTGCAAGATGGCATACAAACTGCATTGGTAAAGTACATAGATGCGATGAGGTTCAAGTCGTCGAGTCGAAAGAGAAAAAGGAGGTGTTTTTACATTACGTTTAAGTATATTTGAGATGACAAAGTGAACAACAAAATAGATATGAAATTCATTACCCAGGCACCATGCAACATATGTTTTAGAGGTCGAGTAAGAAAGCCGAAAACAAAAATATGTTTTAATTGCATGAGAACGAAAATAGGTTTCGAAAAATCAAACCAGATTACCTTAAACAAGCAGCAAATTTTCCTACGCATTTATTAATCCAAACTTGTTCACATATTAACCAAGATATGAACGAGAAATTGATGCTGATGCTGATTACATCGTTAATTTGCAAAAAAAACAAAATTTTAAAAATATAATTATTTGAACTAACATAGAATTAATTAATCTCTTCAATTTAAGGGAATTGGAGAAGCTTGTTTTGTAACTAGAATTTTAGTTAGATTAAGTTAACCATGAAAATTTTAAAACACTAATTATAAATCGCAACGTTTACTTTTGTAATCAAACAATTCATATTGTTGTTTAGCCGTTTTTCCTTTATCAATTATATGCTAACTCAGCAATGTGATAATTAAAAACATGAAAAAAAACTGCCCATGCTTGCTTAGTCACCATGCCACCGAGAAAATTTAAATGAATGAGGGAGAAAATGGGGGTGATATTTGCAATGCAAAGCCCGACTTTAATAGAGAAGTGAGACGGTGAGGATTGATGATACAAAATGTGATAATTAAAACATGTAAAAAAGGAGCATAAGATTCAAAAGAAATATTAAAAAATTGCAAAATAGTAAAAAGTTTGGCAAAATATTAAAAAGATTTGCACAACCAGGAATCGAACGCTCGATCAATGCGCTGAGATGGAAATGCACAACCACTAGGCTAAGAAAACAACCCTAGCATGTTTGATACAAATTTATACTTAAGCTTGTCAGACGGCCAGGCTGCCTTTCATATATACTCATGAAAATTTTGGAAATGGGGGGGGGGGGTCGGGCCCCCCAGGTCCAACGTGGGTCCGCCCCTGACCGTAACCATCGTAGGATTTTCTTTTATTATTTTAAACTCTTGATACCATACTTTTACATCTGATAGGTGGTTGTTTATTATCGTTTTAGTACTCTTTATAAACTGAAATTCGTGGTTTTGCAGGTCAGTTGTCCCATGGATACGATACCTGGACTCACCAGGATTATTACTTGTTCGATCTCCTATACTTGGGAGTAGTGCTCATACATTTTGAGACGAGTCAGCTGTCAAAACGACCGTCTCGAAGAGTACTACAACATATATTTTTCTCACGTATCAGTTTACGTGAAAATCACAAGTTACGGATTTTTAAAAGAAATATACGTATTTAAGTTTTAGGGTTAAAAATTTATTCTGAAAAAACTAAGCATCTGATCGAGATGAGACCAGGGCCATTGGATCCAGAATATCATTTCTAATTTTCTGGAGCTGGTCTCACATTTTTCTGAGGCTTATATTTTTAGTTATGAATTTAAAACCAATAATACCATTTAATAATTATTAAAAATACGGAATACGAAAATACTTATTCGTATTTTATGAAATACGTTCGAAAAAACCACCTCACCCTTCGTTCTTCTCCTTCGCTCGATGGCAGCGGGAGAGCGAGTGGTCGTCGGGGCTTCGACGGAGGAGGGACGGCGGATGCTATGGAGCGGGGCGGCGATGCACGACGGCAGTGCAAAGTCAGTCGGTGTCACGCCCCGCTTCCCATTCTACCGGGAGCGAGGACGCGAGCGGGTCCGCGATGTGCTTAAAACAAGGAGGAGTACTTTTTTTTTCTCTTTGAATTCTTTTTGGAATCTTCTTCTTTTCTTCCTCCTTGGCTTAAACACACTAAGCGTCTGTATAAAAATTGCAGATCCTTGCTTGCAAATTTAAGAAGCAGCTCAAACAACATTATTACATATCCAGTGTACATTAATTAAGATACAGCTTGGCCTAGTATGGCCAATACAAACAAGGTACACGAATTACATTAATCAAATATGTATAAAAGTGCTGACGCGAAGGTAAAAGTCTAGTCTTCTGTGGGTAGATACTCCACGTAGCCTTCGAGCACTGGCTCGGTTTCTGCAGTAGTGTCTTCAAAGAACTCACTATCGATACCTGACGGACATTTCGTAAAACAACAAAATGAAATGTCCGTCAGCGAGGTTTACTCGGCAAGATAATCTCAAAACCAAAACGTTAGACGTTTTAAAATTAAACCAAGCTGGACTTTTAAAGACAAGCAATAAGTTTAATTTAAAATAAGCAATAAAAGAGATAAAGCAGTTTAAAGCAGTTAAAATAGTTAAAGCAGTTAAAGAGGTTAAACATTTGCAATCTGCAGCAATTTAATCATCGATAGCCATTTGCAATATCGTTTACAACCTGTAGCAATTTAATCATTCAATAACAATTTGCAATACCATTTGCAACCTGTGACAATTTAGCATTAAATAAACACACCGTAGCAACCTGCAGAAAAGATGTTAGAACAATAGTCAAAAACCAGTCTATCCTAGTGATAAGTCCATGTCCAAGAGTACTAGAGATAACCAACATGCAGCCTGCGACGGGAGCAACTCCGAGGCTTACCCACCGTTCCGATATGGCAACGGTCAAGGTTCTAACCCCCGTAATGTGTTGGAGGTAATTTAGTATGGCGCATCCAGTCATTCTGTAACACTTGTGATCATAGACTACCCCAAACCCGGGTCAAGTCAAGTGGCGGTCAAAAGAATGTGTACTATCTGTCTATTATTGAAATTCCATCTTTCATTCTATATTGTTAAAGTTCCATCTTCCATTCAATATTGTTGAAGTTCCATCTTCCATTTCAGTCAATTCAGTCTCGGTGTTCCAATAGTCTGTACAACAGTCTTGTGAAAGTTCACGACTCGATTAAATGAAAACATCAGGATCACTTAAATAATTAAAAGAACGAGTAAGATATGATTTTAACCAAGCAAAAGAGTTTAAATTAGCTTAAAATACTTTCTAAGACTAGTAGTTACTTTTCAAGATTTTTAAACAATTTTTTAGACAATTTTAAATAGCCAAAAAGCAATTTTAAATCAAGAAACGATTTTTAAAACATATGTTCAAGGAATTGTTTAGAGCAAACCGTACATCAGAATTCTTCAAGCAAGGTGTCAAAATGATCGTATTCACTAATACTACGACATATATTTTTATCGTACATTGGTGTACGTAAAAATCACAGGTTATGAATTTTAAAAGGATTTATAAAACAAGAAATTATTAATAATACCCTCGATCAAGGATTTATTTCGGATAAACCTTACATCAGAATTCTGCAAACAAGATGTCAAAACGATCGTATTTACAAGTACTGTAACATATATTTTTATCAGACGTACATATACGTAAAAATTGCAAGCTACGAATTTTAGAAGAATTTTAACCTATTTAAGTTTTGCCTTTAAAAATTCACTGTGAGAAATATACTTGCCTGATCGCGACGAAACTAGCGCCAATGGATTCGTTTCGACGTTTCTGATTTTCTGGGACTAGTCACACATTTTTCCGGCCCCTGTATAATTAGTTATGGATTTATAACCTTAAAACCCATTTATTAATTAATATAAAATACGAAATTACGAATCTTCGGCATATTTACAAGTTTGCCATTCCAAACTTACGCATCGTTTACCTCGCGAGAAAGAGAGCGGGAGCGGGCGGGGTGTTTCGTCGGCGGCGGTGGCGGCGTCGTCGGGGCCGGTGGTCGAAGGCGTCGGGATCGCGGCGTCGGGGCGAGGCGACGGCGGCGGATAGCTGCGAGGCGGAGGCGGGCTCCGGCGAGGCGAGCGGGAACAGGGGAGGGGCGGCGACGGGGTCTGCGATCTCCGTTCACCGGCGGCGAGACTACGGCGATGGCGGAGGCAGGGTGCACGGCGGCGTGCGGGGGCGTTTGCCTGGGAGTTGAGGCGGTGGAGGGAGGCCACGGCGGTGGCGGGCTGAGCGCGGAGGCTGTCACGGTGGAGAGCGGCGCTGGGGGCTGTCGGACGTCGGAGAGGGGGAGAGGCAGCGGCGGTGGGAGCTGCACGTCGTCGGTAACGGTCGGAGGCGGCGGACTTGGTCGGAGGGCGGCGGTTGAGCCTCCGGAGGCGTGAGTGAAGAGAGAGAGAAGCGAGAGAGAGATAGAGAGGGTGAGAGCGGGCGAAAGTATTTAACGGCCTGGGTTCAAAGCGAAATGGAGAGAGAGAGAGACAGTGTTGGGTGTGTTTGTGTGTGTTTGGGGTTAATTTATAGAGTTAATGAGATAGGGTAGATGGGGTTGGGATAGTTAGCTGAGGGAAAGAGTTAGATGGGGGTAGATTAGGTGGTGAGAGTTAGCTACGGGTTAGTTTAGGTGGGATACTTAGGGTAATTAAAAGGGGTTAAAAACATTAGTGAAGGTCATTAGTGTAACAAAATTACGAAAATGCCCCTACTAGTAAACGTGTCCAAAAAATTACGAAAACATACCCACGGGATCGTATCGTCACGAGGATCGTGAATACGAAGACCGTTCCAGGGTTTGAGCTACAGAAATACTAGTTTTTGGCCAAAACGTTTAGAAAGCGGGTTTGCGAGTTCTCTATTGAAACGATATCAGAAAATTACGAAATTAATGTGGGGAGCCCTAAATGATCATAGGATACTACTGCAGAAGTTTGAAAACGTTTTGAAGACGTTTGAATAGAAAATAAATTCGTTGACCCAAAACTGCAATATCTGAAAACGAATTTTTATCAGATCTTTTAGAGGTATTTGACGAAATCCGATTTTACTAAAATACTCCATAACTAGTCTGGCACTCCAAAATATTTTTATAGGAAATTTCTGAAATCAGTTTAAGACTCCTAACAAACCATTATAAAATACAATTAAAATTGAATTTCCTTTAAATACTTAATTTGAAAGTATTGGAAAAATACAGGCCGTTACATTCTACCCTCCTTAAAAATAATTCCGTCCTCGGAATTTAAAAATCTCTTTTGAAAATAATTGATATTATAAAGAAGCTCAAGCAAATAAATGATAGAAAAGATAGTAATCTTTGTAAATCAGGTTGCAAATAACATGAAATGTGATAAGAAAATAAGGGATGTGACTAATATATATTATCACCATAGCTACATCAGATTTATCAAGTAGGCAAAACATAAAATAATGGCATTACATGAAAAAGATAGTGAGGATGATGATGACATCTGATCGAACTTGGGACATAAGGTGACAAGTCAGAAGCAAGTACACCAAAGAGAAGAACGGAGCGTCTAGAATATATAAACGATTGTTACATGGTCTCAATCATGTAAATTATTGCCATAACATACAAAAACGTGAGGACTAACCCAAATGCATGCAAGCTGTTACAACGTAACCAGCAGAGCACCAAAGACTTCATCTGCCATGCTACCAAATTACAATCCAATATCCAGATCGTTACCAAAAGGCATATATAAGGCCAACTCTCATGGATCAAGATCATTGTCACCACCGCTTCCAGCAATCTCCACCACATCCAACAGTAAGCCAGCATCAAAGCTGTCCTCCAAATGAGAGCACAAGACTGGCATCTCATCTCAACACCTAAGGCCAAAAGGAATCCAATACCCAATCCTAAAGATACTCCTTCCCAACACCATTGGTCGATATCTACAGCTAACACCATCAGCACTAAGCAATTTAATGACCAAAAACTCACGAACCCAAAAACATCAAGGAGCGCCCCTAAGAAGCAATCGAAGCTGGGCAGCTCAAGGGGGAAGAACCAGAAAAAGGAGCTCCAAATAATGCCAATAGCGGTGGGTTCCCAATATCCCGACCACACGGCCAAAGCATGGGTGGCGGCGAGGGTTGCTGCTACGCCCAACAGACCCCAAGGTCGTTGGCGGGCCATCGGCGGCTGGCGATCTACGGCGGCGAGGGCTCCGACTGGCTGGCGATCCATGGCGGGGAGCTAGGGCCTACGGGATGGAGCGAAGCGGAAGCTGGCGGATCTTCGGGTGAGGCTGGCGGATCGGAGATCGGAGCGGCGATGCGAGGTCCGATCGAGCTCGCTTGGGGGAGAGGCCGGGAGGAGGAGGGGGTGATGTCTGAGGGAAGCCACGGGGTGGCTTGCGGAGGAAGGAGGTGGGTTAAAAATGACGGGGGGAAGGGGGGCACCGAAGTCGGGGTTAGGTAGGGTAGGGTTCGGCGGGCACGGGTCTCGAGGGGGGAAACGGACAAAAGAATTAAAGAGGGTGGAGGAAGGTGGTCGGTGGGAAAGGAAGTCAAACCCTTGGAGAGAGAAAATCGGGTACAAGATAGAAGTAGGGCTAGAAGAGAAACACTAGCTCAAAATGAAAAGATGCCAACAACCTACACTGGCACGTCAGGTTGGCTCGTCTCAAAATCTCCAGTATCATCCTCGAATACTTCTGAGCGTCCTCCGATCTGCTTCTGCGGAGGAACTTGAACTTAAGATGGTCGGGTATTTTGAACTCTACCCTCCTTTGACGACAGTCAAAGGTGGCATGAAATGTCCTTAACCAATTCATCCCAAGAACAACATCAAATGTTGGCATCTCTATCACCATGGATTTAGCGAAAAGACCTCGTCCACAAATCACAATAGAACATTGGAGGCATCTGCTGGGAACTGCCAGCGGTCTCGACCATCCAACGTGGAGTCAGAGGTTTAACAGTTACAGTGATAAGAAACATGTCTAAGCTCTAAATAATAGAGTAAGTAGCTTAGTGGAATATCTCGTACCTGGGATTACTTGGTCCGTAGCCTCAGCTTCTTCTACCGTCATGGTACAAGCTTGGCGTCTTTGGGGTAGCACCTGTTGTCGAGTCTGCTGGTACACTTGTTGTTGGTTGACGTTGTTGAGCAGAGTTGGAAGGCTGAGACTTCCTCTCAGGACAGTCGCTTGCAGTGTGGCCCTTCGATTTGCTTCAGTGGTTGAACTCGAACTTCTGATGATCCAAAATTCGAATGATGTCCTCCATAACTAGAGTTCAAGGGGACTAAAGAAAGATTCTAAGAAGGTCAATCGAAAGGTCATCAAGCTAAGAGAAGGTGATAATGATGAAGATCGATGGCGTTACATAATCATGATTCACATCCTTGCGGTCCAGCGGACACGGCCAGGGAAGTGACTAAGCTAGGATCACTTGCACCCAGTCTAGCTAGGTTGATCCAACAGACTTTAGCCAAGCACATTGACCGGTATCATGGTCCATTGAAAGAAGATTATCATTCATATGAGTGCCATCATCAACTGAAGGAAAGGTGATGAAATGAGTAGATGGTTCATCCAATGAAAATAACTATAACGGTTAGCAAAAGTGGCTACTAGGGAAGGTATAACCAAGAATGGAACACGAGTTCCTAAGCAAGGGTTAAGAGTTCGAAAAGGTAATGAGGTTCAATGGAAATAGTTCGTTGCAAATTCTGTGATAAGAAGCAATAGAAAATTTCCAAATCAAGATGTGGACATGCTATAGCACGATAACATATGCTAGCAATGATAATAAAGACGATGGGTGTCAAATCGACGTAGAGGGAAAAGGTTCAGGTATACCAGTGATTACAGGCTCTGCAGCTTCGTGGAGAATATAGGGTTGAATTTCCGGTATTTCCTTTACGATACCCAAGATGTCGTTGTTGGTGACGTCGTCTGTATCTGGTCGACCTGCCATATATACTTTAAAACAAACCGCAATGTAAGGTAAGTTAAAATCAAATCACCATCAGTTGTGAGTATCTGGTTGACCTGCCAAACTTCAAAACAAACCGCAATGTGAGGTAAGTTAGAATAAATCTATTCTAGTTGTACACTTAGATATTAATGTCATTTAAACCGATCTTAAAGTATTTGCATAAGCAAGACCTGCATGGGCCGCCACCAAAACCTGTCACGCCCCGCTTCCCATTCTACCGGGAGCGAGGACGCGAGCGGGTCCGCGATGTGCTTAAAACAAGGAGGAGTACTTTTTTTTTCTCTTTGAATTCTTTTTGGAATCTTCTTCTTTTCTTCCTCCTTGGCTTAAACACACTAAGCGTCTGTATAAAAATTGCAGATCCTTGCTTGCAAATTTAAGAAGCAGCTCAAACAACATTATTACATATCCAGTGTACATTAATTAAGATACAGCTTGGCCTAGTATGGCCAATACAAACAAGGTACACGAATTACATTAATCAAATATGTATAAAAGTGCTGACGCGAAGGTAAAAGTCTAGTCTTCTGTGGGTAGATACTCCACGTAGCCTTCGAGCACTGGCTCGGTTTCTGCAGTAGTGTCTTCAAAGAACTCACTATCGATACCTGACGGACATTTCGTAAAACAACAAAATGAAATGTCCGTCAGCGAGGTTTACTCGGCAAGATAATCTCAAAACCAAAACGTTAGACGTTTTAAAATTAAACCAAGCTGGACTTTTAAAGACAAGCAATAAGTTTAATTTAAAATAAGCAATAAAAGAGATAAAGCAGTTTAAAGCAGTTAAAATAGTTAAAGCAGTTAAAGAGGTTAAACATTTGCAATCTGCAGCAATTTAATCATCGATAGCCATTTGCAATATCGTTTACAACCTGTAGCAATTTAATCATTCAATAACAATTTGCAATACCATTTGCAACCTGTGACAATTTAGCATTAAATAAACACACCGTAGCAACCTGCAGAAAAGATGTTAGAACAATAGTCAAAAACCAGTCTATCCTAGTGATAAGTCCATGTCCAAGAGTACTAGAGATAACCAACATGCAGCCTGCGACGGGAGCAACTCCGAGGCTTACCCACCGTTCCGATATGGCAACGGTCAAGGTTCTAACCCCCGTAATGTGTTGGAGGTAATTTAGTATGGCGCATCCAGTCATTCTGTAACACTTGTGATCATAGACTACCCCAAACCCGGGTCAAGTCAAGTGGCGGTCAAAAGAATGTGTACTATCTGTCTATTATTGAAATTCCATCTTTCATTCTATATTGTTAAAGTTCCATCTTCCATTCAATATTGTTGAAGTTCCATCTTCCATTTCAGTCAATTCAGTCTCGGTGTTCCAATAGTCTGTACAACAGTCTTGTGAAAGTTCACGACTCGATTAAATGAAAACATCAGGATCACTTAAATAATTAAAAGAACGAGTAAGATATGATTTTAACCAAGCAAAAGAGTTTAAATTAGCTTAAAATACTTTCTAAGACTAGTAGTTACTTTTCAAGATTTTTAAACAATTTTTTAGACAATTTTAAATAGCCAAAAAGCAATTTTAAATCAAGAAACGATTTTTAAAACATATGTTCAAGGAATTGTTTAGAGCAAACCGTACATCAGAATTCTTCAAGCAAGGTGTCAAAATGATCGTATTCACTAATACTACGACATATATTTTTATCGTACATTGGTGTACGTAAAAATCACAGGTTATGAATTTTAAAAGGATTTATAAAACAAGAAATTATTAATAATACCCTCGATCAAGGATTTATTTCGGATAAACCTTACATCAGAATTCTGCAAACAAGATGTCAAAACGATCGTATTTACAAGTACTGTAACATATATTTTTATCAGACGTACATATACGTAAAAATTGCAAGCTACGAATTTTAGAAGAATTTTAACCTATTTAAGTTTTGCCTTTAAAAATTCACTGTGAGAAATATACTTGCCTGATCGCGACGAAACTAGCGCCAATGGATTCGTTTCGACGTTTCTGATTTTCTGGGACTAGTCACACATTTTTCCGGCCCCTGTATAATTAGTTATGGATTTATAACCTTAAAACCCATTTATTAATTAATATAAAATACGAAATTACGAATCTTCGGCATATTTACAAGTTTGCCATTCCAAACTTACGCATCGTTTACCTCGCGAGAAAGAGAGCGGGAGCGGGCGGGGTGTTTCGTCGGCGGCGGTGGCGGCGTCGTCGGGGCCGGTGGTCGAAGGCGTCGGGATCGCGGCGTCGGGGCGAGGCGACGGCGGCGGATAGCTGCGAGGCGGAGGCGGGCTCCGGCGAGGCGAGCGGGAACAGGGGAGGGGCGGCGACGGGGTCTGCGATCTCCGTTCACCGGCGGCGAGACTACGGCGATGGCGGAGGCAGGGTGCACGGCGGCGTGCGGGGGCGTTTGCCTGGGAGTTGAGGCGGTGGAGGGAGGCCACGGCGGTGGCGGGCTGAGCGCGGAGGCTGTCACGGTGGAGAGCGGCGCTGGGGGCTGTCGGACATCGGAGAGGGGGAGAGGCAGCGGCGGTGGGAGCTGCACGTCGTCGGTAACGGTCGGAGGCGGCGGACTTGGTCGGAGGGCGGCGGTTGAGCCTCCGGAGGCGTGAGTGAAGAGAGAGAGAAGCGAGAGAGAGATAGAGAGGGTGAGAGCGGGCGAAAGTATTTAACGGCCTGGGTTCAAAGCGAAATGGAGAGAGAGAGAGACAGTGTTGGGTGTGTTTGTGTGTGTTTGGGGTTAATTTATAGAGTTAATGAGATAGGGTAGATGGGGTTGGGATAGTTAGCTGAGGGAAAGAGTTAGATGGGGGTAGATTAGGTGGTGAGAGTTAGCTACGGGTTAGTTTAGGTGGGATACTTAGGGTAATTAAAAGGGGTTAAAAACATTAGTGAAGGTCATTAGTGTAACAAAATTACGAAAATGCCCCTACTAGTAAACGTGTCCAAAAAATTACGAAAACATACCCACGGGATCGTATCGTCACGAGGATCGTGAATACGAAGACCGTTCCAGGGTTTGAGCTACAGAAATACTAGTTTTTGGCCAAAACGTTTAGAAAGCGGGTTTGCGAGTTCTCTATTGAAACGATATCAGAAAATTACGAAATTAATGTGGGGAGCCCTAAATGATCATAGGATACTACTGCAGAAGTTTGAAAACGTTTTGAAGACGTTTGAATAGAAAATAAATTCGTTGACCCAAAACTGCAATATCTGAAAACGAATTTTTATCAGATCTTTTAGAGGTATTTGACGAAATCCGATTTTACTAAAATACTCCATAACTAGTCTGGCACTCCAAAATATTTTTATAGGAAATTTCTGAAATCAGTTTAAGACTCCTAACAAACCATTATAAAATACAATTAAAATTGAATTTCCTTTAAATACTTAATTTGAAAGTATTGGAAAAATACAGGCCGTTACAGTCGGAATGACGTGTGCGGAAGCGCTGTGGTGGGTTGCAGCGGTGTCGGACAGCGGCGAGCAGAAACAACTCGAGGCGACGGCGAGGTCTGCGAGGTGGTGGTCGACGGGCGGCGGCGGACGGAGCTGCTGTGGGGTGCGACGGTAAGGAGAGAGAGGGGGAGGCGGAGCTGGGGTTGGAGAGATCACTTATTCGGATTTAATATTACATATTTAACCACCCATTTAGTACTATTTTTGTGTTCACATGTTGCTAAATTGTTCTCTAATTCATACGTATTTTGTACACACTTATTTATTAGAGAAAACACCTTATTTTGTACACACTTTTTCCTTGACTGTTGGTTTTTCCCACTGGGTTTTCCACAGTCAAAGGTTTTAACGAGGCAGCCACATTAACTCAGGATCCAGAAGTATCCACCACTGATGTTATCCATCGATCAGGGGAAGTTACAGAGACTTGTACTCTTTTCCCTTAGCCACAGGTTTTTCCCACTGGGTTTTCCTTGGCAAAGGTTTTAATGAGGCAAGCACTCTTAAACTTAGAGATCCAGAAGTATCTCCAACCCCATGATCAAACAAGCTTCATGAACCCTGAAGTGTTCACCATGGCTTACAACAATGGATGGATAAGGGGAAGTGTTATAAACGGGCTTCTTGGTGGGCCTACCCGTTAGTGGGTATCCACCCATTATGTAACCCTACCACTATAAATATAGGGCTATGGTCTCCATAGCCGCCAAGTTTACAACACGTTATCAGCACGCTCAAAGCTAAGCCGAACCCCTGCCGACGGACGGACGCGACGAACGGACGCGACGCGAACGGGCTTCCTTCACCGAACGTCGCTAGATCCGGCGGGTAGGATCTAGAGGTAACTTTCTCTCTAGATCTAAATTTTGTATATGCGCATATGTGGTGATTTAATTCTTTTTGGCTCAATCGATTAAAAACACCGTTTTTATCGCTAAAAATCACCCTTTTTCAATTAAAAAACGTATTTTTGGAAGAAAAAATTGGGTTTTTTCCACTAAAAATCGGATTTTTACCCGTTGTTTTTCCCCAAAAATCACCCAAACCCGAAATAGGGTTCACCGACCCCCCCCCCCCGTCGCCGGCAGCGGCGGGGGCCTTCCCGCCGTCGCTGCGGCGGCGGGAACCCCCCCGCCACTACAGGCGGGGATTTCCCCGCCGCCTGCAGCGGCGGGCATCCCCCGCCGCCGCCGGCGGGGGCAACCCCCGCCGCGGCAGGCGGGGGCTCCCCGCCGCCTGCAGCGGCGGGGCACCCCCGCCGCCGCCGGCGGGGGCAACCCCCGCCGCGGCAGGCGGGGGCTCCCCGCCGCCTGCTGCGGCGGGGCAACCCCGCCGCCAACGGCGGGGGCAACCCCGCCGCCTACAGCGGCGGGGCACCCCCGCCGCCATCGGCGGGGGCAACCCCCGCCGCGGCAGGCGGGGGCCCCCCCCCCCCGCCGCCTGCTGCGGCGGGGCAACCCCGCCGCCATCGGCGGGGGCAACCCCCGCCGCCATCGGCGGGGGCAACCCCCGCCGCGGCAGGCGGGGGCTCCCCGTCGCCTGCTGCGGCGGGGCAACCCCGCCGCCAACGGCGGGGGCAACCCCGCCGCCTGCAGCGGCAGGGCACCCCCGCCGCCAGCGGCGGGGGCAACCCCCGCCGCCGCAGGCGGGGGCAACCCCCGCCGCCTGCAGCGACGGGGGCAACCCCCGCCGCCTGCAGCGACGGGGGCAACCCCCGCCGCCGCAGGCGGGGGCTCCCCGCCGCCTGCAGCGGCGGGCAACCCCCGTCGCCTGCCGCGGCGGGCCCCCCCCCCCTCCTCCCCGCCGCCTGCAGCGGCGGGCCCCCCCCCCTCCCCGCCGCCTGCTGCGGCAAACGGGCCCGCCCGCCAGTAGCGGGTACGGGCCCGGCGTGAGTACCCCAAAACCCTAACTAGGGTTTCTGACCCAGAAAATTTTTTCGAATTTTCAAAATTTTTTCAGATTTATTGCGATTTTTTTCTCGTTAAAATCTGGACCAAAATGCATGTGATTTTTACTCATCGCAAATTATATTTGGATTTATGATTTTCTTTAAAAAACGTTTAAAAATTAAGAAGATCCTGCGACCGCTCTGCCGTTAGTCAACTAACCTAACGGTGCATGACGTTGCCTAGTGGTCCAATAATTTTTAAACGGTAGATTTCATTTTCCATTATAAACTGCCTGTGATGAATAAATAAAATTGCCTGCGATGTATAAACTGCCTGTGATAATGCCTGCTGCATTATAACTGCCTGCGATGAATGGTTAATATTTGCTGTGGTTTTGGATCGGCTAGTTTATCACCATTTTTATTTTTCATGCATTATTTTCCTTTTGAGAGAAAAATGTAGTGAGGATAATTTTGTAAAATTACAAGCCCGGCGGACGCTTCAAGAAGATGAAGGACTATTCCAGAAGAATAGGGGCCCCACGGGGGTTCCCGAGTTGTACTTTCTTTCTTTTTGGGACTGTAATGGACTGTAATTATTTATGGTGATTAGCCGATCCACGCAGCAAATATTTATGTCTGATGTGCTTGATTATTTATTTTTGCGCAAAATATCTAATTAATGCTATCTTTTTACATGCTAGAGTAATAAATGGCCAAAATTGCGAGCGTCGATTTCGACGTTTTGGATGCTTCAGGAAAGAATTACTTAAGCTGGCAGCTGGATATAAAATTCCATCTGCGAGCACAGGGATTGAGTCACGCCATCGCCTTAGGCGATAAGGTTTCTGACATAGATAAAGCGAAAGCAATTATCTATATCAGACGCCATATCGATCGGACCCTGAAGGCCGAGTACCTAACGGTGGAGGACTCGTATGAGTTGTGGACCGCCCTCGAGGACAGGTATAAACATCAAAGGGATGTTATCCTACCTCGAGCGCGATATGAATGGGAGAACCTCCGTCTCCAAGACTTCAAGTCTATTGCCGAGTACAACTCGGCACTCTTTAGCATCACCTCACGCCTGAAGTTGTGTGGTGAAAAGGTGACGGAGGAACGCATGTTAGAGAAGACGTATACATCCTTCCATGAGAAGGATGTCATACTGATGCAACAGTATCGTGAACGAAAGTTCACAAAATACTCTGAGCTTCTCTCATGCCTTCTGATGGCAGAGCAGAATCGTGACCTCCTTCTGGCCACCCACAACTCACGCCCTACCGGCACTGCTCCTGCGCCTGAAGCGCACCACAGCTCCTTCCAGAAGAAAAGGGGCAACTTCAAAGGCAAACCCCAGAAGGGCAAGACCATGAAGAAGCAGGCTCGAGGACCCCCTCCAAGAAACAACCAAGAGGGGAAGAAGAAAAATGTGTGGAAGAGAAAAGACGACGGCCAGACTTCTGCCCCCAGAAAGGACTGGGAAGATAAATGCCACAGGTGTGGCATGACTGGACACTGGTCCAGAAATTGTCGTACTCCACGCCACCTTCAGGAGTTGTACAAAGCAAGCCAGAAGCAAGCTGAGACAAACCTGGCGGTTCAAGAAAACCTGGCACCAATCAGGTTCATCGCCGAGGACTTCTCCAACGATGACCTGCTCGACTGAGGACATTTATCTACTTTATATGCATTGTAGTTTTTCCTTTTGAGAAACAATTTATCTGCTTATCTCTGGCATGTTTTAAGTACTTTTTCAGACATCAATTTAATTTTCGTAGTATATACCTTTGTGTTTTTTCCTTATACTGCGACTTTTCTTTAAAATAGATGGACTTTAAATGCCTAGTGGACAGTGCCTCTACGCACACGATCCTCCAAGACATCTGCTTTTTTCAAAGCATTAATAAATACGATGGCACCGTAAATACGATTTCCGGTCCATCAAGTATCATTGAAGGATCAGGGGAAGCACATTTTATGCTCCCCAATAGTACAAAACTACTCATAAAAGATGCCCTTCTCTCCCCTAGCTCACATAGGAACCTGTTGAGCTTTAAAGATATCCGCTTAAACGGATACCACCTAGAAACGGTGAGCAAAGGAAACAGTGAATACCTTGATGTAACGTTCCATAAAAACGGTGCTAAAAACACCGTCGAACGTTTCGAGGGACTCCCGTCGGGTCTCTACCACACAAGGATCAGAGCAATGGAAGCAAACACTTTGGAGCACCAGAAGTGCCAAAATCAACCAGAATTCAAACTCTGGCACGATAGACTAGGACACCCTGGAAGGAATATGATGCGTCGCATCATATCCCAATCCCGTGGAATTAATCCGAAAAGCCTGACGCTACTTCGGAAGGGTGCAAATCCTTGCCCCCCTTGTTACAAAGGGAAATTGATTACGAGACCATCCACCCTGAAGGTGGACTCTGAGTCTCCAAGCTTCCTAGAGAGAATACATGGTGACATTTGCGGGCCTATTCACCCCGCAAGTGGACCATTCAGGTACTACATGGTACTAATCGACGCATCTTCAAAATGGTCATATGTGTGCCTCTTGTCCACCCGCAACGTAGCCTTTGCAAAGCTACTTGCACAAATTATAAAATTGCGGGCACATTTCCCAGACAACCAGATCAAGAAATTGCGTCTGGACAATGCTGGGGAATTCACCTCACAAGTCTTCCTAGACTACTGCCAAGCAACCGGCATAGAAGTTGAACATCCTGTAGCTCATGTTCACACCCAGAACGGGTTGGCCGAATCTCTCATAAAGAGACTACAATGGATCGCTAGACCATTGTTAATGCAATGCCAGTTGCCGGTATGTGCATGGGGACATGCCATACTGCACGCTGCATCGCTGATAAGATTACGACCGTCAGGTAGTCAATCTTATTCTCCGATGCAACTTGCATATGGGAACCCGCCCGATATCTCTCACTTGAGGATATTCGGATGTGCTGTCTATGTCCCCATAGCACCACCGCAGAGGACCAAGATGGGTCCTCAACGGCGTCTTGGTATCTATATTGGTTTCGACTCACCATCGATCATTAGATACCTCGAACCCCTTACAGGGGACGCCTTTAAAGCGCGTCTAGCAGATTGTGAGTTTGATGAAAGCATTTTTCCAAAACTAGGCATTAACACACAGAAGCCAGAAGCTTCAAAGACCATTACATGGGACACAAAGACCTTATCCCATTTTGATCCGCGCACAAATCAATGTGAAGAAGAGATCCTGAAGATCCTTCAAATTCAGAACACAGTTCACATTTTACCGGATAAATTCACTGACAACCAGAAGATTGTCAGATCACACGTCCCTGCTGCAAATACGCCAGCTAGGATTGACATACCCAAAGATGGATGCAATCCACCTGCAGCAGAAGCGGTCGTACCTCAACAAAAAAGAGGACGACCCCCAGGCTCCAAAGATAAGAATCCTCGAAAGAGGAAAAATCCTGGAGCAACAATAACGATACCACCACAGGATGCTGAGCTCAGCCCAGCTACCTCTCCACTCCTAACAACCCCTGAAGAGGAAAATATAGGAGAAATTTCATTAAACTATGTACGTACCGGGGAGGTACTGGACAGAAAAAGCACAATCATCGATGATAACTTCGCGCTCATTATTGCCACTCACGTCACTGAATACGACGATGAGACCGATCCACGCTCTCTAGCAGAATGTAAACGCAGAGAGGATTGGCCAAAGTGGAACGAGGCAATAGGAGTAGAGCTGGACTCACTCTCGAAGCGCCAAGTCTTTGGACCTGTAGTCCTAACACCAAAAGGTGTTAAACCTGTGGGATATAAATGGGTATTCGTGAGAAAAAGAAATGAGAATAATGAGATCGTGCGCTATAAAGCGCGCCTTGTTGCACAAGGTTTTTCCCAACGACCAGGAATAGACTATGACGATACCTATTCTCCGGTCATGGACGCGATCACCTTCCGTTTCATCATAGGCCTATCCACGAAGGAAGGTCTGGATATGCAGCTCATGGACGTTGTGACTGCATACCTATACGGAAATATAGATAAGGACATCTACATGAAAATCCCAGACGGATACAAACTACCGACAAAAATGACAGAAAGACCTCGGGACGTCTATTCTGTCAAACTCCAGAGATCACTGTATGGTCTCAAACAGTCAGGTAGAATGTGGTACAACAGGCTGAGTGAATTCCTAGTGCAACAAGGATTCACAACAAATGAAGTCTGCCCTTGCATCTTCATACGAGCAAAGGGAACAGGATTCGTAATTATCGCCGTCTACGTAGACGACTTGAACATCATCGGATCTCCTGCAGAGATAGATGAGATATCCAAAAGTCTCACACAGACTTTTGAGATGAAAGACCTCGGCAAAACGAAGTTTTGCCTAGGGCTACAAATTGAACATTTAAGCGGAGGAATCCTGTTACACCAATCGACATATACAAAGAAAGTGCTGAAGAACTTTCTTATGGACAAATGTCACCCGCTTAGCACACCAATGGTTGTCAGATCATTGGATGTTGAAACAGACCCCTTCCGACCGCTGGAAGAGGGGGAGGAAACACTGGGTCCTGAAGTACCCTACTTAAGTGCAATTGGAGCACTCCTATACCTGGCAAACTGCACGCGTCCCGATATAGCGTTCGCAGTAAATCTACTAGCCAGATACAGTTCAGCGCCCTCAAAGCGCCACTGGAACGGAGTGAAACAACTTCTGCGCTACCTCCAAGGGTCTGTAGACATGGGACTATACTTCAAGAAAGGTGTATCCGCCGACCTGGTCGGTTACGCAGATGCGGGATACAGGTCCGACCCACATACCGCAAAGTCCCAGACCGGTTTCGTATTCACATACGGTGGGACGGCCATCTCATGGAGATCCGTGAAGCAGACATCCACAGCGACCTCGTCCAACCACTCTGAGCTCATCGCGATCCACGAAGCTAGCAGAGAATGCTTCTGGCTTCGATCAGTCATCAACCACATCCTCAAGACCACCGGCCTGAAGACGGGAGATCTTGGGCCTACTACCATGTACGAAGACAATGCTGCATGCATCGCTCAACTACGAGGTGGCTACATCAAAGGTGACAGGACGAAGCACATTTCCCCCAAGCTCTTCTGGACGCATGAACAGCAAGTGGACAACCAGATCGACATCCAGCAGATCCAGTCCTGCAACAACCTGGCTGACCTATTCACTAAAGCTTTGCCTCGCAGTACCTTTAGAAAACTTGTACTAGGAATTGGGATGAGACAGCTGAGAGATGTACAAGCCTGAAGCTTGAACTTATCAGGGGGAGTTAACGTAGTGCTGTACTCTTTTTCCTTGACTGTTGGTTTTTCCCACTGGGTTTTCCACAGTCAAAGGTTTTAACGAGGCAGCCACATTAACTCAGGATCCAGAAGTATCCACCACTGATGTTATCCATCGATCAGGGGAAGTTACAGAGACTTGTACTCTTTTCCCTTAGCCACAGGTTTTTCCCACTGGGTTTTCCTTGGCAAAGGTTTTAATGAGGCAAGCACTCTTAAACTTAGAGATCCAGAAGTATCTCCAACCCCATGATCAAACAAGCTTCATGAACCCTGAAGTGTTCACCATGGCTTACAACAATGGATGGATAAGGGGAAGTGTTATAAACGGGCTTCTTGGTGGGCCTACCCGTTAGTGGGTATCCACCCATTATGTAACCCTACCACTATAAATATAGGGCTATGGTCTCCATAGCCGCCAAGTTTACAACATTAACGAAGTATTTCTGCACTTTTTATATTTTTCTTAGCTCGGTCTCGATCTCACGATTCCAACAAATATTTATTTGTATTTTTCTGAGACCTGTGCTAATTACTGTGAATTTTTGAATGCAGAATTCCATTTATTGGAAAAAAAATAAATGCGCACGAATCTTGGCGCATGCGGTGGCGCGCATCCACGAATTCCCGCTCAGATCGAACGGTTCACAGCGCGAGCGACGCGGATTTTTGGTTGCCGCTCGATCACGATCGAACGGTCAGGATTGGGCGAAGGAAGCGGGCTGAAGCGAATTCTTTTGAGCGACGTGGCTTCGTGTGAGCTGTTGGATGTCGATCCAATGGACGATTTCGTCCCCGTAGCTGAGCAGCGAACGAAGCAAGCGATGACCGTGGGATCGTAATCTAACGGTCGAGGAGGAATCCGCATCGGAGTCGGATCGCGCGGGGCGGATGGATCCGATAAGAGGGGACGCGTGTCATCACGTGGAGCGATCCCGCTTGGATGAGCGGTCCTAATTTGCAGCGCTTGGCGGGTTGGGTTTTAAGCGATTTTGGAGCGGATTTATACCCGTTAAGCGACCTAAACCCGCAATGCTTATTATTTAAGCGTATGCTAGGGTTTTGGGGCAAATGCTGGCGTATTATGGGCGTATTGGAGCACCTATGAGCCGATTTTCCTCTCTGAAAAATTCTGTAAATTTCCAGAGGCTGTTCTTAGTATTTCCAGAGAGTTTTGAGCCTTAACTTGGAGATTTGGTGATATTTTCTTAAACTCATACCCCGTATTTGGGTGTTTTTCATCGTATTTTGCTATTAGAACCATGTATTTTGCTATGAACTTTGTTTATTCTTGCATTATGAGTAGCTAAATCTTATTTGTGCATGGTATGGAGTAGTTAGGGGTTGTGAATCGTGTTCGTTTGGTTGAATTTCATTGTGCTTAATCGATAATATCGCTAAAGTTGTAGTTTTTATTATTAAATCCTCTTTTTCATCTTCCAAAAGAAGTGATTAAGTTGATGATCGCCCCACAAGGGTGAGATTTGATCTCTCCAAAAGAGAGTTTCATACCGTATTTGTAGGATTATAATTTTAGCGACGATTTTATTCATATTGTGTTTGAACCCCCAAAAGGGTATTTTCCGATGAATCGCTCCCAAAAGGAGGATTTATTGAGTTATATTTAATCAACCAACGTATACGAATCACTGATCCTAACGAACCCATACCATGTGCATATTTCTCATATATACTTTCATACGCTAAGTTCGTTGTTCGCATTGATTACGTATTCACAATGCATTTTCACACCATCATCATCATCCTTATTGAAGTGGTTAGTTTATTTCCGTCAGATTTCTATTTGATTTGATCTGTGGTTGCAACAGAATTCTTCCCGAGGATTCGACATCTGGACTCCAAGATTATATTACTTGTACGGACTCTTGCGCTTGAGAGAAGCACTATTTTGGGCCTACCAATCACCGGCGCTCAGAGATATCGGCGGGCTGCTATGCGATGGTGAACTGCGGTTAGTGGCGGTCGAGCGGCGGGTGGTGGCAATCAACCTCAGGCGGGAGAGAGGGAGATAGGGAGAGTGCGAGAATTTGAGAGAAAGGGGGAGGGTGAACAGCATGCTGGGTTGGGCTTAAACGAAAGCAAGAGAGAGTTAGAGAGAGAGTGTGTTAACTGTGGGTTAAATGAGAGAGGAGGGGGTTTAAATAGGTTTAGCTAATGGCACAAATGTAATTAAGGGGGAGACAAAATTCTTAAAGGGGGTGGATGAGATCCAAAAGATGTGGATCTCACCAGCTAAGAGAGGCTGGTTAAGGGAGTGGTTGGGGGGTTTAGGGTAGAAGTAATTAGGTAAAAAGTTAATTAATAAGTGTAAAAATGTCATTAGTGATTGTAATTAGTGAAAACAGAGGAATATAACCACGTTTTCGCATATGACTCCAAAAAATTACGAAAACATACACACGGGAACATATCATCGCGAGGATCACGAATACGAGATCCATTTTGGGGTTTGAGCTACGGAGATACTAGTTTTAGGCCAAAACGTTAAGAAAACGGGTTTGCGGGTTCTAAGTCGATTGATATCAGAAAATTACGAAATTAAAATGGAGAGCCCTAAATGATCATAGGATGATACTGTAAAAGTTTGAAACCGTTTTGATGATGTTTGTATAGAAAATTAATTCATTAAGCCAAAACCGTAATAATTGAAATGAATTTTTATCAAGATTATTTAGAGGTATTTGATGAAATCCGAACTTACTGAAGTACACTATAATTAGTTTAATGCTTTGAAATATTTTTATAAAATTTTTTGAAATCATTTTGATATAAAACTCCTTACTAGCCATTATAAAGAAATTTTAAAATGTTAAAAATATGTTAAGTACGTAAATTGATGTGTTAAAAAAATACTGGTCGTTACAACGTTGTATATGAGATTGGGTATGGCTGTGTTGTATAATAATGTTGTATTTGAACAGTTATAGTTACTCCTCTATTTGTAGCACTCACTTTGTTTTGCAGGTTATCCTTTGCCGCATGTACATGCCTCCATTATTTATGTCATGTGCATTTTCTTATGTGATGTGGTTATGTGGTTATGCAAAATATTTTCCATGATATGACTTGAGCCCATTCGCAGTTCTTTGACTAGCGCATTGCATTCCTTTGCACCATGTGAGTTAGGTTTGGCTATCCTACTGGCAGGGGCGGACCCACGTAAAAGCTGGGGGGGGCCCGGGCCCCCCCCATTTTTCAAAACTTACGTTTATATATAGACAGGATTCCTATATTAAGTTTTGTTGCGAAATCAATAACATAAAGTTCCAATTGGTGTTGTGGTCAGAGCATATCAAATTGGGAGGCGGGCTAGGGAGCCTGAGTTCGAGTCGTGAAGCTGAAGCCATCTTGTTTTTTTTTTCAAAAAATAAATTTACGGTATAAACATTTAAGAATGCAAAAAATATATATACAATATAACACAAAGGGGAATCGAACCCGAGACGCCCAAATCGTAAACAACAGCTTTAACCAAAACACCAAACCACTAAGATGCAAGTAGACTTACAAAAAACTATAATATAAAGACCCAATACTATTTGAATTTGCAACGCCGCCCGGCCCCCCCGGCCATCTAAGGCTGGTTCCGCCCCTGCCTACTGGGTTACGCTATGACGTGCCCCCGTTGATATTTTTCAGGTAGTTGATAGTTGGAGAACCTTGGAGTTGGTGTTGGAGGCCCATCAACTCAGATGGTTGGAGACGAGTGTGTGTGGGTGTGTGAGTGTTTTTGAGTGTGAGTTCTTGTACCTGTGGTGAGATATGTGTTCATGTTGTATATGAGATTTGTGTAAGAGATGGTGTATTGGACAGTTTGTATGTATATATATTTCAGTGTTTGAGCTGTTGTCTCTTTTGTGTTTCTGTGTTTGTTGTCTGGACCTGCTTTGAGATATGTGTTCATGTGGACCTGCTTTGAGGTTTTTGTAATTTCCTTCGTAACACTCGCTGCTCTAGGATCACCTTAGACGGATTCACACTTTCCGGGTATCCTGGAGAGCGGGGCGTTACATGGACTCAGATCCGACCCCCCAACGTGTCTCTGTGGTGTACATCGACGAATTACCGTCTTCCGCTAAGGTCATTTCCGAGCTTCCCAGCCTCGAATGATGGACGCATCAGCTGTTCGAGGGTCGATCGAGCATCGCATCAACTACATTCATCACTCGACCCTGGTTCTCTCAACCTAAGGTCCCACTTCATCTGTTGACGAGGCTCCGACTTAGCACGAAGAGCCCATGTCAGCTTGACAACTGTCTCGGTCATTTTTTGTCTTAACAACAGATACACACACACTAATGTATTAGGCACTTGGGGCCAGTACACAACCCAACGGTTCAAATCACATGAACCGTAAAAACCCGATCAGTTGCTGCTCTTTTCACTCTCTCACAGTCATCTCTCCCATTGATCTCTCACCCAAGAAACCCTTCATTTCTTCCTCCTCCAGCCCAAATCAAAAAACAATTAATGCAAACAACATATTTCCTCCAGCCCAGCCCAACGGTTCATACTATGCATAATATAACAATTTAAAAGGAAGCGGAAAAAACAACAAATTCTTGAATATATTATGATTTTCTTCTTGCTTTCGTCAACTTCATGGCCTTCTTCCCGAGGACAACCTCGGTGTCCAACCCGAACCTATCAACTTTCCTCACTCTCACCACCTCTGACATCTTGAAAGGTCCGATGATCCACTCGACCCCGAACAAATCATTGGCCGAGTACTTGTCCCCCTCCTGTCCAATGCCACGTGCATCACACACGCTCCCCTTGGTCGCAGTGTCCGCTCGATCTTCGACATGAACCTGTCCGGGTACAGCGCATGGTTGAAGACGTTGGAGAACTCGAAGTCGAAGGCGTCGTCGGGGAAGGGCTGGCGGTGGAAGTCGCCGCGGAGGACGAGGGGAGGGGAGGGGATCAGGTCGATGCTGACGGAGTCCCTGACGCTGATGGACTTCAGGGTGATCACCGCCTGGCTGACGCGGGCGCCGATACAGAGGCAGCGGGAGGAGTTGGAGGGGAGGCGGTGGGCCCAGAGAGAGAGGGAGGAGGAGGAGAAGACCCGGACCTTGCGTGCCCAGTCGCGTGTTAAGAATGCGGTTATCGGGTTAAGAATAGTTTATCGGGTTAAGAATGGTTATCGGATTGAAACCTCGCATAAACTACGCCTTAACTAGACCCGGATTAGCACTTGTTACGTTTTTAAACAGATTTTGTTAAAAGGGACTCTTTTCAGATGTGTTAAGTGAATTGGAAACCTCCTGACAAAAGCTAGTATTTGAAAGACTCTTTTCAAATTATACGCTTTTTGAAAACCTAAATACCTAAATACGACAAAAACCCAATTAAAAAAAAACCATGAGGGAGCCTATAGATAGAAACTGCAATTACTATATCATGTTCGCATCTTACCGGGAAAAAACAACCGAGCGAAGCCCAGACCAATGGGTTGTTTGTGTGTTCGGGTTCGGGGTGGCGCCGGAGCGGGAGCGGGAGCGGGAGCCCTACGCGTGTGCGAGCCCACGTGGGACCCACTGCTTGTCACGTGGAGGGTTACCCCACGTGGCTGACGGCTGGGCGTGGGCCGCGCCATCCCATGTGGGGCCCCATCTCCCGCGAAGCGTGGGGTGGGGGCCTGTGCTTCAACTATAAATCCCCCCCAAACAACCGCTCCCAAACTCCCACACAAAAAACTAAACAAAAACAAAAACCCAAGAAAAACGAGGGGGGAGAGAGAGAGAGAGCGCGTTTCCGACAGCCGCAAATCGGAGAAGGGGAGGCTCGGTGGCCATATATGCGAAACATATATATAGAAGGGGAGAAAAAGGCTGAGGCCCGTTAACAACTCACAAGCAGCGTCACGAACTCGCCCAAACATCCGTACGCTAATTCTTCATTTTTTTCTGTTTTATGTCCAATCTTTCCACTTGTGTGTTTCTTTTTAATTTTGCCGTTCATTCTCTCTGATTCTTTGAACCTTGCATTAATACCACCACCGATTCTTAGCATGCAGCGCAGATATTTTGTCTTACGTTTTTTAAAAAAAAAACCTATTTTCAATCTATTTTTCTATACAGAGAGAAAGCGAGATCGCCGGAGAGGAAAACCATGACGAAGCAGAGCGTGGTGGTCCCGGAGGCGGTGGCGATCACTGTGGCCGCGGTGCCGCCGCCCAGCTCGTCGCCTCTGTTCCCATACCCTCCGCCGAGATCCGGCACTACCGCTGCCGGTGCGGCCATCAGGAAGAAGTACCTGGCCCAGCTCGAGGTGGCCGCCGGCGGCGGCGGATGCTGCAACGGCGGCCGGATCAATGCGTGGGTCGATTCGATGAAGGCCTCGTCGCCGACGCACGCCAAGGCGACCGCCCCCATCTCCGTTGTGGCCCCCGCCGACGACCAGTCAACATGGATGGTATGCTCTCTTAGTAGTCTCTTCTCGTTTTTCCGACCCGGGACTTAAATTTATGCGCTCTGTTTTCTTTCTTTGTTTGAAAAGACGAGGCATCCGTCGGCGCTCGCGATGTTCAACGAGATCACAAATGCTTCGAAAGGGAAGCAGATTGCGATGTTCTTGGACTACGACGGGACTCTCTCCCCTATCGTCGACGATCCCGATCGCGCATTCATGTCTGAATCGGTTAGCTTTTATAGACCCCTCTCCCTCTGCTCTGGTTTTCGATTTGCTGGCAATGTGGAATTAATGGTGAAAATTTGGTCACCTGGGTTTATAGATGAGAGAAGCAGTCAAAGGCGTGGCCAAGTATTTTCCGACCGCCATCGTCAGCGGCCGGTGCCGACAAAAGGTACATCCTCGCAGCCCTCGTTTCGTTGAACTTGACTGTTGCTGTTTTTGTTGAGCTACAAGTCTCAATTTTGTTCATCGTTGGTAGGTGTATGATTTCGTGAGGCTAGCAGAGCTGTACTATGCTGGCAGCCATGGGATGGACATCAAAGGCCCAGCCAGGGGCAGGAAGAGTACCAAATCAAAGGTTAGATCAGTTTGTTCTTCTTCTTCTTCTTCTTCCAAATTAATGCTTATATTTGTCCGAGTCTGCTGAAACTTGTGTGGTTCAGGCAAAGTCTGTGTTATTCCAGCCTGCCAGTGAGTTCTTGCCTATGATTGATGAGGTGGGTGTCTCTCAAATTCAGTTAAAAACACATGAATGCCTTAAAAAGCTTGATACAATACGAGACTGTATTGAAAGCGGTTTGTTTTATTGATATTTTTTGTTGTTGAAGGTGTACAAGGCTCTAGTGGAAAAAACCAAGTGTATCGCAGGGTCCAATGTTGAGAACAACAAGTTCTGTGTATCTGTCCACTTCAGATGTGTTGATGAAAAGGTGAGTGAACAAGTTCCTATTTTATGCTATAAGTGGCAACACCAACAGCAACAAAACAAGACCCGAGTGATTAATGTGTTTGAATATGCACCCGATTTCAGAGATGGAGTGCATTGGCTGAGCAAGTGAGGGCGGTGCTCAGGGAGTACCCCAAGCTGAAGCTAACTCAGGGGAGAAAGGTATGTTAGAGACGAGTTATTGCACATCCAGATTGCAACTCCGAATGCTACCGGGAGTCGTTATAAGTTTCAGCTTTTGGCTTTGCAGGTGCTAGAGATTCGGCCCACGATTAAGTGGGACAAGGGCAAGGCCCTGGAGTTTCTGCTGGAATCACTTGGTAAGTGAAAGCTCTGTGCTGGGTCACATTGCATCAACATCGCTTTCGCTTTGAGTTTGATCAATTAACTAGGACCGTTATCACGAATAGCCTGTCAATTTTAGTCTGTTGCACACTGCTTTAATTGAAATTGTTTTTTTCAGGGTATGCCGACTGCAACGATGTGCTGCCGGTCTACATTGGCGACGACCGTACCGATGAAGACGCTTTCAAGGTAGTATTTGTTCGACGTCGCTCTCTTGATCAACTTACAATTAGGGCGATACTAACATTGAGCGAATTTCTTTTGTGTTTTGTATTATAGGTCTTGCGTGACAGAGGACAAGGCTTTGGCATCCTTGTTTCCAAATTCCCCAAGGAGACAAATGCATCTTACTCGCTTCAAGAGCCAGCTGAGGCAAGTGCTTCTTTGTAGGCCAAGTTCCTTTGTCATTGTAATGCTTTGGGGGTATTAGGAGGGTCCTAGTCGCTTGAAGGACCACCTTTGATGGCAACTCTCATGTGCATCTTTCAACTTTATGCTTGTTGTGGTGATAGACAGTGTATTGATAATAGTTTGATTCTTTTGAAATAGGTTATGGACTTCTTGCATCGCTTGGTGGAGTGGAAGAGACTCTCTTTGAAGGGATACTAAACATGGGGGAGTCGGCGGCGGCGGCGGCGGTAGTGAAAATATGTATTTTCTTAAGGTAGAAGAAGGAACTCAACGAAGTTGGACCCTTTTGTACTTTTGCTCTAGTGTTTTCCCCCTCCTCTTTTGTGAGCCCATTTTTGGGGGGGTCTATCTTGGGCTTGAAAGCATGGCAAGTTAAAGAAGCTTTCTTTGCCCTCCCCTATACATGAAGCTATGTCTTGTAATTAGCTCTATGTACAATGAGAAAGAAGAAATAGCAATTATTTTCCTTTTTTGTTCCCCTTGTGCAAAAGTCTATTGCAACTTTATTCTCGGATTAGGTGATTCGCGTATGGCTAGGATCCTTGTAGATCATGAAAGGACTACGATTCTTGCGAATATATGTGATTATTGTCCAGTTGTGCTGATACACTGTAGTTTACTCTTGCCCAAAGCTCATTTGGTATCTTGTTATTTGAGAAACTGATATATGTGACAATATATGCGATTATTTCCCAGTCTCGCTCAGCCACAACAGCCAGTATCTTGGCATGAGTTGGTTGATATCATTGGGGTAAACAGAGCCCAGTTAACAACAGCAGCCAATTGCTCACTGAAAGCTCATACTGAAACAGGGAGACCCTCAACAGTGTTGGCGGAGATCTTTTTGATATATTCACTGGCTTCACTCTGGCTTTCATTCCCCCAATCATGGTTGGCAAAGAACTAGGGACCATAATCATTTGGGATTCTCTTGCTTTTTAAGTGGTCCTCTAGCTGCTTTTTTTTTGTTGCAATAAGCTTCTCAATGAGAAAAATGGCCAGTTACTACACAGACTCAGGTCACACTCATTCTGATCAGTTTCTCCATCAAGCAAGCACTGCTATGCTTCTCTTTCTTTAAGCAACTGAGGTAAGAAGCCATATCAACAAGTAGCACAATCATCATCTCTACCCTTTCAGAACAGAGTAGTTAAAGGCAATAAACGATTCATACACATGAGTTGGTTCCATGTTAATCATGATCTCTCCCTTATTGGGAATCATCAAACAGATATAGAGCATTAAATTGAATAGGATACTTAGTCTTCGACAGCGTCACCGCCATCTTCGCTATTGTCATCCGCGTTATCATATCATCATCAAATCATCTTCCTAGCCGAGATGTATTAGATTTCTTTTGCTCTTTTTAATTAGACTTGCTTATTCATTACTTGTCATCATAAGCCCAACCATAAACATGCGATCTTGAACATGAGATCTTTA
Source organism: Scilla litardierei (assembly GCA_030789695.1). Lineage (NCBI taxonomy): Eukaryota > Viridiplantae > Streptophyta > Magnoliopsida > Asparagales > Asparagaceae > Scilla > Scilla litardierei. Next base: position 4,661,016 of record CM061131.1, read on the forward strand.
CCAAACTCTTGCCCCTCGCCAATAATAGCGACGATGATCGAAGCCTAGAGATTCTCCTAACATAAACAAGTCATGTCCAATTGGAACATGTCCAATTAGTCCAACACACCAAACCAACCAATATCGTTCTCTTTCAAATTAGCCAATCGCAAAGGAGTTGGTGCTTTGATCCTCAAAGATAGGCTGGACCAAGGGAGGTCTTACTTCATTCATTCATATACTATGTTGGATTTTCAACCAGCAAATGCAAAGACTTGGGGGATGAGCCATAAATGCATTGATAATGGTGTGCGTAGCCCATTGATCAGGGATAATGAATCTCGTGGGATTCTCAACTGAGAGTCAGATAATAGAAATGTTTCACATCAGGAACTGCAGCTTAATGGCAATTGCTATCTCTTATTACTAATGGAAGGCTATATATTGTATCAGAAATAGAAAGGCTTTCACGTGATGAAATACAAAACTTAGTTGTAATGGCTATGTCCTGTTACCATACAGGGTTAGAATCGCTTGGCTTTGAGTTCTCAAAGCAATGACACCTATCCTTGTAGAAGTTATTACTGACAGATATACATATTATTATAGCAACACAAAAAACCCCCCCATGGGGCTATGTGTCAACAGCACATTCACAATTAAACAAAGATGTGCCTCTCTGTGCTCCCCCACATCCACACACAGCCCCAGAGCTAGCATGGCTCTTTGATTATTGGAGACTGTCCTTGAGATCCCCAAGAGGATGACATGCATGCCAAATAGAACAAGAGGTGTGCAAGTGCAACCATTATAGGGTGTATGAGGAAATATTAATGTATGTATGATCCTTGAAGGAAGGGACATGGGTCAAACCCAAGGGCACATGACCCTAACAACCACATTACAGGATCTAGGAGGAGAAGGCAAAAAAAAAAAATCAATTTGTTATAACAACTAGTAGCATCTAAGAACATAGGATGGCACCTCCACCATTGGCCACAATGGATCTAAATTAACCCCACATCAGAGAGAGGAATCTTCAAGCATTATGAAATGATTTTTTATTATCTTTTGATCTCCTTTTTTAAATTTTTTTTTTAAAGTTAGGTCATGGAAGGGAGACAAGGACAAGGCACTAGGGGAGTGTAAAGGAATCCTATCAATGGTTGGTTGAGGAGTTGGATTCCACTCTGATTTTGCCTTTGAAGCACACCTGGTCTCTGAATGGGGACACTAACATGCTTCCATGTCCCTTTTGACAACCCCCTTCCCTCTCCCTTATGTGGAAAGATGGTGTTCATTGCATTCCATCCCATAATTGGTGCATGAGGTTCAAAAATAAACTATAGTCATGGCCCCATTATTGGTGTGTTGAGGGTCCTCTCACTTGCCTGGCAGCAATAATCTCCATCATCAGAGCTTTTTTTTTCATTACACATCAACCTCTCACTAGCTGACATGCACCTACATTGGCCAAGCTTGATGCATTATGAGCTAGTTTAGGTGGGTTAGATACTAGGTTAGCCAGCCTCCTCACATTATCCATTGCCTGTTGCAGAACAAGCCTACAATGCCCTTATGAGAAATTTTATTTCTAGCTGATTTCTATGCAAAGATACACTCTACACTCTTTTTAGATGTTGTAAAACAGCCCACAATGCCTACTACTTGATGCACTATGAGTAAGGTTGAGCTCTAGTCCACAATGCCGAATATAAAATACCTTTTAAATTCAATCATATCATCCAAGATTAACTCATATTACATGTTGCACAAACAGCCTAGTATTTAGATGCTAGTTCAATATATGTTCTTCAATTGAATCTTTTCAGTTCAAGCATATCCTCCAAGATTCAGGTATATTCTTCAATATATGCCCCCCCATCATTCGCTACATGTTGCGAAAACAGGCTACGCAAAACTCGATACATTCTTGAGGTGACTTAGAAACCAGCTAGTCTTCTTCTATGGAATCTTTTCTCAGTGCTACCCATAATTCGTTACATGCTGCCCATTATCACCTACAATATATGGCTCACATGCCAGTTCAGAGCAAGGAGATGAACGAGTATGATAATGCAGCCTATGATATTGTAGGATATGGGATGGACACGTGGCATGTCAGCTGCACAATCAAGAGATGGTCCCTATTGAGGAGGAGACCCTTTGAGCTAGCTTGGAGTGTCATTGCTTGCGTAGCATTGGCTTATGGAATCAATCCCAAAGGGGGGGCTTCCCCTTTCCTCCATCTTCTCCTCACATGGGGGTGCTACATTGCTCCATGGCGGGGGGTCCACGTGCCCGGAGGGCCGGGCATCGCCTACGACAGGCGGGCTAGCTCTTCGGCTCGTGCGTCCACGTCCCTGCCACGAAATCTTTTGCTTAGGCTCGAAGAGACCATTTGTTTAGTGATTATTGGTGCGTTGAGTTCAGCGAGTTGGAGTTGTTAGATTATTGAGGAAACTGTTGTAGTGTTCCCTTGGACCAGCACTTTGGTTGGGTCTCTTTATTGGAGACAGATCTTTGCAAGGGAGTTGGTTTGATCCATGGAGATCCTTGGCATGTTCAGCTCGTGCACCAGCATTGTTAGGTTAGTGGAGAATCAGGACAATAATAAACAAGTTGGTTTAAATTATTTTAGCGTAAATGGAGCTCGCTTTTGACCTAATGTCACATGAAAACCTTGACTAACTTCTCATCCATCAATGTTAATTTATTCATTTTTTTCCAAAGAAATGTTAGGTAGGAATAGGATGCCCTGCTGCTATGTTCTTATATTCTGCTTGCTGCATCAGCCTGTAAAACTTAGTTACTGTTTATGGCTATGTTTATATTGTGCCAGATTTTGAAACTCCCATGTTTTCTGTGTATGGCTGTTGGATATATGGGCCTAGCTTGGGCCTTCTCTCTGGGCCGCTAGCAGGCCAAAAATTATTGGGCCGCGGGAAAAAGCTAATGGGCCCTGACCCACCCCATGAAAGGACCAAGCACTACACATTTAAAACCATTCAAAAAACCCCGTTCACGCTCCAAACATAAATCAGCAATATGCCCCAACTCTCGGTTCACCACCGCCAAAACCACCGCCACGCTCAGGCGGTGGTGGCCCACATGGCCCTCTCCATCCTTCTCCTCACCCGCCGCCGGAATTACCCTTCTGCCCTCCGCCTCTCCTCCCAGCTCATCTCCATCTCATCTCCCTCCTCCATCTTCGCCTCTCTCCGCTCTGCTTTCCATATCCTAAAAACCCCACCAACCTCCTCACCCTTCGATCTCTTGATCAAATCCTACTGTGCACACAACCAGGTTTCCTACGCATTGTCCGTCCTCGAGCTCACCAAGTCCTCCGGCATCGCCCCGTCCACTATCGCCTACAATTCGATCATCAGTTCGATGTTTTCCGCCAGCCATTCGATGAAATGCGTCAATGAGTTTTATTTCAACATGAAACATTCTGGGGTGTCCCCTAATGTTTACACCTACAACATATTGATTAAAGGGTATTTTTCATTAGGGGAGGTGAAGATGGGTCCTGGGGTTCTCGCGGAAATGGTGCGTGTTGGGTGCTCCCCGAATGTGGTCACGTATAATACTTTGATTGATGGTTATTGTACGTTGAGGAGGGTGGATGAAGCGTTTGGGGTGTTGAGGAGGATGGTGGCAAGGGGAGTTAGGCCAAGTTTGGTCACGTATAATGCTATCGTTAATGGGTTATGTAGGGAGGGGAGAGTGAGTGAGGCAGAGAGAGTGGTTGATGAGATGGGTAGAGAGGGGTTGGTTCCAAATGAGGTCACGTATAATACGCTTGTGCATGGGTATTGTAGGTCTGGGGATGTTCACCGGGCGCTTGTTTTGCACGGGGAAATGGCAGGGAAAGGGGTGGCGCCGAATGTGGTTAGTTATACCTCGCTTATTAGCGCAATGTGCAAGGGTGGGAATTTGAGCCGGGCGAGGGAGCTTGTTGGGCAGATGAAGGAGAGAGGGTTGAGGCTTAATGAGGTGACATTTACGACTCTGATCGATGGATTTTGCAAGAAAGGGTTCTTGGATGATGCTTTGGGGTTGATAGAGGAGATGAAGGAGAGCAGCATTTCTCCTTCTGTTGTGTGTTACAATGCCCTTATCAATGGGTATTGTACACTAGGTAGAGTGGATGTGGCTTTAGCGGTGGTGCAAGAGATGGTGGAAAGAGGGTTGATGCCCGATGTGGTGACTTATAGCACCGTAATTAATGGATATTTCCGGAATGGAGACCTAGAGAGGGCGTTTCAGTTAAATGATGAGATGGTCAAGAAGGGTGTTCCTCCTGATGCAGTTTCGTTCTCTTTGCTGATTAGAGGGCTTTGTGAGGCAAATAGGCTTGATGATGCTCATGATCAGTTTGATAAGATGTTGAGTCTTGATCTGCGTCCTGATGAATTCACCTACACTACCTTGATTGACGGTCATTGCAAAGCAGGTGATGTAAATAAGGCTTTTGAGCTTCATGATGAGATGGTAAAGAAAGGGATACTGCCTGATGTTGTTACATATAGTGTGCTTATTAATGGCCTAAACAAAATAGTTAGAACAAAGGAAGCCAGACGGTTGCTTCTTAGGCTGTACTTTGAGGAGCCAGTTCCAGATAATGTGACATATGATTTACTGATGGACTGTTGTGACAAAATGGAGTTAAAAAGCGTGGTGTCTCTTATAAAGAGTTTCTGCATGAAAGGATTGATGAATGAAGCTGAAAGAGTATTTGAGTCCATGGTAGAGAAAAATGGGATTCCAAACGAGGCTGCTTACAACATCATTATACATGGACATTGTAGAGGTGGAAATGTGAGGAAGGCGCTCGGCCTCTATAAGGAAATGCTAGGGGCATGCTTTGTCCCAAGTGCAATAAGCACGATTTCTCTTATTAAAGGGCTCGCAAAAGAAGGCATGACTTCCGATGTGAACGATGTGGTTCAGAAGTTGATGGCCGGTTGTTTGGTAACAGATGCTGAGACTTCTAAGGTTCTTGTGGAAGTGAACCACAAGGCTGGTAACATGGATGCTCTGTTTGATGTCTTGATTGGGATGGCAAAGGATGGACTTCTTCCAAACAGTGGGTAAAGAGCTATGATATTGATAAGCTGATGAACTTTCGGGAAAAAAAATCACTTGATCAAGGTGATGCGATGATTGCCTGTTGCATTCCAAGACCAGAACTGAGAAGCATGTGCTTGCGAGAAAATTAAGGCGTAAACATCAGGTCTGGGAAAGTTACCATTGTTTATTGTTGGTTAATTTAATGTCTAACTGATGATTTTTTTGCAATAATTTGATTATTGATGCCTATTATTTATTTGACTTGTTGGTGCATATTATTGATTGCGTAAGCATTTGCAACCAATTTAAAATACAAAATAAATGCTCATTGCAAGCTTGATTATTCTTGCTGCTTCTCGCATTATGTCTGCTGACATGACATGTTTCTTAGTACCATAACCACGTAAGCATGAATGTGTAGAGATTCGTCCTCGTTATATGACTTTGAATATTATTTTAGGTTCTTCTACATGGTTGAAAGTAACCAAGCAAATGATATCCTATTCTTATTGGTTTAGTTGTGATGAAATGGATCTTATGAATGCTTGAGGTACCTTAAGGGTTACAGATTAATTTACACAGAGGTTGCTGATTTTTCTTTGAAACAGGACATATCCTGCTGTACTGCACGCTATAAATAGCGTAGTGTTTAATTTCTATATTAAATATTTTGAGCCTAGTGGTTATCCCCGGGAGACACATTATGTTAGTACGTGTAGAGAGTAACAAAGTTTTGAATAAGTTGAAAAGCGAGCAGGTTTCTCTGGGAGGGTGGGTGGCTACTTTTTGCTCCCATATTCAATACTTCTCCATCCACAAGCTACCAATGTGGGTAGGCAGTGGATTAATAAGGATTGTTATAGATATCTCTAGAGGAGAAATCAACAAAGAAAACGAAGATAAGCATTAAAGAAATGTGGCAGGGTGTGCATGGGAGAAGAGCTTTTGAAGTCATTGATCTTAAAGACAACCTGCTTTCAAGGTGGATGCATGTCTCAAGGAACCTAATAACCTGCTTTCAAGGTGGATGCATGTCTCAAGGAACCTCCTCGCGTGATATCCTTGATCCAATGAAAATATGGTTGTGCATTGCTGTTTAAATTGGTGATTTTTTTGGACATGCTGCAAGATTGGCATATTCGACTAGAAAAGCAACGTGGGTTTCTTAGTTGATGCAACTTTCTCATTGAAAAATAGAAGTAAAATTAAATTTGGAAGGACAAAAAATTGCAAAGGTTGCCTAAGCTCTGTGTGATTCGTAGATACATGTACCATAAAAAAGGACCTAGGCAGGCATTTAGGTGGTTGTTAATGATTCCAGCATACAAAGCACTTTAGTTGGGTGGCCACCTTAGCGGATCCAGGCAGCATAATCATCTACTTATACAGATAAAGGCACTGAGCACTCCTCAGGCACATATATCATTTTTTGAATACTACAAGAGACGGGGAATACTTGATTGTTGCAGAACAAGCCATGAACAAGTTCAAGTGCAACAATATTTTGGAGTTTAAGTTTGGAGCAAATTCTACTAGGAGGAAATGCAATCACTTAAGGAGAAGTTAATTATTTTAGAGTTTTATTTAATTATTTTTAGAGTTTTATTATTTTGGAATTCCTTTTTGGTTTCTTTTAGAATTAGAATCATGTTAGGAGTTTTCGTTATTTTAGAGTTTATTCAATTATTCCTAGAGTTTTATCATTTTAGAGTTCCCTTTTGGTTTTTTAAGAATTAGAATCAAGTTAGCAGTTTGCTTTATATTAGAATTTTATTTTATTTTAAAGTCTTTGGTAGACTGATTTATAAAAGGTAAGTTTCATTTTTTTTCCTTTTAGAATTCTAGTTAGAATAGGATTATTTTTCTTAGGATTAAGTTTTGTTTTTAATGTATAGAATTTTATGCCTTCTATTATAAATAGAGACATAATATTGAATAATAATTTAAGTTTGTAAACTTTGACTTGATTGCAAGAAACCTAGCAATTAATTATTTTTGCTTGCAATATATACTAGTGGGTAAGCGATTTACCGGCTGCGAGGTTTGAAGGTTATCCTTTAATTATCTTATAGTTGTCTACTCCTAACCCTACTTCATCATGTTCTTTTCCAAATCCATTGAATCCTTAGTTTATATTTTCTTTAGATTCTAATTTCACCACCATACATCCTAAAATTTTCACATCCTGACAAATTAGGATCAGAGCTAAGATTCTTTTTTACTCTGTAGCTGTCTATCCCCCTAGTTCAGCATGTTCTTCCCTAAATCTTTTGAATCTCTAGTTTACTTTCCTTTAGATTTAATTTCTTCACCATAGAACCCTAAATTTTTTGCATCTCTGACACATTGGGAAGCTAAGTTTCTTTTTACCACCCTCATCGTCATCTTCTCAATGTCCTTCCTCTTTAGATTAAGTTTTGTTAGTGTTTAGTTGTTAAATAACCACAGAGTCCTTCAGTTAAAAAATAAGTTCTCAGTTTAGCAAAAGAAGTTAATGTTATTACTTCCTTGATTGAAACTCCGACCCTAGCCTAAAAATCGATTGTCCAAGACAGTGTCTCCAATCACTTGCGACATCACCGATTACATCTCTGCTTCCATTTGACCTTACCATCATCGAAGCCTTGCTAATTCAACCCCAATGCCCCAAATACCCCCTTCTTTCTTCATCATCATTGTCGTAAATTTAATAACTCAAAGTGAAGTCACTGTTGACTTATTCATGCAAAGTCAATTTCACCATCACTTCATCATCTTCTATCCTTACTCCAGTCATCATTACCACCGTTGCCTTCTTAACTCTACATGAAATCTAGGTTGGTGCCGCTTTTGAGTGTTGGCAGATCAAGCCGATCACTGTACTCGTATTCCAGTTTAAGTTGGATTCGACATCTTCCATTTGACTCAAGCTGGTTCAACCTTAATTAAGCCGACCAAGTTGGCTTAGTTCAAGTTAACTTCAAGCCACATCAAGCTGACAAGACTATTTGGAGTTGATGCTAAACTGATCAAGCTGAATTACCCCCGAGCCAATACCGTTTATCGGCTCATGTCATGTTGACAATGAGGCAGAGCATATTTTTGATGATTTTTAGTTTGTTTTGAGCCGATTATTAAACCGTTTGGGAGCCAAATTCATGATAGAATTCAGCACAAGTTACTTGAGTTTTGAGTGATTTTTGGAATATTTTGAACTGTTGTTGGGCCCATTTTTGTAGCTATTTATGATGAATACTATCAAATAGTCAGCTTTATAAATTTAGAGTTGTCTTAACTTTTAAAGGATTCAATTATCTATGAAGTTATAAAGATTGTGATCTACTTATTAAAGATTTCTTTACATGTTGCAAACTAATCGATGAGAAGTGTTGGTATGCAAAACACAAGTTAGGTGGACAAGTTTTATTTTGGTGGATGGATAATAGTTATGGTTGTCAACAATGGTTCTTGATGAACGTTAAGGGTTGTGATATGATTTCTAGGGTTTTGGGGAATAAAAATATGATTTTTAATGGATTATGATTGAAAGATGTGACTTTTAGGGTGAAATATGGGATTTTAGGGCTAGAAAGTGGATTTGCGGAAAAAGGTGAAATTTTTATTGATGAAATAAATGAATACAATGATTGTTGGCTTCTTTCGAGAGGATGACCGCTCTCCTAGACTTTAATTCAAGAGAAAATGCTCAACACTCCAACTAGATCTATGTTTTTACTTCTAATCTCTTGATAGGATCCAAGTTAACGAAGGTGATGGAATGGGGATAGCTCGAATCACAACAACGACAAACGAAGAAGAAGAAGGCGGGGAAGACAACAGCAACTTAAGCCCAATTGAATTGGGCTCGTTGGATGGGAAGTAGCGGAATCATCTCAGCCGCACGTTGGGGAAATTATCTACACAGTTGATCATTCGAGATGAAATCTGATTCGTTCGTTCCGAACGAACTTGGGCCCCACCTCCAACGGCTCACCCTCTACCTCTTGCAGCTACTCGCCCGACGAAATGACGACGGCTACCCTCTCCATGCTCCCTCGCGTGCAACAGCGGAAATCACTAGGAGTTTGTTATTTTACAAACTCTATAAATACGCAAGGTGTAATAAAAGTTAATCATCGAAGATCAATAGAGTTTTTACTCTCATTTTCCTTTATTTCTTTGTTCTTTAATTTTTCCTTCTACTAACAAATTCTTTGATTCCACCATTGTTGGTGAAATCAAGCTTTAGCTCAGTGATAGAGAACATGTCTCTATCAAATTTGGTATCAGAGCTTCTACGCATCCATGGGAAAAGGAAAAAAATCTGGCAATTCGGATGGGAATCAATGGCAAGGATCCCATTCTGAATCCCCAAATCCAGCTGAAAATATTGATGATACTAATACATGGAGGCATCAGCAAGAAGAGAGATTCAGAGCTATTGAATCCCAAGCTCTTCTCTTAGAGGGGGGATTGGTGGCTCAGATCCATCAGCTGTCCACCCAGCTTCATACTAAGGTCAGGCAACTCGTGGAAGCTCAAAGACAATCTCAGGAGACGCTGACTTCCCAGATCCAGATGTTGCTGAATCTCCAAGGCAAATCTGATGAGAGGCTCAACCAACAAGATGCTCAGCTACAAATCCTGCTAACAATCAGGAATCAGGATCCCGCAATCATCGAGATGAAAGGGACAGAAGCTCGGAGAAAGAAGGTACCAATGGTGACAGCTCTCATCCCCCTCACATCAGAACCCTCAAACCTGAGTTCCCTCTATTCAAAGGGGATGACGATATTCTTCCATGGCTAAGTCAGGTACAACAATTATTTGCTTATTACTCCACTCCGTACGCAAATTGGGTTGATGTATGTTCCTATTATTTGAGGGGAAATGCATTGCATTGGATGGATTGGGGTAAGGTGAATGTCAACAATTTCCTCCATTGGGAAACATTTAAAGAGGAGATTGTAATTAGGTTTGGACCAACTCACTTAGACAAACCTTTTGCAGTTTTTTCTAACCTCAAACAGACTGGGTCAGTGAGGGAACACCTTGAGAAGTATGAGCAAATTGTGGGGTTGCTTAGAAAGATGCCCGAGGATTACATCTTAGACAAGTTTGTTAATGGACTTAAAGATGATATTCGACTTGATGTGATGGCCCTAGAACCTGGAACATATAGGAAGGCAGTTCAGCTGGCCAGGACCTTTGAGGAGAAGGCAGCTTTAGCAAAAAAAAATAAATATCCTGCTACCACATCTTCCTACAGTAGACATCACCAATTCCAGCCCTCTGGGGTAAGCAAGGAGGTTAGCAAGGAGATGGTGCCATTTGTGCCTAGGGGAAGGGTGCTGACACAGGAGGAAATAGACATGAGGAGGAAAAGCAGCTTGTGTTTTACTTGTAATGAGAAGTGGGAAAGAGGCCATAAGTGCAAGAAGCAGCTCTATATCATTGATATGGAAGAAACAATTGAAATGGTGGAAGAAGAACATACTAAAAGTCAAGAAGAGTCCGACAATGAAATGCAGTTGTTAACAGTTGAAAACTCACCCTCCATTTCAATTCATGCCTTAACTGGGGTTCCTACAACCCATACCATTAGGCTGCAAGGGTGTATTAAGGGGAATAATATCAGCATACTAGTGGATACTGGGTCTACTCATAATTTTATACACCCTAGGTTAGTGAAATCTCTGGGTTTGGAAGTAGAGCAGTCTGAAGCATTTGATGTGGTTGTAGCCAGTGGGGATAGATTGCAAGGATCTGGGGTATGTAAATGAGTGCCCATACAATGTCAAGGAGTACTAATAACCACCACACTACTAATACTGCCTCTAGGGGGACAACAGGTTGTCCTGGGAACACAATGGCTTATACAATTGGATGATATTATTTTCAACTTTAAGAAGCTGCAAATGAGGTTCAATCTGAAGGGGAAGGAATGTGTATGGCAAGGAATCAACCCAATCAGTTCCCAAATAGTTGATGAGCAGGAGATACAAAAGAATGTTAGACAGCAGGGAGAAGTGTTTTTGTTACATTTGAATTTGCTTGAGGTGGAAGGAAATCCTGAGCAATCCCTCTCCAATATAAATCAGCTGAAGAAATGTCCTAAAGGATTAAGAAAAATTATACTCCAGTACCCTTATGTTTATAATGAGCCAAATAAATTACCCCCTAATAGAGCTTGTGATCACAAGATTCCCACTGCAATGGGTGCTAAGCCAGTATGTATCAGGCCTTATAAGCATGCTCATTTCCTTAAATCTGAAATAGAGAAGCAAGTGACAGGAATGTTAGAATCAGGCATCATCCGACCCAGTTGTAGCCCCTATGCCTCACATGTAGTCATGGTTAGAAAATCTGATTCAAGTTGGAGATTATGTGTGGATTATAGAGCTCTCAACAAGCAGACTATCAAAGATAAGTTTCACATACCCCTCATTGATGAATTGATGGATGAATTACATGGATCAAAATTTTTTTCCAAGCTAGATTTGAGGTCAGGATACCATCAAATCCGCATGTTTGAAGATGATATTTACAAAACTGCTTTTAGAACACATGAAGGGCATTATGAATTCCTAGTGATGCCGTTTGGTTTAACAAATGCCCCCTCAACTTTTCAATCCTTGATGAACTACATATTTAAACCATATCTCTAGAAGTTTGTGTCGGTTTTCTTTGATGACATATTGATATACAGTAAGGAGTGAGAATCACATTTGGGGCATATGCACTGTGTGTTACAAGTACGGGAGGAAAACAAGCTGGTGATCAAATTAACCAAGTGTTCTTTTGGTGAGCAATCAGTGGAGTATCTTGGCCATATAATATCACAACAAGGAGTGGCAGTGGAGCCAAAGAAAATTGAAGCGGTAAAAAACTGGCCTGTACCCAAAAACACCAAGGCAGTGAGAGGTTTTTTGGGGTTAGCTGGGTATTATAGAAAGTTCATACGTGGCTTTGGGGGTACAGCAGTACCTCTCACAGATTTACTTAAGAAGGAGGGTTTTAGTTGGAACCCTACAACCCAGGAGTCTTTTGAAAAATTGAAGGAAGTCTTAACCACAGCCCTAGTCTTGGCTATGCCCAATTTTAAGGAAGAATTTGTGCTAGAATGTGATGCATCAGGAAGAGGTATTGGGGCTGTATTGATGCAAGGGAAGGGGCGGCCTATTGCCTATCTAAGCACTAAGCTCACTGGCAGGAATTTGTTGCTCTCCACCTATGAAAAAGAACTTTTGGCCATTAGCTTAGCAGTCACTAAATGGAATCAGTATCTTATGGACAGGAAGTTTACAATAAGAACAGATCACCAAAGCTTAAGATATTTGATTGAGCAGAAATTGCAACATGGTATGCAGAGTAGATGGCTAATGAAGCTGCAGTCCTATAATTATCAGGTTGAGTACAAGTCAGAGAAATCAAATAGAGCAGCAGATATGTTATCTAGAGAAATTGATAATAGTCCAGATACCCAAGAAGACTATTGCTCTATCTTCCACTTATCAGGACCCCAGTGTGATTGGATTGAAGAGGTCAAGCAGTTGGTAATCCAAGACCCTTATTACAGGCAGATAGATGAAAAAATGAGGCAAAGTGACAGGAATACCAATAAATACACCAAAAGTGGGGGAATATACTACTACAAGGGGAGGATCCTTATCAGTCCTGATGCAAAAACAATACAGTTGATTTTAATCAAGGAATTCCACAGCTCAGCTATTGGAGGACATTCAGATGCTATAAGAACTCTACACAGAATAAGAAAGGCAGTCCATTGGGTTGGGATGAAGAAGTTAGTCAAACAATTTGTGAAGGAGTGTGAAGTGTGTCAAAGGCATAAATCAGAGAATATAGCTTATCCAGGATTGTTGCAACCTTTACATGTACCCAATTTAGTATGGGAAGTCATCACAATGGATTTTATACTTGGGTTACCCAGCTGCAATGGTTACACTGTGTTGTATGTAGTAGTGGACAGATTAACCAAGTATGCCCATTTTCCCCCCTCAAGCATCCCTTTACTGTCAAGGAAGTAGCTCAAACTTTCTTTGATGGAGTCTTCAAACACCATGGCCTGCTAAACACTATAGTGAGTGACAGAGATGCCATTTTTACTAGCCAATTCTGGACTGAGCTCTTCAAACTCCAAGGAACTTTTCTAGCTCATAGCTCTTCCTACCATCCCCAGAGTGATGGGCAAACTGAAGTCACAAACCGAAGTCTTGAATGCTACTTACGTTGTTTTTGCAGCCATAAGCCAAAGGAATGGACACATTGGTTATCCTTAGCTTAATTTTGGTACAATTCCACCTGGAAAAGTTCTACCCAGATGACTCATTTTAAGGCACTATATGGAAGAGAAGCCCCCACCCCGACTTCTTACATTCCACATACCTCCCAAGTACCTGCAGTGGACGATACCCTTTTCACTAGGGAAGTAACCATGCAGCTCTTGAAGGACAACCTGAATAAAGCCAGGGAGAGGATGAAACACTATGCAGATGAGCATCGCACAGAGAGAACATTTCAGATTGGGGATTGGGTGTACTTGAAACTCCAGCCCTATAGGCAGATCAATGTGTCCATGAGAAGAATCCACAAATTATCCCCCAAGTATTACGGCCCCTACAAGGTCTTGAGGAAGGTAGGGGAAGTGGCCTATGCCCAGGAGCTCCCTGAATCCGCCCGCATACATCCCGTCTTTCATGTGTCTCAATTGAAGAAGAAGTTGGGAACTCGAACAGTTTTACAGACCGTTCAGCCTAGCTATGTTGAAGAGATTGTGGAGGAGCCAGAGGTTATAGTAGACAGAAGGGTGGTGAAGGTTCGCAGAGCTCTGGTGTCACAAGTGCTGATTAAATGGAAGCAGTGGCCCCTCGAAGAAGCGACATGGGAGTCTTACTGGGATCTAGTTCGAAGGTTTCCCTCATTTGACCTTGAGGCAAGGTCACGAAATGGGGGAGGGATTGATAGGATCCAAGTTAACGAAGGTGATGGAATGGGGATAGCTCGAATCACAACAACGTCAAACGAAGAAGAAGAAGGCGGGGAAGACAACGGCAACTTAAGCCCAATTGAATTGGGCTCGTTGGATGGGAAGTAGTGGAATCATCTCAGCCGCACGTTGGGGAAATTATCTACACAGTTGATCATTTGAGATGAAATCTGATTCGTTCGTTCCGAACGAACTTGGGCCCCACCTCCAACGGCTCACCCTCTACCTCCTGCAGCTACTCGCCCGACGAAATGACGACGGCTACCCTCTCCATGCTCCCTCGCGTGCAGCAGCGGAAATCACTGGGAGTTTGTTATTTTACAAACTCTATAAATACGCAAGTTGTAATAAAAGTTAATCATCGAAGATCAATAGAGTTTTTACTCTCATTTTCCTTTATTTCTGTGTTCTTTAATTTTTCCTTCTACTAACAAATTCTTTGATTCCACCATTGTTGGTGAAATCAAGCTTTAGCTCAGCGATAGAGAACAAGTCTCTATCATCTCTCTTCTCAATTCTCTTCTCAATATTCATCATAATTCCTAATTAATCCAGACCTCTTTATAAAATCAGCTGATTTCATAAAATTAAAGATCTGTTTCTGGACTCCTAAACTTACAATTTTGTCCATATGCCCAGACATTATAGACATGTCACTAGTAGGCCGCAACACCCCCCAATTTACATTCCCTTATGTGATTCTTACCGGAGATAAGCTCTCACGGAGGAAACGGCGAAGACCGTGTAGTGACATTAGATGCAACAATTGTAAGGAGAGTGCATAGAACACATCCTGTACATCATTTTCTTCAAACCAATCTGGGAGATATAAAAAAATCTTGCATGAATTTGTGCTATTCTCACATTTTCCATTAACATCTTCTTAATGTAGAGTGAGGTATTTTTGTTTTACATGCACACATGCATGTGACACAGCGGTGGATGTAGAAGGGTAGTGTCTTTCAACAATGTCTCTAAATGCGATGTTAATGCAATTGTCTGCTGTATTTTCTCATTGTTTTGTGAATGAGCATATCGTTAGCTTTCCGTGAATAGTTTGAATGCAATAGCTAAAAGGGCCAAAAAAAGTGGATTATTGTTTTAGAATTTATTAATTATTATTGGAAATCATATTTTATGGTAACTATTTCTATCAAATTTTGTTATATTTACTTATCTGGATCCATGATTAAAAACATATGCAGATAAATGTTTAGTCTAATGTTATCTGAAGCTTGGGAATTGATCAAAGCAGCGTTCAGGACACCATTGGAGTCTAAGGTAAACATCACTGCAACTTGAAATTTAAACATGAATTGCAAGCCATATGGGAGCAAGGAATATGAGGTGGCGACACTTTTTTCCTTATGTGAGCTATGAAAGAGGAACGGTAGGGAGGCCCACCAACTTTTGACATGGAAAGGAATAGTAGGGTGGCCCCCTACTATTCCTCTTTCATAGCTCACATAAGGGAATGTAAATTGCTAACTCTTCTTCCTATTTGCTACACACACACTACCCGCACATTCATATAGTAGAATCTGCTATGTGCACGCATTCATATATATTGTTCAATAAGATTGATGTATCATGTCGTGTAATTGCAATGTTGAAAACATGGAACTAAAAATTGGGTCATTGCCATTGTGCTTTTGAGAGAAGTTATTCCTGATATGAAAGTTTATTTTTCATCCCTTATTCACACAATCATAAGCTGACGTGTGGTGGGTCACTACTTAAAAGATTAATTTGACTTCCCCACCTCTCATGGTTGTACAGTATGCTTATAGGGTATCAGTTCCCATGGGTGGTGAATGGGCTCTAACTTCTTGGAATCTAGATAGGTGTAGTGATATGCATGCAGATTACAGAGTAGGGGAAACCCATAGGAAGATTACAGTGACATCATCATATGGAAAAACAATGAACATACTGCCACCCACCACAGTCAATACAAGGTTTTAGGTCTGGGTACCGGTCTTCTGAAAATTTGGGTTTCGGTATCGGTATCGTCCGTTTCAGAAGTAAGTTCCGTTTCGTCCGTATCGGTTTTCAAATACTTAAATGCCCTTCGAATACTACCAAATACTAAAGTATCAAATATCTTTTACTAGTTACACATTTTGCGAAATATATAAAAATATATTACAATTTTCTACTTACTTTTTATATAGTAAGTAACTTGAATATTTTTTATATATTACTATATAAAACTAAAGTCATGTGAATAGCAGTACTTCTCTTTTTTATTTTATTAAGCCATTTAAGAGCCTAGCATGTAACTGAAATTTCTAATGATGAAATCAAATAATAAGGTTATATGAAAGGTACAACCTTAGAACTATAAAAGGAACTACAAAGTTGGATATTAGTGATTTGACTGAATGCATTAAATTGTTTTCTCTAAGTAATAACATCCTTTAAGGACTAGGGCCCATTGGGTATGCTCGTTATAACAATTATTTGAATGATTGGATGCCAGTACATTAATATGTTCTTCAGTTATTTAAGTTAGAATGCAAAATTTTGTGAAGTAATTAGGGCTTGGGTTGTTGAAATTTTTAATATTTACATTGATGGGTTATTGCATACTTTATGTACTGCTATTCACATCACTTTACTTAAATATCCAATTTTTGCTTACTTTATATATATTACACATACTGCACCTTTCATATAAAAATGAGAAGTACTACAAATGGCAAACTTGTAAATAAATTCGTCTATAAACCGATCAAAATAGTCTGTACGCATAGCAATCCCCCCAAAATTATTGAGTGCTGCTATTCACATTACACATTTTGCTAAACATACTCCATTTATTTACAAGTTTGCCATTTCAATGTGGAATTTGTAAATAAATGAAGTATGTTTAGGAAAATGTGTAACGTGAGTAGAAGTACTATTGGTAGACCACGTGATCTCTCCCTCTTCTTTATCCATCTTCTATTCTCTTCTTTCCATTTGCAGGCGGCGGCGGCGACGACGACGACGCTATCAGGTAAGTCTTCTACAAATTTTCTATTCTATTGTATTTTTACCTTCACTTTTTCATGTTTCTGGCTTTCTGCTGCGTTTTCATCGCATTTTTTTCTCTTTTTTCCCTTCCGTTTCGGTCGAAATGGTGCCGTGACCCCACGTTTCGTCTCGGTCTATACCGAAACTGAGACAAAACACACAATTCCTTCTTTGTTGTTGTGGATCGATTCTCCAAGATGACACACCTTACTCATGCTCTAAAAACTCAGATGCATCACATGTTACCAAACTCTATTTTGATGAGGTGTACGTTTATATGGTCTGTCCAAGAGTATTGTGTCAAGTAGTGATGTGAAATTCATGAGCTATTTTTAGAAAACCCTATTGCATAAGATGGACACTAAGCTTAAGTTATTCACTGCCTACCACCCCTAGACTGTTGGCCAAACTGAGATATGGAACTTAGTTTAGGGAATCTACTTTGATGTTTAGTGGATGAGAATCTTAGGAATTGATATCTGATATTATCTGAAGCCAGGTTTGCATATAATAGTTCAATGAATAGGTCTATTAGCATGAGTCCATTTGATGTAGTACATGGTCACAAGCCTAGAAAGCCTATAGACATCATTCCCATGTCACATCATTATAGATTATCTAAATCAGTCAAGTCCTTCGCACAATACATTCATGATTTTCATAAAGAGATCATCAGAAGAATTTACTCTAGTATTGAGAAGTATAAGACTATTGCTGATGCCTATTAGCGCTTCAAAGAATTTAATGAGAACGATTATGTAATGATGTGACTTAGATCTAAGAGGTTTTCTCCTAGAGCACTGAAGAAGCTGCAAGCTCGTAGTGCTGGTCCATTCAAAATCTTAAATAAAATTGGTTCTAATGCATAATTGCATATGTGGTAGATCTCCTTGCAGATTATGACATAAGCCCTACTTAAATATTGAAGATGTAGTGGCTTATAAGGGTCCAACAGTGATACCTACAGATTCATTCTTTGAGCCTTCTCAGGATGAGTTGAGTGCTTCTGTTATTCCACCTCATGTTTCTTTACCACATATACCTCCACATAAAGTGTAGATTGATCACATATTAGATAGACATGTTATATCAATCAAGCATGATGGATATCAGCGTTACTTGGTGAGTTGGAAAGGCATGCCAGAATCAGACTGCACTTGGATTACCGGAGCAGAGCTCCAAAAGCTAGATCTAGATTTGCTTGAGTACTATGACATCCATCATGCCATGCACTCGTCGGGGCCGAGATCCTTCGAACCGAGGAGAGTTGATGGAGACATCAAGGTCTATAGACGTGAGCCCCAGTCGTTATGGTTGGATGTGAACCGAATTGGGCCTTGATGTGGACTGTCTTGCACTAGTGTGTTGTGTTCTATTCTCTTCTTTTGGGTGAGTTTAGTCTCACATTGGATGGGAATAGAGAGTTGTTGGATTGTGGGGCTATATATAGCCATAGACTTGTTTGTTTTGAATCCATGAAAGTTTAAGATTAAAAATCCCCCCAAACCTGTTAAAGATCTTCCCTAGTGTGAAGCATTGGAATCCTTGGTGAGAAGCCAAGGAACCTGATGCGGCACGGCAGCCAGGGGGGACGCGGAAGCAAGGCGCGCGCGGGTCCTACGGGGGTCCGGTCCAAGTTTACCTAAGGAGGAGGCGACTCGGGTCCACCACGGACCCGGTGTCAAACTTGTAGTTTCGTAACAAGGGGGGTCGTTTAATCATTTCATATATCGCTAATCCCCCTAAAGCAAGGGCTAGCCAGCCTTAAGGAGTTTTATCGAAGAATTGATTTGTGAGTACTTTTCTTATCTAGAACCCTAGATCTAGCTATTGCAATTGTCTAATTGGTATCAGAGCAGTAGATCCATGGCGAGCACACGATCTATGAAGCGGACCGAAGCGTTGGAAGAGAAAGTGGAGAAGATTGAGAGCCGAATCAGCGAGGGATTTAACGATGTCAAAAAGGAGACCGTGGAGATCGTCGCGGTCGCATCTGCATCCGAAGCGCGATTGACGACAACTATAGAGGCGAATAGATCGCAGATGATGAGGGACATAACAACGTTGATCGCTAACATTATTCCCAAGATGGATCCGAGCAAAAAGGAGCCACCTTTGACAACGAAGAAAGGTAAAAATGTGATTTTTTATCAAAGGGGTTCCGGAGGATGTTGAAGACGAAGGCATATATCCGCACAGACTGCTCTCCGCAGCTGATCAAGAGGATTGGTAGGCTTTTCCAGCCACGTCGTCGCTGCGAGGAGGATCGTCGGTCGTCGGATTGGAGCGGGCGACTCACCGGTAGCCCACGGGGGCTCTGGCGAACCTGCAGGAGGGGCCGCCCGCCCCTCCTGTAGCCCCCACCGCCACCTGGGACCACGCTGGAGGGGGCCCGCATGCCTAGGGACCTCCGGTGAGCATTCCGGAGAGGCGGCAAATGCCGCCCACCCTCCCAGAGGCTTCGCCGCCTCCTGGGGGGCTGTCGGGGGCCGCCTGCCCAAAATTGGGGCCGACATGCCCCGTCGCACTCATGGGGGCTTCGCCCGCCCCCCGCGGTTCCTTTCGAGGGCCGTCCGACCGCCTAGGGGCTTCGCCGCACTTCCTGGGGGCCCGACAGCCACCCCGACCTCGTCAGCACCACCTGGGGCTTAGTATGGGGCCCGAATAGTTTATACACCATAATTTCAGCTACCGGAGGGACCCGGAGGAGGACTACAACAGCTTGGAGGGCATCAGCAGCATATTGGATGGCTGACGACTCAGCCCCCACCTTTCGGGGGGTGTGACAGGAGATTGAAGAGGGTTTCAGGGCATCCCTAGAGACCATCAGACAGAGTATGTGCACCCACATGGAGATGAGAGGGGAGACTGGAAGTGGGATGGAGCGGATGGAGGTGCACGTGATGCTGCAGTGGCATACGTCCCTGATAGACCACCTATGTATCAGCCGAGAGGAGGATTTCAGCAGCAGGAGAGAGGTGGATTTGTTGGAGAGAGTCGGTTGAGGAAGCTGAAGATGCCCATTTTTGAGGGACGAAGTGGGGGACGGGGAGATCAGGGACATCCAATATGGACAGGTTGCGGAAGCTGAAGATACCTGTCTTTGAGGGAGAGGACCCAGTGCGTCGATCTACAGGGCAGAGAGATTTTTAGGGTCTCTCGAATGACAGAGGAGCAGAAGCTGGAGGAGGCGGCGATTTGTTTAGATGGAAAGGCCCTTGTTTGGTTCCAGTGGAAGGATGCGAGGTGTCCTTTTCGCTCGTGGGAGGAGATCATGGACCAGATGGTGGAGAGGTTCGGAGATCCCCATTTGGAAAATGTGAGGGAGCAGCTGATGTCACTGAGGCATGATGGCACCGTGAGGGATTATCTGGAGAGGTTTGAGGCCCTATCAGGACAGGTGCACGGGTGTCAGATGAGATGATGGAGAGCACCTTCATGAAGGAGCTGAAGGCCACTATTCGAGCAACGGTCCGCATGCAGAAGCCTCAGAGTTTGATGGAGGCCAGGAGTACGCTCAGATGGCGGAGGACTGCTAGTTTGAGGAGAGGAAAGCGATGGGTGGTTGGAGCGGGTCAGCTTCCCGTAGTTAGACATTGACTATAGGGCAGCAGAGGGCCACTACTGGAGCAGATCATGTCACCAAGGAGAAGAGTGGGGAGAAGAGCAGTACACCACAGGTTGGGGGCAGTTCAGGAGGATGACTGACACAGAGATGAGGGAGAAGCGCCAGAAGGGTCTATGTTTCAGGTATGATTAGCAGTTCACGCCAGGCCACAGGTGCGCGGGGCGCAAACTTCAGGTGCTGCTGCTCGAGGATGAGGACGACGAGGCTGATGTGGAGGGGGAGACAGTTGAGGAGGAGGAGTCCGAGCATCATCAGCTAGATGTGACGGAGGTTTTTCTTAACTCCGTGCTAGGGCTCACACACGAACCATACCATAAAGTTGAAAGGGCACATCGGCGACTAGGAGGTGACAATGCTTATTGATAGTGGGACGACCCACAATTTCATTTCCAGGAGAGTGGTGACCCAGCAGGAGCTCCAGCTGACAGATAATGGCAGTTTCAGCGTTATGATGGGAACGGGAAAGAAGGAGAGCAGCCGTGGAGTCTGTAGAGGGCTGGTGCTGCCACTACGGGAGGGTGCAGGTGATAGCTGACTTCCTGCCTCTAGACTTAGGAGTACAGATGTCATCCTAGGTATGACTTGGTTATAGACACTTGGGGAGATGACCGTAAACTGAAAGCTGCTTAGGATGGAGTTCCAGGAGGATGGGAGAGCAGTGGTCCTACAGGGGGACCCCAGCCTATGCAGCGTACTGATCTCGCTGAAGACCATAGTGAGGACCATCCAGTCAGAGGGGATGTGTACTTGGTGGAGTTATATGTGTTGGCAGGGGAGGGTGGCGCTGAGGTGAATGTGAAGGATCCCATTTCAGGAGAGGTACATCAGTTGTTGGAGCAGTTCGAGGTCGTTCAGGAGCCTCGGGGCCTTCCACTGCCGAGGGATCATGAGCACGCCATAGTTCTGCGGGAGGGCATGTCCTCCATCAGTGTAAGGGCCCTACCGCTATCCACAGGCACAGAAGGACGAGATTGAGAGGATGGTGGCTGAAAGGTGCAGGCTGGTGTTATCCAGCCCAGTGTGAGCCCTTTTTCCAGTCCTGTGCTGCTAGTGAAGAAGAAGGATAAGAGCTGGCGTTTCTGCGTGGACTACAGAGCATTAATCAAGGAGATAGTGCCAGATAAGTTCCCAATACCAGTGATCGATGAGCTTTTGGATGAGTTGCACGTGGCAGCCATATTCACAAAAATAGATCTCAAATCAGGCTACCACCAGATCAGGATGCGGGGAGGACGTGTCCAAGACTGCGTTTCGGACGCATGAGGGCCACTACGAGTTTTTAGTCATGCCATTTGGCTTGACTAACGCATTTGCTACTTTACAGGCTCTTATGATCAAGGTATTTCGTCCTTACCTTCGACGATTTGTACTAGTATTTTTCGATGATATCTTGGTGTACAGTCGTTCCTTGAAGGAGCACTTGGACCACCTGCAGGTCGTTTTCAGGAGTTGCAGTACCACCAGCTGTTTGCAAACAGGAAAAAGTGCTTATTTGGACAGCCACAAGTGGAGTACTTGGGTTATGTGGTGTCTTCAGATGGGGTGGCCGCTGATAGAACAAAGATTACGGCGATGCTGGACTGGCCGATGTAGAGGAATATGCCCTCGGATCATTTGTATTTGATGCAAATGAAAATTTAAGCCTAGATAGGGACTAATTTGCATATGATGCAAAAGAGATTAAATGTGTCTTAAATTGTTTAAGACTATATTTAATTAAATAAACGCGTTGAAAAGGTTACCTAGATGACGGGATCGTCCCGCTCTAAACGCAGGTTCAAACCGCGTCAAAAACGGAGTCCAAATGCACAAGTTATAGCCAAAACAAGTCAGCCCAAACTGTTGGGCTGAAACCAGCGAAAATGGAGGCCCACCAATCCCGAATTTTCTGGTTAGGGTTTTTTGAAACCTGAGATTTTCTTGATGGCTACGTTTCTAAGAGAAGCATGACTTTTGGCTAACTTTGGACAATTGTTTGAAGGGTCAAACGGACTCGGATTGACGAGCCGTTTTTTCCTACGCGTTCACCGTTGAACCCTCTTTGATTTGGTAGGTTGTACCAACATTGAAGCTCAACGGTGAGGGAGTTAAAATTCGAGAAAGTTTGCCCTTTGTGAAAGGCAAACTAACTTGATTTAATTAATCCCAAATTAATAGTCCCACATCGGATTTTGAGAGAAGGGGAGAGTCCACCGCCTATATAAATAGGGGTCTGCTCTCCTCCTCAAAACTCGTACCAAGCTCTAGATCTGAGCGGCTCTCAAAAATGTTGGAGCACGCTCGGATCTAAGCTTAAATTAATATTTCTCCCCTCCCTATAAATTTCTGCCTTACTCCTGAGGGCTCTAGCAAAGCCGCAAAGGAGTTCGGATTCAGATCCGAAATCTTGGCGGAGGTTTCACTCGCGTGAAACTTTCTGGAGCAAGTGGTTGGCTCGGCGACGAGAAGTTGCTTGGATCGGCGCAAGTGGTTGCTGGAATCGGAGCGGTTCGTGCGGGAAGGGCAATTGATTGCCTTCGGTAACACTTTTGCTGCAAGGCAAGAGTTACGGGTATGTTGAGTTTTCTCAACTTTAGTTTTAATTAATGTGCATTATTTTATTGCAGTAGCTATAGTAGTTAATTAGATAGTAGTATCCTCAGGGGTTGGTCTGGACCCAACCCCGGGATAGTAGCATTTTCTTGGCTTGGGTTTTATGCAGATAGGGCTAGTTTATATAAAATGTTTATATAAACTTTTTCTCTTTATTTTTCCGCTTCCGCTGCGTTAATTTTGTGCAAGGTTGTCCAACCTTCGCTCTCAAGTAGGGCGAAGGACGGACAATGCACTAATCGAAAGAGAGCCCTTGGATCAGATAAAACCCATCAGCCGCACCCTACCACTCTTAGGGGTTTGGGGGATTTCTGGGTCTGACGGGCTATTATCGCAGATTCGTGCAGGGCTATGGTACGATCGTCTAGCCACTCACAGAGCTACTCAAGAAGGATCAGTTCACTTGGAGTGAGGAGGCGACGACTGCTTATGAGGCCTTGAAAAAGGCCATGACTACCGTGCCAGTCTTGGCGTTACCTGACTTTTCCAGACCATTCATTGTGGAGGCGGACGCTTCGGGACACGGATTGGGGGCGGTTTTGATGCAAGATTAGCGGCCCATGGCATATTACAGTCAGGTGTTGACGGCTAGAGCCAGACTGCAGTCGGTCTACGAGAGGGAGCTGATGGCCATTGTCCTTTCCATCCAGAAATAGAGGCCATATTTGTTGGGAAGGAGTTTCTTGATGCGCATGAATCAGAGGAGTCTCAAATACCTTTTAGAGTAGCACATGGTAGCAGAGGAGCATCAAAAGTGGCTGCCAAAGCTGATGGCATACATGTTTGAGATCGAGTATCGCCCAGAATTAGAGAACAAGGCGGCCGATGCACTTTTACAGCGGGAGGATGACGTATAGTTGGCAGCCTTGTCAGTCTCAGTGCTATAGGATTGGGAGCCACTGCAGCAGGAGGTAAGCAGGATCAGGAGTTGTCGGGCATACGGTCTGCACTTTTGCAGGGGTCTTCAGAGCATCCATTCTATGCTATCCAGGACGGCCGACTATTATATTGGGGGCGCTTGGCACTACCAAGGACCTCTACACACATTCCAGCCATACTTCAGGAGTTTCACAACAGTGTAGTGGGGGACATTCTGGGGTCCTCAAGACCTACTAGAGACTGGTGAGGGAGGTCTAATGAAATGGGATGAAGAAAGATGTCTCGAGAATGGTTGCCGAGTGTGACGTTTGCCAACATCACAAGTAACAGGCCATGGCCCCTGGGGGTTGCTTCAGCCCTTATCCTTGCCAGAGCGGGTCTGGGAGGATCTCTCCATGGATTTTATTGATGGGTTGCCGAAGTCAGGATGGTACACAGTCATATTTGTTGTGATAGACCGCCTCAGCAAGTATGCATACTTTATACCACTTCGGCATCCCATAGCGCAGTGTCGGTAATGGAAGTATTTCTGAGGGAGGTTATTCGCTTGCATGTGCCGCCAAAATCCATTGTCTCAAATAGGGACAAGGTTTTCTTGAGCAGATTCTGGCAGGAGCTTTTCAGGCTGCAGGGTACAATGTTGAGACGAAGCACAGCTTACCACCCCCAGACCGACGGCCAGACTGAGGTCATCAATAGGAGTATTGAGACGTAACCGAGGTGCTTTATTTTCGAGAGCCCCAAGGAGTGGGCCTGTTGACTAGCATGTGCAGAGTTTGGTACAATACATCATATTATACCACAGACCAAACGACGCCTTTCAGGATTCTATATGGCAGTGACCTCCACATTTATTGGATTATGGGCAGGAGACGACACAAGTATCAGATGTGGAGCAGTACCTGGCTGAGAGGGATTGGATTTTGGAGGAACTGAAGGTTCATCTGAATAGAGCTCAGCAGATTATGAAGACGAGGGCCGACCTTCACCGCAGAGACGTGCAGTTTGCGATGGGTGACATGGTATACTTAAAACTGAGACCCTACAGACAGAGATCTTTGGCTCACAGGAGGAATGAGAAGTTAGCCCCTCGATATTTTGGACCTTACGAGGTCGAGGCCACAGTGGGGCCAGTTGCTTACAGATTGAGGTTACCCTCAGGATCAGTTATTCATCCGGTATTCCATGTGTCTCAGCTTCGCCAGGCTATTGGGGACCACACCCCGTCGCCCTCACTTCCGGAGACATTAACAGAGGATATGGAGGTGATATTGGAGCATGAGGAGCTGAAGGGGCACGCAGAGGAAGCACTGGATAGCGAGAGGTTCTGTTGTAGTAAGGGCTTGCCAGAGCATGAGAGCACGTGGGAGTCCCTGGACGTTATGTCGCAACAATTTTCTTGACTTCCAACTTGAGGACAATGTGGCTCTTTGGAGAGAGAGTAGTGATGGGCTCATAGTGTACCGCCGGCGCACCAAGGGAGGAGATGGCACACAAAAGGGGAGGCCGGCCCATGCCAAAGACGAAAAAGGGGTGTTTTCGCAATTACTCAATACTCTTTTTAATTATTCTTTATTATAATAACAAACTTGTAATTAGATTAGAGGGGGGTTAATATTTAAGCAAAGGTTAGCCGCCGGCCTTGGGGTATGCTTGATTTTGATTAATTTGTGAAGGAGAGATAGTTCTTCGGGGAATGTGCAGACGTCCTTTATCAATTAGCGTCTTGGGAGAGAAGGTTTCCTCTTATTTGTAGCATATTTATCTAATGAAAATTCAGTTTTTATTCCAATACATTTCAATTTCGTCGAAGTCCTATCAGTTACCAACTTTATCGCTCGATGTGTTGACCACATGGTCAAAATACAGACCGAACGTATAGATCTGGAACCACCAAGGCGGGGACCTGATGTTCTAGCCATGAGGAGCACAATTCTATCTAAAATGGACCACTCCGGCCAAGTAGAACTTAAACTCAGTCAACCCATCGTTGGACAATCATTACAATCTTATGATCCAACATGACACAAATTTGACCACCATAAGCAAAAATTCAGCCTATATCGGGCCAAAACAATTAATCCCAAAGATGACAGACGACAGATTCAGGATTTGATGTGGTAAATAAGGGTTGGGGAAGGAAGGGGTGATGTGCCGGAGCGAGAAATATTACCAGCAGACCCCTCACCCAGAGCGGCTTAAAGCTGGGTGAGGGAGTCTAACATCCAATGATGAGACATTTTATATATGTTAAGCTAAAATTAAATGGTAAAAATGTGGGGTTAGTTCATGCTGGTTCTTACCAGGTTGAGATATTTAAAAAAGTAAAAGAACGAAATTTTGAAAGCATGATTTGATAAATTAGGTACATTTTAGATTACCAAGTTTGTGTTCCACTTCCCTTTGTTGGCTGGTTGCCTATGTTATTGCATAATGCTCATTAAAAGCTAATTGGATGCGTACAATCATTTTATTATCGGAGTAAAATTTTTAATTACCATGAGGTGGGATCAAATAATTCTTGTTGAATTTCTTATTCGAATGTAACGGCTAACTCAAAAGTAACATGGATGAATGGATTCTTTCCAATGATTTATTATTTTGCTATGCAAAAGTTTTCATCGATCCTACTTATGTGAATAATCAATAGAACACCGAAGGTGAACTTCGTGTTATTCGTAATCATATTAAACTATTGTCTTTGTGAAGGTTTCCAAGGCAAAGGAAAAATACATGTCACGCGAGAATTATTAGATAAATACAACCCAATGTTATCATGTTACCTGTAATACACCATAACCAACCTCATATGTGTGCAAAGTTCACAACCAAAACATAATAAAAAGAGGGAAGCTGAACAACCACACACAGCTCCTCCATTGCTATCTTCGTCATTAAAAGCTGGCTTTGCAGTTTTGTGACTTAACATACATTTCCTTTCCCACCTTGCTCATCTTGAGATCACAATTGACTCCCAATTCCTTCTTCCGTGTCCGAAATGCACCAAATCCGAGCTTCACGGGGAAGTTGGCTGACAAGGAGAGGGGAAAAATATCCTTTGACCCTTTGACTGTAGAATTAATCTCTTTTGGCAATGTGGCCTTTGATCCTTGTAGGGAGAGCTTGATTTCTGTCGTAGCCTTGTGACCTATATTAAAATCCTCTGAGTCGCCGGAGGCAATCTTCTTTCCTTGATGGAATAACTCCACTCTTCCACCGTCTTTGTAGTGGAAATCCATTGTCTTGCTTGGATTCTGGGCCTTCATAATGATATCGAACTGTGGTTTTGTGTTCATGGGGTTCATGACAGAAATACGATCCACATTGATATGGGGGACACCTGGGTTCGCGACAAAATAGAAAATGATAACACCACACAAACAGATCAATGCAATGACGAGGAGGGTCACAAATATGATAGCAAAGCGGGAGCAATAAGGACTTGAACTCCGACTATTTTTGGCCCTATTACGGTGTTCCTCAACGATGCGAGCATTCTCTGGTGGGGGTACTCGGAATATCTGGTCCTTGGGAACCTGCACGACATAGGTTGACTTGTTGAATGGAACGATGGCGGTTGAGATGGTGTCGGAATCGGAATACACATTGGCATCCGCTTCGGGATAGGCACCTTGAGGGGAATTCTGGTGGGGCATAGGTCTGGGAGGCAATGATGGAACCCCCTCCTCCATGTGGAGATGGAGAGGGGATATATTTTAGGGTGAGGAAATGGGATTGAATGAGATGTAAAGTGCGCATGGGAGATTGGGGGGAGAGGGAGAGGACAACCAGAACACACGCGAAAGATAACTATGAATCACAGAATAATCCTGATTTAGGATGTGGTTTTTAACTACCTTTGACTTGGTCATCAATTTTGCATAAACTTACCTATATCTTAGACCGGAGGACAACAACCTTGAACCGGTCTGAAAAGTTCTTCCAAGAATAGTGATGGAGAGGTTTTAATTCAGCCAGATGCAGCTTTTGGAGCATCCTAAAAGGTTGCTACATCTCAAGTTCAACATCATATGGGTTTGAATGTCATTGGATGTCCTCCCTCACTACCAAATTTAGACCCAATAAATTTGCTTTTACTCCAATTCAAGACCATGTTCTTTGATCAGGTTGGATATAGCTAACTGAATTGAATTGGATTCTATGATAGCAATGAGCCAACCTGAATGTAGAGACTCCAATGGAGATTCACCTGCCTACAGATCTAAAATTTCCTTACATTGTCTGCATTTTACTCACCGAGCTGTTTTTTCTCTCCTGATACCCTTGAAAAGCTATTATAAATTCAATAATTCATTTATAACACCTAAGAAGGATTGCTGATTTGTCGCTTGAGGAAATGAATCCTCTCTTATATATTATAGGCTAGGCAATGGGGAGCAAGTTTTTGTCCTTTACCATGCAGAGTTGTGTATTCTCCTGAAATGAAGCCAAAGATTTAGTTTCA
Organism: Scilla litardierei; assembly: GCA_030789695.1. Taxonomy (NCBI): domain Eukaryota; kingdom Viridiplantae; phylum Streptophyta; class Magnoliopsida; order Asparagales; family Asparagaceae; genus Scilla; species Scilla litardierei. Next base: position 4,689,639 of record CM061131.1, read on the forward strand.
AATTTCAATTAGTGTATTGGGATTGTGATTAAGACGTGATCTGAATCTCAATGAAAATGGGGGCAAATTTTAAGAAACAGTCAACAAGGCCTGAGATGATTTGAATCTTTTTATAAAAAGAATAATTTTAATGAACTATAATGCAAGTTCCCTAGTTTGTCAAGAAGATTACCATGAACTGGCTTAATTGTGTGTTCCCAGTGGGAGGAAAAATGTATAAGAAATTTGGATCTGGAGTCGGGGTGAGTTGGATATCTTTTTCTTATCGGCATCGAATCAGATTCGAGTTTGAACAAAACTTGCCCAAGTATTAACTGTAATTGTGCTTTTTTTAAGGACAGTTCTTGCTTTAAGATGAAATTATAAAATTATACTTTGTAATCTCATCAATATTGTAAACTTTGTTGTGAAAGGGTATTTAACCGTAGTTGGGTGAGATTCTGGGCTATCCTAGAGATAGGCCCATATCATTGTAAACCCATCTTGTATTCTCCCCATTGCCTATAAATATAGACATGAGGGCTCTCCCCTCAAGAGTTGATTCATAACACGTTATCAGCACGACTCTAAAAATTTTTCTTTTCCACAAAATTTTCTTTCCGTTCGTTGCGAAGGCGAGACGGGAGATCCACGAGCGCGGTGCAAGGCTTCCTCCATCAAGAGTCGTCATCCGCGTAGGGCTTCGAGCAACCGTCGCTATATCCGGAGGACGGATATAGAGGTAAAAATACTAAAAACGATATTTTTAATCATACGTATGATTGCCCCTCCCCTAGATCTCGCAAGATCGTCATGGGGATTCATCGTCGCCTTGAAAACGACGGATTTTTCATCCCCAAAACTCAATTTTTAGGGTAAAAACCCTAATTTTGAACCCTCCGGCGGCTAGCCGTCACCGGACCCCCCCAACCTCACCGGAAAACCCCCCTCCCTCCTCTCCGGCCGCTCCCCCCGCAGGGGGGGCGGCCCCCTTGGCCGCTCCCCCCCTGCAGGGGGGGGGGGGGGCCCGCCTGAGACCGCTCCCCCCCGCAGGGGGCGGCGGCCCCCCGCGGCCCCGCCCCCCAGCAAGGGGGGGCGGCCACGGCGGCCGCTCCCCCCTGCAGGGGCGGCCCCTGCCGCATCCCCTGCAGGGGGTGGCGGCCACGGCGGCCGCGCCCCCCCTGCAGGGGGCGGCGGCGGCGCCGGCCCCCCCCACATGAAACCCTATTTTCAAAAAAAAAAAAATTCCAGATCTGTGGGCCTGAAGCCCACAGCAAATCTGTGGGCTTCAGGCCCACAGATTTCAAAAAAAAAAAAAAGCCTATGGGCCTCGACTGCGGGCGTCAGGCCCGCATGCTGGTTTATCTGAAAAAAAATGGGGGAGGCAAATGGCTATAAACTCGCCTCAAAAAGCAACTTGTTAGCCTAAAAATTAATTTAAAAAGGGGATTTAAGGGCAAAATATTCGTGAAAAATCACGGTAAATTACGGGACAAATATCGGGCAGGCGAGGACTTTTTGGGAATTCTTGGGGGGGCTTTTGGGATGATGAGGGAAACTTTTCCATCTGACAAAGAAAATGTTTATTTTGGGCCCTTAATCAATTTAATTGATTAAACCCATTTACTTTACAACCTTTGCATTGTAATGATTTTTCCTGCAAAAATCATATTTACATGCTTTGCATCTCTGGTATATTATGTTGGATATTATATGCGTGGTTGTGCATTGTATTTAAAACTTAATAATTAGGAAGATCCTGCGACCGCTCTGCCGTTAGTAACCTAACCTAACGGTGTATGACATTGTTCAGTGGTCCAATAATTATTAAGTGTTTAAATTATTTATCCACCTCTGCGAATATTAAATGCATGTGATGCCTGTGATGAAAATGTCTGATGAAAATGTTGATGAGCACAATATTTCTGCATGAATTGCTAAATGTGGTTTTTGGATCGGTCGTCTAGTCCCACAGTTTAATTCCCGCACTTTTCTTTTATTTTTGAGAGAAATTGTAGTGAGGAATTTATGTAAATGTCAAAGAAAGAAGACCAACTTCCATGGAGACGGAGGCCACGCTTGAAGATGGAGATATCATATGGGACCCACGGGGTTTCCAAAGTTGTATTTTCATTTTCTTTAAGCTGCAAATTTGTATAATTTGGACTGTGGACTTTTTTGGACTCTTTCTTGTGGGACTGGCCGATCCACATATTTAGTTTTTCGTTAAATATTGCCTCCGCATGAAAATGCTTTCTCTGCTTAAATATTAATTCATGCATGTTTGTGCTCTGCTAGATAAATGGCTAATATTGCAAGCGTTAATTTCGAAGTACTGGAAGCATCAGGTAGAAACTATCTAAGCTGGCAGCTAGATGGAAAGTTTCACCTGCAGGCAAAGTCCCTCATCGCTGCTGTGACTGAAAAAGAAAATGTTAGCGATATAGAGAAGGCGCAAGCCATCACCTATATTCGCCGCCCTTTGGACAAGACCTTAAAGGCTGAATACCTTACGGTCGAAGATCCACTTGAGCTATGGACTGCCATTGAGGACATGTATAAACATCAGAAAGATGTTATACTTCCAAGGGCACGATATGAGTGGGAGAACATGAGACTACAGGACTTTAAGTCCATTGCTGAGTACAACTCAGCACTTTTTAGCATCACCTCACGCCTGAAGTTGTGTGGTGAGAATGTCTCAGAAGATCGCATGCTGGAAAAGACGTATACGTCATTCCATGAAAAAGTTGCGATACTCATGCAACAATACCGTGAACACAGGTTCATCAAGTATTCTGAGCTGCTGTCATGTTTACTCATGGTTGAGCAAAACAGAGAGCTTCTTCTCGCCACTCACAATATGCGCCCTCTCGGCACTGCCCTCCTAACAGAAGCTCACCGTTCCTCTTCCTTCAAAAAGAAGAGAGATAATAAAAGAAAAGAAAGACCACAGAAGGGGGGTCAAACAGAAAAATGCCAAGGGCCATGTACAGCAGCAGCGAAATAATGAAAGTAAGCGGAAGTTCACAAGGCACAGAAATAACAAAAATAGAAATGATATACCCCCACCCAAGAGGGAATGGGAAGACCAGTGCCAAAATTGTGGCATGAAAGGCCACTGGTCCAGAGTGTGCCGAACTCCGCATCATCTCCAGGATTTGTATAAAGAGAACAAGAAAAATAAAGCTGAAACAAACCTGATGACATCTGATGCTCCAGTTAAGTTTTTCAGCTGGTGACTTCGAAAATAATGACATGCTTGACTAGCCTTTACTTTTATCTTAGCAAATTGTTTAGAACATCTCACGTTATGAGAGCTTTTGTCTTACGCAATCTGTTTTGGTTGAAAAATTTTAGTAGACAATAAATGAATATGTCTATCTGAATATGAATGTGCCTTTATGTTTCATCTTTTGAAACTGCTCTCATAAATAATTAGTAGACAATAAACACGTGCGATCTCTTCCAATACAAAGCCCAATATCATGGCTATATTGAAGATCCAGGGAATGCAACACTGTTGCCCCCAAACGACACAAAAATAAAGGATGCACTAATCCCTCCGAATTCCAAACGAAACTTTCTAAGTTTCAAGGACATCCGTTTCAACGGATTCCACTTGGAAACAGCAAATGTTAATGAAAAAAAAAATTACCGTATGCAACGTCTTAAGAAAAGGAGTAAAATCCACACTTGAACGTTTTGAGAGCCTTATAGGCCTCCACCATACGAAGATTCGGAGAAAGGAAGCAGAATTAAACGGAGCACCTGAAGTGCCCGACATCAGCCGAGTTTTTACTCCGGCATGATGGACTTGGCCACCCTGGATTTGTGATGATGCATCGCATCTTATCCTATGGGTATGACTTGAAGAACCAGAAGATTCTTCAGAAGGGAAAAAATCCCTCGCATCCCTTACTATAAGGGAAAACTAATTGCAAGGCCATCTCCACGATAAGCTGAAAAAGAATCTCCACGCTTCCTCAAAAAGAATACAAGGAGATAGATGTGGATAAAATCCACCACCCCTAGTGGGCTATTTCAGTATTTCACTGTACTGATAAATGCATCCTCAGAATATTCGTACGTGTGTCTACTACAGACCCGCAACTTAGCTTTTCCAAAGATATTGGCACAAAAATAAAAACGTTGCGGGCACATTTCCCAGACAATAAAATGTTGTAAATAATTCTGGTTAATGTTGGGAAATATACCTCCCAGTCTTTTCAAGAGTACTGCCAATCAACGGGAATTGAAAATGAACATACAAGTGCCGCATGTTCATACCCAAAATGGATCGGCAGAGTCACTGAAAAGTAGACTCCAATGGACTGAACGTCCATTAAATCCCGATTGCATATGGATGCATGGGGACATGCAAACTCTGCATGCTACATCGTAAATGAAAATAAGACCCTCTGGAGGTCAGAGTCTCCAATGCAATTTGCATATGGAATGCCACCGAACATTTCTCATCTGAGAATCTTCGGTCGCGCAGTCTTAAATCGCCATTTCACCACCAAAGAGGACCAAAACGGTACTCAACGTCGCCTAGGTATCCATGCAGGGTTTGACTCACCCTCACTTATAAGATACCTAGAACCCCAAACGGGGGACGCATTTAAGGCACATCTTGAAGACTGTGATTTCGATGAGACGAGTTTCCCAAAAATATGCCCAAATACTGGAAAATCTGGCGCGAAGAAAATTATAACGTGGGATACAAACTGCTTGACCCACTATGATCCGGTAACAATACAATGTGTAGATGAGATCCAGAAGATCTTCTACATACAGAACACTGTTCACTAATTACCGGAATCATTTTTTGACAACCAGAAGATTGTTAGATCACACATCTCTGCTACAAAAACTCCAGCTAGGATTGACATCCCCGAGAATGGATGCAATCCACCAGCAGCAGAAGTGGCTGATCCTCAACAGAAAGAGGCAGACCACCAGGCTCCAAGGACAGAAACTCCTGGAGACCTTAAGACAATACTACCACATGACAATGAGCTCCTGTCCACACCATCACCCTTCCCGGAATCCACTGCAGAGGAATTACCGGGAAAAAGTGAAATTAAGTAAATGTTGTACGTACTGGGGAGGTGTTGGACAGATAGAACATAAATTGTCGACAATGTATTCACGTATCATATTGCCATATACATCACAATGGCGATGATGTTTATAAATTATCGTTCCACACTCCGTTGCTAGAAGGCAAACGTAGAGATTGGCCAAACGTGGAACGTGGCAATAAAAGATGAGCTGGACTCACTTATGAAACGTGAAATGTTCGGACCTGAAGTCCAGACACCAAAGGTGTCAAACCTGTGGATAAAACAAAGTATTGCAAACATAAGAAAAATAAATACAAAATCGTATGCTATACGGTACAACCTATAGCCCAAGGAAAACTTCGCTGAAACTAGGGATCGAACAAATTCAAATGAGCATGTCTCATAAATGATGCATCTGTCTCCCTAAGTTATCAAAAGCGAATACCTTACGATTTGGCGAAGGAAAATTTTTGATATGCCGTTATTTGATGTTGTGACGGCATACCTTCGTGGATATCTTGTAAAGATAATTTCCACATGTCCTTAAAAGCCCTGAATAGACTTCGGGACGTCTATTCAAATGAAGAAACAATAAGTATAATAAATAAATGTACAACCAAGAGAATCACTTGACAAGTCAATGATTCCTACTGAAGGTTGTCTTTGCATCTGTGCAAAGAACATGATTAGAGATCTTAGTTGTAGACAACTAACATCTCATCGGATCTCCTGAAGAGAAAACCGAAATAAATGTACAAGCCTGACTTTTAAACATGAAATAAAAAGACCTAGGCAAATATAAAGTCATGGCTCATAGAATCCTGTTATAAACGCCCAGAAGCGCGTTGGAGAAATTAGAAGGATCATTGTCATCCAAAGTACACCTACGGTGGTATACTCAATGGATGTACAAAAAAGAACCCTTCCGATCGCTGGAAGAGGGGGATGATATAACTGGTCCTAAAGTCCCTTATCTAAGTGCAATCATGCACTCCTGGCTAAACTGCACGCGTCCCGATATAGCAGTTGCAGTTAACTCATTAGCCAGAGATAGTTGGCACCTCACTAGGGCCATTAGACCGGAGTCAAGCCTTTTGCGCTTCCTCCAAGGGTCGAAAGATTTGGACTTACAAATTATAGTAGCATCCTCCAATGTTTGTGCAAATGCAGGTTACAGGTCCGGTCCCTATACTGATAAATCACAGAATGGGTACCCACAGTGGGATGGCCATCTACTGCAAATATGCAAAGCAACTTATGAAGGCAACATCATCCTATCAATTCCGAGATCCTCACCATTCCAGAATCACACCAATGGTGTATTTGAGGGCGCCTGGTGGTACATCACATCCCGGTGACGACTGGGATAGAGGCTGGTTCTGTGGAGCTGACCATATAGTCTGAAGACCACATCAGAGGTGACGAAACTTAGCAACCTCTTCAGAGTTTCTGGATTCAGCAGCTGCTTGATGGTGATAAAATTCGTAATCTGTGTACATTTTCGGAATATTGTAAATATGAGTGATGAGATAAGCCTACGAGATCTGAAAGCCTAAGAGCTTTTACAGATAGGGGGGTTGACAGAATTTGTACTCTTTTCCCTTAGCTATGGTTTTTCCCACTGGGTTTTCCATAGCTAAAGGTTTTAACGAGGCAAATCATATCAACTCTGGATCCTGAAGTATCCACCCCTCAGTGACGCTCAGAATCCAGAAGTATTCATGAGCAGAGTCACATGTACAAATCAGGGGGAGTTAAAGAGCGTTTGCACTCTTTTTCCTTAACTATGGTTTTTCCCACTGGGTTTTTCATAGCTAAAGGTTTTAACGAGGCAAATCTCACCAACTCAGGATCCTGAAGTATCCACCCCATGTGAGACTCGTCTACGCTCAGAATCCTGAAGCATTCACGAGCAAAGTCCACACCTATGGCTGGATAAGGGGGAGTGTTGTGAACGGGTATTTAACCGTAGTTGGGTGAGATTCTGGGATATCTTAGAGATAGGCCCATATCATTGTAAACCCATCTTGTATTCTTCCCATTGCCTATAAATATAGACCTGAGGGCTCGCCCCTCAAGAGTTGATTCATAACAAACTTTTGTTTTATGTAGCTTTATTAAGTAGGTTAGATCGGGATTAATCATAATGAGCTTCACTTTCATGAGTATTATACTATTTTTGGATCTGCTTTCGGATTTTTGGGCCCGAATCTGACCCGATAAATATATGGGTTCAAAATTTTAAGATCCGAACCCACCCTACTCTCTGTTGGGCCTTTCGGGTCGGACAATCAGCCTTCTGTCCTGCTTAGTTTAATGGGCTATATGGTTAGCAATGGACCGTGATAATTATATGTACAAACCCAAAATCAACCACCAGCTCGTGCGAGGGAGACCCAATGGCGAGCTTAGCTCTGTTACAAGGCTACTCATCGGCCGAAGATGAAGACACGCACCAACAACGAGAGGAAGGAGAAGACGACGACGACTCACAAAAATCGAGCGACGACGACATCGAAATCACTCTCTCTCGTCGGAGGAATCGGGACAGCTACCGCCCTCCCCAAAAGCCGCCACAAAATTCTTCTTCTGTCCTCCCCTCCGCCCTCGATGCGTTCGCCGAGGTATCTATCGTCGATAGGATTCCTAGAGTTTTGGATCTAGGGTTTGTGTTCTGATGGTGTTTTTTGTTGTGGTTTTTGGAGATCGCAGGCCCGCCGGAGTTTTTGAACCATGCGGTTGGGTATGGGGGGAAGAGGGATGAGATGGAGGAGGTGGATTTGCGGGCGAGGAGTAGACGGAAGAGAGATAAGAAGGATCTGCCTGCTGGTTAGTTTCCATTCCTCTTAAAAAGTTTAACCCTTTACTTTAATTTTTTGATTTAGAGTTAGATTATGCTAAGAATGTGTAATCTTCTGGCTGATGCACAGTTTTGATCGGTATTGTGCCTTGATTGGCAAAAGTTGAAATCTTTTTTTATTAAATTTTGTTTTAATGTCGGATGTGTCAGATCTTTTGAAAATTTTCATTTTTGATGGAAAATTTTGGCTGATTGTCAATAATCTTTGATGACGCTTAGGTGTTTGACGGAATTCTTCCAGGCGTAGGTTTTAGTTTGAAAGCCGAAGCATTGGTTCATAAATAATTATTTTGGGAGCAAAAATACCATGACATCATTATCAGCTAAAGTTCATAGACGACATTTCCTTTGAAATTTTATTCTGAACGAATCCATATTTCTTGGAAACTAGTCTTGACGAGACATACAATAATGTTTTGCTATTGTTTTAGAACATACATTTGTTTTACATTAGATGTTCTGGTAATGTTTGATGGAAGATAACCTGGAGACATGTGAACATCTGTTTTTTTTGAGCTAGTTTTTAACTAGATGTCTTGCGAGAAAAGTCAAGTTGTCTTGAAATGTTTAGAATTTTGCTGAGGAATCCTTTTTGAAACATTAAAGCGCTGCTGGTAAGCGTCTCCTTGAAGAAGTGTTAGATTTTGAAGTATATGATAGTGCAAATGTTTTTAGTGTTCTCCTTTCTTTAACATGAATGCACTGGTTACACACCAAAAAAAATGCACTGGTTACGTAATTATGAGGAAAGGTGGTGCACTGCTTTCCTAATTGAAGTGCACGGTTAGACCTGGGATTTCCTTACATGTTAAATTTTCAACAGTAGTTTGTAATATTTTATTTGGATATGTTTATCTCTTAACAGTGGAGTGTAATGAGTTGTCATGATGAATTAATTTGATGTAAAATATTCTTATTGATGTTGCTTAATTTGATGATTTGATATCTGTATCAGAAAGCTATAATATGTCTTTGCCTTTTGCTTGTAGCATTAAATGTAAAATTGCACTTAGAATTCTCTTAGGCTGGTTCAGATGATCAATAAACTTCGATGACAATTGGGGTTTTGGCATTTGTGAACTATTTTGGTATAATTCATGCGCTTAATGAAATATTGTTTAATAGCCAATCACATAAAATAATCAATCTCTGGTGAGATGTTATCTTGAGTCCCTGCTCCTAACATGTGTTGGGCACATGCTCAAAGTGTTAGTGACCTTGAATTTTGGTTACTTGGACTTGTTGCTAACCCACATTGGCATGATGAAGTGTCTGATTGCCAAGTTAAACTCACTCTGTGGCCAACAAATACCCATGTACTCTCATAGATTCCTCTTGGCCTTCATTTTTGAGGATATTTTTTGCATCTTTATGCGGATCAAATATAATGGTTGTTCGCTATACTGCTAGAAACTAGTTATGTGCATGAATTGTATAATCTAAATCTTGTAATCTACCTCTCCTTTGGCCAGTCCATCAGTTTTTTAAATAGATTCTGCTTATTCTTACATTTTCTTACCTTCAAGTCATTGTCAACGTGCTTTCATCTGAGAAGAGTTGGACCCAAGTCATGCAGATTGACCCATTTAAGTTGTTGATTGGGCTTGATGTTAGCTTCCTGACCCGATTATTAGTTAGGTTGAGTCTGAATTGTATAACATCTCCGTTTTAAAATTTAAATAGATCTACAGGTTTCATCCACTTAGTTTGAATCAGATGACCTTTGCATGCTACCTTTGTCTTTCCATTTGCTTACTGTTTGAACGATTGTATAAAGTTTCTCGAGTAAAAAGTTTCTCGGGTCATCATAATGTCACAATGCAGAAGTTCAGTTAATGAGACGTCCTGGACATGTCATCTGATCCCCAGCATTAGCTAAATTGCATGGGTAAGAACTACATGGACGTAGGATGTATGAGTTAGATGTTATAATCTTTGATGCATATACGGGGAACAACTTTATAACCTGTATTGTGTAGTTGTGTATGCAAATATGTGCATAGTCATCTATGTAACAAGTGATCACGTAATTAGGTCAATATTCAGCAAAATAGCCTCAAATAAATGAACTAAACCTTGAAGCCTTATAGTACCACAACTTTAGTACCTTAAATATAATGCTTCAAGATTATAATCAGATTATGATATTGTCATAGCTTTATTGCTTAAGCTGTTGGAGTGTCCTAGGTCCTCAAGCCTTCATAACCTCTACAATTTTAAAATTTTAACTGTCCTTGTAACAGTAACAAGGACAGTAGTTTAAGTTGACTTTTCTTATGAGGATGCTTTTTGATGTTGCTAGTGGTCACCAATACATTTGGTTTGGTTTGACACGGACACTGAGGAGGATATCCAAGCTTTAGACATGGGGACACATCACAAGTGCTTTCCAAGTACATGCGTTAACAGGTTTGCATGTCACAATGATAGTGAATGAAGATAGGGACAGTCTATAGACACGCCAGTTTGTAAGAGGGAGGTGCATAATGCATATCAAATCCACAAGCCAACTTGAAATTGATGGTGATATTAATGTGCTCTCTCATGAATGCGATTTTTTGAAAGTTCACATGAATATTTATATCACAAACAGCAATTCGAAGAATATAAAATGCTTACCACAATTTAGAGAGACAAAAGGCCACCAGTCGATCTACCGGTAACTACTACTAATCAGCTTCTTTGTTGAACGAAGGTCGTGTCTTGATTCTGGGACCTCTATAACCCAATGCCACTCCTTGTCACTGAGCCAGGTCTCACCATCAACAGATTTATTCCCAATATCTGTGCCTAGCTACACAAAGGTCAGTGATGCCAGAGCCACGGGCAATAACAAGATGCCCACACCAATATTTGGACTGAAGCGGGATGATAATGCAACTGCTCTCGCTCTTGCTTCTTCTTTTGGCTATAGTTGAAGTTTCTTTATGATCTTTAAATGGCTTCTAGAAAATGTATGTTCATAATAACGTACAAACTTGGAACATAGACTGTTAGGAACCAAGATAAAAAGATGATTTTTATTGATAAAGAGTAGCAAAAACAAGATAATTGAGCACAAAATAGGTGCGCTCTCCTCCCAAGACGCCTAGAGGACGTCCGCACTCGTTTAATCTAAGAACTACTTCTAATGATGCTCAATAGAATAATCTCAATATCAAGCATGAAAATCACAAATGACGGCTAGCCCTATAAATAGAAGAAACTAGGGTTTTCCTAGGCTAATGGGCGCGCGCATAAACCAAAGCCCAAGGGGGGCCGACGGCTAACATGGGCCGTCCCATGCGGGGGGCGGCTAGACCCAACGGGTCTATCAATACTCCCCCCAAAAGAGCCACCTTGTCCTCAAGGTGGTGTAAGCACTGGCGGCGCTACTCCGAGTGGGAGTCGTCATCCCCTCCGACGCCTTCGTCTTCCACGTCATCGTCGTCATCGGCTTCCGCTATCAACACCTGCAGCTTCCGATCCATGCAACGGTGCCCGGGAGTGAATCGTTCGTCACACCTGAAACAGAGCCCCTTCTGCCTCGTCTCTCTCATCTCCGCATCAGTCATCCTTCGGAAAGGGCCCCGGCCGGTAGTGTGTTCTGCTCACCCCTCTTCTCCGGCCCTGTCTGAACTGTCTCAGTAGTGATCACTGCTCCGCCTGCCCCCGTCATAGTGCCCCGCTGTACCTGCCCACTGTAGCTGCTCCCGCCTTTCCTATCCTTAGCTTTGAAGTCCTCCATCATCTGTGCCATCTCGATAACCTCGGAAAGCCCTCGAGGCTTGTATGGCCTCACCGCAGCTCGAAGACTAGGACGTAGCCCCTTCAAGAAGGTGCCCTCCAGCGACTCGTCCGACACCCCCTGTACTCATCCTGCCAGTGTCTCGAATATCTCAATGTACTCCCGCACCGGCCCCTCCTGCCTGAGGGCGTACAGCTGCTCGTGTAATTTCATTAGCCTGAGGTTTCTAAACTTCTCCAGCACCATGTCCTTCAGCTCCTCCCAGCTCCTGATCTGCTGTCGCCTCTCCTTCCACTGGTACCACCCCAAGGCTCGCCCCTCCATGCAGATGGCCGCCGCCTTCAGCTTCTGGGCCTCGGTCATGTGATGCGCCGCGAAATATCTCTCCGCTGTGAACAGCCAGGCGTGTGGATCCTCCCCAGAAAAGATCGACATCTTCAGCTTCCGGACTCTGCAATCCCCTCCAAAGTGCCCCTGCTTGGGTCTCCCATCGTCTCTGTGACGCGGACGGTAGTGCTGTCTCCTCTCGTTCAGAGTCTCGTACTGCCTCGGTGGCCCTCCTTCGCGACCCCCATAGTCCCCTCGGTCTCCGTGCCCCTCGTCACCTCCAACACCGCCCTCTGGCCACTCCTGGTAGTCTCCGTACCTCCCTCCGGTGCCTGCTGTGCGTCTCTCCTGGTGATGGGGCGGTGGCTGCCACCCCCCGTCGTCAAAGCGAGGTCGGGAGGGTCCCGATAGTAGTCACCGTGCTCCTGAAAATCCCCGGGTCCCAAATCCTCCTCGAAAACACGTGCCGGAGCCTCTCGCCGTGGCGGATCTTGCTGAAAGCCCCCAAAATTGCCGCCAAAAGCCTCTGTCGGATCGTGCGGTGGCCTGGAAGCGTCCTGGGGGCCCCAGCGGCCCCCGGTGGTCGGCGGGGGTCACCGGAACCCCAGGAGGGGTCGGCGCCCCCGACCGAACCCAGGAGGGGTTCGCCGGACCCCCCCCCCCCCCGTGGTCCTGGGGGCCCCAGCGGCCCCCCCCAGGGGTCGGCGGGGTCACCGGGCCCCCAGGAGGGGTCGGCGCCCCCGGCTGACCCCGGGGGGTTCGCCGGACCCCCGGTGGTCCTGGGGGCCCCAGCGGCCCCCCAATGTCGGGGGGTTCGCCGGACCCCCAGGGTGAGCCGCCGCACCCCGGCGACCCCAGGGGAGGTTCGTCGGGGTCGCCCTGAGTTCCTGGGGGCCGGCGGCCCCCTGGGAGGGTAGCCGCTGCCCCTCGCCTCTTTCGAGCGTCCTCGCGCGGGATTCGTCGTGGTCGCCGGTCCATCCTTGGGCTTCCGCCGCCTTTCGCCTAACTTCTTCCCGATAATCAACCCTCCACAGCTCCTCGTCATCATCGTCGACTAGATCCTCCACCAAAAAATCACTTTTTGGGTCAAAGCTTTCAACTTTCTCCTTCTCCTTCTTCAAAGGTGCCGCCTTTCCCCCCGATTTAGGGTTTTCTTCCCCTTTGTTGTTCGCCGCCAATTGTTTTAGGGTTGCCATCATTTGCGCGAATTGGTCGTCGTGCTTCACTTGATTTGTCGTCAATTGGTCGATGGAGGCCGTCAATTTTGCCAATGATTCGTCGTTGGCCGCCAATGGTTTCTTGATCCCGTCGATTTCGTTCGTGAATTTGGCCTCCAAAACTTCAAATTTGTCGTGGGATCTTGTCGTAGCCGCCATGGATCGTCACGTGCTCTGATACCAAAATGTTAGGAACCAAGATAAAAAGATGATTTTTATTGATAAAGAGTAGAAAAAAAAGATAATTGAGCACAAAATAGGTGCGCTCTCCTCCCAAGACGCCTAGAGGACGTCCGCACTCGTTTAATCTAAGAACTCCTCCTAATGACGCTCAATAGAATAATCTCAATATCAAGCATGAAAATCACAAATGACGGCTAGCCCTATAAATAGAAGAAACTAGTGTTTTCCTAGGCTAATGGACGCGCGCATAAACCAAAGCCCAAGGGGGGGGGGCCGACGGCTAACATGGGCCGTCCCATGCGGGGGGCGGCTAGACCCAGCGGGTCTATCATAGACCATATTGCGTGTCGAAGTTCATTCACAATGTCATGCTAAAATCGTAGCTATTACTGAACCCCTTGTGCACGATGAACTCGATGGAATGACTGGCAATTTGATTCATCCAATATTAGAGCACAACATGATATCAGATGAAATCACCAATTATTGTATATAGTTGGTCCCTAGTATGTGGTTAAGGTGATCTTGGTACACTGTTTTGGGCAATAGAAGGTTATGACGTGGTGCAGGCCCCGGTGTCTGAAACCTGGACGGGCCTACCAACAAGGTGCACTTATTCTTGGAAAAAAACGGAAAAACTAATTAGTGGTTCAGGACAAATGGTTGGGATTAAGAATTTAGATATATGGTTATTGATGTGTTTGAATATTGCAAACTAAGATTCTCATGGTGATATAGCTTTTCAAATTGAGTTTCATGCATACTTTGCATAGATATAAATAATACTTCTAAATTAAATGTTTGTTACACCCAAAGGCATACCGGAAGGACTCTAGATCCATACTAGAGAAACCGTCTAATCTGGAATTATGATGTATGCCAGTCTATTGCAACTGGGCAACATTTTTTGGATGGACTCTTACTTCTACACAATGGATATCGCTTGCCCCCCCCCCCCCCCCCCCCCCCCCCCCCCCCCCCCGGAAAAAAAAGATATCTGCCTGCTATACACGAGTGGATAGGATTGACCCCATTACCCATATGTTATTCTTAAGAGTATTGCTAACTGCACCTCAAAAATTGAGGTGCATATACAAATCTGTGCAAAATTTTCCTTATTTTGGAAAAAATAGAATGTGATTGGCTTTTTTTATGTGACAGACACTTTTCTGGGAAAAAAAAAGAACGCGCACCTCAGTCTCTGAGGTGCATTGAGCATTCACCATTCTTAATTGGGTCTGGGTCTATGTGGGTGCTTAGCTGCTTGGGACCATACAATGTGCAAAGAAATGTGCAGGGAAATGTAGGAAGTGTTTGGAATTGTTTGCTGTAAATTGGGGTTCCAATGAAACTCATACATGTATGTTTTTGAGTCCAGCGAAACTCATACATGAGCTGTACATGATAACCGGCCTAACCATTTTGGTTGTTGTCCGGTCTCAGATCCTGGAACCAATTCCATTGACTTTGTGGCTTTCCTATGAGGTTGGGTCAAATTAACATAAAAACTTATCTAATCACAGTGCATGAGTTTTCTGTCTTTCATCAAGGTAGACTGCTTGCTTGCTCTCTACGCTGTCATCTTACACAAGTGAACTGTATGCCCCTTGTTATCTGATAATACTCTAAAGCATGGTTTGAGGTATCGCCCGATACCTCTTGGTATCGGGCGTATCGGACCGCTACCGCCCAGTACCGGTCCGAAACTGCTGCATAAAATCGGTATCGGCCGAAACCCTAGGGTTTCGGCCGGTTTCGCCCAGTATCGGACGAAACTGGGGTTTCGGCCAGCAAATGTGAAAGAAATTGGCCAAAATCAAAAAATAAGAGGATGAAGAAGAAGAAACATCGAAGAAACTGAAAAAAACGAAAAATCAAACTAACCTCGCCGCGCCTTGCCTGCTGCCTCGCCTCGTCGCCGCCTTGCCGCTGCTTGCCGCATGCTGCCGCTCCCGTGCCGCTCCTGTGCCGCTCCTGCCGCTCCCGTGAGAGAGAGAGGATCGTGAGAGAGAGAGAATGACGTGCGAGAGAGAAATAGGGAAATTTTGAATGGTAAACTTGTAAATAAGTTATATGTGTACTGTGTAGATGTGTAGAGGAAGATATTTTATGGCAAACTTGTAAATAAGTGATATGTGCACAAAGCAAAATGGTAGGTGCGCAAAGCAACTCCAAGGCAAACTTGCAAATAAGTGGTACGTGCGCAAAGTAAAACGGTGGGTGTGCAAGGCAAAAATCTAGCTTAGTTTTTTTACATATATGATAGATTTTATGTATTTAAAACTACCGATACTGACCAACCGAAACCCATTCTGATACCGCCGAAACGGACGATACCGATACCGAAACTTAAATTTTCGAGAGAGCGAAACCGAGACCGAAACCGAGACCTCAAACCTTGCTCTAAATGCCATGGTTTGGACATGTATCCAGGCCCTTACATGATCCAATGGCTAGATATATGTTGTTTTTTATAATTCTGGCAATATTGTTTTTGTCACTCTTTGGTACATTTGAGCTGGAGTTAGCTGCTTGTTGTTAAAGTCTGATGCCAAATTGTTGTTTACTGTATCTCATAGTTCTCATGGTGTCAGATTGTCCCACCTGTAAACCAAATTATGATTCAATGCTAATTTATATGTTCGAGTGCAGCGTGAATAAAATATTGAAGAAATTTCATGTTAACGGTAGCATGGTGAGAGTATAGGCCTTTGTCTGGCATAAAACACAACCAATGCATCATTTTCCTTGCTTTAATTTTTTGTTGTATGTGAGGAAATGGTTTTGGGGTTTATTTTGGGATTTTCTTTTGTATCATGTTTGCATTTTTCTTGCATGCTCCTATTTTACTTGAGCTATCTCTCAAATTTAGTTATGTGTAATTGTTTGATATTGCGCTATTGTCTTGTAAGTGAATGACATTAGCATTAGGGCAGTCTTGACATTTGATAGGGTTCTTCTTTTCTTGGATTTTGTCATTAGGCACAGATTCTTAGATTGCTTGGATGTGTGAATGCATCTGCAATTTTGCTATGATAGTGCCAGTTGTAAGCAGACATATTGTTTAGAAAGTAGCAAGGCAAACCTACCTTTAAGATAAACTATTGGTTACCTTGGCATAGATCTCAGTGTTATTGACACACACAATTTTATTTAAAAACCTGTAATTAGGATAATAAGATATAACAGCAGATCTTACTGGTTGGACAGTTTCTATGACTTTCTTTTTTTGGGTTAAGGATTCTTTAAGTCTTAGCTATTATTATACTATGAATTATCACTAAAATATCGTTCAACGTAATAATAGAGTAACTATTTTTGCAATTTAGGTTCATATATTGATATATAAAACCTGAGGTTTAGTGAGTTTAACGTGAATCTTTTATGCATTGAAGTTACTTTTGGCCTCACAATACCATAAGTTAGACTAAGCAATCATACTATTAGCTAGTATTTGATCAGTGGCGCCATGTCCAACTCTCCATGACCTGTATTTGGACTTGCTTTACTGATATTTGTGCTTTGTAAGAATGTTGGCTTGTCGATAATTCTTTAGTATATATGTGTTAGATGTAAAATTGAAGTTATTTCCACCCAACTTACTGTTGTCTTAGGTGGAATTTTCACCTTCATTTCCATTTCATCGTGGATTTCTTAACTGACTTGATCATGATGTTATCATTTTTAGGCGTCGTTGTGGAGTCAAAAGCTCAGTTGGTTGGAATCAGAGATCGAGTTAGAAGTGATGTAGTAGGAAGTGTTCCTGTTCCAGCCACTACAAACACAACTCGGGATGGCAAGCGTATATTTTCTGCATCAAACCCGGAATCAAAAGATGCTGCTGATCTGCTAAGGTACTGCCTGTGCTCTTCATATGCAAACCAGTGCCTGGAACATAACTGTTCACACTCAACTGTGCAGATAGGAAGTGCAATTGTGATGTTATTTATCAACCTAAACTTTTTAGATCATATAAAAATTTCAAATTGATTAAAAGGTATCAGATGGTAACTGAGGGTTTTCTATAGGTGTAGCTGACATGTCCTCTGGAGCAAAAGGGGTAAACATGTGTGCTTTCTTTTGTTCAACTTAATTATATGCCGTTACGTCAGCTGCAACTAAGTGAAAGCTTTTCGTTGTCACATGACACCCATTAATATCATATATAAATATGGTAATCTATTTATTAAACTAAAATACGATTTGATTTTTGTTTGTAGTAGATAATTAGTTAGCAGAAATAACCCTAGTTTCTTTTCTACTCATCTCTCAAACCAAACACCAGATCTGCAATGGCTTTATGTGTGATATTCCTGTTATCTATTATTTTGAAAATTTATAATTCTCCCTGTTTATGAAATGGAATTTCAGTGATAGGGTTTTAAGAACCACAAAGCTCAGACTTTCAAGTTAAAAACTACGGAACAGTACGGCAACACTAGTGCAGAGTAAATGGGTAGTGCCAAAGAGAGCGATCAATACCACGCAGGTTCACAGAGACATTTGATTAAATGAACGAATTATTCGACTGCTCGTTTGAGAACTAAGATCTGTGGAGATGCTATGATTTTTGACTTTGAAACTGAATCTTCTCTTTGTATCCCATCCTAGAGTATTTCGTGCTAACGTCAGTAGTCCCGCCATCGTTCTCCCCAAAAGAAACATAAAAACTAACTTGTTAAATGAGTGGTTCATTTTAACTAACTGTATATGTCTGAATAAAATCACAGTATTAACAGGGAACAATGCAAGATCATTAATGTTCTCCCAGCCATTACAACAGACAAATGTTTTGGGCTTAATTTTTTGTTATGAGCTTATACGCAAGACCTAATCACATATATTTTGTTTTGATTTTCTCCATGGCCTTATTTCCAGGATGTGCCTGCAATGTGGGGTTCCAAAGACCTATTCACATGCCAGGGGCATGGTTTGCCCTATCTGCGGAGATCGCCCTCCTGCAGATCCGCTGAACGAGCCTGAGAAAAAGAAAGGATCAGCCATCAAAGACAAGGAGAAGAGCAAGAGGATGAAAGGACAATCGAGCCACGCTACATGGAAGAGCGAAACAGAGATGCAACTGAGGCAGCAGTTTGATTAGAAGAAAGAGGAATCGAGCCACGCTAGGAGAGAGGTAGATAAATGATCTTAATCATCTGTGAGTATCATCTACTGAATTTCCTGATGAAACTATAAATTTCTAAAAAGGTGGCATGATGGTTCTTCGCTGTGTATGCAATTGGTATTTGTTTGATGAATGCTTATGACAATCCTGCAAGAATGTACTCTGTATCCTTGTCTCTGCTTAGTATTTTGAACAAAATTATTTGATTTTGTCTAAAGAAAAATAATAATATTACAATGTCGCTATAAAGATAAATGAATCTGTCGAAAAAAGGAAAATCAAACAAAGTTAGCTTTGATAAGGAGATTCGTGTAACGGTCTGCCCGTCAGTTTCGTTATAGACAGCCAAGTAACTAATCAAAAATCCATGTCTATTAAAGCAGCACATTTGTAAGAAGAAAGAATGATCGATGAAGTGAATCCTTAATTTTCCTGCAATTACTTTTCCTGCAATTATTCCAATTCTTTTCAAATAAAGTGAACAATAATTTCTAAATCCATGTCAAATAAAATTTGTCGAATAATTTAGAACCACCCACAAAATTATTGTCATTGTAATTACTCATCAACATCATAAAAAACATAAGACCTAGATTAAACAAGATTCATGCATAATATCACAAAAAAATTAATCATCAATAATTTAATCTATGCATGAAACAAACAAACGTATTGAAGGCCCAGATCAAGTACACAAGTAAAGTAAATCAAGAGCCCATGCTTTGATATCATGTAGAAATTGTATGTTGATTTTCCATCATATATATATATATATATATATATATATATATATATATATATATATATATATATATATATATATATATATATATATATATCATATAGCATCACTGTGAAAGTTGGCTTGATTGAGGCGCAGAAGGAGTATTGGGTCGGCAACCGAGCTATCGTGTGCAGAGATAGCTCGGCTGTGCTGAGATCCGACCTGACTCTGCACAAGTTAAATACAAGGATGCCGAGCAATTGGACTTCGACCGTACATTGGATTCTTGGTTCGGAGGATCGGCAGTACATACATCGGGAACTGTATAGTCTGAGCTTCGGTTAGCTCGGTTAGCTCGGCGCGGCACTTCGGCAGCTCGGTCTTCAACTGGGAGCTCGACAACGCGGAGGTGGCCGATCAGAGGATGCAGTATCCTATTTGTAGTAGAGTTGTCATTGGATAAGAATTCTGTTAAGTCGGAATTTTTATCGATTGAGAAACCATCTTCAAGTACAACACATATTGTATCCTAGGGCTATATATAGGGTGTTTAGATGAGTGTTTTAGATACGTGGACCACGTTGAGATAACTTTGAGCTGTCTTTGTGAGAGCCAACTTTGAGATATTAGATTGAGAGCCTTTGGAGAGATCTTGTGTGCTTCTTCTTCAGTGAGAAGAGAGAAGACTTGTATTCGTTCTTTCCTTTCATAATAAAGCCCATCGGTGTTCCATTGGCCGGCCAACGGCCTAAAGTTGATGTCTTTCATAGTGCTCTATCTGTTTGTTGCTCGTTCTTCGTCGTCCGAGATCATCCGATGTCGCACTACAAACACAAACCTAACAGAATCTCAATTAAGTGGCAGTGAAATGTGAAATATCTGGATGAACAATGCAAAAATTGCGTATTGATTAGTAAGATGCAATCATCTTCTTGGTAAGTTTGACACTTGTAACCCATGATGAAACTTTTCTCAGGAGATGGAGAAGAAACTCTTAATACGGAGACTAATTGGAATCTCTAATTTGATAGGAAATTGATTGATTAGAAAAGGAGGCTTTAGGCCTCCATTTGTATGGATATTGATTGCTTGACAACCAAACTACGCCACCAACCAGCCATAGTATTCCTAATTTAAGGCCCATAAGGACGGTTAATTCAAATTCTACGATGGACATGAATCCTAACCCTTAATTGGGTTCAAACCTGCGACTCTCGTTAGACATGGATTAGGATAAGGTTGCCGACAGTATTTCAGCCACTTGCACCTCCCCACGTGTTCTTCTGGCCATGCCCCGTTTGTGACTCATCCTTGTCGTGAAATGCGAAGGGATGATTTGTGTGGATATTATTATTTGAGTTGAAATTACTGTAGAATTAACGGTTTGTCCTAAACAAATGAGACCCCTTGATTAGTGGTTAATAATCCTAAAAATCACATATTATTCTTTTTTTTATTTCAATATCCAATCGAATGTAGTCGTAATTCCTAGAGAGTATAAGACAAGAGAACATCACTTGAACCTGTTTGCATGTACAAGGAAGACATATTGACGATGCCATTAGAAAGATAGATCATATGAATGTTGAGATTAAGAAAAAGAGAGAGACGGAAGAAGTCAGTAAACACAATCACACAACAATAACAATAGTAAGTTATGGAATTGTCAAACATAGCAACGCATATTAACACAATTGAACTGTTTGGCGTGAATCACATGTCGGAATATAATTTTCTCAAGCGAATCGGTCCCGCACCAGATCCATGTGACATCTGGCTCCAATGAATCCATGATCCAAAGTCCATCGTGCTCCCCCCTCTAACGGATCGGATTAAGGTTTCAGATCCAAACCCACTAACCCGATGTCCATACATAGTAGAAAATTCTGAAAGCATATGCCAATGCAACTCCAGCCATCTCCTTGTGAAACCATTAATATATATGTTTTTTGATGACATCTGGTTGGCATCCATCCATCCCCCCCTCCTCCCTCACTATTATAAACCTACCCCTTCTTCGTCACTCTCATCTCTCCATTGCAATCAACAAAACATGAGGCTCCTCTTTCTCTCTCTTCTCCTCTTTCTCTCCCTTGCCTCCCTCTCTCTCTCCTCCCCCTCCAAACTCAGCCTCAAGGTCGGCATCACATCTCCCATCTTTGCCCTTTTTCTCTTTTTATAATGGACTTACTCTCTTCTAATTATTTTTAAAAAATTTATGGCAGGGTGATGATGATAATTCGTGCGTGTACACGGTGTATACGAGGACCGGCTCCATATGGAAGGCGGGAACGGACGCCGTGATCGGCCTGTCGCTCGCCGGCTCCGACGGGTGGGGGATTCTGATCACGGACCTCGTCGCGTGGGGTGGGCTCATGGGCCCGGACTACAACTACTTCGAGAGGGGCAATCTCGACATTTTCAGCGGGCGGGGCCCCTGCCTCAGCACGGCGCCCTGCTGGATGAACCTGACGTCCGACGGCAGCGGCGACCACCACGGGTGGTACTGCAACTATGTTGAGGTCACGACCACCGGGCCCCACTCGGGATGCGCCCAGCAGGAGTTCACCGTCGAGCAGTGGCTCGCCACCGACGCGTCGCCTTACCAGCTGTCCGCGGACAGGGACTACTGTCCAAAGCAGCTGAAGGCGAAGGAGCTGACGGTTGTCGGGCCACGTGAGGCACGTGCGGTCGTAGCTGGAGCCTGATGAGCCTCTCGTCAATTTTCTCTGGCTTCTTTTGAGCCGGTGTGATGGTGAGCTGTCATGTTGCCGGTCGTCTGTGTACTTTTGGTTTAATAATAATGATCCATGAATAAATGAGCGGTGTGGTGATCCGCCAGCGTCGTTTAGATTTTTAGTGGTTTTGCGATGTCGGCAAGCGTTGTTGGGCTCGTGTACTAGCACCCGATTAAACCGGATTTAGTTGTTGTAAGCTGGTCCGTAATTAGATTCCGAGTAGAGCTCTAAGAAAGGTATGGATATAAACGGATCCGAACGCGACCCGTTTACGGGGGCAGGGTTCATGACTATGAACCTCGTGGTCTTTTGACTCTTCCTTCAATGGTTTGAGTTGGAGGGAGAGAAAATTGAGGGGGGGCTTTGGTACGGCAGCACACGTTACGGGTTTGGGTCGCTGTGTTTAAGAGCGGGAGGGAGTGGCTGTTCGGATCTAGATCTCAGGTCCCCACGTTGGCTTTATTGTTTTGTCTGGGCCTGTATGAGGATCACGCTGAGCTGGGAATCAAATCTAGACTTTTTAATAATGTGTTCTTGTTCCCATCAAAGAAATAATGTCTTCTTGTCATTGTCTGAGATTTGAATTGGGCACTCTGCCTACTGGTCGATGAACCACAAAAAAAAAGAGTAATTGCGGCTTAATTTATAAAAACAATCCGAAATTATCCTCCGATTTAATTGTATTATACTTTAAGTTTAGAAATTCTCTAAAACCTTACTTACCTTTGTAAGTTACAAAAATTACCCGAAAATGTTAAAAAGCACAAGGCAGTTTTACTAAATTTAGTATAAACTTTAAGTTGGTGTTTATGAACAATTGTAAAGTGCAGTGTAATTTCGATAAACAATATTATATTGTTGTTTGGATTTAATGTAGAAAAGGTGACACCTGATCCAATAGATCAGGTACTACGACACAAAAAGGTGAGAAGTGCAAGCCTCTGCATGGGCTTGTACTCGCTGGGTCCCACCTTTTTGTGTCTTGCACCTGATCCATTGGATCAGATGCCACCTGCTCTACATTAATCCTTTTTGCGACTCAAAGATAGAGTTGTAATACTACACAAACAGTAAAAAACTGAAAAATGAAGTTTAACATGGTAGCAGGGTGAGCGAAGGAGGCTACAGGCGTCAATTACTTGATCACAACAACAATATTTAGATGTGGCATTCAATGTTGTGGTTGGACCTATCAATTTGTTAGCTTGGCATTTTGACTGACTTTGGACTTACACTTGGTCGATATGCTATCTGACTTTGGGCTGTTGCTATGGATCGGTGTTAGGTAAAGTCGATCGCTCAAGCGATAGAAAAGCCTTGGAAGTTAACAATCATATATGTCATTCCTCTCGGATTGAATATCTGTAAAGTGATTGGCCAATCGTTATTTTTGTTGTAAACGTGGTGTCTATGGAATCCATATCCCTGTATTTATAGTGGTAGGGTTACATAATAGGTGGATACCCACTAACGAGTAGGACCACCAAAAGCCCGTTTATAACACTTCCCCCTATCCATCCATTATTGTAAGCCGTGATGAACGCTTCAGGGTTCATATAGCTTATCTGATCATGAGTCTATGGATACTTCTGGATCCTTAAGTTTAAGAGTACTTGCCTCATTAAAACCTTTGCCAAGGAAAACCCAGTGGGAAAAACCAGTGGCTAAGGGAAAAGAGTACAAGTCTCTGTAACTTCCCCTGATCGATGGATAACATCAGAGATGGATACTTCTGGATCCAGAGTTGATGTGGCTGCCTCGTTAAAACCTTTGGCTATGGAAAACCCAGTGGGAAAAACCAGTAGCCAAGGAAAAAGAGTATAGCACAACATTAACTCCCCCTGATAAGTACAAGCTTCAGGCTTGTAAATCTCTCAACTGTCTCATCCCAATTCCTAGTACAAGTTTTCTAAAGGTGCTGCGAGGCAAAGCTTTAGTGAACAGGTCTGCCAGGTTGTCGCAAGAGTGGATCTGCTGGATGTCGATCTGGTTGTCCACTTGCTGTTTATGCGTCCAGAAGAGCTTGGGGGATATGTGCTTCGTCCTGTCACCTTTGATGTAGCCACCTCGTAGTTGAGCGATGCAGGCAGCATTGTCTTCATACATGGTGGTAGGTCCAAGATCTCCCGTCTTCAGGCCGGTGGTCTTGAGGATGTGGTTGATGACTGATCGAAGCCAAAAGCATTCTTTGCTAGCGTCGTGGATCGCAATGAGCTCGGAGTGGTTGGATGAGGTTGATGTCGATGTCTGCTTCACGGATCTACATGAGATGGCCGTCCCACCGTATGTGAACACAAAACCGGTCTGGGACTTTGCGATATGTGGGTCGGACCTGTATCCTGCATCTGCATAACCGACTAAGTCGGAGGATACACCTTTCTTGAAGTATAGTCTCATGTCCACAGACCCTTGGAGGTAGCGCAGAACTTGCTTAACTCCGTTCCAGTGGCGCTTTGAGGGCGCAGAACTGTATCTGGCCAGTAAGTTAACTGCGAACGCTATATCGGGACGCGTGCAGTTTGCCAGGTATAGGAGTGCTCCGATTGCGCTTAAGTAGGGTACTTCAGGACCCAGTGTTTCCTCCCCCTCTTCCAGCGGTCGGAAGGGGTCTGTGTCAACCTCCAATGATCGAACGACCATTGGTGTGCTAAGCGGATGACATTTGTCCATAAGAAAGTTTTTCAGCACTTTCTTTGTGTATGTCGATTGGTGTTAACAAGATTCCTCCGCTTAAGTGTTCAATTTGTAGGCCTAGGCAGAACTTCGTTTTGCCGAGGTCCTTCATCTCAAAAGTCTGTGTGAGGCTTTTGGATATCTCACCTATCTCTTCAGGAGATCTGATGATGTTCAGGTCGTCTACGTAGACGGCAATAATCACGAATCTTGTTTCCTTTGCTCTTATAAAGATGCAAGTGCAGACTTCATTTGTTGTGAATCCTTGTTGCACTAGTGTTACGACCTAAAGATCGTAGCTGCCCGATTCCCGTCCAGACCCGCTAACATACCCCATTGACTCACCTTTTCACAAAAGGTCCGCCGCCCCGAAAATGCCGGGCGACCAGCCAAGCGGGCGCACCTTGCAGCGCTCCATGAACCGGCCGAGGTAAACCACCGCAGCCGCCCGACTCTTAGTCCGTCGCTAACGACAAAACAGCTTAGGATAAGGACATGACTGACACGTACGTCACCTGACATCCCGACAAAAGCACCCCCAGGCGGCTAGCCTATCGGACGGTTATTGCTTTCGGCCCTGACATCCTGACAAAAGCACCCCTGGGCCGTTGCACCGCCTGACAGAGGCAGGCCGAGAACTCCTGTTCCCGGCGTCCTTGTCCGAAACCTCCGCTGACACCCGGGCCAGCTCAGCACGCCTAGTCATCACCCGTCAGGTATAAATACCCCCCCTCCTCTTACGGAAAAAAGGTTGGCTGCTGAATTCTTCCTGATTCTATTATTCACACACGAGTGCAAAGGTCTTCCATATCTTTGCTCTCCCACCTATAGCTCGCCACGCTCGGTCGACACACCGTTGGTCCGGCCGGCGTGACCAGCCCCCCATTTTAAGCGCCATCACTGACTTAGGCATCGGAGGGGCTAAGGGTTGAACCCCAACCCAGCCCTTCTGACGAGTTGTTCGTGTTGCAGGAGAGCTCGCCCATCAACACAGGTCGGTGTCACCCCCCCTGCCCTTCAACCTGGTTCAGCTGCATCCGGCGAGATTCACCCCGTGACCATCACAGGCGTCGGGATCGACTTCTTCGCCCCACTAATCGCTTGTTAAATAGCCTATCTAAACCCCCTTCTCCATATAACCACCGTGCCCTTGGTTCCCATTAATACAAATTCATTGTACGCGAGTTCCACCTCGTAACAATTGGCGCCGTCTGTGGGAACGAAGGGTCACACCCATGCTAGATTCCATACCAATCCCGCGGAACCCGGACCACGGCAAAGATCCCGTGGGGCAGGAACCGCTCTCCCTACAAATCACCCCGGCGTCCGACCCCCTTTTAGGGATGATCTCCGAGATTGAACACACTTCAGTCCCCGCCGTTCTGAAGAGCTTCGAGGCTGTCGCTCAGGCCAGGGGAGGCTTTCAGACGACTGGAACGGAGCCTCTGCCCGGCCCCTCGGAGCCCCTGAACGTGAGGCGAAACCTCCACCCTCAGTTCGAGGAGGAGGGGGAGCATAGGGGGCTCGCTGAGGAGATCGCGGCCCAGCAAAGGCTCCTGGAGGAGGAGGTAGAAGTTGCGCAGCGGTGGAGGCGCCTGGGGGAGGCGGCCGCCGCGCAAAGGCGTCTGGACGAGGCGGCCGAGACCGCCCGGAAGGCTTACCAGGAAGAGGAGGCCGCCCGCCGCCAGCTTCGCTTCATCATCTCGGAGCGCGAGAGGCTGAGGATGGAGAACAGGAGCAACCGAGAAATCCTGGACGAGGCGGCGACGACCCGACGGCCTGGGAACGGGCGGGACCCGTTGCTGAACAGGTCCCCGCCTGGAGGAGGCGGCCCTTACCACCAGCATCATCCCTCCGATACCCTGCGCGAGGAAGCCGTTTGTCGGCAACTACGCTTCCTCACCGCCGAGCGCGAAAGACTCCTTCGGAAGAATCAAGAACGAACGGAGGCCCGAAGAGAGCTGGCCGGGAGGCGCTGGCGCGGGGAGGACCGTAGCCCACAACCCGTCGAATCCTCGGCCCAAGGAAGGAGCCCCGCCTGGAGACCGTCGGGCTACTCCCCGGGGACGGAGGACCATCGGAGGCCGAGGCGCAACCGAAGCCCGACCCCCGAGTGGCGGAGGGGGGATGCGCCGGATCGCCCAACCTACCCGGAGGAGGCCACGCCACTCGCTCGGTGGATCACTTCCGCCCCCAGGCCCGTAAGTTTCAAACCCCCTCACTTGGCCACGTACAATGGGAGGGTGACCCCCTCACGCATGTGCAACAATACCGGGGGGCGATGGAAGCCCAGGATGTGGATGAGGCGTTCCTTTGCCGACATTTCTCCCAAAGCCTGAGGGACACCGCGCTGGACTGGTACTTTGGCTTGCCCGCGAGGTCCGTAGGGAGCTTTGGCGAACTATCCCATAAGTTCTGCCAAGAGTTCCGGGCCGGGCGAACAAAAAAGAAGCCCTTAGACTATCTCAGCACGATAGTCCAAAGGGAGGGGGAAGGAACGGGAAGATACCTCCGCCGCTTTCAGGAGGAGAGACGGGCGGTGGTGACATGCGGCGACGAGGTGCTTATGCTGGCCTTCAAGACGGGGCTGCGGACGCGGAGCCTCCACAAATCCCTGCTCCGAGATCCGCCTACCGACTATGAAGAGTTGGTAGCAATGGCGGAGAGGCACGCGTTGGCGGAGGAGACTTTGGGTGCAAAGGTTGTGTTCCCCCAGGCGAAACCACCCGCAGATGGGTCCCGGCCGCACCCTCGGCCGAGGCAGGAGGAGAGGGGGCGAGGCCGCGATCGGATGGCCCTACCGCGGCGGGAGCCACCCGAGCCCCGCCCGCTAGATCGCCTTGGCCCGGCTCGCGAGTTCGCTCCGGCACGGAGGCCCCCCGGAGTCATCCCAAGACCAGAAGACCTCCCGCCGGTGCATTACACGCGACTCAATGCCCCCATGATGGAGGTGCTGGCCGCGGCGACGAGGGCCGGGTTATTGCCGGAGCCTCCCAGGGAGATGAGGACGGACCCGGCGAGGCGGGACCCCCGGAGATACTGCCGATATCACCGGGACCACGGCCACGACACCAACCATTGTTACTCCCTTAAGAGAGAGATCGAACGACTGATCCAAGCGGGTCACCTGGGAAACTTTGTCGCGGGAAGGCGGGAGATGGCGGAAGAGAGAGCCCCCCGGAGGGAGGGGGACGGGAACCACTGGCGGACCGCGATAAAGAGGAGCCACGCCCCCCAAGGGCGGTCATGCGAATTGAGATGATAACTGGAGGGCCCTCGGCGGGGCGGGCGCCCGCCATCCCGAAGGCCGGGGCCCGACGGGCGATGACGGCGGCCGCCGACCGCCGGCCGAAGCGAAGAAGGACACACCGACCCCCGATCACCTTTACCGAGGAAGACTGGCGAGAAGCGCGGAGCCAGAACAACGACGCCCTCGTCGTCGAGGCTCGGATCGGGGCGGTGAACATCGGCCGGCTCCTGATTGACACCGGAAGCTCCTGCGACATCCTTTTCCTGTCAACAGTCGAGAGGATGGGATGGGGGCGCGCAGACCTAGAGCCCTGCGGGGGCCCTGTGGCCAGCTTCACCGGCCATGAGATCCCTACCGAAGGAACGATCACCTTGCCCATGACTCTGGGGGAGGAGCCGAGGATCGTCACCAAGGAAACGCTTTTCGTCATCGTCGACATCGCATCGGTGTATAACGGAATCATAGGGCGCCCATATATGACGGCCATCGAGGCGCTCCCCAGCCTGCAACATCAGACGATGAAGTTCCGGACCCCGCGGGGGGTGGGACAGGTGCAGGGAGGTCGAGGGGGGCCCAGAAACCACAACCGTGTGCCGTCCCCGCCTGGGGGCCCCGGGCGGACCCCGACGCCTCTCGTCCCCGACGAAAGGGAGGACTTCTGCGACCAGCGGCCGACCCCGGCCGAGGAAGTAGAGGAGGTCCCGATAGCCTCGGACGAGGGAAGAGCCGTCTCCATCGGGACGAAACTCCCCTCCGCTTTGAGGACGGCCCTCGTCGCCTTGCTCCGGGAGAACGCGGACATATTCGCATGGTCACCGGCCGACATGCCCGGGGTGGACCCGGCGGTAATCTCCCACAGGTTGAATGCGGACCCAGAGGCCCGGCCTGTTCGACAGAAGAAGAGGAGTGCGGGGGGCGAAAAGAAGAGGGCGGCCGAGGAAGAAGTAGAGCGGCTCCTCGAAGCCAAGTTCGTTCGGCCGGTGGACTACCCCGACTGGCTTGCCAACGTCGTTCTAGTGAAGAAGCCCAGCGGGAAGTGGCGCATGTGCGTTGACTTCACCGACCTCAACAAGGCTTGCCCGAAGGACAGCTTCCCTCTGCCCAGGATCGACCACTTGGTGGACCACGCGTCCGGTTATGAATTGTTGAGCTTTATGGACGCCTTTTCGGGATACAACCAAATACCGATGGCGGAGGAGGATGAGGAGAAGACGTCCTTCGTCACCGATAAAGGCACCTTCTGCTACACCAAGATGCCCTTTGGGCTGAAGAACGCCGGGGCGACTTATCAACGGATGGTTGACCGAATTTTCGGCCCTCAGGTGGGGTGAAATTTGGAGGTCTACATCGACGACATGCTGGTGAAGAGTGGAAGGGCCCTCGACCACCTCGCCGACTTGCAGGAGACCTTCCAGAGGGGTCGCCGATACAACCTGAGACTAAACCCCGCAAAATGCATCTTTGGCGTGCAGTCGGGAAAGTTCCTGGGCTTCATGATAACGAGGCGGGGGATCGAGGCGAACCCCGACAAGGTGGCGGCCCTCACCGATATGACGGAGCCCCGGACAATCCGGGACTTGCAGCGACTGAACGGCCGGATTGCTGCTCTAGGACGATTCCTGTCGAAATCGGCGGAGAAGTCGCTCCCCTTCTTCAGGGTCTTACGCACGGCCTTTGGCGAGGCTAAAGACAAGAGGAAGGTGATCCAGTGGGACAACGACTGCACGCGGGCGTTCGCGGAGCTGAAAGCCTACCTACAAGGCCCACCGCTCCTCGCACGACCGGAGGAAGGTGAACCCCTGGGGTTGTACCTGGCGACCACTGAGGAGGCTGTTAGCTCCGTCCTGATCAAGGAGGAAGGAGGGGTGCAACGCCCTGTTTACTATGCCAGTCGGATCCTCCGGGATGCGGAGACTCGTTACAGCCCCATCGAAAAAGCCGCCTACTGCCTAATCACCACCGCTCGGAAGCTCCGACCCTATTTCCAGGCCCACCCCATAACCGTCCACACCAACATGCCCCTCGAAAAGAACCTGAAAAGACTGGAGCGGTCAGGAGGATGCTCAACTGGAGCGTCGAGCTCAGCGAGTTCGACATAACGTACAAAGCCCGGACGGCGATCAAGGGTCAGGCGCTGGCCGACTTCGTGGTGGAATGCACCACGGAAACCCCGCCGGGGAACCGGATAGGGCAACCGTCGGCGCCCACGTCCCCCCGGAGGATCAAGGCGGGCGAACCCTCAACGCCCTCCCCGACAACAGCGGGCGGATTATGGACCATCCACGTCGACGGCTCCGCGACGGGCTCCGGAACAGGAGCGGGAATCGTCATTCAGACTCCAGACGGATGCTCGTTGGAGTACGCCCTACGCTTCGACTTCCCGGCCACCAACAACGTCGCGGAGTACGAAGCCGCGGTTAACGGGTTAAAACTCGCTAGGGCGGTCGGTGCGACGAACGTGTTGCTCCTAAGTGACTCCCGTCTCGTCGTCCAACAGATCCTAGGGGGCTTTGAGGCCCGAGAAGAAACCATGAAGCAGTACCTGAATCGCATCCAGATCGAACTCCGTAAGGTCAAGAAAGCGGACGTGCAACACCTGCCTCGCTCCAACAACCTCCGGGCAGACGCCCTGTCTAAGCTGGCTTCCTCCTCAGCGGCCGAGATCGGGAAGGCAATCTACGTCGAAAGCCTGTCGACACCCTCCATCAACGAAGGGGAACTGATGTGCACGGGCACGATGACGTCCTGGATGACCCCCATTATGAAGTATTTAGAGACGGGTGAACTACCCGAGGAGCGGTTGCTGGCTAAACAGGTGGAGAGACGGGCCCTGACATTCGTGCTCCTTGACGGAGTGCTGTACCGTCGCCGCCGCGCCAATTTCGACGTCCTGCCCTACCTAAAGTGCTTGGGACCGGAGCAGACCGAGCAAGTCATCCGTGAGGTACACGAAGGCTTCTGCGGAAACCACCATGGCGGACGCACCATCGCCCACAAGGTAATGCGCCAAGGATACTACTGGCCGACGATGATCCGAGACGCGGTACAATACGTCAAGAAGTGCGAAGCGTGCCAGAAGTTCTGCCGACGGACGACTGCGCCACCGGCCAACCTGATGCCCATCTTGAGCCCGGTCCCCTTCGCCAAGTGGGGACTCGACATCCTGGGGCCCTTCCCAAAGGCCTCCGGGGGAAGGAAGTATCTAGTCGTCGCCGTGGACTATTTCACAAAATGGGTCGAAGCGGAGCCGCTGGCGCGAATCACGTGGACGGACATGAAGGGCTTCATCTGGCAATCCGTCATATGCCGCTTCGGGATCCCCCGTTCCATAGTCACGGATAACGGAAAGCAGTTCGATTGCGAGGGCTTCCGCGACTTCTGCTCGGGCTGGGGGATCAAACTCCAGTTCGCGTCGGTCGCCCACCCACAGTGCAACGGAATGGCAGAGGCCGCGAATAAGTGTATCCTGAACCCGATGAAGAAGAAGGTGGACGCCGCCCTGGGGGCATGGGTCGATGAGCTGCCAGGGATCCTATGGTCCTATCGCACCACCCATAAGGCCTCGACCGGAGAAAGTCCCTTCATGCTAGCATACGGATCGGAGGCGATTGTACCTGTGGAAATCGGCGAAGAGACGCTCCGGTTAAAACTCTTCGATGAAGAAATCAACGGAGAAGGGCTCGGCCTCAGTCTTGAGTTGATAGACGAGGTCCGGGACAGGGCCCTAACCAGCCTCGTCAAACATAGCCAGAGGATGGCCCGATACTACGACTCCCGGGTGAAACCGCGGACTTTCAGGATCGGCGATTTGGTCCTTCGGGACGCCACCTTCCGCCCCGAGACTGCGCAGCGGGGAAAGCTGGCCGCCAAATGGGAAGGGCCCTACACGGTCGTTGACATTGTCGGACCGGCCACCTACATCCTTGCTACCCCCGAAGGGAGCGAGCTGGCCCACCCTTGGAACGCGAAACATCTGCTGAAATTCTACCAATAGTTGTGAGTTTCTCTTTTTCGCGCAATATACACATCTACACGTTTTTCCCAACCTTGTTGTTCCTACACAAGCTTTGCAGCTCGCTAAAACTCCGAACCTCTGGGGCAGGGCCAACCCTAGCCACCCAAACCAGAGCAGGGCACGGGCCGGGCCACGCGCCCGCTCCCCCCCCCCCCCCCTCAAGACCTCTGGGGCAGGGCCAACCCTAGCCACCCAAACCAGAGCTGGGCACGGGCCGGGCCACGCGCCCGCTCCCCCCCAAGACCTCTGGGGCAGGGCCAACCCTAGCCACCCAAACCAGAGGTGGGCACAGGCCGGGCCACGCGCCCGCTCCCCCCCTCCAGACCTCTGGGGCAGGGCCAACCCTATCCACCCAAACCAGAGAAGGGCACGGGCCGGGCTACGCGCCCGCTCCCCCCCTCCAGACCTCTGGGGCAGGGCCAACCCTAGCCACCCAAACCAGAGAAGGGCACGGGCCGGGCCACGCGCCCGCTCCCCCCCTCCAGTCCTCTGGGGCAGGGCCAACCCTAGCCACCCAAACCAGAGAAGGGCACGGGCCGGGCTACGCGCCCGCTCCCCCCTCCAGACCTCTGGGGCAGGGCCAACCCTAGCCACCCAAACCAGAGAAGGGCACGGGCCGGGCCACGCGCCCGCTCCCCCCTCCAGTCCTCTGGGGCAGGGCCAACCCTAGCCACCCAAACCAGAGAAGGGCACGGGCCGGGCTACGCGCCCGCTCCCCCCCTCCAGACCTCTGGGGCAGGGCCAACCCTAGCCACCCAAACCAGAGAAGGGCACGGGCCGGGCCACGCGCCCGCTCCCCCCCTCCAGTCCTCTGGGGCAGGGCCGACCCTAGCCACCCAAACCAGAGCTAGGCACGGGCCGGGCCACGCGCCCGCTCCCCCCCTCAAGATCTCTAGGGCAGGGCCAACCCTAGCCACCCAAACCAGAGGTGGGCATGGGAAAAGGCCATCTCCACCGCGGAGAGAAGCAATCGACAGACATGAAAAACCACCCCATGATCCCCCCACCCTCCGGGAAAAGGGCCGAGATACACCGCCCTAACAAAAGAGAGGTCACCGGCCATCAATGGTTCCCGCCGCCCGGAACGGCGGTGCCTAGACCCCCAGCACCACTACCTGGATATTCCGCTTACAAACGGATCGCTATCCGGATATTCCGCTTACACACGGGAAATCCACCTTTCTTACCTCCGTCCCATAAACGGGGACGAGGCGGAGAAAGAATGGCATCCGTTCAAAGTAATCTGGGCAGGCGAGAGCCCCCAGCGCTGGCCGGCCAGTACCTCCTCGCCCTCGACCTCCATCCGAGGACCTCGGCAGGGCTGCATCCCCGACAAGCCCAAACGGCGAGTCCTGGCATGTCAGCTCGCCGATGCACCATCGGGCTCAGAACCCCACCCTCAAACCGAAGCAGCGAGACGTGGGGCAACGGGGGGCGGCCCTATGCTCAAGAACCTCCCCAGGGGGCAAGACGGGGCACGCCAGCTTTCCTTCTCAGAGCCTATACCGGACCGAGGAAAACCCTGTCCGCAGAAAGAGACAAGACAGCGGAGGGAAGGCGGCCTAGTCGGCAAAGTACCCCCCAAAGAGACCTTGCAACACTTCAGCCCAGATGGCGGCCACTCTCCTCCACGCCAAGATCGGCTCAAGACATAACCGGCCCACACGGCCCGCGGAAGCCCCAAGACCCGGCGGTCATTAGGCCCGTGCGACCGGGCAAGGACAGCTCTAAAGCCCCTCCCCGAATAGGCTCTGACCCGACAACGGGCGATGAGCTAAAACCTGATGTACAAGCTGTGGCCCAGCGCTCATAAATTTAAACGAAAACATTGTTCTTTAAATATCATAGCATGTGTCTATCCCCCTCCGCCAGGCACCGGGCGAGCAACGCGCCGTCCCGCCTAGCTGACCTAGGACGCCCACGAAACCTAGAACGCACGGCCCCGCTCCCCCTGCTCCCTGAAACCCGCCAACAACTCTCCCCATAGCGAGAGGGGGCGCACGGGGGCTCGCCCCGCGTAACCGGTTTGGCCAGACACCAAATCGGGAGACCAATGCGTCCCATCCCGAACCCGTTTGAGGCCGCCCCAAACGCAACACGGGAAGACAACATCCCCCTCCCCAGACGGGGCACGGGAATGTTGGGGGCATAATGGGTAATTGCGTAGCTCCCGCAAGAAGCCAATACACGTGACCCGGATCGGACGGGTCGCAAGACAGAAACCCCGAAATATACGCCCCGTCCTGAAAGGACATCGGCTTTGTCCCGTCAGAACAGCGCCACGATGCGACTCAACGTAACGAAAGGACGCTTGTTCAACACGCCATCAGCAACAACACGCCCCCCAAGAGGCCAGAGGGCCGGATACCGTCAGGAAAAAGTGATTCCCGAAGCGCGTGATTCCGCAGAGCCCATTAGCGACGTTAATCCACGGCGTTACCCAAGAGAAACCCGTCCGCAACACCTCGCTACAAATACCCCCCTCCAGAGGTCAGGGTAAAGAAGAAAGAGAGACGGGGATTCCCCCCTCACTCCGGGCATAAAGCGGCCCTAAACGCCCCCAACGAGCTACGAAAAAAGCCGATAGTCACCGTCGGACCTCACTTCCCCCGACGATGGGCGCCGCAGCCCCGCCACCCCCAACCGGATATTCCCCTTACACGCGGAAGGCCCCGCCCGCCAGCTTGCCTCCTGCTTGTTACTGTATCAAAAGGCGGGTTCAGAAGGCCGTCCGCGTGCCGCAACGCCCCAATTAACGCCGTCCCCCTCGGCACCGCCACCGCCACCTCGCCCTCAGCCTCCCTGGGGTTCCCCCTCGGTGCGCGGGATTCCCCCTCGGTGCGCGGGATTCCTAGCGAGGAACTCTCCAGCGCGGCGGCGGCAAGGCAGATCGCGAGGAAGCAAGGAAAGGGAAAGGAAGAAGCTCCACCCGACAAACGAGGGTCAGCCCCTCGGAAGGGGGAACCACCCCGGGACTTCGTCCCCGATCAAACCAAATGGTGGTTCGCGGCGCGTTGGCTCCCCCCGGACAACGAAGCAGAAGGAATTAAGCGGTCAGTAAAAGGGAAAACCGCCCGGCAACAAGGATCTACCCACCCCGATATAGCGGGCGACGAGTATAAACCACCGCCCGTCCCAACCATAGGTTGGGTCACACCTGCTCTCTCACTGTAAATATCATCTAAATCTCCGATAAAGGTCGGTGAATAATATTCCTCCCTATGAACTCCTTCCCTGAGCCCAAGAGCACAACAGCTGGGAGGTCCACCGGGCACAGTGCGGCGGAAGTCCCGCGAAAATCACAAACATGTCCGATAAACGCATCTCGGTAAAAACCACAACCTTCTCAAAAAGTCGGGTTCCCCCAAAATCCGACCCAGCCGCCACATAAAGCGGCGCGCCGTTACGAGGCAACGCCCCACTTGGTTCCCACTCGGGATGAGACCTCGTGATCCCGCAACAGCGGGCAATACCCCGCGGGAGCAGCGACGCCAACCCTGAGCGTGGACCCAAGCCCGAGTCAGGTTAAAGGGTAATGTCACGCCATCCGAGCCGAGTCGGGCTACCGCCTCAGACTCGAATGCCGGGGGCAATTGTTACGACCTAAAGATCGTAGCTGCCCGATTCCCGTCCAGACCCGCTAACATACCACATTGACTCACCTTTTCACAAAAGGTCCGCCGCCCCGAAAATGCCGGGCGACCAGCCAAGCGGGCGCACCTTGCAGCGCTCCATGAACCGACCGAGGTAAACCACCGCAGCCGCCCGACTCTTAGTCCGCCGCTAACGACAAAACAGCTTAGGATAAGGACATGACTGACACGTACGTCACCTGACATCCCGACAAAAGCACCCCCAGGCGGCTAGCCTATCGGACGGTTATTGCTTTCGGCCCTGACATCCCGACAAAAGCACCACTGGGCCGTTGCGCCGCCTGACAGAGGCAGGCTGAGAACTCCTGTTCCCGGCGTCCTTGTCCGAAACCTCCGCTGACACCCGGGCCAGCTCAGCACGCCTAGTCATCACCCGTCAGGTATAAATACCCCCCCTCCTCTTACGGAAAAAAGGTTGGCTGCTGAATTCTTCCTGATTCTATTATTCACACACGAGTGCAAAGGTCTTCCATATCTTTGCTCTCCCACCTATAGCTCGCCACGCTCGGTCGACACACCGTTGGTCCGGCCGGCGTGACCAGCCCCCCATTTTAAGCGCCATCACTGACTTAGGCATCGGAGGGGCTAAGGGTTGAACCCCAACCCAGCCCTTCTGACGAGTTGTTCGTGTTGCAGGAGAGCTCGCCCATCAACACAGGTCGGTGTCACCCCCCTGCCCTTCAACCTGGTTCAGCTGCATCCGGCGAGATTCACCCCGTGACCATCACAGGCGTCGGGATCGACTTCTTCGCCACACTAATCGCTTGTTAAATAGCCTATCTAAACCCCCTTCTCCATATAACCACCGTGCCCTTGGTTCCCATTAATACAAATTCATTGTACGCGAGTTCCACCTCGTAACAACTAGGAATTCACTGAGTCTGTTGTACCACATTCTACCTGACTGTTTTAGACCATACAGAGATCTCTGAAGTTTGACAGAGTAGACGTCCCGAGGTCTTTCTGTCATTTTTGTCGGTAGTTTGTATCCATCTGGGATTTTCATATAGATGTCCATATCTATATTTCCATATAGGTATGCAGTCACAACGTCCATGAGCTGCATATCCAAACCTTCCTTTGTGGATAAGCCTATAATGAAACGGAAAGTGATCGCGTCCATGACCGGAGAATAGGTATCGTCATAGTCTATTCCTGGTCGTTGGGAAAAACCTTGTGCAACAAGGCGCGCTTTGTAACGCACGATCTCATTTTTCTCGTTTCTTTTTCTCACGAATACCCATTTATATCCCACATGTTTAACACCCTTTGGTGTTAGGACTACAGGTCCAAAAACTTTGTGCTTCGAGAGTGAGTCCAGCTCTACTCCTATTGCCTCGTTCCACTTTGGCCAATCATCTCTGCGTTTACATTCTGCTAAAGAGCGTGGATCGGTTTCATCGTCGTATTCAGTGACGTGAGTGACAATAATGAGCGCGAAGTTATCATCGATGATTGTGCTTTTTCTGTCCAGTACCTCCCCAGTACGTACATAATTTAATGACATTTCTCCTATATTTTCTTCTTCAGGGGTTGTTAGGAGGGGAGAGGTAGCTGGGCTGAGCTCAGCATCCTGTGGTGGTATCGTTATTGTTGCTCCAGGATTTTTCCTCTTTTGAGGGTTCTTATCTTTGGAGCCTGGGGGTCGTCCTCTTTTTTGTTGAGGTACGGCCGCTTCTGTTGCAGGTGGATTGCATCCATCTTTGGGTATGTCAATCCTAGCTGGCGTATTTGCAGCAGGGACGTGTGATCTGACAATCTTCTGGTTGTCAGTGAATTTGTCCGGTAAAATGTGAACTGTGTTTTGGATTTGAAGGATCTTCAGGATCTCTTCTTCACATTGATTTGTACGCGGATCAAAATGGGATAGAGTCTTTGTGTCCCATGTAATGGTCTTTGAAGCTTCTGGCTTCTGTGTGTTAATGCCTAGTTTCGGAAAAGTGCTTTCATCAAACTCACAATCTGCTAGACGTGCTTTAAAGGCGTCCCCTGTAAGGGGTTCGAGGTATCTAATGATCGATGGTGAGTCGAAACCAATATAGATACCATGACGCCGTTGAGGACTCATCTTGGTTCTCTGCGGTAGTGCTATGGGGACATAGACAGCACATCCGAATATCCTCAAGTGAGAGATATCGGGCGGGTTCCCATATGCAAGTTGCATCGGAGAATAAGATTGACTACCTGACGGTCGTAATCTTATCAGCGATGCAGCGTGCAGTATGGCATGTCCCCATGCACTAACCGGCAACTGGCATTGCATCAACAATGGTCGAGCGATCCATTGTAGTCTCTTTATAAGAGATTCGGCTAACCCGTTCTGGGTGTGAACATGAGCTACATGATGTTCAACTTCTATGTCGGTTGCTTGGCAGTAGTCTAGGAAGACTTGTGATGTGAATTCCCCAGCATTGTCCAGACGCAATTTCTTGATCTGGTTGTCTGGGAAATGTGCCCGCAACTTTATAATTTGTGCAAGTAGCTTTGCAAAGGCTACGTTGCGGGTGGACAGGAGGTACACATACGACCATTTTGAAGATGCGTCGATCAGTACCATGTAGTACCGAAATGGTCCACTTGCAGAGTGAATAGGCCCGCAAATGTCACCATGTATTCTCTCTAGGAAACTTGGAGACTCAGAGTCCACCTTCAGGGTGGATGGTCTCGTAATCAATTTCCCTTTGTAACAAGGGGGACAAGGATTTGCACCCTTCCGAAGTAGCGTCAGGCTTTTCGGGTCAATTCCACGGGATTGTGATATGATGCGACACATCATACTCCTCCCAGGGTGTCCTAGTCTATCGTGCCAGAGTTTGAATTCTGGTTGATTATGGCACTTCTGGTGCTCTAGTGTGTTTGTTTCCATTGCTCTGATCCTTGTGTGATAGAGACCCGACGGGAGTCCCTCAAAACGCTCGACGGTGTTTTTAGCACCGTTTTTATGAGACGTTACATCAAGGTATTCTCTGTTTTGTTTGCTCACCGTTTCAAGGTGGTATCCGTTTAAGCGGATATCTTTAAAGCTTAACAAATTTCTATGTGAGCTAGGGGAGAGTAGTGCATCTTTTATAAGTAGTTTTGTTTTGTTGGGGAGCATAAATTGTGCTTCCCCTGATCCTTCAATAATACCTGATGGACCGGAAATTGTATTTACGATGCCATCGTATTTGTTAATGCTTTGAAAAAAGCAGATGTCTTGGAGGATCGTGTGCGTAGAGGCACTGTCCACTAGGCATTTAAAGTCCAACTATTGTAAAAGAAAATATCGCAGTATAAGGCACACACAGAAAAATATACTACTGATAATCAATTAAATGTCTGAAAAGTACTTCAACATGCTAGAGAAAAAAAACAAGCAGATAAATAGTTTCTCAAAAAAGGAAAGCTACAATGCATAGAAAATGGATAATGTCCTCAGTCGAGCAGGTCATCGTTTGAGAAGTCCTTAGCGATGAACCTGATTGGTGCCAGGTCTTCTTGAACCATCAGGTTTGTCTCAGCTTGCTTCTGGCTCGCTTTGTACAAGTCCTGCAGGTGGCGTGGAGTCCGACAATTCCTGGACCAGTGTCCAGTCATGCCACACCTGTGGCACTTATCTTTCCAGTCCTTTCTGGGGGCAGATGTCTGGCCGTCGTCCTTTCTTTTCCACACATTATTCTTCTTCCTCCCCTCATTGGTGCTTCTGGGAGGGGGTCCTCTAGCCTGCTTCTTCATTGCTTTGCCCTTCTGGGGTTTGCCTTTGAAGTTGCTCCTCTTCTTCTGGGAGGAGCTGTGATGCGCTTCAGGCGCAGGAGCAGTGTCGGTAGGGCGTGAGTTATGGGTGGCCAGAAGAAGGTCACGATTCTGCTCTGCCATCAGAAGGCATGTGAGAAGCTCTGAGTATTTCGTGAACTTGCGTTCACGATACTGTTGTATTAGTATAACATCCTTCTCGTGGAATAATGCATACGTCTTGTCTAATATGCGCTCCTCCGTCACCTTTTCACCACACAACTTCAGGCTTGAGGTGATGCTAAAGAGTGCCGAGTTGTACTCGGCGATAGACTTAAAGTCTTGGAGACGGAGGTTTTCCCATTCATATCGCGCTCGAGGAAGTATAACATCTCTTTCATGTTTATACCTATCCTCGAGTGCGGTCCATAACTCATACGAGTCTTCCACCGTGAGGTACTCGACCTTCAGGGTCCGATCGATATGGCGTCTGATATAGATAATTGCTTTCGCTTTATCTATATCAGAAACCTCATCGCCTACAGCGATGGCGTGGCTCAATCCCTGTGCTCGCAGATGGAATTTTATGTCCAACTGCCAGCTTAAGTAGTTCTTGCCTGAAGCATCCAAAACGTCGAAATCGACGCTCGCAATTTTGGCCATTTATCACTCTAGCATGTAAAAAGATAGGCAATAATTAGATATTTTTACAGAAAAATAAATAATTAAGCACATCAGACACAGATATTTGCTGCGTGGATCGGCTAATCACCATATTAATTACAGTCCATTACAGTCTCAAAAAGAAATGAAAGTACAACTCGGGAACCCCCGTGGGGCCCCTATTCTTCTGGAATAGTCCTTCATCTTCTTGAGGCGTCCGCCGATCTTGTAATATTACAAAATTATCCTCACTACATATTTCTCTCAAAAGAAAAAAAAGCGGGAAAATAAAATGGTGATCCCTAACCGATCCTAAACCACAGCAAATATTGACATTCATTGCAGGCAGATAAAATGCAGCATGCATTTAATCATCACAGGTAGTTTATTCATTACAGGCAATTTTAATCATCACGGGCAGTTTATAATGGAAAATGTAATCTTTCGTTTAAAAATTATTGGACCACTAGGCAACGTCATACACCGTTAGGTTAGTTGACTATCGGCAGAGCGGTCGCAGGATCTTCTTAATTTTTAAACGTTTAGAAAAATCATATAATCCGAATAAAAAGTTGATGGATAAAATCACATGTAATTTTGTCCAGATTTTGACGAAAAAATCGCATTTAAATCTGAAAAGTTTTGAAAATCGAAAAATTTTCGGGGTTACACCCTAATTAGGGTTTTTTGGTCGCGCGGATTGCCGCTTCAGGCGGCTAGGGTTTCCGGACATTAGCGCGCACCGGGGGGCCCGATACGAGCGGATGCCGGGGGGGGCCGCCGCTGCGGGCGGCGGGGGGAATGGGGGCCCGCCGCTGCGGCGGCGGGGCCGCCCGCCGCTGCAGGCGGCGGGTTTGGCCCGCCGCCTGCCGCAGCGGGCCCGCCCGCCGCTGCAGGCGGCGGGTTTGGCCCAGCGGCGGGGCCGCCCGCCGCCGCAGGCGGCGGGTTGGCCCGCCGTCGCAGCGGCGGGGGGGGGGGGGGGGTTGCCGCCGCTTCGGGCGGCGGGCGGGGTTTTGGCGCGAGATTTTGGGGGGGATTCGCGTTCCGGCGAGAAGATCCCCTAGGGTTTGATAGTTTTTGGGGATAAAAATCCAATTTTTACTAGAAAAAAATTGTTTTTTAATATCCAAAAGTCGTTTTTTATTGTAAAAGGTTGATTTTTAGCAATAAAAACGATAGAATCTTGAGCGATTGATCCAAGAAATTGGATCTCTACATATGCGCATATGAAATTTTAGATCTAGGGTTTCAGGATTACCTCTAGATCCTACCCGCCGGATCTAGCGACGTTCGGTGAAGGAAGCCCTTCGCGTCGCGTTTGTCCGTCGGCAGGGGTTCGGCTCAGCTTCGAGCGTGCTGATAACGTGTTGTAAACGTGGTGGCTATGAAATCCATAGCCATGTATTTATAGTGGTAGGGTTACATAATGGGTGGATACCCACTGACGGGTTGGCCCACCAAAAGCCCGTTTATAACAATTTTCTAATTTTATCGCTACCTATTAATTATCTAACCAATGTCTTGATGGGCCATTGCCAACTCTGGCCTTAACTTATTGGTGCTTCTTGGGCCTGTTGGGCTTTGCTGTGCTATACCAAACATATTATGTATCTTGCAATATGTTAAATTATAGCAGTTCATTTCTCTCTTATCATACCCAATCTTCAAATGCACCCCAAAAAAAGGCAATCTTAACTAACATGAATAGAAACACTTGTCAAGTGTAGTTCGTTGTCTCAATAGAAACACAATGAATAATATAGAACAATCTCCATCTAATTTAAATGATCTTTGTTTTTATTCATCGGAAAACAGTAAATAACCATCGATCTTACACATCGAGATGAATGTCAAATGGGTCATGGAAACACGAGGACTTTCTAGGAGGCCACACTTCCTAGTATTGTTCTTGTCCCCAAACATTTATCTTCGGAGTTTTCTTGAAACCAAAGAAACCGAAAACTCCTGCGAAGCTTTGGAGAATAGGAAATGCTCCCTCAATAATGATAAGCTAGTTTCATGACAAAGCGAGGTAGGGTGATGGGCCACTCTTCTCCATGGCTCTCAATTGCATCCCCTTTTTCATGATTAAACCCATTCTTTAATCAACCTCTTAGCTTGTGAACCTATGGCCTATGGGTGACCCTTGCTTTTGATTGCTAATCACTGGACTTCAAAAGATTAATTAACAAATAAGCAAATCTTCATTGGAATCACTGGCCCAACTCCAAATAAAATACAAACAAAGCCACAGATTAGCATAACAAGGCGGTTGGGATTTAGAATTTAAACGCCTGTCGACCTCTTTTGGTGGGCTTCATATTCATTGCACCATGATCAGCATCGAGTAGCTATGATTAGTAGTACTCATCTCAAGCAATTTCTTTATGGAGAAGACTAAATGCACCTCAAATTGAGGTGCATGTAAGTGACATTAGTTTAGAATTGCAAAAAAAATTGAGAAAGAAAAGATGAAGTTGACACTTAATGATTGATTTTTTCCTATTTTTAGTAATATGTCACATACATGCACATCAAACTGAGGTGCATATAGTTCCCTCCTTTCTTTATTAATATTAGAGCAAGACTACATACACCCCTAGCATAGAGGTGCATGCAATGATTATTAGCCAAAAAAAGTATAAAAGAATTAATAGAATCTATGAAGTGATATAAGATGTGATATAATTTTCCTTTTTAGCATATAATCATTGTATACACCCCTATGTATAGAGGTGTATTTAGCAATTCTCTAATATTAGGACTACTGATCAGTTACATCCATCCAAGTCTTGCCAATGTTTTCGACCAAACGTTTCGGTGAAACAAAAGTAATGCTTGGACCCTGTTGATGCACAAAATCTCGTGAGGCTCAAATCTGGCCACGACAGAGAGTTTTCCAGCAATAGGTTTAGTCCGAACTGGTCGGTTTCGCTGGGCTGAAGGTGGAGACCATTCACATTGCCTGAAATAGATAGAGCACGCATCAAAAGAACCGGAGAGGTGGTGGACCTCGGATTCGTCTCCGATGCATAAGCTAGGATCAAGTGAGTGAATGGGGGGAGCGTGGCTAGGTATCCGCTGCTAAGGTTTAGCAGGATGTGGAATGCTAGGGATTGATATAGAAAATGGCGTATCAAATTTGGTGTATCTGATGGAGAGGGTTTCGTCTATATTTATAGGATCTGGGGTGGCTTGGACACGTCAGAGAAGTCTCAACAAAGGCGGCTGTGCGTCGCCACATCCCTTCTGAAAAAGCCGACTGCGCGACATCTGACGAGACGGGCCGTGCGGCCTTTTGACAAAGCTGACCGCTACGTGCAAAGGACGGGCCCATTAGTAACGGCTTAGAGAAAAAGGGCGACTCACCCGCTTGAGATCGTGATGCCATGATTGCAAGAGTCGATCCTACAAGGTCTGTGAGTGCTTTAGCTGTAGAGCTGAGCGGGCTGACCTCGAAGGGTCGTCCCCAAAGGATCATCACATTTATTGCCGAGTGGGCTGACCCGACAAAGGCGACCTCCTGGGATCGTCATGGTTGAATCGAACTGTTGGGAAAGCTTGCTGATTGTCATCAGGGGCTCGTCAGACTCGACCTAGAAGGTCACGTGATCCTCGAGGGAGCACGTGATGCCTTGCGAGTTCCATCTACCCAACTCAGCCTGGTCCTGACCATGTGGGGCCCCTGCCGAAATATCATCTACATATCCCAAGTGATACCAAGGTGATGAGGCCTAACTTTGTTAGCCATTCAGCATATGGCAAAAATACAGTATGAAAAATATATGCATATAAAGCCATCGGTATTCTTTATAAAACCTATACTATATTGGTTATAAGTGACATCAACGTTGACACGTACGTTCGAGTATTATTAGTCGAGCAATAAACAGGCTAATGATAATGAGTGAAAATTAATGTAAAATTAAGCTAGCATGAGTCAATAAAAAGCAATAATGATTGAAATAGGAAAATCGTGAAGGAAATATGCATCGGTGAATATTTATCACTAAACAGAATGGTTCGCGTCAAATATGGAATTAAATCATACAAAAGTCATGACGTTGCTAATGGTTGTACTTTTTTTACAAAAGAGGTGGTATTTGTCAGAATAATTTACATTTGAATATTATTTATTTATTGGGACATCAATGAGAAAAAATAGTGTGAATGTTCCAGTACTATTGGAATTAGATGTGTCTGTATACAAAATTAGTTAAATTCATATTTTACTCTTGGAATTAGATGTTCCAGTACTGAATAGACACCTACGTCTATAAATACAGAATGGACAAACAAGATGAGGGACAAATCCTC
This sequence comes from Scilla litardierei, assembly GCA_030789695.1. Classification (NCBI taxonomy): domain Eukaryota; kingdom Viridiplantae; phylum Streptophyta; class Magnoliopsida; order Asparagales; family Asparagaceae; genus Scilla; species Scilla litardierei. The sequence continues at coordinate 4,733,870 of CM061131.1, forward strand.
AGGGTACGAAATACCTAATACTCTGACATTTTACTCTTCACTTCTTCATATTTCTTCCTCCAAATTAGCTTGAGGTGACTGATCCGAGACGAGCCTCTGTGGGGTCGATCTTGACAGCGCCAAGCATTTCTCAAGTCTAGTTCTAACTTAAGAATCGGAGGGGATTTGGGTCGGAACCCATATCCAACCCCCCTCCCCCCGACGGCTGTATGTGGTGCTGGGAGTTCGAGGTTTGACTCAGCTCTAAGGTCGAACAGTTGACTCGCTTGACCGAGCGATCGATCTAGTTCTAGCTCAGCGCTCTCTGCTCAATCTTCCTCGACCCTGATTATTCCAACTGAGGGTCACACCGTACCAGCTGACGAAGCTTCACCTCGATAATAGAGTCCACGTCAACACCACGTTCAGTTTGACAGAATCCATCCGTCAACATGATCTATCTGCTCCGAATGTGATTAGCATTGTTCTTAATGCAAGTTAACATAGAATGCATATTTAAAAATAGAAATAAAACACAATATACCAAACATTTATACTCGGTCAGTGGTTGTAAGTCCTTTCATAGCCACGGAATAATCGCTTCATGTAAAATCCATAGAAGGAAACTCCAAAAGAAATTGTGAATTGTGCATCGCTCATGAATTTTTCGTGGATGGTTTTTTTTTTTTTTTTGTCTATGGGCGGAAGTTAATGTAAGCTTGGCCACGCATTAACGTGCAAATATACGTCTACATGCCATCCGATGGACCTCAAAATATACTCGCGAAATCACGAGGATCGCGAGAAAATTTTCAGAAAAGTTAAAAGCAAATACGCCGACCTTCCCTTTGAAACTGCAGCCCAAAAAAGCTATTGCAAAACAATGCTCATCCATCGAGTGCACTCATGAGAAACACAGCTAAAAAGTATAAGTATAATAATAATAAATACATAAATAATCAGCCACCCCCATGAACCTCCTCTCTCTTTATAAACACCTCTCTCTCTAGAGAGAGAGAGAGAGAGAGAGACACCATCGGCAAATCAATGAAGCGAAGGTCTGGATTCAACGGAGGAGCTCCCCCCACCGACCTCCTCGTCTGCTTCCCCTCTCGTGCTCGCCTCACACTCATGCACAAGCCCATCTGCAGCCCATCTCGGCCCAACCCCCACCACTCCACTCGGCCCGCCCTTTTCCGGCCGAACACCAGCACCGCCCAGCCCACCAACGACCACCACCACAGCGCCAAGACCCAAATGGGCTCGGAGATTGGGTCCGAGCCAACCTCGCCGAAAGTCACCTGCGCCGGGCAGATCAAAGTCCGTGACAAAACCCGCAGCGCTCACCGACGTCGACCCGACCCCAAGAGCGGCTGGATCGAATCGCTCGGGATCAAGAAGAAGGACGTGGCCGGCTTTCTCGCTGTCCTGCGCGGCAGCCTGAGGCTCAAATTCAACATGCAGTGCTTCGGCTCGTTCCATGGCGCCGCCATCGATTGCAGCTCCGATGACGATGACGAGGACGAGGACGCCGAGGACGACGCGGGCGGGTCTGGGTCCCCCGCGAGGAACATGATTTCAGAATGGTTCATGGTGTTGGATGAGGAGAATCACGAAGGCAGCAGTGCTGCTAAAAATGAAAGCCATGAGGAGGTCAAGAAATTAGAAGATGGGCCGCCGAAGAATGCGCTACTGCTGATGAGGTGCAGGTCGGCGCCGGCGGCGAAGAAAGGGTGGTTAGTGGGAGAGGGTGAAGGGATGAAGGAGAAGGGAGAGGAGAGGAGAGAGAAAGAGGAGGAGTTGATGCTGATGAGTTATGCGCCGGATTTCTTCAGACTGTCGACGGAGATCGCGAAGGAGACTTGGGTTGTGGGTAATGTGGATCCATTGTTGGCGAGGAGCCGGAGCTGTAAGCGATGAAGATTTGGATGAGTGCTTGAGAATGATATTAATGGTGGTGCTTTGTGTGTGTGTTTTTAAACCCAATTTTATTTTTATTTGTAATTTGTGTACAGTTTTCTTTGTTTTTCCTTGTCTTTTTTTCATGCAAACGAATTTGTCAGAGTGTACATCTTTTACTATTATTATTATTTGTTTTCCACCCATATATAGTAATATAGGTGATTAATATGATGTTTGATGTAAAATTTTATTTTTGTTATGAACGAGTCCCCTCCTTCATTACCCACTATCATTAGTCCCCATTACTATGAGTAATGGGGACTCTTGGTCTCCTTGAGGCCTTTCATCTCCTCCCCTATATCAATATATAGAGAACCATGGCCTATGGCCATGGTTACTCATTCCTTTGGCTATGAAAGCTTCTCTCTCTATCTCTTGAATCCAATTATCTTATAAACACGTTATCAGCACGTGTTCTCCTCTTGAGCACAAATTTTTCAACAAAATTTTCATCCCCTACGCGCAAGGAATCTATAGTTGCTGCGGCGAGGAATCTATTGGTTGCAGCGTTGCGGCATCCTCAAGGCGTTCGGAAGCTCGGATTTTTATCTACGGTTCTAATCTACGGTCGTCCCTAGATCATCGATCTAGAGGTAAAATTTTATTTCCCGTAGATTACAATACACGATAATTTTTACATTGTTAAAGTACAAGTAAAAATTAAAATGAAAAAAAACCCCTACTCTAATCTCTCGCGCCGCCGACACCCCCCGTCGGGGGACCTCTGTCGTCCCCCCCCCCCCCCCCCCCCCTGACGGGGGGGGGCGTCCGATCAAGCCCCCCCCCCCCCCCCCCCCGGTCGGGGGGGCCCCTCTGTCGTCGCGCCGCCCCCCCTGACGGGGGGGCCGTCCGATCAAGCCCCCCCGGTCGGGGGGGGCCTCTGTCGCCGCGCCCCCCCCGGACGGGGGGGCCGTCCGATCAAGCCCCCCCGGTCGGGGGGGCCCTCTGTCGCCGTGCCCCCCCTGACGGGGGGGGCCGTCAGATCGAGCCCCCCCCCCCCCGGTCGGGGGGGCCCTCTGTTGCCCCCCCCCCCCCTCCCCGGGGGGGCCAATCGGCACCCCCCCCAGCGGGTGGGTTCCTCCGGCAGCGCCCCCCCTGACCGGGGGGGCCGATCTGCAGCGCCCACCCCCCCAGCGGGGGGGTTCCTCCGGCAGCGCCCCCCCTGACGGGGGGGGCCGATCGGCATCGCCTCCCCCCCCCCGACGGGGGGGGCTCTTCTCTGTTGCCTTCCACCCTTGCGGGGCAGCAGGGGAGGGTATTTTACTCTGGCTGCTGCGTGAGGGGGTTTTCTGGCCATCGCCAGCCCCAAATCATTAACTAATGGGGTGGAGATTTTGGGGACAGACTTACGGTTTTTGGGGATTATTGGTTTTTCCCCAACCTAAAGTAGGCTAAATTTAATTAAAACTGATATTTGGGCCAGAAGCCCATTAGTGAGTATCAATAACACAAATATTTTAATTGGGCCTGCAGCCCCTATTACATTATATTTAGCCCCTATTACATTATATTTAGCCCCTATTACACAAATATTTTAACGGTAAAAATTATATTTTGTTGGATGATAATGGACTCAAGAGAGAGAGAGATATCATTTCATTGCTAAGAATGAGTAACCATAGCAAAGAGCCATGGTGCTCTATTTATTTATCTCATAGTGGGGAGGCCAAAAGCCTCTAGTAGACCAAGGGTCCCCATTACTCTAAGTAATGGGGGACCTAATGAATGGGTAATGAAGGAGGGGAGGCCAAAGGCCTCCCTCATTCATAACACTCCCCCTTACACATTCATCACTTCGGTCTCAGCTACTGAGACAAGGGGTGGATACTTCTGGATCCAGAGTAAGTGTGTTTGCCTCGTTAAAACCTTAGCTGTGGAAAACCCAGTGGGAAAACCCAACAGCTTAAGGAAAAAGAGTGCAACCCACAGATTACTCCCCCTGATCCGTACAAGCTTCAGGCTTGCAGGTCTTTCAACTGTCGCATACCAATGTTCTTTACAAGCTTTACAAAAGTACATTTAGGCAATGCCTTTGTAAAAAGATCAGCTAAGTTGTTGCATGACTGGATCTGTCGAACTTCAATCTGTTTGTCGTTCTTCTGCTCGTGCGTCCAGAAAAACTTGGGAGAAATGTGCTTTGTCCTGTCGCCTTTGATGTAGCCCTTCTGAAGCTGAGCAATGCACGCGGCGTTGTCTTCGAATAGGGCAGTAGGCTCCAGATCACCGGTCTTCAGGCCAGTGGATTGGAGGATGTGTTGGACGACGGAGCGTAGCCAAAAACATTCTCTGCTCGCTTCATGGATCGCGATGAGCTCTGCATGGTTGGAAGATGTAGCAGTAGTGGTTTGTTTTACCGATCTCCAGGAGATAGCAGTTCCTCCGTAGGTAAAGACAAAACCAGTCTGTGATTTTGCCGTATGCGGATCTGAAAGATAGCCTGCATCGGCATAACCAAGTAACTGGGAGGAGGCACCTCTCTGGTAGTAAAGTCCAAGGTCTACGGAACCCTGGAGGTATCGCAGAAGATGCTTTACTCCATTCCAGTGGCGCTTTGTAGGCGCTGCACTGTGTCTGGCTAGGAGATTGACTGCAAATGCTATATCGGGACGCGTGCAGTTAGCCAGATAGAGAAGTGCACCAATGGCACTTAGGTAGGGTACTTCTGGACCCAGTATCTCCTCCCCCTCTTCCAGAGGCCGGAAGGGGTCCTTTTGTACGTCTAATGATCTCACGACCATAGGGGTACATAAAGGATGACATTTATCCATGTGGAACTTATTTAAAAGCTTCCTGGTATAATTGGATTGATGTAGAAGGATTCCACCTTGTAGGTGTTCAATCTGCAAGCTAAGGCAATACTTCGTTCTGCCTAGGTCTTTCATTTCAAAAGTGTACTTTAGCCTTGCAGATATCTCATTAATCTCTGCTGGAGAGCCTATGAGATTTAAGTCATCAACGTAAACTGCTATGATGACGAATCCTTTTCCCGTTCTTTTGATAAAGATGCACGGGCAGACTTCGTTATTAGTGAATCCTTGCTGTGCAAGGAAATCACTTAGTCTGTTATACCACATTTTGCCCGACTGTTTTAGTCCATACAAGGATCTATGTAGTCTAACAGAGAATACGTCCCGAGGTATCTCTTTCATCTATGTGGGTAAGTTAAACCCATCTGGTAGTTTCATATAGATCTTTTTATCTAAATCGCCATAAAGATATGCAGTCACAACGTCCACGAGCTGCATTTCTAGGCTTGCCAGAGATGATAGGCTTATTAAGAATCTGAATGTATTAGCGTCCATTACCGGGGAGTATGTATCTTCATAATCGATACCCGGTCTTTGGGAAAAACCCTTTGCTACAAGACGCGCCTTGTAGCGGACGATCAGATTTTCTTCATTTCTTTTTCTAACGAAAACCCACTTATATCCCACAGGTCTAACACCTACTGGTGTTTGGACTACAGGTCCAAAGACTTTGCGTTTCGAGAGTGAGTCCAGCTCTACTCTTATCGCCTCGTCCCACTTTGGCCAATCATCTCTGCGTTTACAATCCGCTAGAGAAAGTGGTTTGACGTCATCGTCGTATTCAGCGATGTGAACGGCAATAGTGAACGCAAAATCGTCGTCGACGACTGTGCTATGTCGGTCCAGTACCTCCCCAGTACGTACAAAGTTTAATGATATTTCTCCTAATGTTTCCTCTACGGGGGAAATTAGGAGGGGAGAGGTAGCTGTCCTGAGCTCAGTATCCTGTGGATGGATAATCTTATTTTCACCAGGAATCTTCCTCTTTCGAGGAACTTTATCTTTTGAACCTGTTGGCCGTCCTCTTTTCAATTGAGGTACAGCCATTTCTGCTGCGGGTGGATTGCATCCATTTATAGGGATGTCAATCCTAGCTGGAGTGTTAGCAGCAGGGACGTGTGAACGGACGATCTTCTGGCTGTCCGTGAATTTATCCGGCAATTGGTGTACTGTATTCTGGATGTGAAGGATCTTCAAGATCTCATCTTCACACAGATTTGTACGCGGATCATAAAGGGATAAAGACTTATTTTCCCAATTAATGGTCTCCGAAGCTTCAGGCTTCTTGGAATGTTTGCCTAACTTTGGAAAAGTTTTCTCATCGAATTCACAATCAGCAAGACGTGCCTTAAATGCGTCCCCCGTTAGGGGTTCTAGGTATCTAATAATCGAGGGTGAATCAAATCCAATATAGATTCCTAGACGACGTTGAGGACCCATTTTGGTCCTATGAGGTGGTGCTATTGGAACATAGACCGCACAACCAAATATTCTCAAATGAGATATATCTGGAGTTGAGCCGTATGCTAGTTGCATCGGGGATAATGCATTGCCTCCAGAGGGGCGTATTCTGATAAGAGATGCGGCATGCAGAATAGCATGCCCCCAAGCATCCACCGGCAATTGGGATTGCATAAGCAATGGACGTGCAATCCATTGGAGTCTCTTTATAAGAGACTCTGCTAATCCATTCTGGGTGTGAACATGAGCTACTGGATGTTCAACTTCTATACATGTTGCCTGGCAATAGTCTTCGAAGACTTGAGATGTGAATTCGCCCGCATTATCAAGACGTAGTTTCTTGATATGGTTATCGGGGAAATGAGCACGTAACCTAATTATCTGTGCCAACAGCTTTGGAAAAGCTAGGTTACGGGTGGACAAGAGGCACACATAAGACCATTTTGTGGATGCATCTATTAGTACCATGAAGTACCGAAATGGGCCATTTGCGGGGTGAATAGGCCCGCAAATGTCACCATGTATCCTCTCAAGGAAGCCATGAGACTCTAAACCCACTTTTAGGGGCGATGGTCTCGTTATTAGTTTCCCCTTGAAACAAGGGGGACAAGGAAATTCACCTTTCTGAAGAATCTTCTGGTTCTTCAAATCATGTCCGCGGGATTCAGATAAGATGTGTCGCATCAGAATGGATCCAGGGTGACCAAGTCTGTTATGCCATAGTTGAAATGGTGGCATTGGCTGGCACGTCTGGTGCTCAGTCATATTGGCTTCGACTGGTTGAATGTATGTTTGGTAGAGACCCGACGGGAGTCCCTTAAATATTTCGCAGATGGTCTTCTGGCCATCTTTACGAAGAGTGACATACATGTATTCAACCTTATATTCATCTCTAGTTTCTAAGTGATATCCGTTTAAACGGATGTCCTTGAAGCTTATAAGATTTCTATTTGATCTTGGAGAAAATAGTGCATTATTGATTTTTAGTCTTGTGTTATTTGGGAGCAATAATATTGCATCACCAGATCCTTCGATTATTTTGGACAGTCCTGAAATTGTAATGACAGGACCGTCATATTTACTTATGCTATTGAAATAGCATTCATCGCGAAGGATAGTGTGCGTCGAGGCACTGTCCACTAGGCACTCATACATCATCTATATAAGAAAAAAACGATAATTTATTGATGGAAATGTAAAATGCATACATTCAAAATAAAAGATCGTCTTTATTAAGCATACTAGAGATGAAGCTACAATTTATTCTTTGAAAAGCATAGATAAGGATAAGGCTCAATCGAGCAGGTCGTCATTTTCGAAATCCTTGGAAGTGAACTTCGTCGGATTTTCCACATTTGCCATGTTTGTTTCAGGCGGAGGCTTCTGGCTCGCCTGATACAGTTCCTGGAAGTGGCGAGGTGTGCGACGGTTTCTGGACCAATGTCCAGTCATGCCACAACGATGACATTTGTCCTCCCATGTCTTCTTTGGATTTGACACTGTATCAGTGTTCTTACGCATCCAAGTGAAGTTTTTCTTCCCTTTGTTATTCTTGTTTTGGGGAGGAGCATTGGCTGGTTTCATAGGGGCATTTCCTTTGTTCTTTCTACCCCTCTTCTTGTTCTTCCACTTCGGGGGGTGAACACTGTGGGCTTCGGGAATAGGAGCTGAGCCTGTCGGGCGCTGGTTATGAGTGGCCAGTAAAAGGTCTCTATTCTGCTCTGCCCTCAGGAGGCAAGAGAGCAGGTCAGAGAACTTCGTGAAATTGCGTTCACGATACTGCTGCATGAGGATAGCATCTTTCTCGTGAAACGAGGTAAATGTCTTTTCCAACATGCTGTGCTCCGAGACTTCTTCACCACACAACTTCAGGCGTGAGGTGATGTTGTGAAGTGCTGAGTTGTACTCAGCAACGGATTTGTAGTCCTGAAGTCGGAGGTTCTCCCACTCATAGCTGGCACGCGGGAGTATGACATCAATTTGATGTCTGTAGCGTGCCTCTAACGCTGTCCATAACTCCAGAGGGTCCTCTACCGTCAAGTATTCGGCCTTCAGGGTCCGATCTATGTGTCGTCTGATATAGATAATGGCTTTCGCCTTATCCATGTCAGAGACAGTGGTAGAGGTACTGCCAGCTGAAGGGGCCGCTTCTGGGGCTTTGCTAGCGGATGCATCGGATGCTGCGGGAGCCGATGATTGGGCCACTGCGGGGGCCAGGATGGAGTGTAGGAGTGCCATGGAGCGTAAGTGGAACTTCAGGTCCACTCGCCAGCTCAAGTAATTCTTGCCAGCTGCATCGAGTACCTCGAAATCGACGCTTGCCAATTTAGCCATTTTATCTATGCAATTTAAAGATAAGCATGAATTAAAATAAATTCAACAATCCATGTTTAAAGAAATTATTAAGTAAAAATGCGGGGATCGGCCAGATACCCAAAATAATACACAGTCCAAAGTCCGACTATAGTCCAAAGAAAAGAGAATGAAAAATACAACTTTGGAAACCCCGGGTGTGTCCCTATTTCTGCATCCGTCTTCTTATGCTGTTGCACCGAGCCTTGGCTATTTATACAATTTCCTCACTTACAAATTCTCTCAAAAAAAAGAAAAAGTGCAGGAAATGTAAATAGGTATGCAATGGCCGATCCCGAAAGACACATTTTTACTTATTTTAAACATCCACGCAGTTTATATGCTACAGGCATAAATTAAACAACCACGCATATATCTCAAGCACAAAAAATATATATGGAAAAAGTAAACTAGAAAATATAATTATCTCGTAGACCACGTGGAAACGTCATACACCGTTAGGTTAGTTAACTAACGGCAGAGCGGTCTCAGGATCTTTGAGATGATTATATTTTTTAAAAAAAATATTCTAGTAAACCATACATAATAATTTGCAAGAGAGATGTTTAAATAAATAGAGGAACATATAAATGTAATTATTGATTTTACAAAGTTTTTCTCATAAATTTCAATTTGCAAATTTAATTCTTCTTTAAAATTATGAAGAAGCCGAATTTGTGTAGAATTTGTGGCTTCGGGCCAAAAATTAATTTTAGTATAAGCGCTTGTGGCCCGTTCCGCGGTTCTGCAAAGTTGTTTGCAGCAATTATTATTGCTTCGGGCCAAAAATAAGCTATTAGCCTCGGGCTCGGCCTCGGGCTCGGCCTCGGGCCGCCCCCCTGCAGCGGGGGGCGGCGGCGCGGAAGGCCCCCCCGCTGCAGGGGGGGATCGGCCTCGGGCCGCCCCCCTGGAGCGGGGGACGACGGCGCGGAAAAGCCCCCCCCCCCCCCTCTACAGGGGGGATCGGCCTCGGGCCGCCCCCCTGCAGCGGGGGGGCAGCGGCGCGGAAAGGCCCCCCCTCTACAGGGGGAGCGTGGTCGGCGTTGTGGGAAGGCACCCTCCTCCGTCAGGGGGGAGGGGAGGATTTCATTTCGGTTCTTCTTCCCACCGAAGAATTTTAATAGCAAAAGGAAAAAAATTTCAGAGAAAAAACTTTGTAATAGGGATAAAAAAATTTTTTTCTCTTTTATTAGACTAATATTTTTTACTTGTATATTAAAACAATGTAAAAATTATTTAGTCTAATTTTATCTACAGGATTATAGGGTTTTACCTCTAGATCAATGATCTAGGGAAGAACGCGACGATGATCCGTAGAAATAATAATCCAAGCTCCCGAACGCTTTGAGGATGCCGCAACGCTCCAACGAACCGCCGCAGCAACCTTAGATTCCTTGCGCGTAGGGATGAATTTAGATGAAGATTTTTGCTCAAGAATGGAGAACACGTGCTGATAACGTGTTGGATGATAATGGACTCAAGAGAGAGAGAGATATCATTTCATTGCTAAGAATGAGTAACCATAGCAAAGAGCCATGGTGCTCTATTTATTTATCTCGTAGTGGGGAGGCCAAAAGCCTCTAGTAGACCAAGGGTCCCCATTACTCTAAGTAATGGGGGACCTAATGAATGGGTAATGAAGGAGGGGAGGCCAAAGGCCTCCCTCATTCATAACATATTTAGCCTACTAAATAATTGCCTGAAACCAATTCTTTAACGGGACTCTCCCTTGAGTAAAATCAAAAATAATCTCTATATTCCTTGTTGACCAATTATTTTATACATCCCTCTTGCATATTATAATCTATGTTTTACTAGGACTCTATTTTTCAAAATATAACTATCTCAAAGATCCTGAGACCGCTCTGCAGTTAGTCAACTAACCTAACGGTGTATGACGTTTTCACGTGGTCTACGAGATAATTATATTTTCTAGCTTCCTTTACAAATATGTTTTGCTTGAGATATATGCGTGGTTGTTCATTTTTATGCCAGTAGCATATTTATAACTGCGTGGATGTTTAAATAAGTAAAAATGTGTTTTTCGGGATCGGCCATTGTATACCTATTTACATTCCTGCACTTTTATTTTTCTTTTGAGAGAATTTGTAAGTGAGGAAATTTGTATTAAAAGCCAAAGCTCGGTGCAACTGCATATGAAGACGGAGATATATGGACCCAATTTGGGTTTCCAAAGTTGTATTTTTCTTTTTCTCTTATGGACTGTAAACGAACTTTGGACTGTGTACTATTTTGGGTATCTGGCCGATCCCCGCATTTTTACTTGTTAATTTCTTTGTGCATGAATATTTGAATTTTAATTAATTCATGCTCATTTTAAATTGCGTAGATAAAATGGCAAAATTGGCAAGCGTCGATTTCGAAGTCCTTGACTCTGCAGGGACAAATTACCTGAGTTGGCGAGTGGACCTGAAGTTCCACTTGCATTCGATGGCCCTCCTTGGGACCATTTTGGCTCCTTCCTCGGCCCCAGCAGCGGCCAAAGCTTCTGCTACTTCTAGCAGCAGCCCTACAACCACTGTATCATATGTATATAAGGCGAAAGCCATAATCTACATTAGGAAACATATAGATCGGACCTTGAAGGCCGAATACTTAACGGTTGAGGACCCAAAGGACCTATGGACAGCGCTGGAAGCACGGTATAAACATCAAATTGATGTTATATTACCCCGTGCCAGTTATGAGTGGGAAAACCTCAGACTTCAGGACTATAAGTCCGTCGCTGAGTATAATTCTGCACTTCATAACATCACCTCACGCCTGAAGTTGTGCGGTGAAGAAGTGACAGAACAACGCATGTTGGAAAAAACATTTACCTCGTTTCACGAGAAAGATGCAATCCTCATGCAGCAGTATCGTGAACGCAACTTCACGAAATTCTCTGATCTGATCTCATGCCTACTTAGGACAGAGCAAAATCGAGATTTACTGCTTGCAACTCATAACTTGCGTCCAGCTGGCACTGCCCCAATCCCTGAAGCTCACCATGTTTCTCCCCAGTAGTGGAAAAACAAGAGGAAGCCTAAAACACTAAAGGGAAAGCGGTAATGAAGCAACCAAGAGGTGCAGCTCTCCAGACAAACAAAAACAATAAAGGGAAACGAAACTTCACTTGGAAGCGAAAGAACACCGAGCATGTTTCACTTCCAAAGAAGACCTGGGAGGACAAATGCCATAGATGCGGCATGACTGGCCATTGGTCCAGAAACTGCCGCACTCCTCGCCACCTACAGGATTTATACCAGGCGAGCCAGAAGTCTCGACCTGAGACAAACTTGGCTGGTGTACTGCCGCCAACTGTCTTTACTGCTAAAGACTTCGAGAACGACGACCTACTCGATTGAGCACTATCTTTTATCTATGCATTTAGAATTCGATGTATCTTCATCTTTATTTTGCTTTAGTACGATCTTTTATTTTCGAATGTTATCTACATTTTCGCTCAAATAAAATTTCGTTTTTGCTTATATAGATGATGTCTGAGTGCCTAGTGGACAGTGCCTCGATGCACACAATCCTTCGCGATCATTACTATTTTAATAGCGTAAACAAATATGACGGTCCTGTTATCACAATTTCAGGACTGTCCCAAATAATCGAATGAACTGGTGAAGCTATTATATTGCTCCCAAATAACACAAGACTTCAAATAAATAATGCATTATTCTCTCCTAAATCAAATAGGAATCTCGTAAGTTTCAAGGATTTCCGTTTAAACGGATATCACTTAGAGACCAGAGATGAAAATAAGGTTGAATATCTAATTGTAACACGCCAAAAAGATGACCAGAAGATCATCTGCGAGCGATTCAAGTGACTCCAGTCGGGTCTCTACCAAACATACATTCAACCAGTAGAAGCCAATATGATTGAGCACCAGACGTGCCAATCACTGCCAGAGTTCCAACTCTGGCACAATAGACTTGGTCACCCTGGAACAGCAATGATGCACCGCATCATCACTGAATCCCGTGGACACAAATTGAAGAACCTGAAGATTCTTCAAAGGGGTGACTTTCCATGTCTCCCTTTTTTCAAGGGAAAACTAATAACGAGACCATCCCTCCTGAAAGTGGGATTAGAGTCTCCTGGTTTCCTTGAGAGAATACATGGCGACATTTGCGGGCCTATTCACCCCGCAAGTGGCCCATTTCGGTACTTCATGGTACTGATTGATGCATCAACCAAATGGTCTTATGTGTGCCTCTTGTCCACCCGCAACCTAGCTTTTCCAAAGCTATTGGCACAAATAATAAGGTTGCGTTCTCATTTCCCCGATAACCATATCAAGAAACTACGTCTTGATAATGCGGGAGAATTTACTTCACAAGTCTTCGAAGACTATTGCCGGGCAACAGGTATTGAAGTTGAACATCCGGTAGTACATGTTCACACCCAAAACGGATTAGCTGAGTCTCTTATAAAGAGACTCCAGTGGATTGCACGTTCAGTGCTTATGCAATCCCAGTTGCCTGTGGATGCTTGGGGGCATGCTATTTTACATGCCGCATCACTTATTAGGATAAGACCCTCTGGAGGTCACACTTTATCCCCGATGCAACTAGCATACGGCGCACCTCCGGATATCTCTCATTTGAGAGTGTTTGGTTGTGCGGTATATGTCCCAATAGCACCACCTCAGAGGACCTAAATGGGTCCTCAGCGTCGTCTCGGTATATATATTGGGTTTGATTCACCCTCTATTATCAGATACCTTGAACCCCGGACGGGTGACGCATTCAAGGCACGCTTTGCAGACTGTGAATTTAATGAGAAAATTTTTCCGAAACTAGGCACACAGTCTAAGAAGCCAGAAGCTTCTGAGACCATTAGTTGGGACCAGAAGTCTTTGTCCCTTTACGATCCGCGTACTAATCTGTGTGAAAATGAGATCCTGAAGATCCTTCACATCCAGAATACAGTACATTTATTACCGGATAAATTCACAGACAACCAGAAGATTGTCCATTCACACGTCCCTGCTGCCAATACGCCAGCTAGGATTGACATCCCCATAGATGGATGCAACCCACCGGCAGCAGATTTGGCTTTACCTCAAATGAAAAGAGGACGTCCACCAGGTTCAAAAGATAAAGTTCCTCGAAAGAGGAAGACTCCTGGTGATACTAAGATTATCCCTCCACAGGATGCTGAGCTCAGACCAGCTACTTTTCCCCTCCTGATTTACCCAGCAGAGGAAACAATAGGAGAAACATCATTAAATTTTGTACGTACTGGAGAAGTACTGGACAGAAATAGCATAGTCGTCGTCGACGATTTTGCGTTCGATATTGCCGTTCACGTCACTGAATATGATGATGACGTCGAACCACGATCTCTGGCGGAATGTAAACGCCGAGATGATTGGCCAAAGTGGAACGAGGCAATAAGAGTAGAGCTGGACTCACTCTTGAAACGCAAAGTCTTTGGACCGGTAGTCCAAACACCAGTAGGTGTAAAACCTGTGGGATATAAGTGGGTTTTCATAAGAAAAAGAGATGAAAATAATGTGATCGTTCGCTATAAGGCACGCCTTGTAGCCCAGGGATTTTCCCAAAGACCGGGGATTGATTACGAAGATACGTATTCTCCGGTCATGGATTCGATCACTTTCCGATTTTTAATAAGCCTAACTTCTCTGGAAAGCCTAGAAATGCAGCTCATGGACGTTGTGACTGCATATCTATATGGCGATATAGATAAAAATATCTATATGAGACTCCCTGATGGGTTTAATCTACCCCAAGAGATGAAAGAGATACCTCGGGAAGTATTCTCCGTAAGGCTACATAGATCATTATATGGTCTAAAACAATCGGGAAAGATGTGGTATAACAGACTTAGTGACTTTCTTGCACAGCAAGGATTCACGAATAACGAAGTGTGCCCTTGTACCTTTATCAAAAGAACGGGAATAGGATTCGTCATCATAGCTGTATATGTAGGTGACTTAAATCTCATAGGATCTCCTGCAGAGATCAAAGAGATATCTGAAAGCCTTAAACATACTTTTGAAATGAAAGACCTAGGCAAAACATAGTATCGTCTTGGCTTACAGATAGAACACCTAAGAGGTGGAATCCTATTACACCAATCTAATTACACAAAGAAACTTCTACACAAGTTTCATATGGATAAATGTCATCCTTTAGGTACTCCTATGGTCGTAAGATCACTAGATGTACAAAAGGACCCCTTCCGGCCACTGGAAGAGTGGGAGGAGATACTGGGTCCTGAAGTACCCTACCTCAGTGCCATTGGAGCACTTCTATATCTGGCTAACTGTACGCGGCCCGATATAGCGTTTACAGTTAATCTTCTAGCCAGACACAGTGCAGCGCCCACAAAGCGCCACTGGAACGGAGTAAAGCATCTTCTACGATACCTTCAGGGTTCCATTGATCTTGGACTTTACTACCAGAGAGGTGCCTCCCCCAAATTGTTTGGTTATGCTGATGCAGGTTATCTCTCTGATCCGCACACGGCAAAATCCCAAACTGGTTTTGTTTTTACCTACGGAGGTACTGCTATCTCCTGGAGATCGGTGAAGCAAACCACAACAGCTACATCATCCAACCATTCAGAGCTCATTGCGATCCACGAAGCAAGCAGAGAGTGTTATTGGCTACGATCCATCGTCCAACACATTCTTCAATCTACTGGCCTGAAGACCGGTGATTTGGAGCCTACCGTTCTGTTTGAAGATAACGCTGCATGCATTGCTCAACTTCAAAAAGGCTACATCAAGGGCGACAGGACGAAGCACATATCTCCCAAGTTTTTCTGGACACATGAGCTAAAGGAGGACAAGCAGATCGAAGTTCAGCAGATACAATCCTGCAATAACTTAGCTGATCTTTTTACTAAGTCTTTGCCCAAATGTATTTTTGTAAAACTTGTAAAGAACATTGGCATGCGACAACTGAAAGACCTGCAAGCCTGAAGCTTGTACGGATCAGGGGGAGTAACCTGTGGGTTGCACTCTTTTCCCTTAAGCTGTTGGGTTTTTCCCACTGGGTTTTCCACAGCTAAGGTTTTAACGAGGCAAACACTCTTACTCTGGATCCAGAAGTATCCACCCCTCTTTGTCTCAAATGCTGAGACCAAAGTGATGAATGGGTAAGGGAGAGTGTTATGAATGAGGGAGGCCTTTGGCCTCCCCTCCTTCATTACCCACTATCATTAGTCCTCATTACTATGAGTAATGGGGACTCTTGGTCTCCTTGAGGCCTTTCATCTCCTCCCCTATATCAATATATAGAGAACCATGGCCTATGGCCATGGTTACTCATTCCTTTGGCTATGAAAGCTTCTCTCTCTATCTCTTGAATCCAATTATCTTATAACAATTTTTTATTTGTTCGGTTGAAAAGTGATATTATGAACGGTAAATGTTGGAAAAATTGTTATCTATCATGTTTACTGTTTTACTGTTTTGATGGGGGGAAAAGTTACATGTAGATAGTTATTATAAAGAACAAAATAAAAGGCTAGATTGCAAAAATATAAAAAACAAAATAAAAGAGATCATATGGACTTTACATGGTTCTATGTATATGAGAATGAGATTTCATTCACTATGAATGAATATATGATTAAAATATTGTGTTGGTTGACAGTGACACATCTTCAAGTTTGAAATACAACACAAGAATGATAAACCTATGCTTATTCCTAAGATGTCTTTTTATAGGGTTGAAATAACTCTTAAATTTCCTAATAATTCTTCCAATTTATGTGACGTGACACTAGAAATGTCTCATTGTATTCTAATTTATATATCCCTAAAGGTGATTTTTGTGAGTCTAATTTATGTAGCCATTACAGTTGGCTCTTGCTATTCAAATATCATCTCTTCGCATTCCACGTTGTATTGCCATTATGATTGCTTCTTCGCATCACAATAGTGTTTTATTAAGACACTAACTATTGCCTGTGCGTATAGTGTACGGGCATGCCCAAAAAAACCCCACACACAGGAGGATGCTTGGCCTACGAAAAATGGTAAAGGAGATGGAAGAGTGGGGGGGGGGGGGGGGGGGGGGGGGTGTGTGTGTGTGTGTGTGTGTGTGTGTGTGTAATGTCTAGGGGTAAAGGCAGGAGAAGTCTCATGGGCAAAGTCATAAATTAGGGGTTTAGGAGGGGAGAAAGCCCTAATGGCAATCATGTAAATAAGTGGGCAGACAATGGGGTATTTCGGGTTTTACATGGTTTTTTTTTGGGTGGTTGAAAGGTCGATGGTATAATCGGGGGGCTGGGATTGACTCACGGGTACCCTGTAGGACAAACCCGTGAGACGTCCCCCACAGATGTATAGTAGATAATTCTCTTCATATCAAAAAAAAAAAAATACCATTAACTAAATCTAAAAAATTAAAAATTAAAAAAATCAATGGCACCATGATTTGCCCACATCCTGATTCTCCTCTCTTTCTTTCTTTTCTCATTATTTAAGATGCATGCACATTTTACAAATGGAACTTTGCTCAATCAACCTCAACCCAAACATTGCAAACTTGTATGTCACCAAAAGAATCCCCTCATATTTACATTTCATACGGATCTCCTTTGTTCCCGAAAAAAAATTAAAGAATTTCAGATATTGGAACAACATTTATCGTCCACTCATTAGAGATTAACCTCAAATTCAACAAGCCCATGATCATAGCGTATGTATTATGAGGAAGTAGTGCTTCTAACAATCTCCCCTGACGTCCTCCTCTGCATCATCGACTTGGCCTCCGCCAGCACTTTGCTCACCTCCTCATCTCCCGCCATTTCTTTGATCAGCACCTCATAATCCTGCGCTGCCGCCGCCCATCTCCCCATCTGATAACACACACATCAGTCAGTGCCAAAACTAACAGTTGCAGCTCACAAATCTTTTAAACTACTCACCTTGGCGCTGCAGTTGGCTCGCCTCAGCCTTGCTTTCGTATAACAATGCCGGACCCTAAGCGCCGCGTTGCAGTCTTCTAGTGCCTTTTCCCACTGGCCGAGCTTGGACCGGGAGGCCGCCCGATTGCAGAGGAGGACGGCGTTGCCGGGGTCATGGTCCAGGCCCTCGCCATAGGCGAGCGACGCCTCCCTGAACTTGGATGCCTTAAAGAGCTCGTTGCCTTTTGACCGGGCTGACGCCGCTGCCTGTGTTCTCCGCAGCATGGCGCTCACCTCCCGGCTGCTGCCGTCAAGCTGCGCAGCTCTTTGCGCCGCTGCAACCGCCTCGTCGAACCTTCAACGCCAATTAAAGAAAGATCGGTGAGTTCCCGAATTTGATCTTCGATGGTTAGTATATGGTGTATGCGACTAACCTGCCCACGGCCATGTCAACCTGAGCCTGGATCATGAGGATGTATCCGATAACGGGGGCAGCGAAAACCTTCGAGGCTGCGTCGATGTCGAATCCAGGCGCGCGGCTTAGAGCTTCATCGGCCTCGTCGTGCCTGTGGAGCTTGATCAGTGCCTCTGCTTGCCATGCCAATACCTTTACAAACACCCCAGCAAACAAATTATGCAAGTGTGACGATGGGAACTGAAACGATTGCCAGAGCGTACCTGAGGAGCAGAGTCGGCACCAAAAGAAACGGCGGCGCGCGACTCTTTGAGCATCGTGTGCCAGTCCCTTGTCCTTCGAGCTTCGGTGCACCGCGCTAGATGTCTTTGCAGAGTCTGGCCCTTCGAGATGTCGGCGGGATCTGCTTCCTTTTGGGCTTGCTTGTAGTGCTGAATTGCTTTCCCTGCGTCGCCTAATCTGCAATTGCGCAGTTTGCAGTGAGATGTCGATGTTCGTTTGTTGCTCTCTGTTTGATTGATCATAAGCCAATTATACCTCAAATAGAGATTGGCCAACCGGTTATGCGCCCGGTAATATGCCGGATCTATCTGGACTGCCTCCTTACACTCGCCCGCCGCCTCAAGGACCCGACCCAAACCCGTTAAGGCAGCCGCCTTGTTGCTCCGGTACGAGGCCTTACCCGGATCCAATGCGGCCGCCCGGTCATACAAAGCCAATGCCTCTGAAAACCTGCCCTTGCTGAACTCCTTGTTTCCAACCTCCTTCAGCTCCTCCGGATCCATTCTCTTCGACAATGCCCGGCATAGCACCTGAGGACCACCGGTATCCGTACCCGCATCCACTTGACTCTTCGATACTTCATTACCCGTTGGCCGATTTGCAACGGGCATGTAGCCGCTTTTCGGATCCTTGTTGGAGCTCTGGTTGGTCCGAATATTGCCCAGATTCCCGTACACCATAACATTCCCTGAGGTGGCCCTGACCAGTTTACTGTTCCCTTTGGCCTTTTGGTAGTCGTACAGCAAGCTCTCCAGCTCACCGGAGATGCCATTCCCCGGCACGGGCACGGGTGCGGGTCTGGCCGCGGGAATCGCCTTCACCGGACCCGGCTGGATAAGAGCGGGTTTCCTTGGGTTCGGCATTACTGGCTTTGGTTTGAATGCCGGCCTCGCGGCAGGGACCGCCATCTGGTTGTTAACGGGTCGGACCACGATGGAGGTGTCGACCGACCCGGTCTGCCTCTTAACGGGCTTCGGGTCTGGGTTGGCCGGAGGGGGCGCATGGGGGAGGGAGCTGGTGGAGGCGGCACGGCGGTGGTGGTGGCTGGCCCGCCGGCGGAACATGGCGACGAAAATGCCACAGCCGGCCGACTTCTTGGCCTCTCCCATTGCTCTCTCCTAAGCTATGTGCAACGTAGTATTGCGATTTTGGTTTGGATCAAGGAGAGAAGGGATTTAAAAGGTGGCGGGCAATTGGGGCTGATTCTTGGTAGCCGGTTGCCATTGTTGTTGGAGTAAAGAAATGAGAGGAGAACGAATTGTGGAAGGAGACTAAGTAGAATATAATAATTTAAATAAAAAGAAAATTAAAGATGGGGGAAAAGGTGTAGATTGCTTGAGATGAAGGGAGAAGAGAACATGGAAAGGACTCAAAGGAGAAGGGGTCTGCTCCTAAAGGTGGGGGCCTAAAGGAGGAGAAAAAAAGGTTAATCTTGCTTACATTTTTATTTGATTTCGTTAAGATGATAATAATAAATGGGAATTTTGGAGGGGTTTTTTGGATGATGATGTTGAGCTGTGTTTGTTTTGTTGGGGAGAGAGACTCGGAGGGTGGAGAGATGTACGTCTCTAATTAAATAGCAAAGGATGGTTATTTTCAATTTTTTATATTTTTTATAATTTCATTTTTGATAATTTTGGGCAGCTGGTTGCCAACTCCATCAAATTCGGAAATGGGTATTTATATATATATATAATCGAAAAAAACAGGGTGAATATCATCACGTATGTGGGTGCATTGCACGAACAAAAAAAAAGGCCAGCTCAACAATCATCATCATCAAACGATAGACAATTGGCAACGGTAACAATAGGATGATGTTTTTGATTAATAAATAAACACAAAAGAAAATGATGAGACCGGTCAAAATTTAAAAGCCTGGCCAGTCCAAAAATTTGCTGTTGACTTGGTTCAAACGGATCTTTGTCCGGCCTTGTATCTCCCTAATAATGGATCACAAATTCCGGATTCAAACCCAATAACAGTAATCAATGAAGATTTGAGAAGAAATTGCTGAATTTTGACAAGAAATGACTCTAGGTAATACTAGAGATATCCAAGGACACCATGAGAACAGATACTTTTTTTTTGTGGAGTGAAAGCACAAAAAGTTTGTTAAACGCAATTCGACGTATTGAATTAAGGTATTATGCGTGAAGCATACATAATCTCAAGCAGTATCCTTAGAACTAACAACTACAAGCATGTTTAACACAAACTAATCCATCAGCAAACAAAAAATAGAGAGAAAAAGAAAGGGAAAAAAAGCATAGCAATATATAAGTACCCGATACAACTCTCTAAAGAATCTCAATGATAATAGGCAACAACTTCTACAGGCACTTAGAAATCCCATTATGGTTTGCAACGATGAGATCTCTATATCAAAAGAAAGCTTGCATAATAACAATATGGTTCTTTTCAGAATAGAATCGTAATATTTTAAAAAATGCATAATCTGCGACAGGAGAACAGAAGCCGTAGTTTTTAATTTCCACAGCCCACATACCACTAAAAAGTAATAAAAATAAAACAAAATCTCGGATCATTGAGTCTTCAGCAGTTGTATGCAGAACCAATCAACAGGGCAAGGCCATGTATGAACATGTATGATCACAAATGTTTCCCATATTGTTCACTCTATATTTCCATATCAGACTGATCGATTTTCGAATACCAAGTGTATAATAAACTTCTGGCTATTATCTTCAGATAATTTTTGGTTCTGTCATATCATAAATAGTTTTCCCTAACAATCTCACATATTCGCATAGGACATAACTGTTGACACCAAACAATTTTGCATACACATTAAGAAACAAATCATGTATGAAGAACATAAACAAATTTTTGACAATTGACTATCAGGCTTCTTAAAAGTACTTGAATTTGAAACTACTTCTGATGTACCTACAACTCACAATATTTTATGTAGACAAAATTGTTTATATGTTACAACGTGATCTTAGAAGTTGATAATTGTGATTGCACAGATTTAATTAAAAAAGAACGAGAAGACCATAGGGGTGCAAATAAAGGGAGGAAAATGCGAACAAGCCCTAAACAGTCATAAATGAACAGTGTAATAAGAACTAATGCTTGTGAAGGTGGGAAAACTAAGTACAACAGCAAAATTATACACCCAATTCTAGATTACAGGATTCATCTGTGTAGAATTTCTGGATATATATTGATATTTGCAATGAACTATAATTTTGCTGTGCATAATCTTGATTTTACAGGATTCATCTGTGCATAATCTTGATCCTCTAAAAGTTCTGTAGTAGTTATATCAAATGTTCCGCAAGTTCAACATCATATAGTTTATCTCCAACTTTCCAGTACAGGAACTTTATTTGGTCTAGTCTCAATATAATACGATATAAATTAATAAACAACCTGCACAGCCCTCATAATCTATATGCCTAATAAAATCATCCATAACACACACCACAAGAGAACTTGATGTCGATGCCTGATGTGAGCATATAGTGAGAAATCTATCAGTACAATGCAGACTCTTGGGGTTTGTCCGTGGTCTCAAACATGTCCTCCCGCTGTTCCCAAAATCAATCCTAGCTTTTCATTTATCAAAATCATTAGGATCCCAACCAAAAATTTTCAATTAAATTAACCCTTTTGTCCATGTAACAATGACAATAGTTGGAATCATGTGGGTGGTCAAGTAGATACTAGAGAAGGGGTGATTAATATTTCAATAAATCTTAAAAATTTCCTCTAAAAATCTACCTAGAGTTACAATTGATGTTATCCAAATTTCATTCTAATAAACAATTTCTCAAGCAGATAATGAGTATGTAGCGGAAATGAAATTGCAATAGAAAGACAACACAAAGATAATCAAGCAGATATATCCTGATTCAGATATCCAAGTCCCACTTGGCCTATCATACATCCAGCCACACTCGAGTCCCACTCGACTAATTCCACTATTTTTCCAAATAATGAAATTACAATTGCCTCTTCGC
The DNA here is from genome assembly GCA_030789695.1 of Scilla litardierei. Lineage (NCBI taxonomy): Eukaryota > Viridiplantae > Streptophyta > Magnoliopsida > Asparagales > Asparagaceae > Scilla > Scilla litardierei. The sequence goes on from CM061131.1 coordinate 4,756,018, forward strand.
AAGGGATCGTTCTTATAACCAATTTCTTTTCAAGAAATTACAACTTACCACCTCAACTCTTTGATGGTTTTCTTAACTTACTCTTTTGATGAATACTTACACTTTTCATATAGCCTTACTTTGAAGCCTGTGGAGTGAGTTTTGGCTATAGTGTGATCCCCAAAATATAGTGAAACTAAAGCTTTTAGTAAATCAAGAATTTTGGCCAAAGAGATTTAAGAAAAATATCAAAATATAGGCCAAAGAAGAGTTTTGAGAACTTTGGAAGAACTTAGAAAATATTTTTAAACCTCAATTAATGCTCATAAATTCATAGCATAAAAGCCCTAGCAACTCCACTTAAATCGGTGTGAAAACCCGTTAGAAAATCTTCCCAAAAATACCATTCAAACGACCACTAAACAAAGTTCTGTAAAATCTGGAAATCTGTCGTGAGTTCAAATTAGTCGACCATTGTGTTAGAAGTAGTCGACTACATTTATAACAGATGTCGACTATTTTATAACGGAGGTCGACTACTTTGGAGACCAGAAAGCAAAGTTCTTCTCACATTCAAACCAGTCGACTAAAATCACAAATCGGTCGACTACTTTTCTGATATATGGGTTTTTAGCATTAAAAACTTCATGAAATCATTTCAAAATATTTTTAAAACATTTGTACAACATGTTGTAATCCTTAGTGTGTATGAGCTTCTAACAAGGCTTTAACTTGCTAGATATAAATAAATAAAATTACATCACTAATAAAATTACATGGAAGTCCCAAGTGAAGCTTTTTTCATTCTTCTAGCTTCATTTAATCCATTTGCCTTGATTGCTCATCACGTAGTCCCTTGAGTGTTATAATTGATTGTCTTTAAGTTCATGCACTCAAAAAATATTAGATGCACAAATTATTGTTCATCATCAAAACCACATGGTTCAAAACTCAATATCTCCAACATTCTCACCCTTTTGATGATGACAAACAATTCATGCATAAAAATCAAAAATATTTTCATAAAATATTTTCAAACATGCATGGCATCTAATATCTCTCCCCCTTTTGTTATCAACAAAAAGATATTCTATTAAAATGATCTCTCCCCTTTTGAAAACATATAAAGTTTTAAAATTTTCCCATATGCATAATTCTCCCCCCTAAAGCTGTGCATGAGTCAAAAGAAAAAATAGGTGTGACTTAATATCTTAAAATGAGAATGTATGACAAATAATTTTGCAAAAATATTTAGCAAAAGCTTTTATCAATAGCTATTGCTCCCCCTGCAAAAAAGCTTAATTTTTGTCCTCCCCCTGCAAACATGCAAATTTCATTTTCATTTGGAGGCAAAGCAAGCAATTTCTTTTCTCCCCAAATGTGCTTGAGTACCTAAAGAAAATCATGAGATTTTGGTTCTCATTTTTTTTGAGTCCATGGAGTTAGTAATCAAAAATTAGGGAACCAAACCCATTAGGGTCTTGATTTCCTATCATATGAAAATCTATAATCATAACAAAATTGAATAGTATCCATAAAACTAGAAATGTATTTGTCTTTCATTTGAATTGTTCCTCTCTTGGGATCCAAACTTTGACATACCCATTTTTAGCCTTTGGGACCCTAGATGATGAGTACCCTTAGAATATTGATGGGTCACATATCCTAAGCCATGTTTGCTAGATGAAGGTTTTTGTGAGCTAATTATATCATCCAATTTTTCTTTGCCTTTGTTAAACCTAGCAACATTGCTAACCATATGTTTGGCCTTAATGACGGTCATGGTATTTTCCAAGGCACTAAACCCATCACTAAGGTTCTTGTAATCTACACTAAGCTTCATATTCAATTCCTCTAATTCTTTATTCTTGCTAACCAATTTTAAGTTCGCTTCCCTAATCTTCTCTAAATCAAGATCAGAAGAATTAGTATTGCAATTTTTATGCATTTTCTTAAGAGTCAAAAGTTCTATCAAATTGTTCTTATATTTGGCATAAAGCTTGCTATACTCATTTTCTCACTCCTTCTCATCACTAAAAGAGTTATCACTAGAGTCTGAGTAATATGAATTTACCTTATTGTCGGTTTTGGCCATGAAGCACATATATGCCTTCTCTTTTCTTTCTTCCTTTTCGCTTTCGGATGATGAATATAATGAAGATGATGATGAATCATCTGTTTTCATGGGACTCCTATCTCATGCGACAAATGCCTTTCTCTTTGGCTTCTTGAGCTCCTTCTTGTCCTTTCTCTTTCTTTTTAGCAATGGGCAACTCTCTTTAAATGTCTCGGTCTATTGCACTCAAAATAAATAGGTTCTTCAGATAATCTATGTTCGGCGAGAGTTAATTACCATAAGGATTTTCTTAAACCCCCTGGAGATGAGAGCTAGTTGCTCCTCGACATCATCTCCGGATTTTTCTGTTTCGGATGTAGCTTTAAGGGCTAGAGTCTTCTTGTTCTTTTTCACCTCTTTATCTTTCTTTTGTTGGAGCTTGTTCTCGTAGGCAGTGATGTTTGTTATCAACTCTTCTAAGGTGAGCTTAGAAGTATCATTTTCTTCTTCAATGGTGATGATCATCCTCTTCCATTCTAGTGTGTGACTATCAAGTAACTGGTCACATGGTCTTCTTGGGTGTACTTCTTGTCTAATCTTGAGAGGGTGTTGATGATCTCCGTGAAGCAGGCAAACATCTCTGCAATTGATTCTCCCGTCTTCATTTCAAAATTTTGGTACCCACTACCATAAAGAGAAACTTTAGAAGATTTAATCTTAGAGTTTCCTTCATACGTTACCTCTAAGATTTTCCAAATCTCATGAGCGGATGTAGCACTTGCTACTCAATTTGTTTCCGCGATGTTGAGAGCACAAAGAAAAGTGTTGGTTGCCTTTAGCTCAACATGTCTCTATCCTTTTCGGCCTTGGTCCATTCATTCTCATGCTTTGATGGTGGCACATACTCCTCTATCAAGCTCCACATATCAAAGAATATGGATTAGCAATATATCCGGATGTGATTCTTTCATGTCCTGTAGTTTGTTTCGGTCAACATTGGTGGACGGTTGGTAACGATCTTCGAGACACTTGTCATTGTTGTCGATGCTTGTTGACGCCATCCAATCACCTAGCTCTGATACCACATATTGGGATCATGTGGATGGTCAAGTAGATACTGGAGGATGGATGAGTAGTATCTCCATAAAACTTAAAAATTTCCTCTAAAATCTACATAGAGTTACAATTGGTGTTAGCTAAATTTAACTCTAATCAATAATTTCTCAAGGAGACAATGAATATGCAGCGGAAATGAAATTGCAAGAGAAAGACAATACAAAGATAATCGAGTACAAACACGAGATATATCCTGGTTCAGATATCAAAGTCCCACTTGGCCTATCCTACATCTAGCCACACCCAAGTCCCAATTGGCTAATTCCACTATTTCCCAAATAATGAAATTACAATTGCCTCTTCTCACGAGGTCTTTCTTACAACCAAATTCTTCTTAAGAAAATACAACTTAGCACCTCAACAATTTGAGAATTTTCTCAACTTATTCTTTTGATGAATACTTGCACTTTTCTACAGCCTTACTTTGAAGCTTGTGGAGTGAGTGTTGGCTATAGTGTGTCAGTGTGATCTCCAAAATATGGTGAAACTAAAGCTCTTGGGAGATCAAGAAATTTGGCCAAAGAGATTTAAGAAAAATATCAAAACATAGGCCACGGAAGAGTTTTGAGAGCTTTGAAAGGACTTAGAAAATGTTTCTGAAACTCAATTAATGCTCATAAATTCATGGCATAAAAGCCCCAGCAACTCCTCTTAAATCGGTGTGAAAAACCGTTGAAAATCTTCCCTAAAATACCCTTGAAACGGATATAAAAACAAAGTTCTGTAAAATCTGGAAATCTGTCGTATAGTTCAAATTAGTCGACCATTGTGTGTTAGAAATAGTCGACTAATTTTATAACGGATGTCAACAACTTTTATAACGGATGTCGACTACTTTGGGAACCAAAGCGCAAAGCTCTTCTCCCATTCAAATCAGTCGACTAAAATCAAAAATCAGTCAGTCGACTACTTTTCTGATATATGGGTTTTTAGCATTAAAAACTTCATGAAATCATTGCAAAATATTTTTAAAACATTTTTAAAACATTTTGTATGTGATCCTTAGTGTTTGTGAGCTTCTAACAAGGCTTTAACATGCTAGATAAAAATAAATAAAATTACATGGAAGTCCCAAGTGAAGCTCTTTTCATCCTTCTAGCTTCATTTGATCCAGTTGCCTTGATTGCTCATCACTTAGTCCCTTGAGTGCTACAATTGATTATCTTTAAGTTCTTGCAATCAAAAGAGGTTAGATGCATAAATTGTTGTTCATCATCAAAACCACGTGGGGTGAGACTCAGTATCTCAACAATAACAACCATTAAATATGATTGATATATCTCGGAACTCAAGTAATTGTGGGGATTTAAAAGAAAATTCATTCTATGAGAATAAGTAGTAAAATTTTAAGTTCAAATTTTAATAAACTCTCCAAAGAAAAAAGTGATTGTGCATGTGCCGAAGATCTAGTATGCGTGTGTGTAATCACATCAATGGGAATGATAACGAATCTTGTCGTGCTTTATACCTCCACAAATGGTTTGAACCCAACACACGCTATGTGTCCATTCATTATTCCGTGCGTCATCAACCCTCTTGCAATTCGCCTAAATGCCCATGCTTGTTAACAATAGTTTGCCTTAGTCTACCTGTAATATTATTTTGATATTATTCATGTAAATTTGTTGCTTTTATGTACTAAAATACAAAGATCATTATTTCTGTATATATTCTATTTCTATATGTTGTTGAAGATATGAGAAGTATATGGTTTCTGTATTTTGAACCACAAAATGATTTTTTGTTTCATTTTTTAGTAATTTTGTATTGACAACGCGCTTGCAATAATCTGCAATTGCCAAATGTCAGCACCTTTACCATGTTCTATACAGTCCACAGAATTTGACTAATACAAGAAAAGAGGAAGAAAACTTAGATGGAAATTCTCTGGAAAAGCTCCATGGGAACTAGCATTATCCCAAAGCACAAGGCACAATAGCTGAGGGAAAACATAAAAATAAAAATAAAAATAAAAATCAAGGTACTTGATCAGAATCGGAAGGGCAACCCTTATTGATAGCAATTATGTAAACAAGATAACATCTATAAACAAAACAATGATGCACTTCTTACAATTTTCATCCTGAGTAGAGTACAGAAAAGCGCAGAAGAATTAGCAGTATGCAATCGGAACCCAGTGCAGTTTCGTGTCCGACAGATAGAAGATTTTATGATATGAAGTTCAGATCTCTCATGAAACTGCATAGCAGTTGACCAATGCATTCAGAAGTCAAGCTAAGTCAATGTCAGTGTTTCTTCGCGGTGAGAATGAGGTAAAAATTTTCATGAAACTACTAAACAGTTGCACCTGCATTTGTAAGTAACCATCACACAGTCTGTCTCTTGGAATAATGATGTATACTGTTTCCAAGGAATAGCGAAGAACAGTCCTTGCCCTACAATCTTTCGAGACGAGATTTTTTTTCGGGCATTGCCTAAATATATCAATCACCATATCAATTTCTATCTTAAAAAAGATGCAGTTCAATTGATCAAACTGCTTTCAAAGACTGGTGCTAAGACAAGAACATTACCTTTTCAAAATAAAACCTAAATATAGATTGTTGTTCATTTTGCTGCCTTCTTCACCTCTCTAATAATTACATCAGCCAACTCTGATGCATCATATTCAACACCAAAAATTTTCACAATTTCCATGTTTGGATCAAATAGATACCTGCAAGTAAACGTGACAGGGTCATAATCAAGCACCAGGACCGAAACTTGCTGATTTTATTTAACTCAGGTAAAGGGATTGATTACATGTTGTTTGAAGATTCAACAAGATAATCTTGGCCTTCTTCATCAACTTTCTTAAAGTAAACACGGTACTCCTGTGCCATTTGTCTTACTGCGGTAATGGGGCCTGTAAGTCCTATAATTCTGGAATCAATTTCTGCAATGCAAAATGGCATCAACTAAATCAATATCAATATTGAAATTTCAATTGTAAAATAAAACAATATATAGAATATGAGAATTTTCCTAGGGAGCTAATTTCCCAGAAAACAACCTTGAAGATATGCCCGGAGCTGATCAGGTGTATCACGCTGTGGATCAATGGTAATAAACACGGGTTTTAGCTTAAAATTGTGTTGCGATTCTGTGGAAGGGAGAAGGGAAAATGATCCATAAGCATCAGTGATAAGGATAAATTAAGGGTGAAGTAATCTCATAATAGCTCAATCGTATTTTAGTAGCAAAAAACACGGATTGTTTTCCCAACTAAGAACACAAAATTAAAGGCGAAAAACTAATGACAGTGTACCAGGTTCAAAAAATAGATGCCAAAGTACCGACACTTCATACTCAATCAATTTAAATGGAACCATATGATAGTTGTCGATGAATATTACAGGCCAACCAAAAATGGCAAATTAAATCCTAAATGCTATCCTGATCAGCTACTCTGCATACCAAGTGTCCCAAATAAATATCACACATAAAATATCAAACGCATAGATCACAAATCCCTACCATTTCAAAACTCTAGTAACACAAGAAAGAAATGTCATAAGAAACTGTACCTAGTATGTCGGTGGCCTTAGCCATCTTCTGAACTTCTTCTGGGCCAACATCAGGGGAAGAAGTATATCCAAAGTACATGAGTATCCAATTCCCACGAAAATCACGGTCAGTTACCACTCGATTTTCCAAATCATAAAGTTCAAATGGCCCTCCAATCGCTGGTTTATTATTTTTTAATTCAGAACCAGCATCTTGATGTGATCCTGAGAGACAGGAACTAAATTTGTTACAATCTACCAAAAAAGCCACAAAGATCATTAGTGTAAACATGTAGTCATGTACTTGGAAATTGCAAAACAATAAGATAAGAAAATATAAAAAATGAGGTCTCTATTGTAAGGTATGTATTCTAGAACAGGCCCCTAGACCCAGGTTAAAAATGTGAATTAATATGATGGCATACTTTAAAATATATTCACAAAATGTCTATCATGTAAGAAATAATAAGACTTAGTTGTCTGAGGCTTTGCTTTAGAATATGATATTAACAATTATATGACCATTGTTTTTCCTGAATAACGACCACAGGCTTTCCAAAATCTTCCTTGCATTCTCTGATGAATAGCAACGATATGTTTGCATTTTTCTCATAATGATATTTAGGATGGCTATAAATTTTCTCTGGCATATGATTGCAATCCATTTCCAACATATGATATCTCTATCAAGATGTAATATATGCAAGAAGGCTTCCCGCACAATGTAAATTCTTTTACTGTAATTGCCTTGCTACGAGTTCCATTATGATGTTATGTTTCTTAGGGAACATCTACATCAATATACATTTCCCTTGCATCATGCCAACCATGTTTTTAAGGTAAAGTTGCCCCATATTGGAAATGTTAAGAAAAAGTGAGGAACATAGTTGGGCTCTAACTAACAGTTCAAACTTTTGGGTTAGGGTGTCTTAACCAAGATAACACCTTGCCCGTTATTCTCCATTTCTAGCACATGCAAATAGTGTGGAAAGTGTTTCTGTTTCCCGTATCATATATAAGCTTGGTTCCAATGCAAAGGTCAGCATTGTATAAGAGAAAGTTTATTTAATCTCAATAGAATTTCTCTAATGAAATAACAGAAAACATACACGAAATCACTGAAAAACTAACTTGATGCAATATACCGGACTTACTTTCATTTGAATAGTTTATATAAATAAGCAGATACAACCAGTTGCAACTTCCACCACTAAAATGGTTCATTTGTGAGTATAGCTGCTTTCCAGATTAGAATTAATTGAGCACATTGGAACCAATTATTTAAATAAAGAAGATCATATGGGAAAAGTACAATGCATGGATACCTACATAGTACATAGAACCGCATAGAAAAAGTGCTTCAGTAAAAGGAAGCATGCAATTCAATCATGGTAGAGATTAACAACAAAAAAAGTAAAATCAAACTATTTTGGACAATTCTAGGTTTTCAATCATGTAGTTGATAATCAAAACAATATTTTCAGCACAGATAGACAAGAAAAATACCCTTTGGAATTGCTCGCTTCTCATCATTGTATTTAATAAACAAGCCAATTCCAGCAATCGCTAACACCGCTGCTGAGGGCTGCAAGAAATCAAATAGTTGACTTTAAGTAATAACAATACTACATAGGATCTGTTTTGGAAGTCCATATGGCTTTGTAAAGCGTTGGATGAATCCATTAGAATGACCAATTAGGTAGGTAATCCTACACATCTGCAGGCATAAGACATGGAAAGGGTTATGTTGTCTATAGTTTCCTTGGTTAGAAATTAGGTACAAACTCAGAGGTTCGACGTGAGAAAGGCTCGACATAAGGTAGACAGATGGTTGTAGCTTTTGGAGAAATTTCTGCAGAGCCACGTTCCATATGAATTAAAACTCCACAGCCGGCCCAATTTGATGGGAAATGCTTAGATGGTGATGAGAAATGGATCTGTAATCAACAAATCATGTTCAAGTTACAGTTTATTCCACTTACGACAACATAATCTGCCCATGGCCAAGATTGCAATGATTCATCTCCACCTATAAATTGTTTCACTAGCTTTTGATCCCTGTGGTTAGAACCTTTAGTGTACCTTCGATATTGGCCGTGATGAGGAGAAAACCTACAACAGTAAAAATATCCCCAGGTTACGGTATTATGGTCAGTTAGACAGTATCTAAATATATGTGAACAACAACAACAAAGAGAAAGCACTTATGAATCTTAATATGAATCTTCGACAACAGCTACGGTTATTGTGATGATTTTTCTGGATCAAATTTTCCAGCTAAAGAATGTGTTTCACATTAAAAAAACATGAATGTCACAGGATAACCCAAACCCAAACCCATCACTAAACTAATCGGATGTTTACTCTTCCAACCTGCATCTCAAGAAACCTATGATGAATGTGCACTCTTCTTGAGTGCGCAACTCAACCTGACCACTCAAACCATAGAAAGGGTAGAAATGGAAAAGAAAAATTAAAATTAAAAAAGAGTCCTTGTTTTCTTTTCCCATCCTCCCAAACTACACCCCCCAAAAAAAAAACACACACACACACGGCACCCAAAGCCGAAAAAAAGAAAAAAGGGAAGACAGAAGAAAAGCACATGCATACATTCATATAAACATGTGTGCGCCAAGAAGACCACCCACCCACCCAATAAAAAAACCCTACTTTCTTTTCTCAACCTCTCAAATCCCCCCCCCCCAAAAAAAAAACCCCCCCCAAAAAAGGAAAAATAATAAAGAAAGAAACAACAACAAGACAAACACATACAATCACAAAATGAAAATAAAAAGTACAAATATATAAAACCCAAAACGAACGAACAAATAGAAAAGGTAAAGGTAAAAAACTATGTATCCTTAATCTATTCTCTCTCATTTCCAAATCTTTCTTAGCTAACCGAACCAGCAACACATTTACTCCTGTGTCAATCACGCTACCATTCTCTCATGTCCTTTCACATCCATCCAACACTACTCTCTCCTTGTTCTCCCTTTCCTTTCCCAGACCTTTATCAGCTAACTAAATTAGCAACAAACATTCTATGTTGCTTCAATTAGGCTTAAGTTTATTAACAAATAAAGGTCATATAAAACATTTCTAGGTTTGAAGTAGCAGAAAGGCTTGGTGCTACTCTTATCTTTTTCTCTAGTTGCAAGCAGCATAAGTCATCCGGAATACATATTCTTTCTTATTTGTGTTCTTTCAGATATAGCCACTTAGACCAGCGAATAAAAGATATTGGAGTTACAACGATTACGTGACAAGTTACCAAGGGACAATTCCATAGAAGAATCAAGAAGGTTCTTCACAGTGATTCTATTATTTATTTAGAATTCTATACTAGAAACAATTACGTTCTATCACCTATTTTTAAAAACTATGTCAAATAAGATATTCGGCTTGATCGACTTTGAGTATTCCTTTATTTTTCCCCTTGGTTACTGTTTAAAAAATTGAAAAGAAATAATGAAAATAATTGATTAGTTTCAGTCATTATTTTCTTGCCTTCAGAATCAAGCTTTATTGTCTGATAAATCTAGGGGTGTAAATGGATATACAAAATATCCAAATTCGCTCCGTGCATTCATTTAAGCGGGTTTGGATATGGGTATATTTAAACTGATATACACTAAAAACGAAATTGATTTCAAATAGTATCTGCTCTATTAATTATCAGCTCCACATGTGTTTAGAGAGAATCATGCAATCATAATGGTAAAGAATATGAAAATCGATATGCCAAGAATATTATTTTATAAATTAACATATTAATTATAAAGAAATTGAAAATGGAAATAATTGATTAGTTTCAGTCATTATTTACTTGCATTAACAATCAAGCTTTATTGTCTGATAAATCTAGGTGTGTAAATGGATATATAAACTATCCAAATTCACTCCGTGCATTCATTTAAGCAGGTTCGGATGTGTGTGTGTGTGTGTGTGTGTGTGTGTGTGTGTGATCCGTATATAAAGAGAACATGTAAACGGATATACACTAAAACGAAATTGATTCCAATGGTATCTGCTCTATTAATTACCCGCTCCACGTGTGTGTAGAGAGAATCATGCAATCATAATTGTAAAGGATAAGAAATATTGGTATGCATGGAATATTAGTTTATAATTTAACATATTAATTATAAAGAAGTTGAAAAGAAATATTGGAAATAATTGATTAGTTTCAGTCATTATTTGCCTTCCTTCACAATCAAGCTTTATTGTCTGATAAATCAAAGTGTGTACATGGATATACAAAATATCCCAATTCACTCCGTGCATTCATTTAAGCGGGTTCGGGTGTGTGTGTGTGTGTGTGTGTGTGTGTGTGTGTGTGTGTGTGTGTGTGATCCGTATATAAAGAGAATATATAAACGGATATCCACTAAAAACGAAATTGATTTCAAATAGAATCTGTTCTATTAATTACCAGCTCCACATGTGTGTATAGAGAAAATCATGCCATCATAATTGTAAAGAATATGAAATATTGGTATGTGTGGAATATCATAATTATTAATTATAAAGAAAGCCTTTCTCTACATTTTTTTATTTTGCTTCTATCAATTTTGATTCTTCGCATTTGAAAAAGAAACTATAAGAATTGAATTTGGATAATATCCAAATCTGAATAGTGCCAACATTGACTCGTCGCATTCCAAAAAGATATTATGAGAAGCAGATTGGGATAAAATTCAAATCCAAATAGTGTCCATCAAATTCAAATAGGGACCACATAGGTAATATCCTAACGGTTATCAGATCGGATTCAGACAGTCAGACTTGGATATGATTATCAACTTATCCAATCCTAATCTCCTCCATTTACACCCTCTGATCTACAAGACAATATCTAGTAGGTTTACCTCCAACACATCTCACAGCAACATAAGCTTTCCATGCTTTTGCAGACATTTTGTAGATGAAAGAAAGAATGAAAGAGATAAAGAAGAAAGATGTTCTGGTGCTTTCCAGAAAGAGTTACATGTTCATACAAGTAGCACTTTTCATATGAAATCCGAATGACAACATCTTCTGGCAGCAGCTGACTAACTGACAAATAGACTTAGAACTAATGTGTGTAAACATAGTCAACATGCAACTTTAACGAGCTTAAAGGCTCTCTCACAAGAAATTTGCTGTTGCAAAAAACCAAAAGTATCAATTCCTTCTATTCTATATATAATCTAACTGCAAAATCACCACATGAAATCATTTGCTTATCATTTTTCTCATTTTGGCTCTTTTTGATATCCTCCGAGATGGGCTTGAAATGTTTGGGTAGGTTGAAGATAAAGAAAGAAAACTATCTAACAGATGCATCAATAACATTCAAAACACACATCAAGCTTGCAATGTATTTCTCTCGCTATGCACCAATGCAGCATTCTTTGAAATATAAAGGACCAGCAGGATCATGGTGGGAGGGGGTCAACTAAGGATGACAAAGCTAGAAAACAGTTGCATTTAGTAATCATCAATTTAGAATGATACATCAGAATATGGTACATTTAGCTCATATGTATATCCGATCACAAAGACATGGCAATATTGTGATGAGAAATCTAGGGTTTGAAGAACAAAGATGAGTTTTTTATATATTTTGAGAAGAGGAAATCAAGATATGGGTTTCTTTTGAGAGGAAACCAACTCTCCAAGCTTTGAACCTAAGAGAGAAAGCTTACTCTCACTTGCTCTAGGGTTCTACTCTCTAATCTCGGGTTTTTCTCTCAAAACAAGCATGAAACCCAAAGGAAATCCCTCCCCAAACATATAAAGGCAGATTTGGCCCAAATTACATCTAGCCCCCTCAAAAACCCAAACCTTGTAAAAACGCCCAAAAACTTCACAAAATGCCCTTGGCCTAATTGTTCGTCCCACGATCCGTTCTGCGCCACCACCTCTGATAAGTGATGATCTCATCATTACACCCCCAAAAGAACCATATTGTTCTCAAGGTGGAAGTCTAGGAACCGATGCATAATAACATCGTAAGGCTCCCAAGATGTCTCAGGATCTGAAAGACTGGTCTACCTAATTAACACATCTCGCGCTTCCGCGCTCCCTTGGCGAACCATCTTCAACTCGGTTGGCTCCAAAAACACTTCCATGTCATCCGTAAGCGTCGGGAGTAGTGACAAGGAAGAAGCATGGTCTCCGATGGCCTGGCGGAGCTGCGACACATGAAAGTCGGGTGGATGTCTGAATCTGGTTGTAATCTCGGTCTATACGCCACAGATTCAATCCTGGCATTCATCTCATACAGCCAAAAGTATTGAGACGACAGCGTCTCGTTCCGCATGTGTGCCAAGGAGCGCTGTCGATAAGGTCACAACTTCAGATACACCATGTCTCCCACTGTGAACTGAAGATCCCGCCTCTACTCATGCGACCGGCTCTTTATAAGCTAATGTGCTCTCGTCAAATGTTGCCTCAACTCCTCCAATATACGGTCCCTCTCCACAAAATACTGGTCCACCTGGAAAACTGGTGTTGAGCGATAATCATAGTGAAGCAAGTGCAGAGGATCCCGTCCATATAGGACTATGAAGGGGGTGGTCCGAGCAGAAGTGTGGAAAGGCATATTGTACTAATACTCCACCCAAGCCAACCACTTCACCCACTGCTTCAGAGACTCGGAGACAAATCAGCGCATGTATGTCGCAACCTGTTGACGATCTCTGTCCATCCGTCCGTCCGTCTGGGGATGGTAAGCCATGCTCCTTTTCAGTAATGTCCGCTGCGTCCTCAACAACTCCTTCCAGAAGGAGTTAAGGAAGACCGTATCCCGATCCATCACAAGATCCAGGAATCCCATGTAGCCTCACGATCTCCCTGATGAATGTCGTCATCACTGTCACCGCGGTATAGGAAAGTTATAACACCACGAAGTATGCATATTTGATAAGTCTATCCATCACCACCATGATGACAGAATACCACTCTGACTTTAGCAGGCCGTCGATGAAATCCATGGTCACCTTCCTCCTCCCAAACTCGGTCATGCAAAGAGAGAGGGTGCAGCAATCCCCCATGGGGCTATCGAAAGATACTTGTGGCACTGGTGTACGCCACATTTATCTACCATGTACGCTACATCTTTCCGCATCCCCTCCCAGAAGAGCTCCCTAGCAAGGCGTTGATATATCTTCAGGATCCTGGAATGGCCACCCACTGTGCTCCCATGAAACTCCTATAGTACGCTCGGAATATGAACAAAACCCCTCGGTAAACCAGACGTCCCTTGTACAAGAGACGTTGCCCCTCCAATGAATACATTGGGTGTGTTGATGGGTCCTGTAGTAGTGCCATCCGAATCTTTGTTAGACCATCATCCTCCTCGATCTCTCGCGGTAAGGGCTCCCAATCAAGCAAAACCGATACCGACAAGGCCGACAGGTGCGAATCAACCTCTCTCCATGATAGTGCATCTGTCGCCTTATTCTCGATCCTTGGCATGTACTGGATCTTAATGTTATACCCCAACAACTTGTTTAACCACTTATGATGTTCCTTAGTGACCATCCGCTGCTCCAGGATGTATTTAAAACTTCTTTGATCTGTTCTCACTATGAAGCGCCTGCCAAGTAGATATGGTCACCATTTTTGCACCGTCAAAACTATCGCCATCAGCTCGCGCTCATAAAATGACTTCAGCCAAGCCCTCGCCGACAACACGGCTGAAATAAGCCACCAGTCTATTCTCTTACATCAATACTGCTCCCAAACCATACCATGACGTGTCCGTCTCCATCACAAAGGGCCGGCTAAAGTCTGAAAGTGGTATCACTAGGACACTTGTCATAGCCCTTTTTAGGGCCTCAAAAGCTCGGGTGGCCTCCTCGCCCTAATGAAAATTGTCCTTCTTCTGCTGCTCGGTCAATGGCCATGCAATGGTACTGTACCCATTGACAAACTTTCTGTAGTAGCCCGTCAGCCCCAAGAATCCTCGCAATGCCGGTAGGATGGTAAAGAGTGGCCAATCAATCATGGTTGTTATCTTCAAAGCATCCGCCAACACGCCTTCCGCAGAAACAATATAACCCAAATACTCCACACTCTGTTGGTCGAACATGCACTTTTTCCGGTTGGCATACAACTGATGCTCTTGCAGCTCCCGCAGCACGGTTGTCAAATGCTCCACATGTGTATCTATAGACCGGCTATAGACCAAAATGTCATCAAAAAACACCAGCACAAATCTCCTCAGATAGGGGGTGAAACACTTTGTTCATTACCGATATCCCTCATCCGGATCTAGTGATACCCAGATTTCAAGTCAATCTTAGAAAGATGAGAAATCTAGGATTTGAAGAACAAAGATGAGATTTTTATATATTTTGAGAAGATGAAATACAAGATATGGATTTCTTTCGAGAGGAAACCAACTCTCCAAGCTTTGAATCTAAGAGAGAATTCTTACTCTCACTTTCACTAGGGTTCTACTCTCTAATCTAGTGCTTTTCTCTCAAAACAAGCATGAAACCCAATTGAAATCCTTCCCCAAACCTTTAAGGGTAGATTTGGCCCAAATTAGCCCCCTCAAAACACAAACTTTGCAAAAAAACCCAAAAACTTCGCAAAAATGCCATTGGCCTAATTGTTTGCCCCACGATCCGTCCTGCGTCGCCTCCTCTAATAAGTGATGATCTCATCATTTTGTTTTCCAGAAGATGTACATTTAGCTTATATAGAAATTCATATAGATTTGGTTCCTATATGAAAGAGCCTAAATAAAAATGGATTAACAAAGTGGCGCAATTCAATCGAATTAAAGAGCTGTGCTCTACTTGTACTAGTTCAATTATCTTTTTTTGAGAGAAAAGATGGGGTCATTGCCCCAGCCAACTATATATATACCAAACATGTTGTAAAAAAGCACCGGCCACAACCATCAGCTATCAGCTGTACTCAATATAAAAGCAAAAAAGTTAAAAACAAAACCAGCCTCAAAATCACAAAGTATCATCTAAAACAGAGGCACCAGATATCAAAAGTCTAAGACATTTACAGATATTGTTCTTAAAACACAAAATCAACTCCTTCAGGATACGACAGTAAATGATCTAAATCTCTAAAACCTCTTGAACTGAATTATCAACTCTCCTTTCAGTAGCAATCGAGCTCCTATCAGCCCTCGTATTCACATCAGCACTCGTCTCCTCAACATTGTTCCTATTTTGTCTCCCAACAGCATTCAAAATAGCACCACTTCTTAGAAACTCTTTCCATTGTTCATCAATGGGAATAGCCTTATTCGTGACGTCTGAATCCCCATCAACAGCCTCAGTAGATCCTCCACATCTATAGCTCTCCTCCCCGCTAGTCCCACTGGTATTCTCCTTCGCATAAAGTTCTTCCAATGCTTGTGAGAACAGTTTACTAATTCTAGTTCAAGTATCGTCTTCAAAAATGCATGATAAGTCGCAAAGCACAAAACATATAGGAATTTCATCCTTTCTACAAGCTAGCAATGTCATGTGGTACAGTATACTCGGTGTGACTCACTTTTATCAGATTTAGGCAAATACCTCTTTCCTTCAACTAAACTCCGATCTTCTCAGTTTCAACTAATCTTGGACTAATAATCCCAAAGTTTCTAACTAAAATTAAGCTGCTTTAATCAAACTCTAATGAAATTTTCATTAATGCATATTCTCTTCAAACCCCTTTTCCACGTTCATCAGGTAATGTTGCATCACCGGTCACAAAGCAAAATTTCAAACACACAATCAAAAAATTAACAGCAAAAAACACACACAAGGATACTGATTGAAAATATTCATCACAGAGTATATATTTTAATCTACGAAAAAAAAAATTTGATTATTACCTGTTACGGAGAGGAATTGAAGACGCTAGCCTCAGAAGCCGAGACCTGATCATAGTTTTAGAGAGAGCGAAGAAGGCAAGAAAGCTAACAGCTTGGGTATTTTGGAAACAATTTAATTTGGGGATAGGCCCGCCATGGGAATTCACGAAGAGAGAACGGGTGTTAGAGAAAGAAGAGATTGGACATTTTGGGAAGCCTTTTGGGCGGGTTTAGGAAGGAAGAAAACCCTCACTCCCTCCTTTCCCCAAGCAAGCTTTGTGACGGTTCGTGTGAACTTGGATCGGACCCGTATACGATTGAATGGGCTTTTAGCCCATAACAAAGAGCTTAAAAGATTCCACATTTTTTTTATTTTAAAAAATTCTCGGAAGCTTACAAGTCAAAATAGGAAAATTCAGACTGAATTTAGGGATAATCAGGCTCTAACCTGGGTTTGGACCAGATTAATGTTGGGTAAAACATGATACTAAACACTCTGGTTGAGACAAGGAATTGCATGATACTAATTGAATTTTTTGTAAAGTTAGGTCACATTTTATGAAAATTGGCGAGATTTACACTTTTGTTATGAATGAGGGAGGCCTTTGGCCTCCCCTCATCATTATCCCTCCATTAGTCCATCATTAGTGAGTTTAATTATAGGACTTTTGGTATACATGTATTTTGGTATCTCATGACCCTTTGTATTCCACACATATGAATAAATAGAGTACCAACTCATTCTATCTATTTTCCTACCACATTATCAGCACCGAAGCTCTCATCTCTTTGAGCTTTTCTCCCTTATCACCGCAAATTAACCTCTTAATCACGAAGGAATCTACTGTTGCGGCGATCCATTCCGGCTTGCGGCGAACCGTTGCGTCTATTTTCTAGGCATATCGGGAGTGGGGATTTCGATCTACGGATTTTTATTACGATCGTCCCTAGATAATTTGATCTAGAGATTAAAATAGCAAAATTAGCAAGCGTCGATTTCGAGGTTCTTGATGCAGCGGGAAAGAACTCTCTTAGCTGGCGAGTGGACCTGAAGTTCCACTTGCGTTCAATGGCACTTCTCCACTCGATTTTGGCCCCTGCAGTGGCCGGGACAGCTGCTAGCAATGCCCCCGAAGCGGCACAGCCATCTAGCAGTTCTACTGTTGTCTCCGACATAGATAAGACGAAAGCCATTATCTATATCAGGAGACACATATATCGGACCTTGAAGGCCGAATACTTAACGGTAGAAGACCCTTTGGAGTTGTGGACAGCGCCAGAGGCACGTTATAGACATCGAATTGATGTCATATTACCACGTGCCAGTTATGAGTGGGAAAACCTCAGACGTCAGGACTATAAGTTCGTTGCTGATTATAACTCAGCACTTCATAATATCACCTCACGCATGTTGTGCGATGAAGAAGTGTCTGAGCATCACATGTTAGAAAAGACATTTACCTTGTTTCACGAGAAAGATGCAATCCTCATGCAACAGTATCGTGAACGCAACTTCGCGAAGTTCTCTGATTTGCTCTCTTGCCTTCTTAGGGCAGAGCAGAATAGAGATTTACTGCTTGCCACTCATAATTTGCGCCCTGTTGGTACTGTTGGATCCTGTGGATGGCAAACAACACTAGAAGGGGTGTTGAATAGTGTTGTTCAAATATTAAACTTTTCGTTCGTTATTAGCACAATTAAAACCCTTCTAATGTTGCCTAAGAAACCAAGTAGAATGATCTACGCTTGGTTCTTAATCAACAAAATAATCTTACAAATAATATAAAAGAGATATGATTACAATCAGATTAGAGATCTTTACACAGCGGAATTAAATAAATAATCTTTGCAATAATAAATGAACAAGGAATTACAAAGCTGTAAGATTAGCAAATGAAAAAAATGATTGTACAAAAAATATAAACAATCACAGAAAAACAAACGCAGAGACAAGCGATTTTATACTGGTTCCCCGCAACCCTGGTACGTCCAGCCCCCGACCAATTCGGTACGAGATTTTCCACTATTGCCTTAGCAATACAAGTACCTAACTTCACTCGTTAGGATTTCCAACGACCTAGCCTTAGCCAGGATTTCCAACCACAACGCCTAGACTTGTCTAGGGTTTCCACTATTCCCTTATAACACGGGAATTTACAATTCAAAGTCTTCTTCAAAGACTTGCAATAAATATGAAATTAATTACAAGATTTCCTAAAGCCAAAAGAATATATTTGTGTATATGTGGCTTAAAGAAAATCGAAAGACTCTTGATCAAATTAAATGTTATTGATGAGCACAAATTTGATCAAAGGAGTTATCTTGAAAATTGATCTTCTAAAAATATGCACTTGGGCTTTTAGAGATCAAAGATCAAGTCTTTTTAATCTTTGAAAGAATATAATCATAAAACACAAAGATTAAAAAGAAAGACTTGTATTTTGAATCTCAATATAAAAAAGCTTTTAGCCTTGGAGATCAAAAACAAGTAATTCAAAAAAAAGGTTGTCTTGAAAATGATCTTCTAAAATATGAACTTCGGCTTTAGAGATCAATGATCAAGATTTTGATCTTTGAGATAAATATAAAAGTTAAGAACACAAAGATCAAAAAAAACTTGGTGTTTGAATCTCGAGAAGAAAAGCTATTGTAACGACCCGCTCTCGGGGGCCCGTTACTTATTTGGTTTATTCGCAGGTTCCGCAGTTTACCAGTGAAATCAACATAGCCACAACTCAGAGATGCATCACAATACTCAAACCAGCGTACAGACGTTATTACAGTCCAAATTAAAGTACAACAATAACCAGCACTCTCTCTCTCTAATACATACGGGAAGTACTGAAAGGAAATGCAGAAAAGGAAATACACAGTACAACACACACACCAACAGAAAAGTAGCTAAAACTCTGCAGCCTCTGGGTCAATGTAGGCTCCACGAACTCTGGGGCAATCTCCTCGATCGGGTCTTCGTCTGCCGGTGCCATAAATGGAACCGAAGGTAAGTCACAACAATTCTAGCGATAGAAAAAGAGGAGTGCACAAATATGGAGCAGTCTATAGTAAACAAGTGCGGAAAGTAAAGTAGGGACAGACAAACATGCAAGTGCGATAAGTAAAGTACATCTGTCAAGCATGCAAGGGTGACAAATAAAGTAAAGGTGACCGAGCAATGACAATAGCAATAACCATGATGATATCAATGACAATAGCAATGACGATATCAATGATAATAGCAATAGGGAGAGTAATTGTGCCTATTCTAGTTCGTGACTTATAACGGGTAGTACGGTAAGCAACCAAGAGTCCACCTGATATCCCGGGTTACAATCAAAACAATACTGTTCAACGAATCGATACTATTCAATACTGTTCAATACGAAGATCGGACTGGTCGCTCCCGCACTTCCGCAATTATAAGTTACCCCAAAAACCCAGTGTGTGTGCAATACCATACTCTGCAATTTTACCAGCCTTTAACCATTCTCACATTTCTAGTTACAATCTTTCTGTCAAGCAATGTCAATAATCTGTTCAGGTCAATAACTGTTCCGAGACTAGATGTCAAGTCCTATGTTCATACGAGTACACTATCTATATTTCTAAGGGTAGAATTTACTGTGACTTACGCTATTGGGATCGTCGTAGCAAGACGAGGATGGAGTTAGAGCGCGGGGAGTGGTACCTGCAAACACAAGAAGATATCAGCTAACGGCTACACTAATTATTATCTACTTAATTGGTTGTTTTGATTTTCGAAACTGGTTGAAAAGGTGATGAAAAGTGTTCTAAATTTTTATATAGGCTATATATGATAAAAATAGTTTTACTGCAAGAGGGAATATTTTTCTGAAGTCTATAGTAATTTTTATAATTTTTAGAAACTCAAAACTAGTTTAAAAACCCAATTTATTCTACTAGCGTGTATCTTCCGTAATTTCTTACGGGAGCAATACAAGTCGGAATAACTTGAGTAAGTAGTCAAAATGACCGTTTCAAAGATTACTTTCACATATAATTTTATCACATATTATTGTGAGTGAAAACAGTGAGTTATGATTTTTAGAAAGATTTATACGTATTTAATCTTTTGGCTTAAAAATTAATTCTGGAAAAACTAGACGTCTGATTGTGATGAAACTAGCGCCATTGGGTCCGAAATAATGTTTCTGATTTTCCAGGGCTATCCCCATATTTTTCTGGGCCCTGTATAATTAGTTATGGATTTATAACCAATTAACACTATTTAATAATTAATTAAATATGAAAATACGAAAATTTCCTCGTATTTACGGAAATGCCCTCGAGTTAATTCACGCATCCGCCGACTTCGACAGCAGCTGATGGGCGTGGGCTGCTCGACGGCGAACGGCGGCGCTGGTGGCGGGCAGCGCGGGCCACGGCGGGAGGCGAGGGAGGCGCTCGGGTCGGTGGGATCGGAAAACGGCGGCGGCCTCCGGGTGAGCGAGGCGGCGGGCGTGCTGCACGGCGGGCTTCGGGAGCTTTGTGGGGCGGCGGAGCAGCGGAATGGAGGCGGAGCGGCGGGCGGCGTCCTCGCCAGGCGACGGTCGACGGTCGACGAGGGGCGGCGATGGCTCCGGGGCGACGTTCTCGCGAGGGCGGAGGGCCATGGGGTGCTGCGGCGTTGGACGTCTTTGCTGCGGGTGGAGGCGGTGTTTGACGGCGGCGGCGGGCGTCGGTGATGGCCATCGGAGAGCGGAGGGCGCTGTCGTGGCGGGGCTAGGCGATGGCGAGAGAGATAGAGAGTGAGGGAGACTGAGAAGATAGGGGGAGAGCGAGAACGAGGGAGGGAGAGATCTGCCTGGGTTTTAAAAGGAAATGGGGGGTGTTTATTTATAGGCTAGGGAAAGATATGAAGTAGTAATTAATAGTAGGTGTAATAATAAAGGTTGGTGTTAGAGGGGAGATGGATCTGAATTGATTCAGACCTAACAAATACGGTGGATTAAATGGGGTGGGGTTAGGGATAGTAATTTGGGGTAGATCTAGGTTTAATAGGGGTAAACGTAATTAGGTAACATTAATTAGTAAAGGTGAAAAGTCATTAAGGGATGTAATTAGTAAAACCGGATAAATACAAACCCGTTTTCACAAAGGACTCCGAAAAATTACGAAAATATACCCACGGGATCGTATCGTCGCGAGGATCGCGAAAACAAGATCCGTTCTGGGATTTGAGCTACGGAAGTACATGTTTTTGGCCAAAACGTTTAGGAAGCGGGTTTGCGGGTTCAATGTTGAAATGATATCCGAAAATTATGAAATTAATGTGGGAAGCCTTAAATGATAATAGGATGCTACTGTAGAAGTTTGAAAATGTTTTGAAGACGTTTGAATAGAAAATAAATTCGTCTAATCAAAACAGTAATTTTGGGAGATGAATTTTAACAGGAATGTTTTGGGCATTTGCGGAAATCTGAAATTGCTGAAATACAATATGATAAGTCTAGTGCTCTAAAATATTTTTAAAAGAATTTTGAAATCAGTTTTGATATACAACTCCTAACCAACCATTATAAAGAAGATTTAGAATAAAAATACGTTAAGTATGTATTTGAAGTGTTTGAAAAATACAGGCCGTTACAGCTATGAGCTTTGGAGATCAAACCAAGTTATAAAGGCTAGAAATGATCAGAGAAAATAATTGCGAAATTAAGCACAAAAGAATTAAAAACTTACCCTTTAGAAAAACTGAAGAACTTTGAGAGCTTGAGAACTTTGAGAACTTTTTGAGAGAATTATATCTTTGCTCAAGAATGAATTTCTTAGGAAAAATATTCTCATATGGTTCTCTATTTATAGTGTTTAAGAGAGGTTTTTGAATTTCAAAAATGATTTGACTTCGGCCCAAAAATCAAGCAATTAATAAATGGGAGAGGCAATCAAGGAAGTCAAATCGCACAGCTGGTAGTCGACTCCCTAAGGTTGGTAATCGACTCCCAGAGTAGTTTCTGAGAAAATCTGTTACACTGGTAGTCAACTCACTAATATTGGTACTCGACTCCCAGAGTATCTTTTCAGGAAGAAGGCAGAAATCAGGGTAGAGAACTACTGGGTGTTTCTAGTTGACTACAAGTTGAAATTTAGCTTCTATGAAAAGTATGCTTTCAAATAAGTTTAAAACACGTTTAAAAACATTTTCGAAAATCATTTTGTGTGTGTATAGAATATTCATTTGGCTTTTACATTCTAAATACACAACTTACTAATACACACATATTTAGCTCTTGTTCTTCGATCTTGGACTTGAGCCATCTTATCTTGATCTTAAGTCTTCATATGCTTCGTATTGTTGAGCCATCGTATTCTTCATTTCTTGGCTCGTAAGTAGACTTCTGATCATGGCTTCTAAGTCTACATTTGAACTTCATGGATATAGAATAATTGATCAATGCATATACACACTTGAATTAAATATATTAGTACACATATCACTTTGTGCACATCATCAAAATTCACTAGGGTATGTCTCAATATCCCAACAGGTACTGCCCATCTTCCTGAAACCCACCATGTTTCTCCCCAGAAGTGCAAAAACAAGAAGAAGGCTAGAAAGAACAAAGAAAAAGATGTAATGAAGCCAGCAAGAGCACCACCCCATACAAACAACAACAAATGGAAGAGAAACTTCACATGGAAGCGTAAGAACACTGATCTAGTGTCAATTCCTAAGAAGAACTGGGAGGATAAATGCCATAAATGTGGCATGACTGGACATTGGTCCAGAAACTGCCGCACTCCTCGCCACCTCCAAGATCTGTATCAGGCAAGCCAGAAGTCTCAGTCTGAAACAAACTTGGCAGCTGTTCAACGCCTACCAAGTTCACTGCAAAAGATTTCAAAAATGACGACCTGCTCGATTGAGCCCTTCCTTATATCTATGCATTTAAAATTATGTAGCTTCATCTGTAGTTTGATTTGAAAGCACTTTTATTTGAATGTCAGTTTTTCATTTACTTGAATAAACTTTCATTTTGCTTATATATAGATGAAGTATGAGTGCCTAGTGGACAGTGCCTCAACACAGACTATCCTTCGCGATCCATGCTATTTTATAGCTTAAACAAATATGACGGTCATGTTATTACGACTTCAGGACTGTCCAACATAATCGAATGATCTGGGAAGCAATCATATTGCTCCCAAATAACACAAGACTTAAAATACAAAATGCATTATTCTCTCCAAAATCCAACAGGAATCTCTTAAGTTTCAAAGGTATTCGTTTTAATGGATATCACTTAGAAACTAGAGATGAAGAAAACATTGAACTTATGTATGTGACTCGTCAAGAAGATGGCCAGAAGTCCATCTACAAACGATTTAAGGAACTCCCGTCGGGTCTCTACCACACGTATATTCAACCAATAGAAGCCAATATGACTGAGCACCAGAAGTTCCTTTCATTACCAGAGTTTTAACTCTGGCACAATAGACTTGGTCACCCTGGATCAGCTATGATGCGTCACATTATCTCTGAATCCCATGAACATAATTTGAAGAACCTGAGAATTCTTCAAAAGGATGAAGTTCCTTGTCCCACTTGTTTTCAAGGAAAACTAATAACGAGACCCTCCCTCCTGAAAGTGGTATTAGAGTCTCCTGGCTTCCTAGAGAGAATTCATGACGACATTTGCGGGCCTATTCACCCCGCAAGTGGCCCATTTCGGTATTTCTTGGTACTGATTGATGCATCCACAAAATGGTCTTATGTGTGTAGGATCCCATCATGCGATGATAGATGATCGAAAGAGAAGAGACTTACGTTAGCGTATGCTTCACTATAGTATCTGAACTTCGCCCTTGGATTCGCCACAACAGTCGGTACTTTGTCACGGAGGATCAAAGCAGCGTTTCACCGTCTAAATCTCTATTTGGAAGAAGAACTTAATGGAAGGGAGAAGAGGAAAGAAGGTTGCCTTATGCAAACTTATGGCATGAAAGATTAGCCTTAAAAGCCTTACCCTTGAGTCCTATTTATAGGCCTTGGGGGTAGTTATTGTAGGAAATAACTACATATAAGCTTATTAGCCTATATTAGCAATATTCATTATCCTCTTCCTTATGCACTTATCAAGTGCCTTTATGCACTTATAAAGTGACTTTTTTCACTTATCTAGTGGTCCTTTTCACACATGAAAAGGTTCCCTTCGTACATACTTTCATGCACGCGACATCTGAGGTCCATAGACCCGCATACATCCCCTCATGGGTGTATCCATGTCGTCCATATCCAACATCTCCCACTCACACTTAAGGGGATTGTAAGGAAACATATTTTCCTTTAGTTCTTCTGGTTATCATACTGAGAAATAGACCGTGTGACCGTCATGCGCATAGAGTCCGCTGTTGTGCACTTGTTAGAGATACACAACACTTCTTGGGGTGCAAAGTTGAGTAGATCATCGCATGCTTTACCCTAGATTATTTCTTCACATTTCTTATACTTTATATTCAACAATTGAATCCCATCTGGATTACAATTGGCTGGCCAGCTTTGAATCTCTAAAGTCCAAATGTAAATATAAAATTAATCTTCCTCTTCTTGCGATCCTTTCGATCTTGACTTGACTCGCTTTTTTAACATGCCCCGCCGGACCGAATTGATCATAGTCCATAAGCAACATGCTAAGACAGCGATCACCTAGTCAAATCTAAATGAACTAATTAGAGTCCATAAGGGTAATAATTTAAGACCCATGTCGTTTTTGGGTCTCACATAATAGTAAACACCCCAATGGTCAAATGCATACGTAGTATTTGAATACGTATTACAACATCAATCCTTTCCCAGGGAGCGTATGTCTTGATGATGTTGTAAGGATGATGATCAGACACCACAATGTCTGAGTTTGAGTCCCTTTTATTACTCATTAATTTCCTGGACCCACATCCCGCATAAGACAGATAGGATTTCAAAAAACCGCTTAGATCTTTTGTAAGCATCCATATGATGCAGATCTTTCATACGACCATTTTGTTTAAGTCATGACTCTAAATCATCCGTCTGACGATTTTAACTTTAAACAGGTCTCATCTTTATCTTATCCGTCTGATAGAATAAAGACGGTTGCTCATGTGAGAGAGCCAACCTCAATCTGTCCGACATACTAGAAAATATAGCTGTAATTAAAAGAAATGTACACAAACATTTTCAAGAAACTCATATACAATGTCGAAAAGAACTTATTCTTTTATTAAATTTGATCTTTCATAGACATAGGAATACATTGATACAACTCAGCTCTTACGCAATCCTTGAGATGATAAGTGTTTGTAAAACACATCTCTGGGGATCGCCTTCGTAAGCAGATCCGCTATCATCTCATGCGTAGATATGTACCTAATGTCTACCTTCTTGTTCTTATCATAGTCTTTTGCAAATTTGTAGCGGATATCAATGTGTTTGGTTTTACAATGGAATTTTAGATCTTTGACATAGGCTATAGATGTTTGACTGTCACTGTATATTGGTACAGCACCTGAGTCACTTGCATCAATTAGCTTGTCTAAGAACCTCCTAAGCCAAACAGCTTCTTGGACCGTCATGCTAAATGCTACAAATTCGGCTTCCATAGTTGAAAGTGTAATGCATGATTGTTTCTTGCTACTCTAGGATATTGCACCAGATCCAAGTAGAAAAACATGTCCTGAGGTCGATCGTCGCTCATCGAGATCACCTGCCCAATCAGCATCAGTGTAGCCTTCGAGCCTCAAGGCATTTCCTTGATAGCATAAAGCATAGTCCGCAGTCCCTTTAAGATACCGCATTATCCTCTTAACCGCTTTCTAATGTGCTTGCCTGGATTGGATTGGTAACGACTTACCATTCCAACGGCAAAACAGATGTCCGGTCTTGTACACATCATAGCGTACATAACACTACCAACTGCACTGGAATATGGAACTTTTTCCATAATTTCCTTTTCTTTTTGGTTCTTTGGACACATTTTCAGACATAAATTATCGCATTTTCTTATAGGAGTATCAATGGACTTACAGTCCTGCATATTAAAATGTTCTAAAACCTTCTTTATATAAGTCTCTTGTGAAAGAGAAAGAAGTTTCTTCGAACGATTCCTTGAAATCTTAACTCCAAGGATATATGCGGCTTCTCTCATGTCTTTCATCTCAAAAACTGATGAAAGCCAAGCCTTGATATCCATTACAAAGCCCTTGTTATTTCCGGCTATTAAAATGTCATCTACATATAAAGACATAATAACATACTTGTCTTTAATCCTCTTGATATATACACAGTTATCTTCATCAAGCATGGTAAAACCATTTGATAAGACAACTTCTTGAAATCGTATATATCATTGCCTTGAGGATTGTTTAAGACCATATATGGACTTTTGAAGTTTACAAACATTATGTTCGTTTCCTTCTTTTACAAACCCTGTTGGTTGTTCCATATAGATCTCCTCGTCCAATTCTCCATTGAGAAAGGCAGTCTTTACATCCATTTGATGTAACTCGAGATCTAAGCAAGCTACCAAAGCCAGAATCAAGCGAATCGAGGTAAAACGAACAACAAGTGAGAAGGTCTCTTCGTAGTCTATCCCTTCCTGTAGCGTAAAACCTTTCGCGACAAGGCGAGCTTTATATCTGTCTATAGAACCATCAGCCTTATGCTTGATCTTAAGAACCCATTTGTTCCCAATAGCTCTACGTCCTCTGGGTAAGTCAACCAAGTCCCAGACTCGGTTAATTTTCATGGATTCTAATTCCTCCTTCATCGCTTCCATCCATTTGTCTTTTGCAGGGCATGATACGGCCTGTTTGAAAGTAGCAGGCTCGTCATCTTCTTGTAGTAAAGTCACGAAGGTTTGTGGTAATTCATCCTCAAATCTTAGAGGATCTAACCTTGTACGACTACTACGTCGCATTTGAGATTCTTCAAGTTCTTGTTGACTCGAAATTGGATCAATTCTAATATTACTCCCACTTGGAATGTGATTAGAATTGCTCCCACTTGGATCATTATTCCTATATGGAATAGGATTCGCATCATTCGTATCATCCATTGGTGAAGGTTGAAATCCATTTTCGTCTTCACCAAGAATTCTCCCACTCGAATGAGGTAATCCTTCTTGATCATAAATCTCAAATAGAGATAAGTCTTGACTTATCTCGCCCTGTCTTGGAAACTCATTTTCCAAGAAAGTAACATCCCTCGATTCAAATTCAATCGGTCCTCCATTGTCTTCCTGACCAATAAAAACATAACCTTTGGAATTTTCTGCGTATCGTATAAAGATACATTTCCTCCCACTTTATCCTAGTTTGCCATACTTATGGGAGGAAATATGTGCATATGATGCACACACCCAAGGTTTTAAAATGCTTAAGTTAGTAGACCTTTGGTTCCACAACTCATAAGGAGTGGAGCTAACTGATTTCGAGGGTACGCGGTTCAAGATGAAAGCAGCCGTCAATAATGCATCACCCCAAAAGGTGATTGGCAAGTTAGCTTGCGCCATCATTGAACGGACCATTTCCATTAAAGTCATATTCCTCCTTTCAGCAACACCATTTTGTTATGGAGTATAAGGCATAGTTATTTGATGAACTATGTCCTTTTCATCACAAAGTTCCTTAAAACTTGCTGATTGATATTCACCGCCTCTATCGGTTCTCAAGACCTTAATCTTGCGATCTAATTGATTTTCCACTAAACTCATATAGTTTTTAAAGCAGGTTAATGATTCGCTTTTGTGGGATATCAAATAGATATGTCCGAATCGGGTGAAGTCATCAATAAAAGTGATGAAGTAGGACTTCTCGCGTCTTGTCTTGACATTCATCGGACCACATATGTCCGAATGGATAAGCTGTAATGGAACCTCGGCCTTTGTGCCGGTTCCAAATGGCTTGCGACAAGATTTCCCTACAAGGCAATGTTCGCAAGTCGACATTTCGACATTTGAAACATTGGATAGAAGGCCATGTTTGGCAAGTCTATCCATACGTGTTGGTCCAATGTGACCAAGCCTTGCGTGCCAACAAATTACATCTAACTCATTAATAGAGGAATTTGTAATAAGGAAATTTTCATTAAAATTTGAGGAATCGTACATCGTATTTAATACAATGAATCTTTTAAAAACATACCCAGAACCAATTGCAGAATTATTACAAGACAAATCCACATTACAATTATGAAAGAACCAACTATAACCAAGACCCAGTAAGACGACCACAGATATTATATTCCTTCGAATATCCGGAGCGAAGAGAACATCATGAAGTAAGATAGTGCGGCCGTTGTCCAAGACGAGTTTGCAAGTCCCAACGCATTTCACTTCAACACGTGTGTTGTTTCCTACATATATCCACTTTGTTCCTTGGGGTATCCGGTGATACTCCACGAAGGACCGTCTGTCCCTTGCTATGTGGTCGGTGGCACCTGAATCAATTATCCAAAAAGGATTAGATTCTACAAGAAATATTGAACTAGAAACACATATGTAACTAGTTTTATTACAAGTTACCTTGTCACCTCCATCCGTCCAGGAACGTGCAAAGTGACATAACTTGTTGCACTTGAAGCACTTGATCTTCTTCAAGTCTTTCTTCTTGTGCCATTTCTTGTTCCCACCCTTTTGTTTGGGTTTCTTGGTAGACACTGGTTGCTTTTTATACTCATGAGCAAACTTCGAGTGATGTTTACGTTTCTTTCCCCCATGTGAGGAACTAGCAACCATGTGCACTTCTGCACTTGGCTTGGCAGCCGCAAGCCGCTCTTCCTCTAACTCGAGGTGCTTAGAAACATCGTTGAAGTTCTTGATGCTCTCATTATGAGTGAGATGTATCTTCATGTTGTCACATTCGATTGGTAGGGAACATATGACCGCTTGGATTTGTTGCTCATGAGTGATTATATGACCTGCATCCTTTAACTCTGAAATAAGATTCGCCATGTGTCGCAGATGCATTCCCATGGAATGATCTGGACGTTTTTTGTACGAATCGAATTTTATAGTTAAAGAGCGAAGTTTGGTCACCGAGGTGCCACCAAACTTCTCCTCTAGCTTGGACCATATGTCCATAGCTAAGTCATATTCTCGGAAGATTCGAATTATGTCGTCGGCCATACTTGACAACAACGTAATGCGAGCAATTTTTTTCTTCCGAGACCAAGCATCGAAAGCTTCATTGTCTCTTCTGTGTTGGGTCGTAGTGCCTAACTCAGGTTCAATCATTATGTTCTTAAGAGTTTCAAGCACATCTTGCTCCTCTAGAACATATTGTATCTTCATGGACCATAGTTTGTAATTATCGCCGTTGATTTTTTCACCTTTGTTCAACTCAGCGACGATGTTCTTAGTAGCGGAAGACATTTTAGTTTTAAAATGCTGCAAAAGACATAAAAAGGTTCGATCAAAAAACATTGCATAAATTTCACATTTGATAAGTTACTTTCGAAAAATATTGAAGATGGTGCTCTAGAATCGAAAAGGTCATTACGATGCCAATCACCATCTAGAACAACTTTCAATATTTTCAATCACTTATCAAACAATAGTACTCTTATAGTACTTGCAGCGGAAAAGCGTTTTTGAAAAACGTATTTTGAAAACGTATTTTTCAAACATATTTTGCATCGGGAGGTAGTGGCCTGCCCCAGCCATTGCCGGGGTCGAGTCGTGGCCGTGCCAAGGCCGAATTCTCCCCCAGTAGGGATCCAGGCCCTCCCCCCTGCAGGGGGATTTTCCTTAGGCAACAGCCGCCGGCACGTTAGGGGCCGGCCATGCAGGTGGCCGGGGCCGAGGCCGCCGGCACCGTAGGGCTCCTCGACCTGGCCCTGGCCTCGGCCAGGGCCGGCCCTGGTCCTGGCCCCTCGGCCAGGGCCTCTGCCCTGGCCGGGGCCGGCCAGGGCCGGCCAGGGTGCCTCGGCCTGGCCGAGGCCCTGGCCGGCCGGCCGGCCTCCTTGGAGTCCGGCCGCACACACCCCCTATGGGGGTGGTCTTGGTTGTCATTGGCCGAAGCCAACCCCTTCCCCAATAGGGAGGGGGTGCATCATGCACCAAAGAGATACGTGTTCATCTTCTCCGTTGAGAAGTTTTGAAACCACCATCTTCTCCGATGATACACCCGTTCATCGAGAAAGTGGTTATGCTTTAATGGCCGTGTGCCAAAAAAAATAACACACCTTCAAGACCGCAAAATTCACGCTCTACATGAATAGAGTTCACATTCCCTATTGAATGGAGACTCAGCATCCATGAGGAGTGCGAGTTTGGCGAGATGAACAGTCAGTTCTTCCCGTCACGGAGAGTTCCTGCCATATCCGTAATGGCAAAAGACCCTAACGTGAAAAGAACAACTTTTGACGTTATCTCCGTCACGATGCGCTCCTACCATATATAATGGAAGGAAACTCATTCGTGAAAGAGACAACGCGTCATTCATCGGTGAGACCGGGGCGAACCCGTGTGGGTCTGATACCAATGTAGGATCCCATCATGCGATGATAGAGGATCGAAAGAGAGGAGACTTACGTTAGCGTATGCTTCGATATAGTCTCTGAACTTCGCCCTTGGATTCACCACAACAGTCGGTACTTTGTCACGGAGGATCAAAGCAGCGTTTCACCGTCTAAATCTCTATTTGGAAGAAGAACTTAATGGAAGGGAGAAGAGAAAAGAAGGTTGCCTTATGCAAACTTATGGCATGAAGGATTAGCCTTAAAAGCCTTACCATTGGGTCCTATTTATAGGCCTTGAGGGGTAGTTATTGTAGGAAATAACTACATATAAGCTTATTAGCCTATATTAGCAATATTCATTATCCTCTTCCTTATGCACTTATCAAGTGCCTTTATGCACTTATAAAGTGACTTTTTTCACTTATCTAGTGGTCCTTTTCACACATGAAAAGGTTCCCTTCGTACATGCTTTCATGCACGCGACATCTGATGTCCATAGACCCTCATACATCCCCTCATGCACGCGACATCTGAGGTCCATAGACCCTCATACATCCCCTCATGGGTGTATCCATGTCGTCCATATCCAACAATGTGTGCCTATTGTCCACTCGAAACCTAGCTTTTCCAAAGCTATTGGCACAAATAATTAGGTTGCAGGCTCACTTTCCCGATAATCATATCAAGAAATTACGTCTTGATAATGCGGACGAATTCACTTCGCAAGTTTTCGAAGACTATTACCGGGCTACGGGTATTGAAATTGAACATCTTGTAGAACATGTTCACACCCAGAATGGATTAGCAGAGTCTCTTATATAGAGACTCCAATGGATTGCACGTCCATTGCTTATGCAATCCCAGTTACCTGTGGATGCTTGGGGGCATGCTATATTGCATGCCGCATTGCTGATTAGGATAAGGCCCTCAGGTGGCCATATATTATTCCCGATGCAGCTAGCATATGGTGCACCCCAGATATCTCTCATTTGAGAGTGTTTGGTTGTGCGGTATATGTCCCAATAGCACCACCTCAGAGGACCAAAATGGGTCTTCAACGTCGTCTTGGTATCTATATTGGGTTTGATTCGCCCTCTATTCTTAGATATCTGGAACCTCTCACGGGTGACGCGTTTAAGGCACGTCTTGATGAATGTGAATTCGATGAGAAAACTTTTCTAAAACTGGGCACACAGTCTAAGAAGCCTGACGCTTCCGATACCATTCCTTGGGACAATAAATATTTGCCTCTTTATAATCCGCGTACTAATCTGTGTGAAGATGAGATCCTGAAGATCCTTCACATTCAGAACACAGTATACCTTCTACCGGATAAATTTATGGACAACCAGAAGATTGTTCGTTCACATGTCCTTGCTGCCAACACGCCAGCTAGGCTTGACATCCCCAAAGAATGGATGCAATCCACCGGCAGCAGAATTGGCTGTACCTCAATTGAAAAGAGGACACCCGCCAGGTTCAAAAGATAAAGTTCCTCGAAAGAGAAATATTCTTGGTGATAATAAGATGATCCATTCACAGAATGCTGAGCTCAGACCAGCGACCTCTCCTCTCCTTATTTCCTCTATAGAGGAAACAATAGGAGAAACATCATTGAATTACGTACGTACTGGAGAGGTACTGGACAGAAATAGCACAGTCGTTGAAGACGATTTTGCGTTCGCTATTGCCGTTCACGTCGCTGAATACTACGATGACGTCGAACCACGATCTCTAGCGGAATGTAAATGCAGAGATGATTGGCCAAAGTGGGACGAGGCAATAAGAGTAGAGCTGGACTCACTCTTGAAACGCAAAGTCTTTTGACTAGTAGTCCAAACACATGTAGGTGTTAAACCTGTGGGATATAAGTGGGTCTTCATCAGAAAAAGAAATGAAGAAAATTTGATCGTACACTACAAGGCACGCCTTGTAGCACAGGGATTTTTCCAAAGACCGGGGATTGAGTATGAAGATACATATTTCCCGGTCATGTATGCGATCACTTTTCGATTCTTGCTTAGCCTATCATCTCTGAAAAGCCTAGATATGCAGCTCATGAACGTAGTGACTGCATATCTATATGGCGATATAGATAAAGAAATATATATGAGAATTCCAGATGGGTTTAGTTTACCACAGAGATGAAAGAGAGACTTCGGGACGTCTTCTCGGTAAGGCTTCAAAGATCATTATATAGTCTAAAGTAATCAGGAAAAATGTGGTATAACAGACTAAGCGTTTTCCTTGCACAGCAAGGATTCACAAACAATGAAGTCTGCCCGTGTATCTTTATCAAAAGAACGGGAACAGGATTTGTGATCGTCGCAGTATATGTTGACGACTTAAATCTTATAGGATCTCCAGCAGAGATCAATGAGATATTTGAAAGCCTAAAGCATACATTCGAAATGAAAGACCTGGGCAAAACGAGGTAATGTCTTGGCTTACAGATTGAACACTTACAAGGTGAAATCATGTTACACCAATCAAATTATACAAGAAAACTTTTAAACAAGTTTAGAATGGAACAATGTCATCGTTTAAGTACTCATATAGTCGTGAGAGAACTGGTTATTCATAAGGACCCCTTCCGATCGCTGGAAGAGGGGGAGGAGTTACTGGGTCCTGAAGTACCCTACCTCAGTGCCATTGGATCACTTCTATATCTGGTAAACTGCACGCGTCCCGATATAGCATTCGCAGTTAATCTATTTACCAGACACAGTGCTGCATCTACAAAGCGCCACTGGAAAGGAGTAAAGCATTTTCTACGCTACCTCCAGGGTTCTATAGATCTGGGACTATACTACCAGAGAGGTTCCTCCTCTCAGTTACTTGGTTATGCTGATGCAGGTTACCTATCTGATCCTTACACAGAAAAATCACAAACTGGCTTTATGTTTACATATGGTGGGACTGCTATCTCATGGAGATCGGTAAAGCAAACCACGACAGCGACATCATCCAACCACGCTGAACTCATTGCCATCCACGAAGCAAGCAAAGAGTGTTTCTGGCTCCGCTCCGTCGTCCAACATATCCTTGATACCACCGGCCTGAAGACTGGTGATCTTGAGCCCACTGTCTTATTTGAAGATAACACAGCATGCATAGCACAACTCAAAAAGGGCTACATCAAAGGCGACAGAACAAAACACATTTCTCCCAAATTCTTCTGGACACACGATTTACAGAAGAACGAGGAGGTCAAGATTCAACAGATCCAGTCCTGCAACAGCTTAGCTGATCTTTTTACTAAATCTTTACCGAGATGTATTTTTGTAAAACTTGTAAAAGGAATCGGTATGAGACAGCTGAAAGACCTACATGCCTGAAGCTTGTACGGATAAGGAGGAGTAACTTGTGAGTTGCACTCTTTTTCCTTAAACTGTTTGTTTTTCCCACTGGGTTTTCCACAGCTAAGGTTTTAACGAGGCAAACATTATTACTCTGGATTCAGAAGTATCCACCCTATTAGCAAATTACGCTAAGACCATAGTAATGGATGGATAATGGGGAGTATTATGAATGAGGGAGGCATTTGGCCTCTCCTCATCATTATCCCTCCATTAGTCCATCATTAGTGAGTTTAATTATAGGACCTTTGGTATACCATGCCTTTTGTTAACTCATTCTATGTATTTTCCTAACAACTTTGTTGTCTTTTCACCGAAAATATAAATTTCTCTTAAATACGGCCATTAAACCCTCACATTGCTATTGTCCATGCATGTAGACACACTGGCCCAACATATAAAGCGCAATGGCTAAATTTCAGGACTCATTACACATACGTCACAAACATTAATTCAACTAATTTCGTTCGAACAAAGCGTTCATAAAATTAACAGATTGCATCAACAAGTGACAGGCAGCTGAGGAGTCATCAAGTCCTTCCAAGAGAAGGCAGCACAGCTCAGGGAATCATGTGAGCAGTCCTCATCATGGAAATGGCCCTTGCAGGATCCAAGCTCTTCGGGCAAGCAGCAGCGCAGTTCCTTATTGTCCTGCAGCTGTACATCTTCCTCTCGTCCTCCGTCAGCGCTTGCAACCTCTCCTTGCCGTAATCGTCTCGGCTGCAAGTAATTTCCCAAGCTCGTTGCTCTAGAGTTTTGATGTAGTGGTAAGGAATTCAACAAAGAAAGACGCAGTTACCTGTCAGAGATCCACCGGTAAGCGTGGAGCAGCGCCGCCGGCCCCAGGAACGCCTCCGGATTCCACCAGTATGCCGGGCACGCCGTGCTGCAGCAGGCGCACAGTATGCACTCGTACAGCCCGTCCAGCTTCTTCCTCTCCCCCGGCGTCTGCCTGAATTCTTTCCCATTCTCAGGACGTGGCTTCTTCGTCTTCAACCACGGCTCAACCGACCTGCACAGAAGCAACACGTAATTAATCACAAACGGAAGGGTATTAATTATGGGATCATTCCTTGCATGTATATGTACTTGTATTGCTGATAGAAGCCGGTGAGATCGACGACGAGGTCCTTGATGACAAACATGTGGGGGGAGGGGTGTGATCGTCGTGGCCTTCGAGGTGTCTGTGTCTACGGGCTTCAGGCATGCCACCGTGTTGTCTCCGTCTATGTTCATCGAGCACGATCCGCAGACCCCCTCCCTGCATGACCTCCGGTAGCTCAGGCTCGAATCCTGCTCCGCCTTGATCGTCTGTAGCACATCCAACACCTGTACACATCTATTTTTCATCAAGAAACTGGTGATCAGTCAGCATGCATGTTAAAAACGTACCATTGGGCCGCAAGTGTTCAGGTCGACGAAATAGGACTGGAGGAAGGGCTTGTAGTTGGGCTCCTCGGGCCTCCACCGATAAATCTTGAACTCCTTCACCCTCTTCGCCTTCGCCGGCGGCCTCGCCGGGACCTTGCCGTGGCTCGCGGCCGCCTCCAGGGCGTGTTCTCTTGCCTTTGGGTGGCCACTCAGCACAGGGAAGCTCCCCAGCTTCCCCGCTCCATCCTTGAACCAGCTCATGCACGCCCCCCTCGCCTTCCACATATTTTCCTAGTGCCCAAAAATGCTCCTCTAGCAATTCTTGTGTTATTTTGTGTCTATTGGACACGTGGCGTGCCTATGGGGGGCACGTGTCCTCTCCTGCAATGTCGGTGGGAGGGAATCCGAGTGGACCAGGCCCAACCCGCCCGGAATAGTGCCTTTATTAATTACTCCAAAAGGCCCAAAGTAAAAGCACAATTGTTGGCCCATAAGCAATGGAAAAAGGTATAATAAACAGTCAGACTACTATAATTGAAGGCCAAGTAAGACTAAACAAAGTTTTTCCTATGCGAAAGGTCCTTCGTTTGGGGTATAATAAATAGCCGCCCAAGTTTTATTTCAACAGACCGAAATGTATGGAGCTGAACAGTCTCCTTTTAGGGCCCCGTTACTGTCAAGGCACAAAGGCCACCTCACTTTTTAGGTATAAGAAGGATCTTGTAGATCTTTGAAGATTAGATTCTTAGGGCTGGGGCTGGGGTTTAGGTCAAAATTAGCTTCTTTTCCAAAGCCAGCGTATACGTTGATAGATGCTGGTCACAATGACAATATTATGTCCTATTCAATCATGTGGGCTTTATATTTTTACCTTGCATCAAGTTACGTTGAGGCTGTAGTGTTGGAAAACCAAACATGAGAAAGATCAAAGGGTACGTATAGTCAACATCTTCATGCAACAACAAATAAACGAAGCACATAATAAAAAAAACGCCAGCCTTGCGAACAAAGCACGAGTTTGTTCTGTAATGTGACCTCACCAACTCCCCCCTCAATGTGGGCGACAGGTCCACAAAATTGACTGGTCACGGTCAAATTGTTTGGTGCATTGGATAGAGACACCCCGATTGGACCACGTTCGATTTTTCACCCCCCTTCATTTCTTTCTTGAACTTGCGATCGGACGATGTCGGTGAGCAAGGCTGATCGAGTCAAGGGTGAGCTCATGGGATTGAGACGTGACCCGGGTTCGAGCGGGGGGGGCTTTGGGCCCCTGATGGGCACATGGCTGACAGAAACGAGCCCTGTCACGCACGCTCGGTCTTAAAATTTGGATGCAACTGCCAATTAAAAAATAACGCCCTCGAGTGGAAGCCAGAATTTCATAAAAATCGCATCTTTAATGTGGGACTCGAATTCGCCTTGATGCTTTGGCGTCATATTGTTTTTCTGATCAACTGCTCAACGCCTCTTTGGGGGAGTTTGCTCTACGCACGTAACTAATTATTCACAAATTTGCCATCCGAAACTTACTTCTTTTACCCTCCCCTCCCTTCCTACTAATACTAACATTCCGTGGCTTCTTAAGCGAAACAAAAACATGCATGATTCAGTGGTGCTGTTATTTGCACCACCGAAATTTATGAATACATCATACTACTTGGATTCACCACACATATATTTTTTAACTTCACATGTTCGGATTTGAAGATCCGAACAGCTCTAAAACAATACATATGCAAATCCGAACACAATACATATGTTATTATATTGTCCGGTTTTGAAATTCCGAACGGAAGAATAAAAGTATTAGAGCCGTTCAGATCTCCCAATCCGAACATCTGATGTTAAAAATATAGGCGTGGTGAATCAAGCAGTACGGTGTATTCATAAATTTCTGTGGTGCGAGTAACAACACTCAAACTTTTATGCACTACAGCCATGATTAAGCAAAATTAATCTTTTTAATGATTAAGCAAGATCAATTGCTCGCAAGTCCCTCCGACAGAGGCCAAAGGCTTGCGTTACAAATAAGCAACAAATTTAGCAATTAAAAAAAAACAAAAAGGGGAGAAAGTTTAGTACGCAAACGGTTGCAGTGAAGGTGTTTGTTGCTCAACTAAATTAACCAACCTTTCTTCCAAAGCTCGTAGAAGGAGAGAGAGGGGGTTGCCCAATGTTCAAGAAAGAGAAGCCCTAGGTTTGATTTCCCAAAAGGAACAACAACAGTGTAAAGAGAACACAAAAGGGCACCAATAATTTTTTTTTTAATAAAAAAAAGATGCATGAAGATAAAGGACATAAAGATTATGGCATCGACCATTGAGAGTGGGTCAAAAGGAAATGGTTGGGTTTGGAGGGTGTGACTGGTTCCACCAACAAATCCCACCTTCAAAGATGAAGGAAAGGAAAGGAAAGGTGTTTTTCTTAACAGTCTATAGTGTGTGCTGCTTTTGTTTGGTTCATTGGCTAAGTTTGGTGGTGTTGAATACTTGGGTTGGCCGAGGGAGGGGTCGTATTATCGCCAGCAAGCCTATCTAAACATTTTCTGGGCCCACTAAGCCAGCAAGGCCCAGAGCCGTATCCAAGCGCCGACTCAGTCAACACCCACGTGTCATATGCCCGTTGAGCTTCAGCAGCTCAAGGCGGTAATCGTTAATGGCACATAATTGGCGAGAGGCATGGGCGATGGCTACCCCTATTGATGAGGGATGATCATGCCGCCATAATTGACGACCGTTAGCTCCATCAATGTTACGGAAAGGACTTCGAAGTCTATAAAAACCGAAAAGACAACCAGAGTAAGGGGACGGAAAAAGGTACGAAAAAACTGATTTCTTACATTATGCTTTCCAAATCATATTTCTTCCTCCAAATAGCTTGCGGCGACTGATTCAAGGCGAATCTCTGTGATTCGATATTGACAGCCCATGGCTCTCCCTTAAGTTCTTGATTCAAACTTTAGCATCGGATGTGATATGGGTCGAACCCAGATCCGACCCCACTGACGTTCATCTGTGGTGCAGGAGGTCTAAGCTCGATCCGACAGGAGACTCGTACACACATTCTGTTCATTCATCCTTTGAGAGATACGACCCCAACTAGAGGGCCGAACAACAACTCTCGATGCCAGATACACACGATGCTCGACCCGATCAGAGGGTCGATCCTTGTGCTCAACTCCAACGGCGAGAGGGCTTACTCTTCTTCCTTCCATCAACGACCCAAGGTTCTTCTAACCACGAGTCCCACTTAACCCGCGGACGAGACTCTAGTCCATGTCGCCCAAACATTGTTATCGTCATTTTTTACCTTAAGAGTTGGTTTTTTGGATGGTGGTACTTGTTCAAGTTGTACCCCTTGGGTCGTCCTCCTCGTGTACATGTTATGCACATGTACATCATGGTGGATGTGCCGGATGCATTTTACACAACAGGCTAAAACTAAGAAATAAAAATATTTAGGCATAATAGGCCTCAAAATTCAACTTATTTCTAGTATGGGTTTTAATAAAAGACGAATAATTGCCTCAAAAACAAATGAGTAGCGTGTGATGCGGGACATGCTACCAAATGAACGCATCACTTAATCTCAAGTTGAGGGAAGTAATGATTTTCGAGTGCTATTAATTATAATTTTAACAATTCAATTATAGGACCTTAATTATTTGTTGTTGGTCCAGATCTCCATTTGATTTGACACATAGGTTAGCCACAGGACCACCACAAGATTCTATGCATTAGGCTTAGTTCAGTCTAATCATAGACCGAAGTGAAATTATTTTTTGAAACTCAGCCCAAATATAATAGCTCAAGCTAAAACTTAGGTTTAGCCCTTTTGCGTGCCAACCCTGAACAACCCAATAATTAAGGAGAGCACTTATTAAGCTAGACCTACGCTGTTTCTAACCATAGTGCTACTACATTGGTCCGGCCCAAGTTGCGGGGAAAATATTTTACTCAGATAAATACACCGCCTCAGCCCAAAAGCCGAAGGTCCCACACAGGAGGCTAGTCGCTTGCCCAATGAAAGTGACAGCTAATCCACCCGTTGGGCTCCCGAATAATACGGAGACGATTGATATATATTGGCTAGAGTGAAGGGCTGGCCGTTATTGTAACGACCCTCTTTCGGGGCCGGAGGCGGTTACTGTTTGAAACATGCGCAAGTCCTACTAGGCATCAATGAAGTCATTACAGGCTCTGTTGCAGAAATACGCTAAAATACTCATACATGAAAATGGTATACAACCTTATTACAAACCAGCAGCATACATGAAAGGGAATACAACTGAAATACTATGAATAATACACCAAGCCACTCTGAAAACGACAAAGTAAAACTCTCACACTCACTCTCAATACCTAGCGTCCTGCTGGTCAAACTCAACGTCTGCAGTCTCTGGTGTAAACTCTTCAACTTGTGAGATATCTGGCGGATCCACCATAAAGAAAATGGTCACCAGGATCAGACGTAACTCAAAGAATCTCTAAGTATGGAGATTAATACAATATGCAAGCATGGCAATATAAAGAGAAAAGAAGTAAAGTGCGAACAATAATGGTAAGGAAAATAGAGCGGAAACGTAACTTTGCAGTTTTACAAATTATCAGCAATTTCCAGCAATTAAGTGTACCTTATTAAAAGTGATCATGTTACAAGATTCAAACCGTGCCGAATCTAGATCGTGACTTATAATGCGTGGTACAGTGGGCAACCAAGAGTCCTGTCACGCCCCGCTTCCCATTCTACCGGGAGCGAGGACGCGAGCGGGTCCGCGATGTGCTTAAAACAAGGAGGAGTACTTTTTTTTTCTTTTTCTTTCTTTTGGAATCCTTTCTTTTCTCCCTCCTTGGCTTAAACACACTAAGCGTCTGTATAAAAATTGCAGATCCTTGCATGCAAATTTAAGAAACAGCTCAAACAACATTATTACATATCCAGCGTACAATAATTACGATACAACTTGGGCCTAGTATAGCAATACAAACAAGGTACACAAATTACATTATTTTAAATGTAAATAAACAGTCGCGAAGGGGATTGTCTAATCTTCTGTGGGTGGGTACTCCACGTGCTCGTCAAGCACTGGCTCGATTCCGGTGGTAGTGTCTTCAAAGAACTCACTATCGATACCTGACGGACATTTCGTAAAACAACAAAATGAAATGTCCGTCAGCGAGATTTACTCGGCAAGATATTCTCAAAACCAAAATATTGGACATTTTAAAATTAAACAACGCTGAACTTTAAAGACAAGCAATAAGCTTAATTTACAAATAAGCAATAAAAGAGATAAATCAGTTTAAAGCAGTTAAAATAGTTAAAGCAGTTAAAACAGTTAAAGCAGTTAAAGCAGTTAAACATTTGCAACCTGTAGCAATTTAATCATTTGATAGCCATTTGCAATACCATTTGCAACCTGTAACAATTTCATTATTCAATAACAATTTGCAAGCCGTCTGTAACCTGTGACAATTTAGCATTCAATAAACACACTGTAGCAACATGTAGAAAAAGATGTTAGAACAATAATCAATAACCAGTCTATCCTAGTGATAAGTCCATGTCCAAGAGTACTAGAGATAACCAACATGCAGCCTGCGACGGGAGCAACTCCGAGGCTTACCCACCGTTCCGATATGGCAACGGTCAAGGTTCTAACCCCCGTAATGTGTTGGAGGTAATTTAGTATGGCGCATCCAGTCATTCTGTAACACTTGTGATCATAGACTACCCCAATCCCAGGTCAAGTCTAGTGTCGGTCAAAAGAACGTGTACTAACTGTCTATTATTGAAATTCCATCTTCCATTCAATATTATTAAAGTTCCATCTTCCATTCAATATTGTTGAAGTTCCATCTTCCATTCAATATTGTTGAAGTTCCATCTTCCATTCAGTCAATTCAATCTCGGTGTTCCAATAGTCTGTACAACAGTCTCGTGAAAATTCACAATTTCACGACTCGATTAAATGAAAACATCAGGATCACTTAAGTAAATAAAAGAAAGAGTAAGATATGATTTTAACCACGCAAAAGAGTTTAAATTAGCTTAAAATACTTTCTAAGACTAATAGTTATTTTTCAAGATTTTTAAACAATTTTTAAACAATTTTAAATAGCCAAAAAGCAATTTTAAATCAAGAAATGATTTTTAAAACATATGTTCAAGGAATTGTTTAGAGCAAACCGTACATCAGAATTCTTCAAACAAGGTGTCAAAATGATCGTATTCACTAGTACTACGACATATATTTTTATCGTACATAAGTGTACGTAAAATCACAGATTACGAATTTTAAAAGGATTTTTAAAACAAGAATTTAGCATTACAACATATCTTCAAAGATTTATTCCGGGCAAACCGTACGTCGGAATTATGTAAACAAGATGTCAAAACGATCGTATTTATAAGTACTGTAACATATATTTTTATCGTACATCGGTATGTGTAAAAATTGCAAGCTACGAATTTTAAAAGGATTTTAACCTATTTAAGTTTTGCCTTTAAAAATTCACTGTGAGAAATATACTTGCCTTATGGCGATGAAACTAGCGCCAATGGATCCGTTTCGACGTTTCTGATTTTCTGGGGCTATCCACACATTTTTCTGGCCCATGTATAATTAGTTATAGATTTATTACTGTAAAACCCTGTTATTAATTAATTAAAATCGAATATTACGAAAGTTCGCAATATTTACAAGTTTGCCATTCGAGCAAACTTACGCTGTCGACTCCTTCGATTGGCAGCTCCGGAGGCGGGGACGACGTCGGCGGCTAGCGGAGGTGAGCGGGGACCGGCGGCGAGGCGGTGGGGCTGGTCGGAGCGGCTCGTCGGACGGGCATCGCGGCGGTCGAGATCGGAGCTCGCGGGGGAGCGGGTCGGGGTGAACTGTGGAGAACAGGGGAGAGGGGCGGCGGGGAGCGGGTCGGGGCTGCTGTTGGGGGTGGCGGGGCGCTGCGACGGTGCGGCGGAGCGGCGAAGCTCCGGTGATGGCGACGACGCTCCGGCGAGCGAACAACGGCAGCAACGCTCGGCGGGCGCTGAGCAGTGCTGTCGAAGCAGGGGACGGCGGCGAGTGCTCCAGCTGCTGCTCGCGGCGGTCGTTGACGGGGAGACGGCAGCGGAGGGCCTCGTGGTGGTGGCGGAGCGGGGAGATTCTGTCGGGGCGAGGGGTTCCGGCGATACACGACGGCGGTGAAGGGCTTCGTGGCGGGCTGCTAGCTCCGGTGGGGGGTTGCCGTGGCGCCGTTGTGC
Organism: Scilla litardierei; assembly: GCA_030789695.1. Classification (NCBI taxonomy): domain Eukaryota; kingdom Viridiplantae; phylum Streptophyta; class Magnoliopsida; order Asparagales; family Asparagaceae; genus Scilla; species Scilla litardierei. The sequence goes on from CM061131.1 coordinate 4,798,940, forward strand.
GGGGAAGCTCTCGGAGCGGACGACGTCGGAGGGCGGTGGTCGCTCGGAGGGTGGCGATCGAGGGAATGGAGGGAGATCGGAGCTCTGGCGATGCGGCCGTGGGTCGAGGCGGATACGGGGGTGTCGTGCGGCGGTCGAGAACAGGGAGAGGGTGAGGGGAACTGGGTGAGAGACATGGGAGATTAGCTGAGGGATTAATAATATTAATAAGGTGATGATGATGATGAATGCGTAAGAGAGAAGATGGGTTCGAGTTTTGTACTGGGTTTTGTGTTAAAGAATGGGTTCGAATGGGGGAGGAGATGATATTAGAGGGGAAGATTACTGTGGGTTTCGGGGAGAATCCGAAGAGAGATGGGTCGGGGAAAAATAATTGCTGAGGGAGAAGAGTATAAGCAGTGGGGTTTATATAAGAAAAAATAATTAGTATAAAACTAATGTAATTAATATTTGGTCCAACCTATTTAATGAAAAAGTTAGCTTTTGACTAACTTTAAACATTCGTATAACACATGGGCTGCCCAAATGAGGGTTTTGGAGTTATCTGTCGACAGATGTGGGTGATTAGCAATGGTAATTCGGGAAATGTAAAAGTGATTAGTGAATGTAATTAGCGAAATTACAATTTTGCCCTTAGGGTTAAATGATTCCGAAAAATTACGAAAATATAGCCACGGGTTCGTATCGTCACGAGGATCGTGACTACGATATCCATTTCGTAGTTTGGACTACGGAAATACGAGTTTTGGGCCAAAACGTTTAGAAAGCGGGTTTGCGGGTTCTCTATTGATCCGACTTCGAAAAATTACGAAATTAATGTGGGAAGCACAAAATGGTCATAGAATGACACTGTAGAAGTTTGAAATCATTTTGAAAGCGTTTACATAGAAAAATAATTGTTAAGGCTGAAATGTTAAAATTGGGTTTAAATAATTATAAAAATCATTTAGGGACCTAGGATGGTACTCGTATACCCTAAAATATGTTATAAGTATATTGGTACTACAAAACATTTTTTTATAAATGATTTAAAAACTATTTTGATTTTCAACTCATAACAAACCATTATAAAATATTATTAATTAAGAAAATACGTAAAAAATAGGTATTGTTGAATACGGGTCATCACAAGTCCATCTCTTGCCACGGGCGCTACCCGGGCGAACCATGCTATGAATACTGTTCAAGACTCTGTGATCTGTGAATTTGTCACCGGCTACTCTGATGGGTTGCTAGAACCCGCAGGGTGACAGCAATGCCAGGACTAGTCGCTACTGCACTCTCGCTATTATAAGTTACCCCAAACCCAGTGTCTGTGGTGTTACCGTAATTGCAATTTAGTAATCATTTATCTAGAGTTACACATTTTTACGATACTGTTCAAACGATCAAGCTCCCACGATACTGTGCAGATTGTCAAGATTAGTTAACTGTTCAATCGATTAATCGTCAATGAAAGGAAACTAATTTTAGCATGCATTTGTTTTTGAATTTAAGCCCATAGAAAGAATACGAAAAGTTACCGATTCGCCTCGTAGTGAAAGGCGTGTTTTGATTAGCGATAGGGATACCTGGTTCACATGCGTGGCAAGGCAAGTTAGATACACACCAAAAATATGGCTATCATATAATACTTAAAGTAATTTATAATAAAACTAATTAAATTATTTAATAACTTATATCCTAACTGTCACGCCCCGCTTTCCTAATATGGAAGACGAGACGTGAGGAGGTCCGCTCAAACGTAGAGCTGTGAAGCTGTAGTCTGATAAGCGTCGGTAAAAATTTCGAAAAGTAGCGGGTCCTTGCATTGCGATGAAACAACAACAACAATAATGAAGCAGATAAGAAAACATCCACCAGACATCGAACAAAAGTAGCAGGTCATCGGGTCCCACTCATCGGCTGACGAAACGCCACGTCACCAAAGACGTCCTCGTCAGCGTCCTACTCGCCGTTGGCGGATTCAACCGTCAACACACAGAATTCCCCACGCTTGGCTCTGTGCTTGACACTATTTACTCGTCTATGGTAAGTAACTATATCTGTGAAGATGAATCCGCATGAAACTCTGTCTCACATCTTCCGTTTGATTCTTATTAGGCACAACTTTATTAATATCTTTTTAATGAAACAGCCGGGCATATTCCAGTTTGATCAGACAAAAATAGTATTCGTGAATCGTGTAATTAAAATGGGGGTTTATGAAAAAAATTTATAAGAATTTCTATGCGGATAAAAATTTATATTTCATTGGACCCAAAGCCGAGCATGCTTTTGTGGAGGGATCCACATCTGAAGTCCACACCTTATTAGTAATTTTAAGGTGGCGTTGCTTTCTCGCAACATACTTGAGATGATGTCGTCTTTAGAAAGGGTTAACGTGGATGATATTGACGTATATGTAGACAAAATCATGTACCGATATTATATTTATACGCTAATCTGTACTGCACACATACATTAGTACAGTCGGCTGTATGATAAAATCATGTATAAATATAAGAAGGGTAAAGTGTTCCTAGGGTGACTCCTTAGATTAAATCTAAGGAGTCGCCCCCATTTTCTCACATCTCCCACAATTTTTTTGGATTTTATTTTCCATAGGATTGTTGGTCACATCATGGATGATCAACATACCAAAAATCAAGTCATTTCAATACTTTAAAAGCCCACATCTACTCCTTGCAACTTCAACGGTCTGAAGACGTGCTGAAAAACCCATAAAGTTGCAAGGAGTAGATGGTGGCTTTTAAAGTATTGGAATGATTTGATTTTTGGTATGTTGATCATTCATGATATGACCAACAATCCCATGAAAAATAAAATCCAAAAAAATTGTGGGATATTGGGGAAAATGGGGGCGACTCCTTAGATTCAATCTAAGGAGTCACCCTAGAAACACTTTACCCATATAAGAATTTATGTATCAAAACTAGGGTGTGGTTCTGATTTGGATTCGGGTATGCACACAGGGTTTGGGTTTGGGCAAATGTCGGAGAAACATGCAAAACCCGCTTGTAAGAAATTTACACTTATTTGATTATTATAAAGTATTGAATGATGCTTTTGGTAACCACCTCACCTTTACCTTCCCTTTCTTCTAACCTCGTCATTAAGACTAATCAAAACTCATTTACCCATTGTTAACCCCCCGCTAAACTCTTTCTCTCTCTAAAAAATGCTTTGACCGCTCGGCGCTCACCCCCCTGTTATCCCCTCCCCCCGTGGGTCCCACACCCCCCGGCCCTCCTTTTGCAATCTCTGGAGGATCTTTTAAAGTGGAAACGTGAGCTGAGGCCGCCCCCCCCTCTCTCCCTCCTTTTGTTCCAGAAGCCTACAAAGCCCTCCCCTTTCCCCTCCCTCTCTCTCTCCTCAGCTTATTCTAGAATGACCCTTTAAAAAAAATCTCAATCTCTCTCTCTCTCTCTCTCTCTTCTTCTTCACAATCAGCCATGGATTCAGGCAACAACAGCAGCAGCCTTCAGTCCTCCAGCGGCGGCGGGGGCGGCAACGGCGACGAAGAGTTCGATTCCCGCGCCTTTTTCGCCACCTCCAACCCCACCAACACAAACATCAACAATTTCCCCGGCAGCATCAGCGACAACATTAACATCATCACCAGCGGCATGACCTCCAACCCCCTCTCTATCCACCTCCCCTTCTTCGACAACCTCTCCTACCTCGACCCCCCTCTCTTGTCCTCCTCCCTCGCCCCCCGTGGGGCCCCTCCCCCCGACACCCATCCCCCCGCCCCCGCCTCCGCCAGGACCCCGGCCTCCCTCGCCACCGCCTCCAGAAACCCCAAGAAGCGCTCCCGCGCCTCCCGCCGGGCCCCCACCACCGTCCTCACCACCGACACCGCCAACTTCCGCGCCATGGTCCAGGAGTTCACCGGCATCCCCGCCCCTCCCTTCGCCTCCTCCTCCTCCTCCTCTCGCTCCCGCTTTGACTTTTTCAACCCCGCCGCCATCAACAGCCCCCCATCCTTCCTTCTAAAGCCATACCCCCAGAAGTTCCAGTTCCCAAACAGCAACAACGACGGCATCGGCTCATCCTCCCTCTTCAACTACCAGCTGCCCTCCTCGTCCGCCAGTCTCGGGCCCGGGCCGGGCCACCACGGCCAGGGCCCGGCCCTCGACTTCCACCCCCTCCTGCAGTCCAGGACTTCGGCGATGGCGCCTTCGACCTCCTCCGCTGGCGACTACGGCGGGCTGCCGGGCCTCATCGGGCCGGGCTGGGGACAGCAGGATGCGGGCGGGGATCCGACCCAGCTGCGGCCTCCCGCGGCCGGCACTACAAGCTATGGGATGTCAATGATGATGATGGGCTCCAAGGCGAATAACGGCAGCAGCTGCAAGTTGAATTACTCGGCGCCGGGGCCGTCGACGGCCGACTTCAATATCGCAGAGAAGGGGCCCGCGGAGGGGAGAGGTGAAGGTATGGTCGAGTCCTGGATTTGTTCTTCAGATTGAGAGAGATCAAAGTGAGCGGAAATGAGACTAGGATTACTACTAGCTAGTTGTTAATGCCCAATTGCTTAATCTCCGTTGTTATTATCTTCATATATAATATATTCTTGGTTTATTAACGACCCTCCTCCCTTCTTCTCATCTCTACATTTGGATGGTCGTCTATGTAAATATTTTTGAATTTGCTCTCATCAATTTATAATCAAAATATTCCTCATGATGACATTTCCATGACCCTAATAATGTTGTTCTTCGTGTTGTGCACACTGCTCTTTACGTGAAAATACAGAACAAAATTACCCAATTTATTTTCATGCGTTGCTTGTTCTGTATTTTCTTGCATTTTAAGATTTGTGCCCATATTTTTTTTCATTGCCCATGTGTTACTTGTTCTAACAGTTAACCTCTTGTTTTTTATGTGAGGTGGAGTGATTGGTGGCGAGATTAGAGGAATATATCCTTAGAATCCATTATATTACAAATTTTTTGATGATGCATGCATGAACACTGCCCATTAGGTTTTTTTATAAGTTATATGTACGTATATATCTCATACGTACATTATCTTTAATACTAGAATCATTATCAAAGAATACAAGAGTAGTCTTATGGAGGGGAAGCTAGGTATCCTTTTAGAGAGCCACCCATATCCCAACTGCTCCACATGAGGCTACCCAATGATGCACTCAAGCCCTTAAAAATAAACAATAAAAAAATTCAAATGATGAAATAAAATAAGATAAACACAATACCCACCAACAACAACCAAATCTTCAACTCAATCCATCGCCAACAGTAAAATATGCTGAAAAAGGATCAATTAAGCTAGCACCCTTTTCACATTATACTATAGTATCACTACTCACTAGTACTGTCTGCATGTGAGTGAACAAACCCTAGCTAGCTCTTGCTTAGTTATATCCATCCTGTAAAGGTTTTTTTGCATGAAAGCTCATGTATTTTAGGGTTACACTTCACAATCAACTTTTATTTTTTTTCAGGTGAGATGATATGTGCTCAAGGGATCATTGGCCCTTTTGAGGATGATCTTGTAGGGGGGAGGGAGGGAGGGGGAGAGATGATTAGGGATTGAGATTTTGGGGGGATGGGAAAGGGAATTTTTATTCATCATTGTCATTGGTAATAATTGAGGGGAAATTGTTTTGATTGATTTCACAAAAGTGAGAGATGATTAGGTATGTGGAGATTTTTGTTTAGAATGGCTACTTACACCTCAAAAAGAGGTGTATGGAGGTGAGAGGATGCCAAAAATTGAATGAAATTGAAAGAGAAGAGAGAAGATGTGACCCATGAGTTGAGTATTCTTTCTAGTTTTGATAACTGGACATTTTCCCGTACCTCAATTGGGGTGTATATAGTCCATCTTTTTTATTTAAAAAAATTATATTTTCTTTCTTTGCTTTTTTTAAGAAGATGTGGCATGTGATAGTGAAATCATGTTGGCCCAGGGGCAGGGAATAATCTGTAACACTGCAATGATGGCTTTAACCCTTCCATCCGATGGTCATGTGAGGGATGGATGGACAGGGTCTCCTTTTTAGGATGAGACTATATACACCCCTAGCATAGGGGTGTATGTAATGATTCTTTGCTTAAGAAAGAAATTATATCACATCCACTTGTTATTTCATAGCCTTCCCTTTTGTTTTTTTCCTTTTTTGGCTATTAATCATATCATACACCCCTAAACATAGGGGTGTATTTAGTCTTCCTCCCTTTTTATTTGTAGCCGGGGCCATGCATGGTTTTGGGCTAGTACTTGCACTCCATAATAATTAGGGGCCAAGAAATATTTAACCTCTACTTAGTTTGATCACCCATTAATAAATTTGAAGATTTACGCTAATCGTGATGACCCTAAGTTAATTAGTCGACTTGACTCAAAAGCAAAGAGCCCACCAACTAAAGTCTCGTGTGAGTGCATCAAATATAGCTTGCACCCTCACTGACAACCACATCTGGGCTTGTCTCTTCTCTTTGTCGACTCTACTTATAAGCTTTCTCATCCTCCCTCCTATCGATCTGTCATCATAATGTTAATTTTAGCACTGATCTAATAGAGATATATCAAGTGCTATCATACTGAAAAGTGAAAAGGAATAATTTGAATCATGCATGAGCCATTTGATCAGTGCTTCATCATACTAAAAACCCAAATAAAATATCGCATATTCACGGCCCAAATGATTTTGATATTAAGCTGCTACAAGTACAATATATCATATTATTCATATTTGATATGGATTCTGTTAAGGCCAAAATTGACCGGTACAGTTGTCAAGCTGATGTGGACTCGAAACGTTGAGCTGGAGTCTAGACAGCCTTTGGAGTGAGACCCTCGGTTGGAGGTACCAGGGTTGGTAGTCGGCTTGCGATGATGGTACGACCGTTGATTGACCTAAAAACGACCGTCAATTTGTTCGTTCGAGGTTAAAGAGCTCGATATCCACCATGGTTGTCGGATGACGATCGTCGATCTGCACCACAGGAAGTCGTTAGGATGGTCGGATCTGGGTTGCGACCCAAATCCCATCCGATGCTTAAGTTAGTAAGGAACTTAAGGGAGAGAGTGCGCTTGGTGTAGTAGAGATCGACCCACTGAGTTTCATCCCTAGACTATAACGCAAGCTCGAATATGGAATGGAGAAGTAAGAAAATAGAGTTCTATGTATTAGCACTCGTACCTTGAAAATGAAACACATTTACCTTTGTCCGTCGACCTATTTATATGCAGCTCTCCCTTGATGGGGCGTAACCGTCCCTCATTGATTAGGGCGCGATCTTCTCCGAGATTCGAGCCAACGGCTGCTATTTATTCCGCCACATTAACTCTTCCTTGAATATCAGCACCAGTCCAACGATCGTTTGATCCGTTCGCCTGACTCAGTCGTAGCATGGGTAGAGTGTGGGGTCGTGTTTGCGGATACCCAAATTGGGTTCATATCCGTGCACTAACAGATTCAGATACTGTTATGGATAAGATATGACTCAATGGTCATGTTTCGTTCTGATTGAGACTAGTGGCGAAGGCACTTAAGGGGTTGACCAGGCTATAGCCCGGGTCATTTTTTGGAAAAAGTTTGTATATATGTATATAAGCTCACTTAGCACACGACCCAGCCCAAGTAATTAGCCCCATAGCCCAGGCTGAAATGCCCAGGATCTAGCCCAGGCTTAAATTGACCCGGCTAAAATGCCAAGGTGGCCAGGCTGAAAAACAAATTAGCGTCTATGTCGCTCTCTCTTTCTCGGCATCCCGATTCCCCCCAATTCCAAATCCTAACAGGCTAACACCGCTAACCATCGCCATTTTCGTCCCGGTTCGGATCACTTTAAATAGTGTAATCGTGCGTAGTTCTTGGAATATTTTTCTTGATCATCTTGCTCTATGCTATGAGACTGATGAGTTTCTTCAATGCTTCTTGATCATCTTGCAAGTTCCTTCACACATTATGCGTGAATGTTTTTATAATAAATATATTGTTGTGAACTTGTCGTTTAAATTTCTACATGGGATAGTTGTATGCTATGTTCTAGTGTTGAGATTTTTGATGTTGTGGATCCTATTCCTGGTTTTCTACTTTGTTCATCTTGGAGCTGCTAACCTGTGTGTTGTTTTAGTTCTTAATGATGAATAGAATATTAACGACAGGGCATGAAAAATCATGGCTCCGCATGCCCTTGCTTGAGACATTGTTTTGAATTTGTTGAAATGTTAATCAGAGATAAAAGAAACTATGTGCATACATCTGATCCTGTCTCTGCTTCTTGTCTCCACTCCCATCTCCTTCAGATCTTAATTTTAAACGCAACTAAAAGACTTAATCTAAGCAATTAACTGAAATGATCTCAAATTTGTACCAAGCATTCGTCATTTGACCAGCAAAAAGGGGGGTTTAAAAAGTACATACAAAGATCTCTAGCGGTTCATTCATGCATCTCCCTTTCTCTTTGCTTATTAAATTGTTGTAGCTAGAATAACTTTTTGACCCCCAGTTGAGAAAAAGTTGTTGTCAACTCCCAGTTAGCCCCATAGGCTTCTATTTCTTAATTAGTCACTGCTAATTAGTTTTGGGGTATATATTTATTAACTAATTGCTAACATTATGGCATCAGGCCTACGTAAGCCGTGATGAAACGAGACTCTAATATTAACTTCACGAGACCGAGTCGTCCATGGCCTCACGAGATTCTAACGCCACGGCTAGGGTTTTTTGTCCGACCAACAGCGCGCCGTGTTGACTACTGTATATATTTATTACCTACGTATTGTATTTTATGCATGCATGCATGCATAGGCAACAATTTGTATCCACTAAATTCGTATAAATTTCATATATATGCATCGTACGTGAAACCAAGTCTTAATTAACGATCATGCAGCAATGCATATGTTGCTGATTTTTATTCATCGGACAGGGATTCGAACCATCGTCACACGTTGGGAGAGAGCTGGGAGTACCGCTGAGCTAAGAAAATCGGAAGATCGGGTTGTAATTGTGATTTTCCTCCTTTTTTTCCTACTATTTTCCTCTTTCTTTTTTTTTTTTGGTAACCTATAAGGAATAGGACAGCCCTGGCACCCAATAGATACTAGTGATTATCAATGCAATGTAGTCGGCAAAGAAAACTGTTCCTTTGTGTAAATTATTGACGTTTTAATTAGAAAACCCCAAATAATTAACTAAGGTACATTTGAATGCTACATTATAATTGGATGAATCATGTGGACGCAAAACCCTATCTTGAATTTCCCAATCCTATCTGTTCTATATATACATAATTTGTTTGCATGCTACTAGTACTAGATAGTTCGCATTGGTTTCAAACATGAAGAACGCGCGTCATGCATTCCTTTTTTTTCACCTACGTTGGCTGGGAGCAAAATTTTCATAGACAATCAAGTAAGAAATAAGTAAATGTATGGGGTTAATTTTGGATCAATTCATTACGGGATTTGTTGGAGTTTGCTAGCCTCCAACTTCTGAATTAACCTAGGATCCATCTTAATTTGTGAGAGCTAGGTTACCTAGCTCTCTTAATTGTAAATCATCTACTAATTGGTTTAGGTCTTACATAATCCTAGTAGCCAGGCAGTACTGCATGTGATTAAGATGGGCAGTCACAAACATTGTTGACCAGATATATACAATACGAGTGCTGAGGTGGACACGTCACGTTAATTGCACTGTTTGTGATCTTGTCATTGTAATTCAGAGGTCGAAGACAAAGCAAAGAGTAAACTAAATCAATCAAATTTTCAAAGGGGGGAAATGCCGCCGTGCCCTAAGGGGTAGCCTTTCTCTGTTCAGAAAGAAAGTGCTAATTACAATGAGATTAAATTAAGAAATACATAAAAATAAAAAGATTAGCATTGATTAGGATTATACTAGCGTGACGTTAGTGCCCTCGGATAGTTGGGCCGAAGCACAACATATATAGATGATCGGCATATCAAAAATGTAAATCTAACGTTATTTGACCTTGATCCAATTATTATAAAATCAACAGTTTCGAAACAATAGAACTTTTTATGACTAGAGATTCATCTATATGCATGGACTACTCTTGCCAGCTTGGATCAACTTCATGATCACTGCATCTCTAGATAAACATATACCCACACAAACTTTTATCCTCTCTCATCAAAAAATTGAAACAAAAAGAAAAGAACAGATGATCAGAGACCAGCAATGGGCACCAAAAGTGAGATGCCTTTTACACAAGACACACACCAACTAGAGACAAGAAGCCACAAATCGAAAAGCCAAAGGGCCGGCCTTTGAGGAGGGAGGAGGGGCCAGCCCTTGTCTCACCTCATGATGATCTTTGTTCCTCAATGATGCTACCTCCCACAAATATCCCATGTTACCTTGTTTCTGCCTTCTTTGGTTTGCTTAGTTGGAGACCCACCCTTTGTAGCCTTTGCCCATCTCTCTAGATTTCCCCATGTCCATCAACCGACCACAGAGGCTATGCATAAAACCCTAGCTAGCTGCTATGCATATATAGCACTACTGTCAGGCTCATCTCTAACCTTTCTAAAAGGTGCGATGCAATTGTATATTATATATATGTTGATGATATATATGAAGCTAGAGGATGATGTTCTTGATGAGTGCCCCACAACAAATGTCAGGTAATTTGCCAGAGGACAGGTTCAATCAAATTCTATACCATCTGCATGCTCGTGGCCTTGCTGCAGTGCTCTTTGTTGGGGGCCGGCAGATCCCCCTTCCTCTAGATACTGCTTTTCTACAACAGTCCGTTTTCTTCTCCTTTTTGAGTTTTGATTGCAAGTAGTTGAGGTAATTAGCTTTTAGAAGCTTAAACATTTTTCAAACACACATCAAACTAGTATTAATTTAGAGTTACGGATCAATTTTGAAAAACACCCCTGTCTCTACAAGTTTTATAATTTCCGAGCTAATTTCAGCTTCCTGCAACGCGAAGAGCTCGTTTAGGAGGGTCGGATCTGGGGTCCGACCTAATCCCCTCCGATTCTTACGTCAGATAGTGACTTAAAGGAAGCCCGTGGTAACTATGGCCGATCTATTGGGAGATCAACCGATATTTATCTGACCGAGCTATGAATGAAATGTTGAATTTTAGTCGGAGTAGATACTGACTTTTTTTTGGTTATCTTGGTTTTCTGGAGTTGTCTGAATTTTTTTTTCCATTGCCTGAGAGACCATATATATGTGATTGCTTTTGAGAGACTTTAGAGGACATCGTCCGGTTTTTAAACCACTTTATTGCTTCTGACTTGAGCTGTCGCCATCGATGACGGGCTTAACGGTCAGTCATTGAATGCCTTCATTCCGAGCCGATGCTTTAAATGAAGCGGTCCAACGGTCAGCTGTGCTGTCGTCCTAAATAAAGAAACGGTCGGCCTCACGTGAGGGCCTCCCGGCCGTTGGGCTGAAACCGTGAGCCTTTGGGCATGTCAGCTCAAATAAACAACTGAGTAAAAAGTGGGCCGGCCCATTCCTGGATCAAATTTGATGGGATATTTCAGGTTTACGTTGTGACCGTGAGCCTGCATTTAATAAGCCTGGATCTCGGGGCAGCACTTGCTTTCCCCTGAAACAAGCAAATCTTCAATTGGTTATTGGGGTCAGGTCATGTCCACCGGCTAGGTTGCAGTGATCGTATTTTAGGGTTTTGATTTGATTTTGATTACTCGTTTTTAACCTAGCACGACGATGCAATACTTGATCTAGCAACATGCAGTCTTAGCCGGACCTCTATATATAAAAGCCTAATACAAGATTTAGACACGTTCTAATTTTTTTATTCCTACAATGATTCGCGCATCATTCTTAACCAATCGGGTTTGGGCATCGGGGCTTCAAATACCCATTCTTATTTGGGCCGGGTTGACATGTAGACCCGAATGCAATTTTGGGGGCGTCACCCTGATGCACTGCCGACGCACGGGCTCCTGCCCCGGTGGGCCCCACGGTTTGGTCCCAGAGGCGAGGCGGGTCCCGCAGACGTGGCGAGAATTGCGGCCGAAAGCAAACACGTGGATTAATGATCGCATATTATTATTTTTATTATTATTTCTATTTGCAAGGGTTTCCGCGCTCCACTGAAAGCGACGTGTGGTTTTGTCGCTTTGTCACCCGCACCCACCCGATCCCCAAACCAATCTCCATCAAAATCCTGACCGGGGCTGCGGGCGGTGCACCCGCTCCCCACCGTCTGCAATTAATGCAGCCCCGCTAACTCCGTCTCCGACCGCACCGTGGCGTGTGCCTGCCACGTCAGATTGCTGGGGTGGTCCCCACAATGAACAGTGTGAAGATAACAAACAGATTTCGTTGATCATATGCCCCATATATGCATGGAGTTTATATAATGTGTTTATATGATCCCTTTAATCTGTAAATAATTAAACATTATTATATAAGTAGCTCGCGATGTGATCTGTATTCAGACACTATGGCCCAGATAGAAGCCCACCCTTCAAACTTCGGGCCTAAATACTGAATGGAACTCTTTTCCTAGCATTTTCGGGCTTGGGCAAACTTGGTTTCCTATATGGCCCCGGCCCTTCTTTCTTAGGGGCCTAATAATGAACTCTTAACAAACGAACCGATCTCACTACCCCAAACTAAATTGATTTTTTTTAAAAAGAAAAACATATCTCCTTCATGTACACCCTCCAAGAATTTTATGTTCTCCCATAATAATACTTTAGAACAGCAACGAACTGATAGGTATTGTCACTTTTCAGCTTACCACTCACTTAGTAACTTTGTTGACCCCTTTTAGTTCCCTCGAGGTTTGGTCCTTTTATAGATGAAGTCGTTTCCTCGGTCTTGTTGACGAATAACCGCTTCGCACTGATCATGGCACGTATGTTCCTCCAACTCGGGCATAAGAGATGTGTCACCATTACGTCATAAGTGAGGCTATTTACCATCCTCTTCTTAAAGACGTGTGGGCTTAATGAGCATGATGTGAACTGTCCTTGACTAAATAAACAACCGGTCATTTACATGGGCTCATTGGGTTTTGTGGATTTGTTGGGCCGCTTCGCCCACCTTAGCGGGCCTTACTTATAGGTGCATCTATATTCGTTTTGTCTTTAGGGGCCGAATCAATGTTATGACATGTATGAAGGTGAATTTCCATTAACATGTGCCAAACAGAATATCAAAATGAATTGACATAATTTTAACAATATTTTGTCTTGTTTTAATAATAAAGAGTTATGTCTACTTTACATATTAATACAAGGGTCAAAATTATTGCAAAATGTTACTTTTGGCATGGCACTAAAATTTTTTTGGAGAAATTGATAGCAAATACAGACATAAAAATGAGTAAGTGAAGAAAAAATTGCAATTTAGACATGACATTACAATTGCAATTTCACGGTGCCAATCAAAACATACGTATGAAATCCAAATAAAACAATTGCACTTGTAATTTCATGCACCTCTTCGCCCTTGCCCCAAAAATCTTGTAAATTACCCCACCCACCCACCCACCCACCCACCCACCCACACTCCCCCCCCAGGAAAAAAAAAAAAATTCCAAACAAATGATTGACAATGTTAGTGTTATGAATCAACTACTGAGGGGAGAGCCCTCAAATCTATATTTATAGCCAGAGGGGGAGAATACAAGTGGGTATGGGCCCAACCACTTGGGTTGGCCCAATAACTCATCAACCCAGTAAATACACATTCACAACACTCCCCCTTATCCAGCCATGGTTGTGGACCCCGCTCATGAATACTTCAGGATTCTGAGCCTGTATGGGTCTCACATGGGGTGGATACTTCAGGATCCTGAGTTGGTGAGATTTGCCTCGTTAAAACCTTTGGCTATGGAAAACCCAGTGGGAAAAACCATAGTTAAGGAAAAAGAGTGCAAACGCTCTTTGACTCCCCCTGATTTGTACAAGTGACTCTGCTCATGAATACTTCTGGATTCTGAGCGTCACTGAGGGGTGGATACTTCAGGATCCAGAGTTGATGTGATTTGCCTCGTTAAAACCTTTGGCTATGGAAAACCCAGTGGGAAAAACCATAGCTAAGGGAAAAGAGTACAAATTCTGTCAACTCCCCCTGATCTGTAAAAGCTCTTAGGCTTTCAGATCTCTTAGGCTTATCTCATCACTCCTATTTACAATATTCCGAAAATGTACACAGATTACAAATTTTGTCACCATCAAGCAGCTGCTGAATCCAGAAACTCTGGAGAGGTGTGCTAAGTTTCGTCGCCTCTGATGTGGTCTTCAGACTATATGGTCAGCTCCACGGAACCAGCCTCTATCCCAATCTGTTGAGTATTGGACTCCCCGGATTTGGTTTTGGATGATGAGCAAACATAAATAAATCGTGAACTAACAATTTGTGAGCGCAGTTATGAAGATCGTCGCCAAAATACCACGTACAACAAAAGCGACGTCTCAAGACTTCTCAATATGCGTGATCGTGTGCCTGGAGCTTCGTTGAAGCTCAAGGAGCAATATTGAAGTCAAGAAGAATGAAGATTGAAGCTTTGAAGACGGATCGCTAAGGTTTATTTTATAGTCTTTTAGCTTCGATCTATAGAATGTTAAGCCTTGAGTAATTCTTACATTTCTATCTTCATTTCGCTCATATCGTAGCTCTAGGATCTTAGTACAAGTTCATTCTAACTTCCTCGAAGCGTCGCGCTTCGATTCGGACTTGTTTGTGCATGTTAGTTGGTACAAGAAGAAGTACTGACCGACTAGATGGTGATCTAGTCGGTCAGCAACTCTTCTTGGACCGACTAGTTTGATTCCTTAATTTCTTGGACTTTACTGTTTACAGTTAGTCGGTCTACGTTGACTCACCGACCGACTAGTTTGTGAACTAGTCGGTCAGTGATGCTTCTTTGACCGACTAGTTGTGACTTACTGTTCATTCTAAATTTCTCCTAAGCTACTGTTTATCGTTAGTCGGTCTAAGAACGTTTGGTGACCGACTAGTTGTTGATCTAGTCGGTCAACATTTGTTCTTGGACCGACTAAATCATTTGTTTTCAGACTATTTGTTTTTGACTCTTAGTCGGTCTAAGTTTACTGACCGAGCCGACTAGTTGTGAAACTAGTCGGTCAGAAAGTCTTCTTGGACCGACTAGTTATCTAGGTCTGAAATCTTCATCTGTTCACTGTTCACCTCTTAGTCGGTCCATGTTGTCTCACCGACCGACTAGTTGATGAACTAGTCGGTCAGTGGTTGTTCTTTGACCGACTAGTCTGCTTCAGATTTAGATCCGTTGGAGTTTTGAAAGCGACGTTTCTCTCTCCCTTTTTCCTTGATCCTTTAAATACCTGAAGGGGTTATTTCATAGGATCCAAGGCTGCTATTTCAGAGTTCTATAGATTCAAAGAGAAGCTTTCAACTCTCATCTTCAAGCTCTCCCATTCTCAAGAATCTCTCCCTCACTCTTATTCCTCAAGAGAGATTCATTGATTGTGAGCCTTCCAAGCCAAGGGCTTGATTCTAGGTCATCCATCTCATCCCTAGGCTTCCATTGCTGGTCATCTTCTTGAAGCTAGGGTTTGGTGACTCTTCCTCCATCAAAATCCTCTTTGCCCTAATTTGGTAAGAAATCTCAAGGCATATGTATTTTGTTGGTAAGCATTTCATTTCAGTTATATTTGAATTGTATACTCTCGGTTGTGAGAGGTTTTGCGTGATCCCGGGTTGTGGGAGTCACGGTCATCGATTGTAGGTCGATTGCACTTGTGAGGTTTTCGCAAGTGTTCATATTGGAAATCTTGAGTTAGGGTTTCTAACTCAAGTATCCGGAAGGGATCCGGGTGGTTGGGACGTAGGATCACCGGGAACAAGTCGGGGAGACTTGGGTGGATCCGAACCCATTAATCCATTGTGTTTGCGTTTGCATTATTTCTTGATTGTTGTTATTCCGCATTGTTGTTTGTTAATTGCACGATAATTAGGAATAACACTCCTTATTATTTAAAAGTACTATTCACCCCCCCTCTAGTACATGTGCAGTAGCTTCCCAGGGCACTACACAATCGTCACTGGGATGTGATGTACCACCAGGCGCCCTTAAATACACCATTGGTGTGATTCTGGAATGGTGAGGATCTCGGAATTATAGGATGATGTTGCCTTCATAAGTTGCTTTGCATATTTGCAGTAGATGGTCATCCCACTGTTGGTACCTGTTCTGTGATTTCACAGCATAGGGACTGGACCTGAAACCTGCATTTGCATAAACATTGGAGGATGCTACTACATTTTGTAAGTCCGAATATTTCGATCCTTGGAGTAAGCGCAGAAGGCTTAACTCAGGTCTAATGGCCCTTTTTAGGTGCCAACTATCTCTGGCTAATGAGTTTACTGCAATTGTTATACCGGGACACATGCAGTTAGCCAGGAGTGCATGATTGCACTAAGATAAGGGACTTTAGGACCAGTTATATCCTCCCCCTCTTCCAGCGATCGGAAGGGTTCTTTTTGTTCATCCAGTAAGTGTACCACCGTAGGTGTTCTTTGGATGACAATGGTCCTGTTAATATCTCCCACGCACTTCTGGGCGTTTGTAACAGGATTCTATGAGCCATGACTTTATATTTGCCTAGGTCTTTTTTATTTCATGTTTTAAAAGTCAGGCTTGTACATTTATTTCGGTTTTCTCTTCAGGAGATCCGATGAGATGTTAGTTGTCTACAACTAAGATCTCTAATCATGTTCTTTGCATAGATGCAAAGACAACCTTCAGAAGGAATCATTGACTTGTCAAGTGATTCTCTTGGTTGTACATTTATTTATACTTATTGTTTTTCTTGAATAGACGTCCCGAAGTCTATTCAGGCAATTTAAGGAGATGTGGAAATTATCTTTACAAGATATCCACGAAGGTATGCCATCACAACATCCAATAACAGCATATCCAAAATTTTCCTTCGCCAAATCGTAAGGTATTCGCTTTTGATAACTTAGGGAGACTGATGCATCATTTATGAGACATGCTCATTTGAATTTGTTTCGATCCCTAGTTTCAGCGAAATTTTCCTTGGGCTATAGGTTGTACCGTATAGCATACGATTTTGTATTTATTTTTCTTATGTTAGCAATACTTTGTTTTATCCACAGGTTTGACACCTTTTGGTGTCTGGACTTCAGGTCCGAACATTTCACGTTTCATAAGTGAGTCCAGCTCATCTTTTATTGCCACGTTCCACGTTTGGCCAATCTCTACGTTTGCCTTCTAGCAACGGAGTGTGGAACGATAATTTATAAACATCATCGCCATTGCGATGTATATGGCAATATGATACGTGAATACATTGTCGACAATTTTTGTTCTATCTGTCCAACACCTCCCCAGTACGTACAACATTTACTTAATTTCACTTTTTCCCGGCAATTCCTTTGCAGTGGATTCCGGGAAGGGTGATGGTGTGGACAGGAGCTCATTGTCCTGTGGTAGTATTGTCTTAAGGTCTCCAGGAGTTTCTGTCCTTGGAGCCTGGTGGTCTGCCTCTTTTCTGTTGAGGATCAGCCACTTCTGCTGCTGGTGGATTGCATCCATTCTCGGGGATGTCAATCCTAGCTGGAGTTTTTGCAGTAGGGATGTGTGATCTGACAATCTTCTGGTTGTCAATAAATGATTCCGGTAATTGGTAGACAGTGTTCTGTATGTGGAGGATCTTCGGGATCTCTTCTACACATTGTATTGTTACCGGATCATGGTGGGTCAAACTTTTTGTATCCCACGTTATAATTTTCTTCGCACCAGATTTTCTAGTATCTGGGCATATATTTGGGAAACTTGTCTCATCGAAATCACAGTCTTCAAGATGTGCCTTAAATGCGTCCCCCGTTTGGGGTTCTAGGTATCTTATAAGTGAGGGTGAGTCAAACCCTGCATGGATACCTAGGCGACGTTGAGTACCGTTTTGGTCCTCTTTGGTGGTGCGATGGGGATTTAAGACTGCGCGACCGGAGATTCTCAGATGAGAGATGTTCGGTGGCATTCCATATGCAAATTGCATTGGAGACTCTGACCTCCAGAGGGTCTTATTTTCATTTACGATGCAGCATGCAGAGTTTGCATGTCCCCATGCATCCATAGGCAATCGGGATTTAATGGACGTTTAGTCCATTGGAGTCTACTTTTCAGTAACTCTGCCGACCCATTTTGGGTATGAACATGCGGCACTTGTATGTTCATTTTCAATTCCCGTTGATTTGCAGTACTCTTGAAAAGACTGGGAGGTATATTTCCCAACATTAACCAGACTTATTTACAATATTTTATTGTCTGGGAAATGTGCCCGCAACATTTTTATTCTTGTGCCAATAGCTTTTGGAAAAGCTAAGTTGCGGGTCTTGTAGTAGACATACGTACGAATATTCTGAGGATGCATTTATTAGTACAATGAAGTACCAAAATAGCCCACTAGGGGTGGTGGATTTTATCCACATTTGTCTCCTTGTATTTTTTTTTTGAGGAAGCGTGGAGATTCTTTTTCAACTTATTGTGGAGATGGCCTTGCAATTAGTCTTCCCTTATAGTAAGGGATGCGAGGGAATTTTCCCTTCTGAAGAATCTTCTGGTTCTTCAAGTCATACCCATAGGATAAGATGATGTGCATCACAAATCCAGGGTGGCCAAGTCCAACATGCCAGAGTGAAAACTCGGCTGATGTAGGGCACTTCAGGTGCTCCGTTTAATTCTGCTTCCTTTCTCCGAATCTTCGTATGGTAGAGGCCTATAAGGCTCTCAAAACGTTCAAGTGTGGATTTTACTCCTTTTTCTTGAGACGTTGCATACGGTAATTTTTCTTTTACATTTGCTGTTTCCAAATGGGATCCGTTGAAACGGATGTCCTTGAAACTTAGAAAGTTTCTTTTTGGAATTCGGAGGGATTAGTGCATCCATTATTTTTGTGTCGTTTGGGGGCAACTGTGTTGCATTCCCTGGATCTTCAATATAGCCCTGATATTGGGCTTTGTATTGATAGAAATCGTACGTGTTTATTGTCTACTAAGCATTTATGAGAGCAGTTTCAAAAGATGAAACGTATCGGCACATGCATATTTAGATAAACATTTTCATTTATTGTCTACTAAACATTTTCATTCAGAACAAATTTCATAAAAAATGCTCTCATAAATTATTCTCAAAACAAATTGCTAAGATAAAAATAAGGGCTAATCAAGCAAGTCATCATTTTCGAAGTTGTCAGCTGAAAACTTGACTGGAGCATCAGATGTCATCAGGTTTGTTTCAACTTTATTTTTCTTGTTCTTTTTATACAAATCCTGGAGATGATGCGGAGTTCGGCACACTCTGGACCAGTGGCTTTTCAAGCCACAATTGTGGCACTAGTCTTCACATTCCCTCTTGGGTGGGGTGAATTATTTTTGTCATGTCTGTGCCACGTGAACTTCCGCTTATTTCGCTGCTGCTGTACATGGCCCTTGGTATTTTTCTGTTGACCCCCCTTCTGTGGTCTTTCTTTTCTTTTTATTATCTCTCTTCTTTTTGAAGGAAGAGGAATAGTGAGCTTCTGGTGGGGGGCAGTGCCGGGGAGCGTAGATTGTGAGTGGAGAGGAGAAGCTCTCTGTTTTGCTCAGCCATGAGTAAACACGACAGCAGCTCGGAATACTTGGTGAACTTGCGTTCACGGTATTGCTGCATGAGTGTCGCATCTTTTTTTATGGAAGGACGTATACGTCTTTTCCAGCATGCGATTTTCTGAGACTTTTTCACCACACAACTTCAGGCGTGCGGTGATGCTAAAAAGTGCTGAGTTGTACTCAGCGACGGACTTTAAGTCCTGCAGTCTCAGGTTCTCCCACTCGTATCGTGCCCTTGGGAGTATAACATCTTTCTGATGTTTATACCTGTCCTCAAGGGCAGTCCATAGCTCAAGTGGATCTTCGACCGTAAGGTATTCAGCCTTTAAGGTCTTGTCCACATGGCGGCGAATATAGATGATGGCTTGCGCCATCTCTATATCGCTAACATTTTCTTTTTCATTCACAACAACGATGAGGGTCTTTTGCCCGCAGGTGAAACTTTACATCTAGCTGCCAGCTTAGATAGTTTCTACCTGATGCTTCCAGTACTTCGAAATTAACGCTTGCAATATTAGCCATTTATCTAGCAGAGCACAAACATGCATGAATTAATAATTAATCAGAGAAAACATTTTCATGCGGAGGCAATATTTAACGAAAAACTAAATGTGTGGATCGGCCAGTCCCACAAGAAAGAGTCCAAAAGTCCACAGTCCAAATTATACAAATTTGCAGCTTTAAAAATGAAAATACAACTTTGGAAACCCCGTGGGTTCCATATGATATCTCCATCTTCAAGCGTGGCCTCCGTCTTCATGGAAGTTGGTCTTCTTTCTTTGACATTTACATAAATTCCACACTACAATTTCTCTCAAAAATAAAAGAAAAGTGCAGGAAATAAACTGTGGGACTAAACGGCCGATTCAAAAACCACATTTAGCAATTCATGCAAAAATATTGTGCTCATCAACATTTTCATCAGACATTTTCATCACAGGCATCACAGGCATTTAATATTCGCAGAGATGGATAAATAATTTAAACACTTAATAATTATTGGACCACTGGGCAACGTCATACACCGTTAGGTTACTAACGGCAGAGCGGTCGCAGGATCTTCCTAATTATTAAGTTTTAAATACAATGCACAACCACGCATATAATATCCAACAGAATATACCAGAGATGCAAAGCATGTAAATATGATATTTGCAGAAAACATCATTACAATGCAAAGGTTGTAATCCGAATGAGGTTTAATCAATTAAATTGATTAAGAGCCCAAAATAAACATTTTCTTTGTCAGAGGGAAAAGTTTCCCTCATCAT
The DNA here is from genome assembly GCA_030789695.1 of Scilla litardierei. Lineage (NCBI taxonomy): Eukaryota > Viridiplantae > Streptophyta > Magnoliopsida > Asparagales > Asparagaceae > Scilla > Scilla litardierei. Next base: position 4,819,814 of record CM061131.1, read on the forward strand.
CCCAAAAGCCCCCCCCAAGAATCCCCAAAAAGTCCTCGCCTGCCCGATATTTGTCCCGTAATATACCGTGATTTTTCACGAATATTTTGCACTTAAATCCCCCTTTTGAATTAATATTTAGGCTAATAAATTGCCTTTTGAGGCGAGTTTATAGCCCTTTGCCTCCCCCAAATTTTTTTTTTCTTTCAGATAAACCAGCCTGCGGGCCTGAAGCCCGCAGTCGACCTATGGGCTTCAGGCCCATATGTCTCTCTCTCTCTGTTTTTTTTGGGAAATCTGTGGGCCTGAAGCCCACAGATTTGCTGTGGGCTTCAGGCCCACAGATCTGTATTTTTTTTAAAGAAAAATTGGCCTGTGGGCCTGAAGCCCACAGGCTGCCTGTGGGCCTGAAGCCCACAGGCTGCCTGTGGGCTTCAGGCCCACAGGTTTTTATCTGTTTTTTAAGGGCTTGCTGGTTTTGGGGGGGGCCGGCGCCGGCGCCGCCCCCTGCAGGGGGGGCGCGGCCTCGGGGGCCGCCGCCCCTGCAGGGGGGGCGCGGCCACGGGGGCCGCCGCCCCCTGCAGGGGCGGCGGCGGGGGCCGCCCCCCCTGCACCTCTTCGCCCTTGCAAAATTTTTCCCCAAAAATCTTGTAAATTACCCCCCCCCACCCCACCCACCCACACACACACACTCCCCCCCCCCCCCCAGGAAAATAAAAAAAAAAATTCCAAACAAATGATTGACAATGTTAGATTATTTTTAAAGGGAAAAAATGAGTTTGTACAAGTGCACATTTAAATTAGTTGTACACGTACATAAAAATCCATTTCCCCTTTTTTTTTGAAAATTTTAAATAATTTTGTTGTAGACCTCAGATATGATCAATAACAAAAAATCAAGTGAAATCAAAAAAGTTACCTGACCTTCAAGCTAATCGTTACAGATTCAATAGTTTTGGAACATTAGGTTTTTTTTGCAACGGATGGATCAAATGTCAAATAATCATAATTTTTTTTGGATGTGCACAACGAGTTTCACATTTTTAAAACAAAATATTATTAAGTTTTTTTAACCAAAATTTTCGGCAGATGGTCTCCGGACCAAGCGCAGCTCACCCACGCGTCGGCCGCTGGTTAGTGGCGCAGATTAAGATGCCTGTGTGCCCCCGTTTGCCACGTCATCTTCTTTTGTCTAGAGGTTAAGATCGAGTCAGCTTTGTCGGCCTCCAGGTGTCCGTGAGATTCATTGACTTGACTGCAGAATATCCGGTGGCACTACGAAAATATCCTTATGGACCTGGATGTTACTCTATATGTAACTGCTTCGTCTTTCCGAGACTGACACAAATACTGATATTATTTGGATACTAAAACCATTTCATACGTTAGATGAAAATGAAAATGAATTCGAACATAGGTTGAATTTGGAGATTAATTCAATGTTGATTCTGATCTGAATTTTAAAAGAATCTATTATACAATTCACGAACTTTGTCTTACGTGTCATTTTTATCCAACGTGGCAGTTTTGTCTCAGTCATATATTTGGTTGCTGACTGGACACCACGTGGGGGTTGGGTGTGGTTCTGGACTTGGGTTTGGGATGTGTTATTGGTGATTTTTTTTTGCGTTTTAGTCTCTGCTTTTCCTCTTTTTGCCCCCGACCCTCCTCTCTCTCACACACCCACGCTTTTTTCACTTTGGCAACCGCTTCTCTCCGCATTTGCGCCCGGGCGACGACTGCCGTGCCCTCTGGGCACATGTTATAACTAGTAATTAGTTAAACCCCCATTTGTAAGTTTCATACGGTTGCGGAATTTCTTTCTGTTTACATTATATAACATTAAAAACTTCACTCTACATACATATTTGTGTCTGTATTCATATCGGTCAAGATTAGCATACAAATTTAGTCATGCTGCTGAGCGACACAGGGATGGACTTTGATGAGAACAATTGAATTTTCCAAACAATATTAGTCAAACAAAGAAAAGTTATTAAATGCAAATATCCGCAAATTCTATTTCAGACAGGGCTGTTCCTGTAAATTTCCAACCATACTCTACTCTCCAATCCCTCGCATGTTTCAGATACCTGCCATTTTTGGGACCAAGCCTCTGCTCCATCGCTTTCTATCTTTTCTCTCTCTCTCTCTCTCTCTCTCTTCAATTTCAGTTTTGGATCTAAAATGGAGTGGGAGCAGCGCCGGACTCTGATTCTGGTCAACCTCGCCGGGATCATGGAGCGTGCAGACGAGTCTCTGCTGCCGGCGGTCTACAAGGAGGTGGGGGCCGCGCTGCACGCGACGCCGACAGGCCTGGGAACGCTCACTCTCTTCCGCTCCATTGTGCAGGCAGCCTGCTACCCCCTCGCTGCCTTCGTCGCCGCCCGCTACAACCGCTGCCACGTCATCGCCGTCGGGGCCTTCTTGTGGGCGGCGGCCACATTCCTTGTCGCGCTCTCGGACTCTTTCTTGCAGGTTTGAATTTGGTCAACCTAGGGGGTTTTGACAGTTAGGTGCAATTTAGATTGGGTTTAGTTGGAAATTGCTTGATCTTTGCAATGCTTTTCTCTCTTCCTGTTTGAGTGATATATATTTTCACTGACCTATTTTTGGCCATTTGATTTAATTGGATTGGATATCTGTATTGAATTGTCTCATATATTTTTTCCTGGTAGTTACTTTAACGATTAGATATTTTCCATTATTTCTTGATTCATCCTTTGGATGTTGATTGCATTTTAGTTAGCCCAATGGGGATCAAGAGTTTTCACTTTGAATTGGTAATGCTTCCCTGACAAAACAACCGTCTAATTTAAATTTTTTTCCTTACCCCATGTCAAATTGAGAAGATGAAAAATGATTTGTTTTACTTGATTGATTATGGTTACAAGACTTAACCCCTATATATATAGTACAAGAATCATGATTGGGTACAGGAGCCCAAGAACCAACACCAAAACCTAAGAGGCTGGTTATTAAATCTTCAGGTCATGCTTGTCCTGATAGTAATGAGGATCAACGAAACATGATGAATCCAGCTCTCATGCATATAAGTGCAAAGGAATCCACCCTCCCCATAGCTCCATCCCTGTCCTGATTTAATCTATAATAACGTGCATGATTGTGACCTAGTACTTGGAATTCACTTATCACATTAGCATATGAAGCATGATTTACAAATCGTGGTCTATTTTTTAAGTCTCATAGCTCTTTTCACCATTTAAACCGATTGTCTAGATCCCCTCTGGGGTACAGAAGTGCGAGACTGATAAGGCTGGTCACTTTTTACTCCCCTCTTTTCACATCTCTCCTCTATATACTTTTCTATCTTTCGGTCACAAGATTAATTTCTAAGATGCACACGTACAGGATGAAGTCCAAGTAACTATTCCCAGAAATTCACTATTATTACGTCTTGTTTACATGATGCATATGCCTGGACGAAGTGCCTTTGGTAAATTCAGCCTATTGTGATTCTTGATCTACTCAATGAGGAAATTTAAGTCTTAACATGTTTCTTTTTTTGATGAATTCCTAGAAGTTCTATGTTGAACAGTCACTGTGATTGTTAACTTTTGATCTGTTATCAGGTTTTGTAAAAAATTTATTTTCTATTGTACTGTAAGATGATATGATATAGTATCTGTCCTGTGGTTTGACATGAAATTGAACATGAAATTTCCCTTTGGATTAGGCCATATATGGAGTTTGGGCATCTTTGGTGCAATTTGAAGAGCTTCCACCATTACAGACACACCTAGTTTATTGCAAGATTCGTATATCATTAGCCTACTACTCGTTCTGATCTTCAGTAGGAAATTGATGCAAGTGTAAACCAAAACAGAATAAAGTAGAGAAATACTTGTGATCTTGCCAATTGTGAAGTCACATAAAAATTTGCATTCAGAGTTGCATTTTCATTTAAATGACTTTGAGTGTAAGAATATGTGATTGCTAGTAGGCCAAACATAGAAAATTGCGCATATTGTTAATTTTTTATTCCACAGGTGGCAATCTCAAGAGCCTTCAATGGGGTTGGACTAGCTCTAGTAACTCCTGCAATTCAGTCTCTTGTTGCTGACTCCACTGATGACGGAAACCGTGGCACTGCATTTGGATGGCTTCAGCTAACCTCCAACATTGGATCTGTCATGGGTGGCTTGTTTTCTCTTCTACTAGCATCGACTTCTGTCATGGGAATCGACGGTTGGAGAGTTGCTTTCCATTTAGTTGGTATAATAAGTATTGTAGTTGGAATTTTGGTCTTCTACTTTGCAGTGGATCCACATTATTCCAACTTCAACAACATGAGCAATGTGAATAGTTCACCCAAGTCTCTAACAACTGAACTGAGAGGGTTGTTTCACGAAGCCAGGGCAGTGATGAAAATTCCTTCTTTCCAGATTATTGTTGCGCAGGGCGTTAGTGGATCATTTCCATGGTCAGCGCTATCCTTTGCTCCCATGTGGCTGGAGCTTATCGGTTTCTCACATGAAAGGACAGGATTCCTTATGAGCATGTTTGTAGTTGCCAATTCACTTGGAGGCTTGTTTGGAGGAAAGATGGGGGATTATCTCTCAAAACATTTTCCTAACTCTGGAAGGATTGCTCTATCACAGATAAGCTCTGGTTCTGCCATTCCGCTTGCAGCCGTGTTATTGCTAGTATTGCCTGATGACCCTTCTACTGGAGTTGCTCATGGTCTGGTCTTGTTCATCATGGGACTGAGCATCTCATGGAATGCTGCAGCTACAAACAAGTATGCCCTTTGTTTTGTATCTATGTTATTATGTACTAACATATTGCAACATCGTTTAGCAACTTTATTTGCAGTATAGATCACATGAAGAACAAAAGAACTCACATTATCTTAAAGAAGCAAAAAAATATATTTTTACTTAAATCATTAAATGTAGGGAAGAAAATGGTTATCAGTAAGAAAATAGCTATCAACTAATTGGTAGGAACTGGTAGATAGAACATACTTACATCATTTACTTTTTCATTAAAAAACCTAAGCTCCATAAACAGTTTTCTTACCTCAATCATTTTTACTTGCGCATTCACTGTTTTGTAAGCAGAAAATTGTAATTGTGAGGCTTCCAGTCAATGAAATTACACATCCTGCTCCACTGACGAGAAACAGATTGAAGGCTAAACCACCACCGAGGATGTAACTGATCCATGCCAGATGTGTTCTAGCTTCAAGAAGAATATTGGAATAGTAATAGCTTGATCTGAGCTTTTGATCAAGTTAGCAAGCGTGTCAAACTCATAGTAGTGACAACCTGATCAACTTTAGGTAGCCAAGTTTTAAGGAAATTAATGCCATAAATTTAAGATATAACCAGGATATGTTCATATTATTGAGAAATAGTTTTATCCTGTCACAGTCTCTATTCACTTTTTCAGGTATTCCAATGTGGAGTCTCTGGCTTCAGTACTTTCAATCTTAATCATCGGGTTATTGGTATCGATGGACTAAAAAACTTCAAAATAAATATTTTCAAATTTAAAAATAGTGCACACAATTGACAATTTTTGGAGGTTGATCAAAACTTGTGCAATCCAATAGTTCATTCATCACAATTTTGTAAATTGAACTGATATTTGCATTATCAGTCTTATTTACGGGGAAACATGAATAAATATGGAAGTAAAATTTTTGAGAAAATTCAATTTTAAAGTTTATGCTCATTAATCATTGAACTTGATCACCAGTTCTAATAATATCAAATGAGTTGTGGTCTTTATATAAATAGGTTTTATCCAGTGTACTAGTTTCATTGGAACTCAAATTATAGCGTAAAACCAATATAATAAAGATTTCATTGAGATAAAGAGAGCAACACTGTATGGTATGAATAACTGTATTGGATTAGACCCAATATAATAAAGCGACCAGTCCAATCAATGACTCAAATTTATTAAGACATTTTTAATTGAGTCAATTTGAATTGTGGATCTAAACTAGAATGATTTTTTTATTTTTGAGAGCCAGTGTTGTGGGCTTTCAAAAATTTGATTGCTAAATGATGATTCTTTTGATAATTATATGAAGTAATTTAGAGTTTAGTCATACTATTTGTTAATTGATATATTTTCCCTAGTACATACCATGAAATCATTTTTGGTACGTCAAACCTCCCCACCTATTTTAGACACCAAGAGCCAGTATTCATGTTATTGGCCTGTTTCAATGGGATTGGATCAGCACACGTGATATCTCATACGATACAGATACATATTGGTACTGGGTGATACTTCAGGCCCTGGACATAACACTTAGACTAGCAACACCAGAAACTTTTCTCATGTATAAGGTTATTTCAATCCTGATATTACAATGTCAACCTAGATATAACAGTCTGCTAAGGTGTCACAGTTCAGATGTTTGTGAACAACTTTGTTTTAATTCTTTTAGGCATGGTGGAGTTTACTCCAGCTTAATACGATAACAATCTAAATTCACTTTCTTTAACTCATTTTCATCAATGAAATCCTCATGCACTGGTCATTTTAAATTGGTTTGAGACGATGTTACACGTATGATATTGAAATTTCTAACTCATTTCTGGTTAGTGGTTTGTTTCGGTAATCTTTTTCTATGTTAACTAAAATGGCTTTTCTCTTTATGGTGGGTGAAGTCCTATATTTGCAGAGATTGTTCCCGAGAGATCTAGGACGAGCATCTATGCTCTTGATAGATCATTTGAATCCATACTAGCATCATTTGCTCCACCTGTTGTTGGAGTTTTAGCTGAGCACTTATATGGATACAAGCCAGTTGCTTCAGGTTCAAGTGCCGGTGCCCTCATAGAGACAGACCGAGAGAATGCTGCTTCACTTGCCAAAGCTCTCTACACCGCAATATCAATTCCAATGTCCATCTGTTGCTTCATCTACTCCTTCCTTTACTGCACCTATCCTCGAGATAGAGAGAGGGCAAGGATGGAGGCGTTGATCGAGTTTGAAATGCAGAATATAGACATCGAAAGTTCTCATGATGCAGGAGACATTTGTCATGACCAGCAGAAGGTTATCGATATGGTTTATGGGCCGGGAGATTTTGAGATTGAAGATGGTGACGAGAAAAAATTGCTTCCACATCAGATGGCTTCAGATGAAAGGGGTTATTAATTGCGATTTTCACTACCAATGCGGTGTATGATAACTTTTTGGCAACAGTGACACATGGTCTTCAAAGGACTGGATGTGATATTGGAGGTGCCTATAGAAGACTAAGTTTGCAGGTAGTGAGAAACACCAATGTTTTGTTGCTTGAAGGAAAGTACTGGATGTCATGTTAAAATCCAACACACTGAAAAAGGAAAAAAGAAACGAGAAGGGTCTTCTATGTTGTATGCTGATTACATTTCCACCACGGTTCATAAAACAAGATCTTTCTTTCCTTACCCTTTCTCCCTCTTACCATTCCTTTCTACACAAAATGTCCTAGAGATTTGTAATTTATTTATGTAAAGATGACTTAAATTGGCACGTGCTGGGACTTCATTGTAGTTGTAATGCATAACCACAACACAGAGAGGTCAACTGGTTTGGTTGATTTGCTCCAATGCAAATGATTCCTCTGCTTGGGAGTAGACTGTTAGTTTCAACATCATTTCAGGTCGCTGATCAAATTGCTTTATTGGCCTCTCAACTACATGAACATATTTACGAGGTAATGACATTAATTTAGAATATGTTTCACTATTTTATTTGTATGAAATATATTTGCCCCTTCTGAATCAGGTAATGCCATGTTGCCAAACAAAAATGGAGATAAATTTGAAACCAATCTTCAGGATTTGGACGATTGAACATCATCCATCTCAAATAGTATGCCATGAGGTAATCTTTCATTCTCTTGTTCTTACATAGTTACGTTGCTTATTATTCCTAGCAGTTGCAAAAGGTAACAACAAATGACGCCTTCAGCAACTTGCTACTTTCTTGAGTCTGTTTTCAGTCTTTTGGATAAAGGTTCGGGTGGGAGCATATACATGTAATTGAAACAATCGGGAGTGGTAGTGAATTTCTTTGGATTTTTTTGGTTTATTTGCTTTTCCATTCTTTTTGTTTTGGCAGGAAACTGCATAGCTTATTATAAATGACACAAGTGTTGGTCTCTCTAACGGTATCTCTTGCGTTGGCAGTGAAATTTTAGATCCTATAGAAGCAGCAACCCCCCGGAGTCCTTTTAGGTACCTGTAACGACTGCTTTTCATGTATCTGGATTTATTATAATATAATATATGTTTTGGTGGATTTTCTCCTCATGTGTGGTTTTCGTCTCCGTAGCTTTCATTTTCGATCGATTCGTCGTATTTTCTCGTTTCTCCCTTAGGATCGTCGATTTCGAAGTATGTCATTCGTGATGGACTTCATAACGGTCGTATCTTACTATTAGATCAAGCCTAGGAGTCTTAGGAATCGATCCCGGGGCCCCGCGCTCCGTATCGGAACTTTTGGTGCTCATTAGCCGGTATAAGAAGGGACACCGACCGACTAGATGACGATCCAGTCGGTCGGCAATCCTTCTTGGACCGACTAGTTGGCTATCTAAATTTCTCAGGAGTTACTGTTTATCGTTAGTCGGTCTAAGAACGTTGGTTGACCGACTAGGTTGCAAACTAGTCGGTCGGCAATGCTTCTTTAACCGACTAACACATCATCTAAATTTTAGTATCAGTTACTGTTTACTCTTAGTCGGTCTAAGAACGTTCATCAACCGACTAGTTGCCAAACTAGTCGGTCAGTATTTGTTCATGGACCGACTAATTCTAAATCCTATTTTCGTTCAGAAGTTACTGTTTGCACTTAGTCGGTCTGCGTTGGTCGACCGACCGACTAGTTGCCAAACTAGTCGGTCAGTGGTTGCTCTTTGACCGACTAATCTGTGTTAAAACCCTAATTTCTGGGCAGCCGCCAGCCCATCCTATTTATACCCCTCCCAAGCGTTTTCTTCTTCCTCCACTCGACCCAAAACCCTAGTTTCTCCCCCTTTGAGCCCCCATCTTCCTCCAAGCCTTATTTCTTCATTCCAAGCCCTAGATCCATCATCTAAACCCTCCATCAACTCATTCCACCTCTCATTTTCCCCAAATCCCCATCAAATCCCTAAAATCCCCCAAAAACCCTAGTTCTCCAAACTTCCCCATTTGTTTCCAGATCTGGTCCTAGGGTTCTCCGGAGTGTTTCTTCCGCTTCCTCTCGGTAAGAAATCGATCTCTTGACGTTTTATATCCTATTTTTATTTTTAGGAAACCCTAATGAAATTTCATGTTGTTTGATGATTGTTTCCCCATAACAGCGATTTCCCCCGTAGATTAGCATCCGCGAGACGAACCTTCGTGATCGTCATCCCCGGTGCTAGGCAAGTGAAACTTGCCACTTAGGGTTTAGGCCATGTTTTAGGCCATCTTGCTTGTTGTAGGCGTAAAAGAGGCTAGGCGACGAAATGATACTCGCCTAGGCGCAAATTGGGGAACTAGCTTGACAACGAAGCTAGTTCTGACATATATCATGTTGCACAATTACCATGTCATGTTTACTTTCCATTAACGGTACGCGAATTAATTGTCATGTCATTGCATTCTTTAAGTGTTGCTATGATTGCGTAGCTTCGCTACAATGCTTGTGTTCCTGGCTCGTGTTCCAGAAGCGAGCCCTGTAGTTGAAAACCCCAACGCTCGATATTGAATTGTGAAATAGGAAAACAAGCTCCCGTGCGGGGCAACCCTGGCTCACTTGCTGGGCTCATGTGCAGGGACCCTGGCTTGTTTACGTGTGGGATGTGGTAAGAGTTAAGCGGTTATTCAATTGGGAGTCTGCCTGATCAGCAACTGCAGTTGTAAGGCGTAAACTCTGGGTTTTGGGGTAGTTGTTAAGCGGCCACTCAGCGTGAATGCCAAACCGTTCAGCTGTAAGGCGTAAACATCTACAAACAACGTGAAACGTGAATAGTGAAATGATTGAGATTGTTAGTATCTTGGCTACTCTTGTCTTGTCCCGATGATTGTTCTCTTGTACTTATTGTTCACCATGTCTTACTTGTGCACTCATGCCATAACTGCCACGTCATGCATACTATAACTGCTAGGTTGCTAGTTGCCTTACTTTCAGTTTCCTTGCTCAAGTCTTTTAGACTTGCTGACATGTGCCCCTTTACTCTTTTGGTTGACACATGTTAGATCCTGAGCCTGAGTACCTTGTTGAGGACGAGGTGTTTGCTGACGCCGAGCCCGAGCTTGTGTTTGACGGGGAGTACGAGGACACTGGGGACCAGTCCTAGTGTCTTCGTTGTGTTTTACTTTTGTTTAGACAGTTGTTTTGTTATCGGTGCGTAGCACCTATACTCTGTTATGTTGTTGCTTTTGTTGGCCTTGTTCTGGGCCTTTAGACTCTTTCTTTTAGCCTGGTGGCTTTTCTGGATGTTGGACAATTTATGAGATGTGAGATTTTTATTTCAGTCTCTCCCTGTGTTATTATTGTTGTTCCGTTGTGGTTACAGGGACCTGCTTATGTTTTATTGACGCTTATCGGGTTTGGGGCTTCACAGCTCCACTCTCGTGCGGACCTTTTCACGTCTCGCCTCCATTTTAGGGAAGCGGGTCGTGACAGTACCTAATCTCTTGCAAACTGAAAATAAGAAACTTTATCTTTAGCATCTATCTTTCCAGGTTATTTTGCGTAGTGTACCTTCTTCTGGATCTTGTTGTTTGGGTTTGTTTACACAAATCTGCTTTTTTGGTATTTTATTGATATTAGGTTATTCATTTGGATACTGTCTTTTTATTCTTGTTTTCTGCAATATTTAGTTTAAAGCTTCTTAATGAGGGCAGATGAGTTTTATGTTGCATTTGTTCTGTCCCTTGAAATGCAATATCCAACAATTAACCAAGCAATTATTGTCCTCTATGTTTTGTAACTTTCGTTCAATCTCTTCAATCTGTCCCTCCATCCCACCATTGTACCTCATTTGGGTTGTGACCTTTCTTTGTAACTTCACGGATGGCATCTGTTAGTTTCAACCGGATCGTATGAGCATGCTTGAAATCCAATTCGAATACGAGACGAGTGATACACAATCGGTATCAGCCGAAACTTTTTAAGGTTTATATCTCTACAAAATCAAGGGAAGAAGTTTTGTCTGTCTGTCTGTCTTTTTTGATTGCGGGCATGGCTGTGGGCGTAGGTGCGGGTTGCCAGGTTATTATTATTATTACTATTATTTAATACATATAATTTGGAACCGCTTTGACCAACCATTTACAAATTTCATGTGTCAATTGTACGAATTGTTGTGATTCACTGATCACTAGAAGACTTACTGTCAGTAAAACAGTAAAAACTGGAGAGTAAAAAAACTTTACAATTCCTCACTGGAAATAATTTTACATACTCTATGGTAAACACCACTAAAACACTTACTACAACTTTACCTCTATGTGGTAACTTCCCTCTCTGGGGTAATTTTCTCTCATTGGAGAAATGCCTCACTCTTACCTCTCTAGGTAACTTCACAATCCTATCAGGAATTGGACACACTTCTTCTATCCCGGAAGAAACACTCACAACTCTTAATGTAGTACTTGGTGTGTTTTGGAGATGTTTACCATAAGTTGTGTAAAGTTATTTCCAGTGAGAAATTGTAAACTTTTTTTACTCTCCAGTTTTTAATGTTTACTGGCAGCAAGTCTTCTAGTGATCAGTGAATCACAACAAGTGGTATCAGAGCCTAGGTGAGCTGTGAGAGAGTAAAAAAAGGAGTGAATTTTTTGGGGGATAATTTTTTAAAACAATTATATTTTCTTTTATCCTCAAAATGTCAATGGAAGAGTCATCCTCATCGGGAGCTATGGTCAAGCTGACGGCCATAAATTACACACCGTGGAGACCTCGAATGGAGGATCTCCTCAGTTGAAAAGATTTATTTGATCCATTAGAGGTCAAAGGAGTAAAGACATAATCCACTAAATAAGCTGACTGGAAGAAGATGAATCGAAAGACGATCAGTCAAATCAGACAATGGATCGATCACAGCGTCGTCGACCATGTTGCACAGGAGACGGACGCATATGTTCTCTGGCAAAAGCCTGAGGACATGTACCAAGCCAAAACTGCTCGAAACAAAGCTTTATTAATAAGGCGATTAGTAAATTTAAAGCTATGGAGTGGAACTTCCGTTGCCGAGCACACGAGCGAGTTTCAGAGCCTGGTGAATCAGCTATCTGTAGTGGAGTTACGGCTTGGAGATGAAGAACAAGCTATTCTCCTCTTAGTTCTCTTCCAGACAACTGGGAGACTTTGGTGGTCTCCCTCAGTAATTCGGCCACAAATGGCAAACTTACCATGTCTATGGTTAAGGATGCCCTCTTCAACGAGGATGCCAGGAGAAAAGAAACTGGCACCGACCAATTGCATGCCCTCGTGACAGAGACTCGAGGGAGACAACAAGGAGGTGGTCGAAGCTGGGGCAGAGGCAGGAGCAAAAGCCATGGTAGGTCTACAGACGAGAGGAGGCCTACCTACAAGTGTTACCATTGTGGCATGGAGGGCCACATGAAGAAGAACTGCCGGAAGCTGTTACGAGAACACGGTCAAAATAGTTTTCAACAGAAAACCAATGATGAAGATGTGTTAGTCACTTGTACTGGAGAAGTGGCCATTTGCTATGTCCAAGAAGAGACATGCCTTCACGTTTCCACCCAGGACAACGAGTGGGTGGTTGATACAACATCCTTCCACGCTACTCCTCGAAGAGACTTTTTCACCATCTACAAAGCAGGAGACTTTGGCATCGTGAAGATGTGGAATACAAGTTCCTGCAAGATCGTAGGAATTGATGACGTTCAGATTCAGACGAACATTGGCTGCACAGTAACTCTGATGGATGTCCGACATGTGCCAGACCTCCGGCTAAACTTGCTCTTTGGGACAGCTCTTGACAAACATGGCTTCGACAACCACTTCAGCAACGACACATGGAGAATGACGAAAGGTGCCATGATTACCGAAAAGGGACACATTTGTGGTACATTATACAAAACTCATGTGAAGATATGTGTCGACAGTTTTAACATATGGTGGAATGTGAGGCTACTCAAAATCTGTGGCACCATCACATTAGTGAGAGAGAGTTATCTCTCTTGACAAAGAAGGAGCTGATCTCAATCACTAAGGATGTTGGACTAAATCCTTGTCAGCATTGCTTAGTTGGTAAGCAACATAGAGTCTCATTCAGTTCTTCTTCAACAAGGAGATCAGAGTTACTCAGTCTGGTACACTCTGATGTTTGCGGTCCCTTGGAGGTTGAATCACTAGGTGGCAACATGTACTTCTTGACCTTCATTGATGATGCTTCTCGAAAGGTGCGGGTCTACTTCTTGAGGACGAAAGACCAAATGCTCGACTACTTCAAACTCTTTCACGTCATGGTCAAACGTGAGACAGGAAAAAAGTTAAAGTGCCTCCACTCAGACAATGGTGGTGAATACACTTCCAGAGCGTTCGGTGTCTACTGTAAAAGTCAATGCATTAGACATGAGAAGACGGTTCCTCGCACTCCACAACACAGCGGCGTTGCGGAAAGGATGAATTGGACGATCATGGAGAAGGTCAGAAGCGTGCTCAGTATCGCTAAGCTACCAAAGCCATTCTGGGGAGAAGATGTTCGTGCCGCCTGCTACCTCATCAACAGATCACCATCAGTACCTTTGGGTTTTGCAATTCCAGAGAAGGTGTGGTCTGGTAAGAATCCCTCGTACTTCTACCTGATGGTATTCGGTTGCTTAGCTTTTGCACATGTATCCAAGGAGCAAAGGCAAAAGCTTGATGCAATGACCATTCCTTGTATCTTCATCGGCTAAGGAGATGAAGAGTTTGTGTACAGATTGTGGGACCCAAAGACGAAGAAAATTATTCGAAGCAGGGATGCGCTGTTTCAAGAAAATCAGACCTTGAAAACATTGAAAAGCCCATGGTGTCTTCAAATACAAGCTCAAGTGCTGAAGACATTGTTCCAGACCCAACACCAACGCAATACGAAAAGGTGCATGAAGAAATGCCAGAAGAAGAGGAGGATGTTGAACAAGACGTGGAAGAAGAGGCGGATGCTGAGCAGGGAGAAACACAACCCTCTCCATCAGATATTGCACCACCATCACCGCAGGCGGATGACAGTACACCTCCTGAAGTCAACAACTCACAAGTACGTAGATTTAAACGAGGTCGGATTCCATTAACCAGATATTCAGAAGCTGAATATCTTCTACTTTCTGAAGAGGGGGAGCCAGAGGGTTTCCAAGAAGCAATATCTCACAAGAACAAAGAAAGTTGGTTGCAAGCTATGCAAGATGAGATGGAATCTCTGCAAAAGAACTCTACTTATGAGTTGGTCAAGCTTCCACAAGGAAAGAAGGCGCTGAAGAACAAATGGGTGTTCAAGCTCAAGAAAGATGGCAACAGAAAGATGGTGAAACACAAAGCTCGGCTGGTTGTCAAAGGATTCCTTCAGAAGAAAGGAATTGACTTTGACGAGATCTTCTCACCTGTTGTGAAGATGGCTTCAATCCGCGTCATCCTCGGATTGGTAGCCAGGTTAAATTTAGAGCTTGAGCAGATGGATGTCAAGACGACGTTTCGTCATGGTAATCTACATGAAGAAATCTATATGGATCAACCAGAAGATTTCAATGTTTCAGGCAAAGAAAATCTTGTATGCAAGCTGAAGAAGAGTCTGTACGGTCTCTAGCAAGTACCACGACAGTGGTACAAGAAGTTTGAGTCATTATGATGAGTCACTGTTAAAGAAGGACCGATGTAGATCAATGTGTTTATACACAACGGTTTCCAGATTGTAACTTTGTTGCTTTGCTACTATATGTCGACAATATGCTAATCATTGGACAAGATGCAACAAAAATCAACCAGCTGAAGATGTTCACGAAGGTGGTGACATGGGAGAAGCTAGAGCTGTGCAGAGACATAGCTGGGATGATTGTTAAATAACAATTACTTCGGATGCAGCCGGAGGGGGAGAATTGCTGGAAAATTCCAGCTGCAACAGCTCATGAGGGCTGCTGGAAAATTTCCAGCAGCCCTCATGGGCAAATAGGATTAGTCAAAGGAAGGGGGTTGTTGAACCAACCCCCTCCCCTTGCTTGCAGTTGTTACACCAACACCTCCCCCTTTGCTTGCCTATAAAAGGGGATACGGTTGAGGTGTTTAAACATCCCCAAACACATCAAAACCAACAATAACAACCATCAGAAAAGTTGTGAAGAGTTGTGAGTGTTTTTCTTTCGAGAGAGAAGAAGTGTGTCCAATTCCAGAGAGAATTGTGAGGAGTTACCCTAGAGAGGAAAGTTACACCAGAGAGGTAAAAGTTGTAGTGAGTTTGTTTTTGTAATGGTGTTTATCCTAGAGTGTGTAAAGTTGTTTCCAGTAAGAAATATTGAAGTTTTTTACTCTCCAGTTTTACTGTTTTACTGTCAGTAGATCTTATAGTGATTAGTAAATCACAACACGATTCTTTCGCATCAAAAGAGGAGGGGGTTCGGTACTATTTTCTATGTAGTACAGTGCTTTTTTCCAACCTCTATGTGCCACGTTATCTGTGATGTGTTCTTTTGCCAACTGAGCTCAAGGGCTCACTTGCATGCGAGTTTGATGAGGTCAAATTAAACTGATTTTGAAAACTATGGTTTGTCTGATGAATTTCAAGCGAAAACTGGTGAAAAGAAATATTTGTTTCAGCCAATTGATATTTTGATATTTGATAGTCAATTCTAGTGCATCATTGTCACTGATTTCTTAACATCAAGATTGAATTCTGTTAGATTCGGCCCAGTTTTGGGTCTATTTTATTATGTTTTGTATTATTTTATTATTGTAGGGGTATTATGGTAATTAGACTTTTAGTTAGGATTATTTTAAATAAGAGGGGAGGCTAGCCGGCCCAAGGATGCGGAAATTGTGAGAGTTTTGGTTATTTGAGAGGAGAAAGTTCCTCGATCTAGGGAGGGTGTGTGAACGTCCCCCATCAATCGGCGTCTTGGGAGGGCGATTACCCCCTTTAGATGTAATCAAGCTATTTTTATTCTCAGTTTATATTAATAAAAATCGTATCTTGCCTTGGTTCCTATCAAATTCACTGCAAATGAACCGTTTCTTTTTATTTCTAGTGGTGGGTCAAGAGATGCTGATTCCTCAGACATTGTGTCAAAAACAAAATTTTGACACATTGGCAAAGTGCATAGTATTTCTTACTTAAATAAATTCACCCTCACTATTTTGTGCTTATCAAGCTTGAAGTTATTTGACTTTCATGCATTATTTCTTCTGTAACATATTGCATCTTTATTGATGTTGTGGGATTTATAACATTTTTTGACAACCATATAACATGGTGCCTTTAAATTTGTTTCTGTGTTTATATGTTTTAGAAAGAAATTGTTCCAGTTGGTTCAACACTGTGCTTCCATTTTTGATTAGCTTCGAAGAGATTCTGTTTGGTTTTAATGGTGTGCATGAGTGAAAGAGAAGTCTTAGTAAATTTCTTCTCTGCTAGATACTGAAATAGTGTCAAAATGGATTAATTTGGTTAAAAATTCGAGCCTCACTTTCTTCCAGAGATACTGAAACTTCTAATGTGTTACGGAAGTGAAAGCAATAGTTAGACTTTGTTATTCCCTCTTATTTTCCTGGCAACTTTTTTTTGTTCTTTCTTTGGATTGCTGACTTGTTCTTAATAAACATTTATTTGACTTGAAGTCCTAATTTCAATTTTCTTCTAATTTTAGTCAATTACTTTATGAGTTGATTTGATATACCATCGGATACATGCTTGTTTGTTTTTCTGCAAGGCAGCAGGACGTGCATTATTTTATGCATATCAGGTTTTTTGTCTTCACCTTCTCTCACCTGCTTATAATCTTGTGTCATCGCAAATTCCCTATATATTATATATGTTTGCTTAGATTACAGATTGAAATTAGAGTCATTATTTACAACTCCTTAGTCTGTTACAATGTGTGACTACCATAGGCTTGCTGCTGCAGCAACGGTTGCATGCAACAGTGAGTAATGATTATTGCAGGGGTCTTATGTCTAATTTCTATCTCCCAATTAGCATTCAATTGGATGCATCTATAGAGCTGAATGTTTGATGCATGATGGAAGCGGTAAGGGAGGTTGTGGAAATTTGGAGGAGAAGAAAACTGGGAAGTTGATAACTTTTCGGATCTCTCACCTCGGAAATCTTCCAATCGCACGTCTCGCACGTGGAGATTTTTCGGACCTCTCGCCGAGGCAACTAGGCTCATTCTCGCACGCCAATGCAAAAGATTTAATTTTATGATGAAACCAAAAGTTTATACCAAAATTTCTATTCATTGATTTTTTATTTAAAAAGAACTAATAAGTTGTGGCCTTCATATAGGCTTACAACTTGACTCTCTAAAACCTAATATGACTAGAACTTCTAAAATAACCAAAATACTCAAATAACGAAAAGACTCAAATAACAAAAAAGATTCAAATAACTACAAGTCTCAAAATAACAAAAAGACTCAACTAATTAGAATTCTGTAAGGACTCAAACTCCATCGTCTTTTAAATAAAAGAGTCCATCTCGAATTTGATCTCCATAATCCTTTTCGACTTAAGAACTTCATCACCTGGTGAACGGCGATATGCATATCATAACCAGACAAAATTCAGTAGTCCTTTATAGCTGGAGAAGACGCGTCTGTGAACTTTGAAGTATATGAAGATATAGATCTGTAGACGAATATCTTCTGTAAAATTCTCCTAAATAGCAAAAGAGATGAAATCATATAGAATCTTCTTGTTAGTTGGATGTGGAGAATTCGAGATGACAAACTTGATGTGCTCAATCTCCTTAAACTTCTATGAAATACTCGACTTGGTCATATCAGTATTATTACTCAGTAGAGCTTGTCGAGAACCTATATGATGCATGCAAAGCCTCCTCATTGGTTCTAATACAAACTTTTCTGTGTAAATTCTAATCATCTCGTCATACATAACTGAAAATTCCTGGAAATTTCTATTTAATTTTACAATAGACTTGTGATTATCATTGTTAATTACAAGAATTTCATCAGTCTCGAGATTAAAGCACTCAAATCAGATGCAAAATGCTCATTAGATGCACTTGGCATAAGGTCAAAGCCTAATTCTAACGAACCGTGATTCATATGATGAGGTATTTGTTGTGTACCTTAATCTTTTTTGACCTTGTAGCATTATTAGTTTCAAATTTAGTCATATTATCACTTGAATACCTTGTATATGAGGACTTAGGAAATTTTTGCAATTAACAATGATACTTATAAATTTGTTACAGAATCAAAGAGAAATTTTTAGGAATTTAACAATTAGGGATTAGATTAGATTAGAGGTTATCTGACGTGTAAATCAGCTTTGTAGTATCGTGCAAAACCTCTAGAACTTGTAGAGCTTTAATCTAGACGGTTAAGACCGAAAATTTCATGCGAAAATCTCGAGAAATCATCAAAATACACTGAAATACGGCTGAAAATCCCTGAAATTTTGCAAGTCATACTGTTCAGCCGGCTCAATCAACGGCTCAACAGCTCAGGCAACGGCTCAGTAGCTTGGTCAACGGGTTAGGCGGCTTGGCGGCTCGAGGTCGGCTTGCGACAAGTCGTTACTGTAGCAAGGTTGACACTGGTGGCGCGACATCATTTTCTGATGAATCCATCGACGGTTCATCGACATTCTTGTCCCCATAGCCTCGTCTGAGAGAGACGTGTCCGATGGTGAGGTTGGAGACCTCAGTCATTGCCGGCGATGATGCCGGCGAGCTGCGAAAAGTTTCAAACGACGGTGGAGTGGGGTTTGTTCGATGGAACTGTCTTCTCGGGCTCCGACAACGTCAACGAGGATGCGGGGGTGTCGTGGAGGGGATGGCATTGCTTAGGGAAGCTACGGATGGTGACATTGGTGGTATTGGCTAGGGTTTGTAATTGTTGCTAGCGGTGGTGGGTTTTCTTTGTTTGGATAGAGTTTTCGACGATATAGCTTAACGACATCAATGTTCTCATGCACAAACGGAGTCGGCGAACGTCGAAGAGACTGCTAGAGGTGACGACATAAGGTAATTTTTGGTGCCAAAAGAGGGCATTGAGGGCGGCGGAACCGTGTGGAGGTGGCGGCGATTGTCGTGGGGATCGAGGGTGGTGGGGACGGCGGCGAAGGTGGCGATTAGGTAGGGTTTTAGTGATTATTTTCTTTTATTTCGCTGCTTTCTTCCCCTCTTTTTTTTGTTTTTTCAGAAAAAGTTTTCTTTGTTTTTTCTTTCTTTCTTTCTTTTTTCTCTAAAGTTTTCTCCTCTTTTTTCGGTTTCTTTTCTTTCTGTTTTTTCTTCTTTTCAAAAATTTCTTTCTTTTTTTGATTTTTTTATTTGAATCTAACTAAAAAGAAATTTTTGGAAGACGAAGAGAATCAGATAGATCAACCTCTGATACCAATTTGACGCAGGACGGATGCGATAAGGGATGTGGTGAAAATTTGGAGGAGGAAAAACTCGAAAGTTGATAACTTTTCGGATCTTACAACCCGAACTTTTTACGATCACCGACTCACATGTAGAGTTTTTTCAAACTTCTCGCCCAGGCAACCAAGGCCATTCTCGCACACCAATGTAAAAAATTTAATTTTATGGTGAAACTTAAAGTTTACACTAAAATTTCTATTCATTGATTTTTTATGAAAAAGAACTAATACGTTTGTGGCCTTTATATATACTAACAACTTCTCTAAAACCTACTAGGACTAGAACTTCTAGAATAACTAAAACACTTAAATAACACAAAGACTCAAATAACAAAAAAGACTCAAATAACTACTCTCAAAATAACAAAAAGTCTCAAATAATTAGAATTCTCTAAGGACTCGATCTCCATCACATATAAATTCTTTTAAATAAAAGAGTCCATCTCGAATTTGATCTCCATCAATGTTTGGATACTTTCTTTTAAAATTCATGAATAGGCTAATTGTAAAAAATTTAATGTTTGTGTACCATAGTGTGAAAATGCTTTAAATTTAAAAAAACTACATGCCACTTTAATCACCAATTGCTTTTTCTTGTTTGCTTTTTTTTCTTCAGGACTACTGTTTATTAGTCTATTCTGTGTTCTCTATGGATATCTAAAGTCGAATTGTAGAGCCTTGCTTTTTCAATAGGAAAGACAACTGCATATTTTTGGGTTCCATTTGGTTGCCGGCAGCTGATTCTGAATTCCAGAGCCTCGTTCTTGACTGCTCTGCATACTGTGAGGAAGATGATTATGTGAGGTTACAGCTTTTTAATCCTTGTTACTTCAGATCTTCAGTTAACATGGTAAGAGAATATTTTATTTTATTTTATTTTCTTTTGAATTCTGAGTGGTTGGTGATTGGCATGTTTATATGTTGTACATGACTACTTTTTCCCACACACACTAAAACTTCTAATTTTTAGATGAAACAAGAAAGGCATAGATACACTGAAGCTACTTCTAACTTGTAGTTGCATTGTAGTTATCTATTTATCATTTTCAGCAGAAAACCATGCAACCTCAACTTGCATTAAGGTTCTATCTCTGCGCAAATCATGGCCAAAATAAGTGTTATTTTTTGGCACTTGCATTAGATACATAAATTATTTTGACTGGATAATACATGACTGGACTATTTTAATGTCATGCTTCTAGTTCTCTTTGATAGGGTATTATTTATGCACTCTACTATCCTATTTTGTTCGGGATGCCCTGAAACTGTACGTTAGTGTTCAATACCATCATCTCAGTAGATTCGATGGAACTCTTTGTAGTGTATTCATCTTCATTATCTGTCCTTAAATACTTCACCTAATGCCTTATTTGCTTCTCAATGGTCACATTCTACTCTTTGAAATCTTACACATTCTTTGGCTGTGTTTTAGGAAGTAGAATCTTGTTCTGTGTGACCTTCTCAATGGAAGTGTTAAAGCAACTGCTGTAGTAAAGCCAACCTTGTGTTGCTTAACCGTAGTGCAATACTTGCAAATTTTCAGCTTGCGTTCCTTGATACCATTAAGCAACTTCCCATCATTAAATTCTTCAAGACATCTTTCCCTCATGTCTTAGATGCCTATGCCAAAGTTTTCAAGTATTCTCAACATGTTGATACGACTAGGGCTTTTTGTGGGGATCAAAGGTAGGATTTTTATAGCTTTTGGACTTCCTAATCTAGGGTTTAATGCCCAAGAACTGATCTGAAATTGCTAATTAATTGCTAGAATAATAGATCTAATGAATAAAACAACTAATTATCAAATAGGAATTAAACTAGGAAAACTAGGAAATAAAATACCTTGATCAATTCTTCGATAAAGCGCATCCTAGGGCCGGCCGGCCCCTTTAGTGGGGGAGGGGTTAATAAATGTCTAATTACCCTCTTACCCTCCACACTTATGACTAATCACAAGTTTGGGACCGGGTCCGTGGTGGACCCAAGTCGCCGCCTCCGATGGTAGACCCGAATAGCCTGAGCCGGCCCATCCTCTTGCCGCGGCCCGTCCTCTTGCCGCACCGCCGCAACCGCATCATTACTCCCCCCCAAAAGTGCCACCTTGTCCTCAAGGTGAACGTCTGAAAACTGGTTGCGGATCACTGAAGCGGCCTCCCAAGTAGCATCGTGGTCGGGAAGGCCCCGCCAACGAATCCGCACCTCCTGAGTCCCGCCGGCGGTCTGCCGAATTCTCGTCAACTCCTGCGGCTCCAGAAGCACCTCCATGTCATCTGTCAGAGTGGGTGGGAGAGTGGGTGACAGGGTGTGATTCCCGATGGCCCGTCGTAACTGTGAAATGTGGAACACCGGGTGAATGGTCGAAGTGGCGGGCAACTGCAGTCTATAGGCCACCTTCCCGATCTGAGCGGTCACCTCGAAAGGTCCATAGTAGCGGGCTGCTAGCTTCTCATTGCTCCGACGGGCCAAGGTCCTCTGCCTGTAAGGTCGAAGCTTCAGATACACACAGTCCCCGACCTCAAAGTGCTCATCTCGCCGGTGTGCATCAGCCTTGGTCTTCATGATCTGCTGGGCTCTCAACAGGTGTTTCTTCAACTCCTCCAGGTATTTATCCCTCTCAGTCAAATGCTCCTCTACCTGGGACACCAGCGTGGCTCCTCTGCTGTAATGTATCAACTGTGGCGGGTCTCGGCCATATAGAATCCGAAATGGGGTGCTCTGTGCTGCCGAATGGTACGAGGTGTTGTACCAATATTCTGCCCATGCCAACCATCTGGCCCACTGCTTCGGTGCCTCTGAAGCGAAGCACATCAGATATGTCTCTACACTCCTATTCACCACCTCTGTTTGTCCATCTGTCTGTGGGTGATAGGCAGTGCTCCTCCGTAACTTGGTCCCATGCACCTTAAATAACTCCTTCCAGAAGCTGCTAATGAACACTTTATCCCGATCTGACACTATGGAGTCTGGAAACCCGTGCAAGCGAACCACCTCCCTCATGAAAGCTGTTGCCACCGTAACTGCAGTGTACGGGTCTTTGAGGGGTATGAAATGGGCGTACTTGCTGAGCCGATCGACCACCACTAGTATAGAACTGTAACCCTCTGATCGCGGCAACCCCTCAATGAAATCCATACTGATATCCTCCCAGACTCTCTCTGGCAAGGCTAATGGCTGTAAACGACCCGCTGGTGCCATTGCCATATATTTGTGACGCTGTCACACGTCACACTCTGCTATCCGCTGGGCAATGTCTTTCTTCATCCCGGGCCAGTATAGCTCCCTCGCCATCCTCCTATAAGTCTGCTGTACCCCGGAGTGTCCGTCGATGGCGCTGCCGTGGAACTCCTGAAAGATCATGGGAATGTGGGGGGACCCCCTGGGAATCACCAGCTTGCCGTGGTATAGCAGCCTCTGTCCCTCCATGCTGTATCCCGGAAAGTCAGCGGACCCCTGCTGCAGTGCCTCACGGATCCTCGCCAGTTCTGCATCGGCCTCAATCTCTGTACTCAAGGGCTCCCAATCCAAGAGGACTGGTGCTGAGATGGCTGCTACCTCTGCAATCTCCTCGCGGCGTGACAAGGCGTCAGCCGCCTTGTTCTCCAGGCCTGGGCGGTACTGTATCTCGAATGTAAAATGTACCAGCTTGGAGAGCCACCTCTGGTGCTCCTCGGTGACCATGCGCTGCTCCAATAAATATCTCAAACTCCGCTGGTCGGTCCGCACTATGAACTTCCTACCCAACAAGTAGGGCCGCCACTTCTGAATGGCTAGTACAATCGCCATCAACTCCCTCTCATAAACTGACTTCAGCCTCGCCCGTGCTGACAAAGTCTGGCTAAAGAAAGCAATCGGTCTCTGGTCCTGCATCAACACTGCCCCCAAGCTATGCCCTGATGCGTCGGTGTCTATCACAAATGGTCTGCTGAAATCTGGGAGTGCTAAAACTGGCACCGACGTCATCGCCTGCTTCAGGGCCTCGAATGCACTGGTAGCATCCTCGCTCCAGTGGAAGTTGTCCTTCTTTAGTTGCTCGGTGAGAGGCCAAGCAATCGTGCTATACCCCTGGACAAATTTCATGTAATATCCTGTCAAGCCCAAGAAGCCTCGCAGTCCCCGTAAAGTGGAAGGCACCGCCAGTCTAGCATGACTGCAATCTTGGTCCTGTCGGCTGCAACTCCCTCTGCTGACACCACGTGTCCTAAGTACTCCACCTGTGGCTGGCCAAACAGACACTTCTTCTTGTTCGCACAGAGCTGCTGCTCCTGTAGCTCATGCAACACCGCCCGCAGATGCCCCACATGCTCCTCCATACTGCAGCTGTACACCAGAATGTCATCAAAGAAGACCAGCACAAATCTCCTCAGAAAAGGTCGGAAGACCTTGTTCATCAAGGCCTGGAATGTCGCCGGTGCATTCGTCAGGCCGAAGGGCATGACTAGGAACTCATAATGCCCCTCGTGAGTCCTGAAGGCAGTCTTTGGCACGTCGGCCGCCCTCATCCGTATATGATGGTAACCAGACTTAAGATCAATCTTGGAAAAATATGCTGCCCCGTGGAGTTCATCCAGTAGCTCATCAATCACAGGGATAGGAAATTTATCTGCCACCGTCTCCTTATTCAGGGCCCTGTAATCCACGCAGAATCTCCAGCTGCCGTTCTTCTTCTTCACCAACAACACCGGGCTAGAGAAAGGGCTAGTGCTCGGTTGAATAACCCCTGCCTGCAACATCTCCTCCACCAGCCTCTCTATCTCATCCTTCTGTACCTGGGGGTACCTGTAGGGTCGCACGCTGATGGGGGACACGCCCTCCCTCAAAACGATGGCGTGCTCATGATCTCTGTGTGGTGGTAGCCCATGCGGTGTCTGGAAGACCTCCTCAACATGGGCCAACAGCTGCTCTACCTCCGGTGCTACCGCCTGTGTGGGGTCCTCACTCTGTACTGACGCTGTCACAGCCTGTAGCTCCACCAAGAAGCCTCCTCCTGCGGTGTGGATCGCCCTGGACATTGCCTTATAAGACACCAAGGAACGGCAGACACTGGGGTCCCCCTACAATACCATTGTCCTCCCCCCATGTTGATACTCCATCCTCAGCATCTTCCAATTCGTTCTGGTCTCCCCGAGGGTCTGCAGCCATTTCATCCCTAGGATGACATCTGTACTCCCCAGCTCCAAGGGAAGGAAATCGGCGACGATCTGCTCTCCCTGAATCGCCACAACCACCCCGCGACAAACACCAGTGCTATGTGTCACCTGTCCCGTGCCTAGCATCACTCCATACCGCCCAGCGCCACTCATCTGTAAGCCATGTGCCTCCGCCAGTCTGCTGGAAATGAAGTTGTGGGTGGCCCCACTGTCGATCAAAACTATCACCTCCTGGCTACCCACCTGTCCCACCAATTTCACGGTGTGGTTCGGCGTGAACCCCACCACGGAATTGAGGGACACCTCTGCAAGGTCCAAGTGCTGGTGCTCCATCTCCTCCTCGTCCTCTCCTGCCTCTAGGGTGATAACCTCGTCCTCTCCCTCATCCTCGCCAGCTATCAGTATCTGGAGAGTCCGAACAGCGCATCGGTGTCAGGGGGTGAACTTCTCATCACATCTGAAGCACAGCCCCTTCAACCACTTCTCCCGTATCTCCGTATCGGTCATCCTCCACACCTGCCCCCCACCGCGGGGCTCCTGCCTCCTATCAGTGCCGCTCCCAGCTGCGGCTGTCACCCCCTGGCCCGGTGTGGTCCTTGTAGTAGGTGCCGTCCTCTGCCCTGCAGTAGCCGCCTGACTCCTGAAGGTTGCACCTCCCCACGCCCCACGGGCTCTCCGCTCTGTCTCCTGGTGATCCTCAACCTTCCTGGCCAGCGTCATCATCCCGTGCAAACCAACGGGCTCGAACTGCCTCAGCCCCGACCTCACCGTGGGCTTCAGCCCCTTCATGAAACATCCCTCAAGAGACTCCTCAGAAACTCCCCGGACTCGGTGGCAGAGCGACTCGAATTTCTTGATATAATCGCCCACGCTCCCCTCCTGCTTCAGCGAGTACAGTCTCTCGAACACGCCACCAGCCTGTCCTCCTCCAAACCGCTCCGTCAAGAGCGTCGTAAACTCAGCCCAGGTCTGAAAAGGCTGCCGCTGATCTGTCCAGCGAAACCAGCCCAAAGCCTCTCCCTCCAAGCAAACCCCTATCGACGGAAGCCACTCCTCTCCTGGGACAGCGGACACCTCCAAGTACCTCTCCACCTGGTACAACCAGTCATCTGGGTCACCTCCCTCAAAAACAGGCACCTCCAGCTTCCTCAGACGCCTCTTGCCAGCGAATCCACCTCTCTCCTGCGGCTGGAAACCTCCCCCGTGCTGGTATCCCTGTCGCCTGTCTGGAACATAAGCCTCAGCTCGATCACGGTAGCCTCCCTCTGCTCCATGCCCCTGCCAGTCTCCCTGATGGTGTTCAAACTCCGCCTGGTGGCCTCCTGGGGGTCCTGGTACGCCCTCCAATCTCCTGTCACTCCCCCAAATTGTGGGGGCTGAGTCGGCGGGCCTCCTGTGATCTGGTGGGGCCCTCCTCCCTGCTGAAATCCTCCGCTGGGTCCCCCAAAAGGCTGAAATCCTCCAAATGGCGCTCCACGAGCCTCGTGCGGGGCTCCCGGGGGTCGGGAAACCCCCGGAATCATCTGCCGGAAGTCCTGGGGGGTCGGTGGCCCCCCCAGGAGTCTGTCGGGCCTCGGTTCCCCCCTCTGGGGTCAGCCGAGGCCCCCCAGGCCGTCGCCTGGGGCGGCCGGCCCTGGAAGTGGGCCGGCAGGCCCCAGGCGGCGGCGGCAGAGCCTGCCGTGACCGCAGGGTGGCGGCAGGTGTGGCCGCCCCTCCCAGGGCCCTGGCGGCCCTTTGCCGCCCCCCCAGAGGGTTCGCCGACCCCCCAGAGGTACCTGGGGGGGCCGGCGGCCACCCCGGAGGGTGCCGTTGGGCCGGAACTTCTCCTCCGGTGATTTTGTCTTCGCGACGCGGCGGTGCGTGGTCTTGGTGGGTCCCCCACGCGTTGTCTCCTTGGTCGAAGCCTCCATCTTCGTCTAGAATCTCTAGATCCGGATTATCTTCAAAAAAAATTGTCTTTTTACCTTTGTCCTTCGCCAAAAGTGGCTCTTTTTTGCTTGGATCCGCCTTT
Organism: Scilla litardierei; assembly: GCA_030789695.1. Taxonomy (NCBI): domain Eukaryota; kingdom Viridiplantae; phylum Streptophyta; class Magnoliopsida; order Asparagales; family Asparagaceae; genus Scilla; species Scilla litardierei. Next base: position 4,846,502 of record CM061131.1, read on the forward strand.
GGTATAAGGTGAGCGGTCAACGCCGCTATAGCCTCCGTCAACTCCGAGAGTTTTGCCTCCGTTTTCCCTTGATTTTCTTTCATCTTTGCCTCTGTTTTCTCTTGATTTTCTTTCATCTCCTTCCGGATCTCCGCGGCCATCTCCGCATCTTCTTTCCTCAAATCGATGAAACCCTTGCTGATGTGGGCTTCGATCCTCTCAACTTTTCCTTCCAAAACTTCAACCTGCTCGGTGGATCGCGTGCTCGCCATGGATCAACCGCTCTGATACCAATTTGATACGACTAGGGCTTTTTGTGGGGATCAAAGGTAGGATTTTTATGGCTTTTGGACTTCCTAATCTATGGGTTAATGCCCAAGAACTGATCTGAAATTTCTAATTAATTGCTAGAATAATAGATCTAATGACTAAAACAACTAATTATCAAATAGGAATTAAACTAGGGAAACTAGGAAATAAAATACATTGATCAATTCTTCGATAAAGCGCATCCTAGGGCCGGCCGGCCCCTTTAGTGGGGGAGGGGTTAATAAATGTCTAATTACCCTCTTACCCTCCCCACTTATGACTAATCACAAGTTTGGGACCGGGTCCATGGTGGACCCAAGTCGCCGCCTCCGATGGTAGACCCGAATAGCCTGAGCCGGCCCATCCTCTTGCCGCGGCTCATCCTCTTGCCGCACCGCCGCAACCGCATCACATGTTTCTCTATCTAATGGAAACACCACCAATCACTAAGTTATTAATCGCATTGTACAAGTTCAATGTCAAGAATGTTCTAATAAAAACCTGTTTGGTCCGTTTGGAATATTGGAACCCCACGAAAACTGTCCACTGTTCAAATTGGCATCATGAAAAAAATTTGATCCTGTTTGTAATTCCCTTTAATATTGCTTGGATTCATACCTAAAATTTTGCAACATTGGAGTTGGTTCGGCTTGAATTCTAACCGGGGCCTAAGTGAACATGATCATTGCCGGGCTTGATTCAGAACACATCCGAGTCATCGACCACACACATGAAATATGAGGGCATGTGTTTAACTTCTTATCATGTCCGTAATTGTCCGCTTACTTCTAATCCTCTTCTTAATTGTTTGGGATGAAACCCATTAAATTAATGCACATCGATGAGTTTAAATTTTTTGTATGGTTTAAATAAGGAGTAGTGGATTCAAAATATTTTTCAGAAAAGCTGAGCTAATCAACTTCCAACCGTTTCCCTGCGAGGGCGGTTCCTCTTTCAGAAACTTTTTGGTAGAAGGTAGATAATGAAGTTAAGGCTTTAAGTTAAGGTTTATATGGAGATGGAGATCTAAGTTGTCAATGCTTAGCAGTTTCATGATATTTCCTGCCTACTGCCTTTTTCCCTAATTATGTTGGTTGGAAACCTGCCGTATCGACTGCATAGCACATCTCAAATTACTCCACAAACTCTCTATTTCGCATCCAGTCTTGCTTCTTTTTTGCTTTCTAATTTTCTGGTTAAATGAGTGGTAGCACTGTGGTTATGCATGTATTAATCTTACTCTTGTAATCACATCAAATAGGTCGTCATGATTAGATGATGATCATCATCTTCCTTTAAGATTGTGATAGGATTCATTTTAAGGCTTTCAGAAACAGATATTAATGGTTTGAACTTATCTCTCTGATGACATGATTAGAGAGTTCCAACTACCAATTGCATTTTTCTATCGATTACTTACTGCAAATTGCAGTTGTATTGGATAGAAATGAACATTTTAAATACTGCTTATTAGAGACAACTAGGAACCTAAGAAGTTTTAGAGTTCGCAAGACAAGATCTGATCCTGGATAGCTATTTGTTGATCAATGAAATTGGTGAATGTGAAATGATATAAGAAAGCCAAATTGAACTTGCCAGAATGTGGCGTAATTAGATAGCACTATGACCATTAATATCTATGACTGCTTGTTTTTCTATATCATGTGAGGCCTAGTTTTATTCCATGGCCACTTACTTTTTGATATGGATTGCTTATGGCCTCTGTTAATTTGAACAGAACCAAGTAGCATTATCATTACTTATTCCTTCCTTGGTTCCTTCAAAACGTCAAAGCCGTGTACTTGACATATATGTGATCATTGGTGAGCTTTGACCCTGCCATGCCCATCTGCAAGTGCAATCTGAGGGAGAGAATAAGAGAAAAATGGAGATGGTTTTCAATGTCATCGTTGTGAGATGCATGAACATTCTTGAGCAATGGGTTACTGAGGAGGTTGTGAGGACACTGGTGGTGAAATATGACCTCCAAAGGCTTCATGAGAAGATGGAGATCATCGAAGGAGTGCTTTCAGATGCGGAGCGAATGAGAATCTAAGATGCATCCATCAATCATTGACTGTCTAGGTTGGTGGATGTCTAACACCCAGCTCATACAAGACCCCTAACCTAGTCCATTTGTTAGACCTAACCCATACTAGGCCACTAACATTAGCATAGCTTAAGACACATCCCATACTAGCCCCCTAACATTAGGTTTGTTCGGGGTTCTATCATGCATAAACTAGTTTATACGTAGTGGAAAAATAGAAACATACCAAAATCCATGCGTTTTCAAATCGATTTGATCAAATTACTAACCTTTTTTGACGATTCAAATGTATCGGACTGTAGGTGCTGCTTTACGAATGACCACCCTCTATCAGTATCCACACGCGAACGCCACAAACAGGAATTGCGAGGGTGTTGGTTCCTTCTTCGCAACTAGGGTTTCTCTCTCTTTCGCTCTTCGCTTTTCATAAAAACGGGAGAGATAGATTGAATGCGTAAATTAACTGAAAATCCTCTCTATATCATATATAGAATCACACGTTAACCCTTTGACGCATTTCAGTTACGCAACGATATCTTTAGGGATAATATCTTAACAAGATATTATTATCCGTTAACTCTTTAACGTGTTTTAGTTACGTAGCGATATCTTAGGAATAATATCTTAACGAGATACAATATCTGACAGTTAAGATATTTTGTCTTATTTTGAATTTCAAATCATATTCGAAATCTTGTTTAAATTTTATCCCATCCATTACGCTTTTTGTGTGCGACCCAATATACTCATATCAAATTGGCAGTGGGTTTAATCTCATTAGAAGACCACAAGTCATAATTGGTCTCTAGTAAGACATTATGACTATCCAATTAATATGAATATCGTTAGTCTGATATTAACCTAACCAATAGAACATATCATAATCTTTTTGTCACACGATATCTGATTTGAACATAAGTCATGGACAATGTCATACTTATAGTGTTCAAATATTTAATTTCTCGATTACTAAGTAGGCTGATAATATCAAATGACATTCATTTGAGCACGACCATGCATTTCTCAGTCCTACTTATCGAGTGGCCCATTAAATATCTATCTTATAAGAGAGGGACAAATTCCATCTTGTTCACACACTTTCCTCTGCATGATTCACATCATATTCAATCATAACATGTATGATTATCTGATTAAAGATAACGTTTGGTTATGTCAAAACATGATGTTCCTCATGTAGGAAACTGTGATGATCTCAGGTATAAGGATTCTATGACATAACTATTATAAGATCACGTATGACATTGATCCATGTAATGGTCTCATATCGAGTCTATCCAATACCTTGTTCTCCAACAAGTACCTATAAATTTGATTTGTATCACCATAAATATAATTATCTCATAATTATCAACCAAACTCATACTAGTCTTAATTCATCATTATACCTTTAAAGATGAATGACTAGGGATGCTTAGAATAACATAAAACAGATATTCAAACATTATTATATTGAAACATGCAAGCAATAAAACAATATCATTAAGAGAAACATTTTATAAATCAAATATTTGGCCTATGGCATAACCACTAACAAGGTTCACACCCCAATTGTTAAGTATTAGCTAGCATCCAACCCAAAACCAATTGTTAGGTGGAGAAGTTCTCTAATACTTAAACATTTCATTTCTTTTGTTCTTTTTCGATGTGGGACTAATTGGGATCAGAACATACCACCGCGCTTCCGACAAACGCCGTCCACGACGACCTACTCTGGGGTGTCCACTCTAAGTGGCACACTCTGGCCTTTACCAGGTCGTCCCCTCTTAGGTCGCTCCTTCCCCATGTCGCCCCTCCGCTTCCGACAACCACCGTTCACGGCGGCCCACTCTAGGGTGTCCACTCTAAGTGGCCCACTCTGGCCTTTATCAGGTCACCCCCTCTTATATCGCTCCTTCATTAGGTCGCCCCTTCTGCAACATGGGTCGTAGCATGTGGCCTGCTCGGATACCATTTATTAGAGACTCATTACATACTATGCCCCTAACATAGAGCTCATACCCCGATTGTTAAGTATTAGCCAGTATCCAACCCAAAACCAATTGGTGTTAGGTGGAGATGCCATCTAATACTTAAACCTTTCATTTTTTTTGTTCTTTTCCGATGTGGGACTAATTAGGATTGTTACAATGTCAATATACGAGATTGATGATATTGTTGATCTCCACAGAATCAAGTGTACAAGGAGAAGCAGAAGAACTGCCAGCATCCAGCTATCATCGGTGCTTACTCATCTTTGATTCCCTCTCTTTTCATGATGTGTTACTACTATGACAAGCATTCTGTTCCAACATGAGATTGGTAAAGAAATTCAAAAGCTAAAGCAGAAGCTTGAGGAGATATCCAAAGATATGGTCATGTTTAGCCTCCCAGCACAGTAGCAGCGGTCAGGATGCGGTTTTGGTGACCCAGGTAAACCAAGGTCGGACTTTGATACGGTTATCACGTACGAGAGGAGGCGTAAGAGGCCGAAGGAGTAATTGCTAGCGCACCGACAATTTGGGGAAGCTTCTTTATGCACAATTAGTTTTGTTGTTTTTGTTGTACGCACCACGCCTAAACATTATATAAGTGAGGGCGTGGGCTAGGGTTAGGGCATCGAATTGTTTAGCCGTCTTTTGACATTTCCTAGAGCTCTCCAGTGAGATCCTAGAAGAGAGTTTTAGGCTTTTCTCTTAGCAAAATCTAGGAGAGGTGTCAACTGTTCCAAAATTGGCTATATATCCCCTTTGTAACCCTATTTTCTATCAATAAAATCCCCAAATCCATTCCACAAACCTTAGTACGCATCAAGTTGGTATCAGAGCTCTGATCCAATAGCAGCGACAAGATCATCCACATCAAAATCTTTGGAGGAAAGACTAGATGCGAAAATCGACGAGAGAAAGGAGGCAGCGACACTCAACGAGAATATCGATGGCTTCGGAACGAAGCTCGACAACAGCTTGGAACATATGAAGGAGATGCTCGTCCACTTTATGGCACAAAACCTAACCGCGCCTCAAATCTTGCAATCGAATGAAAGAGCAACCTCAGATCTGAATCACCAATCAGATCTGAGAGCGAAGGAGATCCAGGCAGCAAAAGGAAAGGCGTCGATCCCCAATCAAGAGGGGGTGATCTTGGGAGAGGTAGATCTGGACTTCGAGGACGACGGTGGGCAGGAGGACCTCTCTAAAACCCTAGGAGAGAGCTCCGAGGAGCAAGCGACGCGGTGAAGAAGGAAGGCGTGCGCGACAGCCCTAGAGGGGCGCCAGGGGGCTGCCGACCCCCTGGCGGCCCGCCTGGGGGCCGCCGACAGCCGGCGACCCCGCAAGGGGGCCGCAAGAAGTGGGCGACCCCGCAGGGGGGTCGCAGGAGGCGGGCGACCCCTTCGGGGGCCGCAGGAGGCGGGCGACCCCTTCGGGGGCCGCAGGAGGCGAGCGACCCCGACATGGGGTTGTCGATGGTCGGCGGGCCCTCCAGGGCACCCGTGGGCCACTGGCGGGCCGCGCGGACTCCGAAGAGCCCCCTGCTTCTCGCAGGGGGTTTTCGATGGCCGGGAGGGGCACACGCGGGGTGCGCGAGATCTGGAGTACTCCGATGTCAGTGATGGGCCCTAGGAAGACGATGGCGAGCTGAGAGACATGACCCGACGTACGAGGAGCCTAACCGCTATCATGAGGAGGTGTATGAGGAGGATGAGGAGCGAGATAGGAGGGATGATAATCGGTGGGGTCATGTAGTAGCCAGATTTGGAGATCACCATCGCCAGCAGCAGCCGGATCGTTTCGACTTAGAGGATCCACGTGCGAATGACCGCATACGGAAACTCAAGATGCCTTTATTCGAGAGTAGTGATGCCACGGGTGGATCTATAAGGCGGAAAGGTACTTTGAGATGGCGAGGCTGACGGAGGTGGAGAGGTTGCGAGCGGTTGCACTCTGTTTGGAGGGAGAGGCTCTGAATTGGTGGCGGTGGAAGGAGCATCAGAGACCTCTGAGGACTTGGGATGGGTTCAAGGAAGCATTACTACACCGATTCCGAGATTCCCAAGTAGGTGGAGCTTACGAGCAGCTGCATGCCTCGAGGCAGGTCGAGACGGTGCACGACTACATCAAGCAGTACAAAGTACTTACTAGCAGGGTGCGCGGGATGCCTGCAGATTCCTTAGAGGGTTTTTTCATGGACGGATTGAAGCCTACCATTAGGTCTGAACTCTGCACTCTCAGACCTCGGGGACTTGAGGAGCAGATGGAGCTGGCGCAGACGGTCGAGGACATATTGACAGATGAGCGACGCGCCTGAGGGGCGTTTGGAGGGCAGTTTCCCCGACCACAAACTGTTTCATGGGGACAGCCTGGTGCTGCAAGAGGGGCACCGGCAGGCGAAGGGAGGCCAGGAGATGTGAGTCCAGGACGACCTTACAAGAGGATGACAGATGCTGAGATGTGGGACCGTAGGGCAAATGGGTTGTGCTTCAAGTGCGATGGGAGGTTTACCTCGGGGCACAAGTGTCGCAACCAGGCCTTGCAAGTATATGAGGTGTGCACCGATGAGTTGGAGGAGGAGCAAGCAGAAGAGGGTGCAGCAGAGCATGAGGAGGACAGCGAGTCCCTGCTCCTGGAGGCAGCTGAGGTCTCACTCAGCTCCATAGCGGGACTTACACGAGTCCACACTATGAAGCTGGCTGGTAGAGTTCGAGACATGGACGTGGTGATCCTGATAGACAGTGGGGCCACCCACAACTTTGTATCCTGAGGGTGATTAAGGGACAGGGGATCCATCTCACCGAGCCAGATGGTTTCGGGGTCATGTTGGGGACCGGTGTAGTGGAGCAGAGTAGAGGCATCTGTCGGGACTTGATGGTGTCCATACAGGGGGTGCTGGTCACAGGTGATTTCTTGCCCTTGACCTTGGGCAACGTCGACCTGATTCTGGGGATGCAGTGGTTGCAGTCGCTGGGGGAGACGACGTTTAACTGGAAGCTGATACGGATCGAGTTTCAGGTAGAGAGTGTGAAGGTAGTGCTGCTGGGCGACCCGAGTTTGTGTTATTCGTCGGTGTCTTACAAGACTATGGCGAAGACACTTCAGGCTGAGGGAGGTGGATTCCTGATCGAGCTACAGGGGTTGGTTCTTGAGGGGACCGAGGACACGACAGTGGTACCACTGGAGGTAGAGCAGCTGTTGCAAGGATTTGAGGGGGTGTTCCAGCCACCCAGCGGCCTTCCACTGCCGAGGGACCATGAGCACGCTATTGTGCTTAAGGAGGGGGTGTCTCCCATTAGTGTGAGCACGTACCGATATCCACAGGTGCAGAAGGACGAGATCAAGAAGCTGGTTCAGGAGATGCTTCAGGCGGGGTCTTACGACCTAGTGCGAGCCCTTTTTCTAGTCCAGTATTGCTGGTAAAGAAGAAGGACAACAATTGGAGGTTCTGCGTCGATTACCGAGCTCTAAATAAGAAAACTGTACCAGACAAGTTTCCTATCCATGTATCGACGAGCTGCTGGATGAGCTACACGGAGCTGTGGTCTTCTCGAAGATCGACCTGAAGTCTAGATACCACCAGATCCGTATGAGGAAGGAGGATGTGCTGAAGACGACCTTTAGGACTCACGAAGGCCACTACGAGTTCCTCGTCATGCCTTTTGGGCCGACGAACGCCCCTGCCACCTTCCTGTCGTTGATGAATAATATCTTCAGGCCTTATATTCGGATGTTCGTCTTGGTCTTCTTCGATGACATTTTAGTATACAGTGCTTCACTGTAGGATCACTTGGGCCATCTGGAGATCGTCTTGCGAGAGCTGGAGGACCACCAGCTACATGCCAACCGAAAGAAGTGCATGTTCGGACAGGCGCATGTGGAGTACCTTGGTCACATCATCTCGGCGGAGGGAGTGGTGGCCGATCGGTTGAATATTGCAACTATGTTGGACTGGCCGCAGCCGAGGACGTTACGAGCTCTACGGGGATTTCTAGGGATCACGAACTATTATCAGAGGTTCGTGAAGGGGTACGACACCTTGGCGTCGCCCCTTACCGAACAATTGAAGGACATTTTCTGCTGGGGGAAGGAGGCGACGAGGGTATTCCAGGCCCTCAAGGAGGCGATGACGACAGTGCTAGTGTTAGCACTCCCGGATTTCGATAAGCAGTTCGTGGTGGAGTTTGACGCTTCGGGCTTTGGGTTGGGGGCCGTGCTGATGCAGGAGCAGAGGCTGATCGCCTACTTCAGTCAGGTCTTATCAGCCAGGGCCAGGCTGAAGTCCGTTTATGAGAGAGAGTTGATGGCTATAGTGCTGTCAGTACAGAAGTGACGAACATACCTTTTGGGGGGAGAGTTCGTAGTACGGACAGACTAGAGGAGTCTGAAGTACCTCCTGGAGCAGCGCATGGTGGCCGAGGAGCATCGGAGGTGGTTGTCCAAGCTGAGTAGTTACCAATTCGAGATTCATTACAAGCCCGACACAGACAATAAGGCATCAGATGTTCTTTCACGACGAGATGAGTGGGTACAGGTGGTAGCTCTTTCTATCCCAGTGATGCTGGGGAGTGACGCCTTACGAGCAGGGATCGAGGCGGACGACGGGCTGCGGCAGATCAGAGAGGCCATCACACAGGGATCATGAGACTTTCCGGGTTACATATTGGAGGGCAGACACTTTTGTACAAGGGAAGGCTGGTGATTTCTCGTACGTCTGAACACATCCCTATTCTTTTCGAGGAGTTCCACATCAGTGCCGTGGGAGGTCACTCAGGGGGATATCAGACATATCATCGGATGGCTCGAGAGCTCTATTGCCCGAGCATGGAGAAGGATGTCGCACAGTTAGTCTCGGAGTATGACGTATGCCAGTGTCACAAGTATCAGGCGACATCACTGGCAGGCCTCTTACCGCCCTTGTATTTACCGAAGAGGGTGTGGGAGGACATCTCGATGGACTTTGTGGAGGGCTTACCACGCTCAGAGGGCTACACTACGATATTTGTTGTGATTGACCGCCTCAGCAAATACAACCACTTTATTCCACTTCGCCATCTATTTACTGCAGCATCAGTGGCAGTCGCCTTCTTGAGGGAGGTGGTCTGGCTGCATGGATATACTCGTTCTATCGTGTCGGACAGTGATAAGGTGTTTCTGAGCACCTTCTGGAGAGAGATGTTCCGGCTACAGGGTACATCACTTCGACGGAGTACCACCGCCTACCACCCGTAGACGGACGGACAGGCTGAGGTGGTAAATCGGAGTGTGGAGACCTACCTGCGATGTTTTGCTTCCAAGACGCCCATGAAGTGGGACGAGTGGCTGATGTGGGCTGAGTACTGGTACAACACCTCATACTACTCGGCTGCGAAGATGACATCGTTTCAGATTGTTTATGGCCGGGACCCACCCCACTTAGTCCACTACAGCAGAGGAGCCACCCCAGTGTCAGGATTAGAGCAACAGTTGGAGCAGCATGATCGGGTTCTGGAGGAGTTGAAGCGCCATTTGTCACGAGCCCAGCAGATCATGAAGGGGAAGGCGGATGCACATCGCAGGGATGTTGAGTTTACAGTAGGAGAGAGAATTTATCTGAAGCTCCGACCTTATCGACAGCGCTCGATGGCTCAGCGGCGCAACGAGAAGCTAGCAGCGAGGTATTATGGGCCTAACGAGATTGAGGCCAGGATCGATAAGGTGGCTTACCGACTGAGGTTACCCCCTTCCACTCGTATCCATCCAGTTTTCCACGTCTCATAGTTACGCCGAGCGATCGGAGATCATGCGACGTCCGCTACACTACCACCGACCCTTACAGTCGACATAGAGGTATTATTGGATCCTGAGGAGGTTGCAGGCGTACGGTCGGGAGCTACTGGGGTGAAGGAGGTATTAATTCGTTGTTTGGGACTACCAAAGTGTGAGGCGACTTGGGTGCCTTATGATCGGATCTTGCAGCAGTTTCCTGGTTTTCACCTTGAGGACAAGGTGAAACTCTTGGAGGGGAGTAGTGATACGGTTATCACGTACGAGAGGAGGCATTGGAGGCCGAAGGAGTAATTGCTATGCACACCGACGATTTGGGAAAGTTTCTTTATGCACAATTAGTTTTGCTGTTTTGCTGTATGCATCACGCTTAAACATTATATAAGTGAGGGTGTGTGCTAGGGTTCGAATTGTTTAGCCGTCTTTTGACATTTCCAAGAGTTCTCCAGTGAGATCCTAGAAGAGAATTTTAGGCTTTTCTCTTAGTAAAAGATATGAGAGGGGCCAACTCTTCCAAAATTGGCTATTTATCCCTTTTGTAACCCTATTTTCTATCAATAAAATCCCCAAATCCACTCCACAAACCCTAGTCTGCATCAGACTTCTACGTTGCCCCCATTTGATCTTGTTGGAAGAGAAACCATGCTGGCTGCAGACAGACTTATCGATTCAATGGTTAAGGCAAAAGGTGAAAGCCAACTGGTATTTTGCAATTGTGGGGCTAGGAGGCATCGGTATGACCACTCTGACTCAGAAAGATAACAGCCATCGGCTAGTGCAAGCCCATTTCCAGGAGTGATTATGGGGGTGTCTCTCCCAAAGATGTGTTCATGTTTAGCGTCCCAACACAGTAGCAGCAGTCAGGATGTGGTTGTTGTGACCCAGGTAAACCAAGGTCAGACTTCTACGTTACCCCATTTTGATCTTGTTGGAAGAGAAACTATACTGGCTGCAGACAGACTTATCGATTCGATGGTTAAGGCAAAAGGTGAAAGCCAACTGGTATTTGCAATTGTGGGGCTAGGAGGCATCGGTATGAACACTCTGACTCAGAAAGATAACAGCCACCGGCTAGTGCAAGCCCATTTCCAGGAGAGATTATGGGCGTGTCTCCCAACATTACTCAGAGGTTGACCTGTTGAAGCAGTTGATAAGGGGCGCAGGTGGTAATTACGGCAATGCTCAGACTACGGCAGACCTTCAACTTCTCCTCAGCATGGATCTTACTTGCAAGAAGTTCCTTCTAGTGTTGGATGATGTCTGGAGAGCAGCTCTATTGGAGGATTTGCTACAAATTCCTTGGAGCATGCAGGTATTTTCTTCAGCAGAGTTCTCATCACTTCAAGATACGAAAGTATTGCTTAAAGTATAGGATCGATTCAGACCCACCAAGGGAATAAGCTACATGCTAATGATGGATGGAAATTAATATGTAAAATTGCACTCAAAATTAGATCAAATGAAGAAATACGGGAATTGCATGAGATTGGGATGAGATTGTTGAAAAATGTGAGCGTTTCCCTCTTGCCATCAAAGCCATTGCTGGGGTTTTGTGGGGAAAATCTACAGCATGAGTGAATAGGAAAATGTATATTGAAATCATGGATGGTCTGTAAGAGGAGAGCTCCTGAAGCAGTGAAGCAGCAGGGGGTGCTCTGTACTTGAGCTATGAAGATTTCTCAGCTCAAGCAGTGCTTTCTTTTTTGCTCGCACTTTCCCGAGGACCATGAATTTTATGTCCAGATCTTATCCGACTTTGGGCTGCAGAAGGTTTCATCTACCCAAGGAGATTCCGTATTAGAAGATATAGGAGAGGATTCTTACAGTAATTTGATCAGTAGAAGTCTCCTACAGCTAGTACCAGATTCGCTTAATGAGAGCTGGTGCACAATACCTAAACTAACACGATTGCTTGCTTTGTTCTTGACACTGGATGATAGCCATTTGATAGACACAAACCAGCCCACGACCACCAAGTTGTTAAAGCTCCGTTGACTGGCAATCTATGGTAGGGAAGAAACAGAAGTTCTAAATGCTATAGAAAATCCAGTGATTTAGAACGCTTTTTGCGGTGAGGTGTTTGAAGATAAAAACTCCGAAGCCTTTTCAAATATTTTCGCATCTAGCGGTCTTGGATTATACTGAAAGCATGATAAAGAGCATCACAGAATCTATTCAAAATCTCCACCACCTACGGCAATCTAAATCTTGACCGCACTAAGCTCTGTGAGCTGTCAGAGTCTCTTGGGTGCCCAACAAATTTACAGTTCTTAAATCTGTCAGGATGCCATTTTCTCTGCCTCGTTCCTAGAGCCATCATTTTGGGATGTGAACATAGTCCCACATCGGTTGTGAGAAGGGGGTTCTTGGGTTTATAATAGGCTATGAATCTCCATTGGTACGAGGCCTTTTGGGGAGTACCCAAGAGCAAAACCAATTGGGCCAGTGGGCTCAATTGGACAATATCATATCAATGTGGAGATTTGTGGACCCTAATATAAAAATTAACAATGTACTCCCGATGTTGTTCGATCCTCCGAATTCCTCACTAAAGATGGCTGGCTGAATGATGCAAGGATCTGCAGTGCTCTATTGGAAAAGACGGCGGAGCTCCAGTTGTTCGGTTAACTGGGTTGATGCTCCGTTAGCAACCGGTTAAGCCAGTCCTTCATGGTGCGTGTGTGGCCTCTCACACTCTATCACACATGGCGATTGAGGACGGAGCTACTTCAGGCTTCACGTAAGACGTGCGCCACATCGCAATAAAAGCTGGAGTTGGTGTCAATCGGTTGGATGAGTTGGTGCCTAATCGATTGAAAGAGTAAGAGGCTCGTGATCACGATCTAAATGGAGCAAGGCAGATGGATGATCATTCAAGGGGAGGCTCGATGTGTGCCTTTGTTCGAGAGGAGGATTGTTGGGATGTGAACATAGTCCCGCATCGGTTGAGAGAAGGGGGGTCTTGGGTTTATAATAGGCTAGGAATCTCCATTGGTATGAGGTCTTTTGGGGAAAAGCCCAAGAGCAAAACCAATTGGACCAGTGGGCTCAATTGGACAATATCATACCAATGTGGAGATTTGTGGACCTTATTAGAAAAATTAACTAGGTCTGTTGACAAACAGAACGTTCGACGAATTACTCGTGAACAAGCTCGGTACGTGTTCATTTACGTTCGTTTGGGAGCTTAATGCACAAGCTTGAACAGCTTTTAGAACTTGGTTAGTAAACGAAGAGAGCTTGAACATAACTGTTTTCGTTTATTTATGTTTATGAACAAGTTTGTTAAGTGTTGGTGAACAAGCTCGTTAAGTAATGTTCATGAACAAGCTCGTTAAGTGTTGGTGAACAAGCTCGTTACATTGTATTGCATTTAGACAAATATTATATTTTTTACTATGCTTGGAATAGATGCTTGTAATGGGATTTATGGAGCTATTATACTGGATTTGTTTGTTTTTGTCATGCAAATATATAATCCTTTCATTTAATTGATCTAGTCATTAGCAATTTTGGTTAAATATTAGTATTCCTAATTAAAAAATTGACGTTCCTTCGTTTGTTTGAAAATCTGTTCATGAGCAAGTTTGATTGTGTGTTCACGAACATGTTCCTGAACATGTTCACGAACAAGCTCGATAAGTCTTATTAACGAACGTTCGATGAACTACTTGTGAACAAGCTTAGTAAATGTTCCTTTACGTTCGTTTACGTTTATTCGATAAGCTTAACGAACAAGCTTGAACAGGTTTTTTTAAAGCTCAAAAAACCTCGGTTAGTAAATGAACAGAGCTTGAACATGGATTTTGTTCATGAAAAAAAACCAAGCTCCTTGTTCAAGCTTGTTCGTCAACGGCCCTAAAATTAACACATTACACGGTTGTGCAATTTAAGACACATTGGCCTTGATCGTACATCAGTTAGCTACGTGTCATCTGGAATATGTAAACTTAGAAATCTCAATGACCATGTGGGATTTGTTGTTGGTGACAATGACGATGACGATGGTTGTGATCTTCGAAGTAGGCCATGTCAACATGGGTGTGGTTTGTACGAGTTGCAAGCAATGCCTCAGATCAGAACACTTCGCATTTGCAGTTTGGAGAGAGTAAAGATAGGAGGGATTCAGCCACTAAAAGATAAACACCGCCTTAAGGAATTGATACTGGTGTGGAGCAAAGAAGCTGACCAACCATTGACCTCTGGGGTAACCGAAAAAATTTGTGAAAGCCTCTCCCATCTGCCAAACCTTGAAGATATTGCTGTCATTTATTTCCTGGCCACACGGTTCCAAAATGGATAATCATGCTTCACAACCTGACTTATTTTTAGTCTTATCAATTGTTTGTCATGTCAAGTGCTTCCACCTCTGGGCAAACTTCTGCAAGAGCCCTCCATATTGAAGATGCAGCTGTAGTTGTTACCATTGGTCTTGAAATTCTTGGTTGCGACACCATTGGATGATCCAGTAACCAGGAAGGGTTAACATTCTTTCCCAAGCTTGAACAGTTGATTATAGTGTCAATGTCTAATTGGGGGGAATGGACAATTGATACAAAGGAGATTGATGGTGAAAGAAAAACAACCATCAAGCTGCTACCTCGTCTTCAGGTATTGTACATTGTTGACTGTCCAAAGTAGGGAGCTCGTCCATAAGGCCTACAACATGACACTGCCTTGAAGTCCCGCTTTCTCTTAGGTACCTCTAGTCTAAGAGAAATCAAGGGCATCTTCTCTTTGGAAACGTTGACCATTGTTGACAAACAGTGCCTAGAAAGCATCTCAAATCTTCCAGCACTTGGGGATATGACTATAGTACATTCATGTAAACTGTTGAAGTTTGTGTGGAAATCGAACACTCTGCAAAGGTGGAACACACTGCAAAGGTTGGCGCTGGTATTAGAGGATGATTGTATTGAATGCCTTCCAGACTGGTTGATACAACTCATGCAAGAGGCGATGTAAGATGTAAGATGGTGCCTAACCGATACTCTCTGAATTGTAACGGAGCATTAAGGGAAAGATGTGTTAAAGGTGGCCAATACTGGCACCTAATCAGCCACATTCTAGACATTACTGTTCTCTCTAGACATTACTGTTGTACCGATCAGCAGTTGAGGTTGGTTTTGATTCCTGCCTTTCTGTTCTTTTATTTTCTTTTATTGTTTATTCATGATTTTGTCATCACAATGATCATATGAAATTTCCTCATGTGCGTCTTCATCATTCTTCTGATGTCCTCATGTGTTGGAATCATAGTATAGCTGAGATAGTAAATTAGATCCATTTTTCCTCAATTTCTTCAAATTGCCAGATATGGTAGGAGAATACTTGTAAATGTGTGACATTCAGCAATTTTTTGGGGTCTTTTTATATGTGGGCGTGCATTAGTCAAGCAGAAGCCAGAAGAACAAACAAGCTACTAGGGTGCTGCTTTACCAAACCACGCCCCCCCTCAAAAAAGCAACTTACACACATGCCCAAGCACATGCCCAAAAAAACAAAGAAAGAAAGAAAATAAAAAAAAAACCCTAAAAACGAAGAACAAAAAAATCATGTTTACTTCCATAACATTACCGGTGTTAAAGCAATCTTTCTTTCTTCTTAGAAAGTCTCTTTGGTTTGACTGTTACTACTAGTCTGTTTCTTCAATTTTGGTTGGCCATGCGATGTAGATTCCATATAAATCTATACAGGGGTAATTCAAAATCACGTATGATCCGTTAATAGGTCATTGTGCTCTAATTCTTTTTAAAAACCTTGCTGTCTATTTTCCTGACTTTTTCTTAACCACTTTGATATTTTCATATTGTCTCAATTTGAAATTTATTTGATCTTTTTTTGTGTTCTTTTCAGTAACATCATTCTCTCCTTGACACCAGGCAAGCACAAAGAGTTCCTCAGGGGTATACACTTGGGAGTGGTAGAGAGTGGCACCTTGTACTGTTTCCTTTTCATTACATTTCGAAGAGCCTGTGTTTTGAGCTTTAAAATTGTTTCATATGCTGAGACATAAGGCGTAATGCTTTGGCGAGAAGCAAATAAGCACACAATCTAGAGTTATGTCAGATGAAATTTCCATGTTGACAATATATGTTTCTGATGTGTGCACATATTGATGTGCTAATGTACCATATTTATCTGCTGTTGAATGTTCAAATAGAATGCATTATATGTATTGAAGGCAGGATATAAATTGAAATAATGTGCTGATGTTGTTGAATAAGATGGAATGCATTATTACCCCTCGTTTCTTTATGTGCTTTGCTTTGTAACATGTTGCATATTGGGTTAATAACTCAAAACACTCTTCCAAAAAAAAATCATTAAAGCCCATATAGTTTTATTTTAGTCACCTAACATCCATGATCCTTATCTTCCCCCATACAGTTGGAAATTAATTGTTTGATACCCTAATATTGGTGCTTGGGTGGCAGTTGTTGGTTCATACTTCATAATGGGAGGGTGTGACTATTGGAGAGGGAAATTCCTAGCAAAGATGAATCTATCCTAAATTCGCTCATTTCTGTTGGTGATTTTTTGCTACTTCAACTTGTGGTTTTCTACTATCTTTCTGTAGTGGAATTGGGTTAGATCCAATTTTTAGCAAGGGATTATCTTTGAAATTTGGTGAAATTGGGTGCAAGTCCACGGTTTGTTTGATTTTTGGTGTAATTTGGTTTTTTTATTTTTGTGTGTTTTGGTTGGACCATGATAAAATTAGCATAGTTGAGATGAACTGAGGCCATGCATTAAGCATTGCATTGCATCCTCTAATTTAGAGACTGCATGTTATTTTATGCAAATTCTTCTAGTTGAGATTCCATCCAGCGGCATTTGGGTTTTTGTTTAAACTGGGCATGTGGTGACATGCAGTATCAGGGACGTGGTTTATACAAATGTTGATCTTGATATAATATCATGATTTGAGCTTGATGATATGGTGAAAGGGGGATTGCAGTACGTGGTTAGATGTAAATTAGATGCAAATTATGTTGTCTGCTTTCTGGAGAGAATTTCAACAATAGATTAATGGATGTTAAAAGTGATAATGATGCGCTTCAAATCTTTGTTGTTCATAAGGAGTGTAAGATGACCAGTGTTGTATTGTTCATTGAACATTCGTTGGATGATGTGATCACATTTCTATTAAGAAGCCTCCTTTTCCACCACCAGAGGCATTTCTAACACAAGATGGTGCGATTCAACCTGAGGGAACCGGGAACATTGCTAATCCTTTTATCAGACAATGGTGTTATATCACAGAACTAGAAAATGCCCGTGCACATAGTGCACGGGAGCTGGAAAAAAAAATCGGGGAGAAGCAAGGGGCTGAAAAGAGAAAAAGATTGGGTGTGTGAGAGAATTGTGTGTGGGTAAAAATGCAATTTAATGGGTTTTAGGGTGGTGTTTTTTGGGTTTTATTAAAGGGAGTGACACACATGTAAATAAGGGGAAGTTGGGGTGTGTTTTTTGGGTATTATTAAAGGGAGTGTCACACATGTAAACAAAGGGGAAGGTTGGGCTTTGTTTTGTTGGGAAAACACATGTGGCATGCCACATGGGACAACTTTGTCAACATGTGACAAAGATGGGATCCACACTTTGTCACACGAGGACAATGTCAAAATGATTATTTCCTATTTTAATATATAGATAGGCAACCTATTAGAGATCCCGTAAATAAAAGGAAAGCTGTGAGAGAATCTATAATGAGACAATTGAAGAGGCTAATAGTGAATTGATTGGGATAGAGCCTAACAAAATTCTTACAAAAAAACAGAGAGCTAGTAATTTGATAGTTGTGAACAAGAGAACACATTGCAGTTCTTAAAAAGAGAATAATTTGGAGGATAATTTGTGAGGTGTGGTTTTGAGATAATCGGGAGGTTTGAAGCATAATGTGGTTTTGTGTCAACAATATTCTGGGGGAAGTTTGAAGCATAAACTTCAACTTCAAACTTCAACCAAGCCTCAAACAACTCTATCTGATCGTAAAACCACCAAACTGTCATCGGAAATCGTGCCCTTTGGCACATCAACGCTCCTTGAGATTCTCTTAGCCCAAGCACCTCTTGAGCTCCAAGAATTGCACCATCCTTGCCACCCTACTTGTGGCGATCTTTCTCTCTGAAGTTGACTTTGCGACTTTAGGCTCCATCATCGATTGAACTGACATCACACATGTGTCTCTTGAAATGCTCGAAATCAATCCATGGCCGCCTCCACAATAGTCGCCTAAGTTGATCCGTCTCTGCCCTCTGAGGAAGCACCGGGCACCGTCTTCCCCAAACATGAATTGAGATCACATTCTTCATGCAACTTCGACATCTTCAACTCACTACCTTTGGATTTAACCCGCCAACAAGTCTTCATCATAGCACCCTCACAACATCTGTGAGATCATTTGCTCATGTTCATCTCTAAACCACTGGTTCTACATTCTCCAGATGATGCCTTGGACGTACTGCCTCTCATCAGATGCGAGCCATGCCATTCGTGCCATCTCTGTGGGTCCGCACTAATGTACTGGGTCGATCTACCCTAATTGCCAACTCCTCCTTACGCACAATAATGGATCATGTTGAAGACTTCAATTCTACCCCGAAGCCACATGCTTCCATGTATACATTTCTCTCTTCACGTCCATTCTGAGTCGCACATGGAGTTGTGCCACAATGGGATGTCTTCTGAACCCTATCACCTGATGATCCATCGCTACATACCGCAGTTATCACATCCTGTAACCGACCCAACTTTCATATCACGACATCACTATGAGTCTCAACTGCTCTTCCACTAGAGCTCTCTAGTGTGCTAGACATCTGACTCATCACCGTCTGACCCTGAAGCTTATAAAGGTTGCCTACCTTCTTTGCCACCTTCACAAAACGACCTCTCCTAGAAACCTGCAGTTGCTCTCTCCTGAGCACTACGCAACACCCCCACACCAGTGAAGGCTTCGAGCGATATAAGATTTTTCAAGTAAGTCAGGTACATGCATAACACATGTGAGTGTCCTAATGGCTCCATCATGCATCTTAAACCACACTGTACTGGTGGGACCGAAAGGGTGCTCTCTCTCAAGTGCAAGAGTCCGTACAAGTAGTAAAACCTGGGAGTCCAGGTGTCGAATCTACGGGAAGAAATCTGTTGCAACCACAGTTCAAATCAAATAGAAAGCCAACGAAAAGAAACTAAACACTTTAATAATGGTGACGGTGATGGTGATGTGAACACGTGAACATAGAAAATCGTGTAAGAAAATATCTATAAAGAGTTTGCACATGGTAGGGGTTCGTTAGGGTCAACGATTCGTATTAATTTGGTTGATGAATATATCACAATGAATTCTCCTTTTGGGAGCAATTCACCGGGAAAAATATCCAATATAACTCAATGAATTCTCCTTTTGGGAGCAATTCATCGGAAGATGCCCTTTTGGGGGTTCAAACAAAATATTCAAAAAGATCGTCGCTAAAGTTATAATACGATATGAAACTCTCTTTTGGAGAGATCAAAACTACGGTATGAAACTCCCTTTTGGGGAGATCAAAACTCACCCTTTTGGGGCGATCATCAACTAAATTAATTCTTTTGGAATCTAAAAAAGTCGATTTACGAACAACGATTACAATTTTAGCGACGTTTAACGATTAAGCACATGGAATTTCAACCAAATAAACACGAATAATATCCCCTAACTACTCCATACCATGCACAAATAAGTTCTAGCTACTCATAATATCAGAATACACAAGATCCATAGCCAAATACATTGAATTCATAGCAAAATACGGTAGAAAAGCATCAAATAAGGAGTTTAAGTTAAGAATTCTTCACCAAACATCCTTGAAAATACATCAAAACTCTCTGGAAATAAGAAAATAGCCTCTGGAATTTTACAGAATTTTTCAGGGGGAGAATACGGCTTCTAGAGCCTCAAATACGCTCAAAATACGCCCCAATCTGCTTGAATACGCCCAAAAACCCCTAAATACGCTTATATAATAGGTATTGCGGGTTTGGGTTGCTTAACGGGTGCAAACCCGCACCTATTTCGCACCCGGAATCATCCTAACCGTAGATCTAAAGCGGGGCATTTCTCAGCCGTCCATCCAGGCGGGATTGAACTGGGAGCTGACACGTGGCCTTCAGATCGGATCCTCGCCCGCGCGTGCACCCGCATTCGCTTCTTCTCGTATCCGCAATCAGATCGGCGTAATCAGCGCCGTTGGATCGGAGATCCAACGGTCTCGCGGGCGCCACGTCGCCTTTTATAATCAACCGCGAATTAGAAATTGCGGGGTGATTTATGTCCGTTGGATGAGAATCCAACGGTTCTCCGCACGCCACGTCGCCCCGCGTATCGCTTCGTTCACACGCCATTGGATTAAGATCGGACGGACAACACGCAGCCACGTCGCCGCTTTTAAACTTCTCCGCAACTGCTGATGAGGCGAAGTATCGACCGTTCGATCTCGATCGAACGGTCGATATTTAATACCATTTATACATTGCTGCGGCCGTAGGATGAAGGCTGGAGGGTGGAGATCGCGCCACGTGTCGGTCTTTTATTGGCCGGAGATCGTATTTTCTTATTTAATTGCGTATTTCTCCATTTAAATTGTATTCTGCATTCAAAAATTCATAGTAATTAGCACAGATCTCAGAAAAATACAAATAAATAGTCGTTGGAATCGTGAGATCGAGACCAAGCTAGGAAAAATATAAAATGTGCAGAATTGCATCGTTAATTGCTGTTTTGTGTTCAAATAGTGTGTTTTCTCTAATAAATAAATGTGTAGAAAATACGTATGAATTAGAGAACAATGTAACATCACATGAGCACAAAATAGGGCTAAATGGGGGGGGGGGTTAAATATGTAATATTGAACCCGAATCACACCCCCCAACTAGCGATTTGCTAGTCTCTAGCAAAAATAGCGATAAATACGGATGATCAATAAAAATAATAAATTCTTTCAAATTGCTCATGGCGTGGCTCAATAATACGCATTCCAACATGGTCTTGGCCATCAATATACACATACATGAACAAAATCAATCACATGAAATTTTCTCTAATTTAGTATGAATAAATAACATGCAAGCATCGTTTTGCGCAAGCGAAAGTATAACACGTCGTTATATCCTAGTTTTCTTGTTTCCAAGGAATTGGCCTATCAAAATAATCATTCAAGACATGGGTATTGAAGTTGCTTAGTATGTTCTCCATTTCTTTTCTTTTAATCGTTCCGCGTAACGCGCATCAAGCAACATTCGCAGAAAAAAAGTATAACTTGGATCGCTCCATCAAATGAGTGAGTTTCCGGTCAATGGCTCCCAAATCAGACGATTATAGGGCATTAGGCCAAGAAGGACCCCTCGGACTGTACTACTCGAGCCAACCAAGTTATTTATTAGTGACATACATATTCATTCATTTTTCATCATTCATTTTTCTTTTCATTTTCTTTCTTTCTTTTTTAAGCAACTCAAAACCCATCAACATGAATATAAACATTAATAACAAAGGCCAAATTCCTCTTCAACTTGAAAACTTTTCTAATAAGTCGTGTATACTTAAGCTTTTTCATATCATTAGCATGCATGAGATAAATTCAAACTATTTCGAGATATTAATCATGGAAATTGAAATTGTTCATGAATAGCATATTAACGGCAATTCCATGAAGGAAAAATAATCAGTTCAAGCCATAAAAATTTTCAGAACTCAATTAATGTATAATCATCCGCATTTGAGGCATATGAAAGAGTTTTTAAAAGATAAGATTTGGTGATTTATTCTTCTCAAAAAAAAATCCTAAGGTCTCATACACACCCCCCCAACTAAAGATGGACATTGTCCTCAATGTCGGAAGAGGTACGAGTTTATTCAAGCAAGCAACCTAGAAAGCATAAAAAACTACACTACTGGAAAGAACACACCGTGATCAAATGGCGGATCCCGAATCTTTGATGGTGGAGGAAGTTGTTCAATTTGCTCTTTGCGCTCCTCAGCGATTATTCTTCCTCCAGAACCTAATTTGGACCCCAGCAACACAACTCCAAGCATCTCTATAAGCTGTTTGTCAATGTCCTGCGAGAGATGAGTTATGTCAGTCCAAATTATTTTAAAATTATTCGCAATAAAAATATTCAAAATATAGTCATCAAAATAAGTGAAGGAAATTAATGCAAGTTGACGACTACTCCCTGAAAGATTTGCACTACTCTCTGTACGATGCTCGATCAATGGGGAGAGGGGTAAATGATTTTGGGACAAAACTGGAGGAGGGAATGGTTCTGACTCCATGGCGATAATCTCAAAACCTTTGTCCCTAGCTGTCTCCTCCTCTCGTTCATCCAAAATTGCTAGTTCGTCCTCTCTTTTGCGCACACTTTCTGCCATGTATATATTTATATTCGTGTCCTCGCTCGGTATACCTGCAATAGAAGATAAACTCGTATTAGTTTCTTTAAATTGAGTTTCAAAATAATTACCTTCTTCTAAGCAAGCGGCAATCAAATTAAGATTTTCAATGGAATTTTGAATCTGCCGACTCCGAGCAAGGAAATTCTCCTGGAATTGATGGGATGTGGCCTCCTGAGTCTGAATAGTCTGGTAAGCTTCCTCTTTCAAGGATTGCAAAGGTACGTCTACGCTTTGCTCTTCTTGATCGAGGCACAAAGGCTCCGTTGAATCGCTCTCTGAAGTCTCTTCCACGGTTTCTTCGTTTTCTTGCAGAGACTCCATGTATTCCCACGCCACTGTCGGCGTCATGCTTCCCAATAATTCCTGCAGCTGTGGATGTAGTCCATCTAGGAAGAACGCCATAAGCTCTTCATTTGTGTACCCATGCTGCGGATAGCTCGATATAATGTCTGTGAACCTCCTCCAGGCCTGAAAGAAAGTTTCACAGTCAGTTTGATTAAAATTAACAATTTTGAGCTTTTCCATTCTATGTTTGTGTGCATTCGTATATCGTGCATCATAAAGATTGTTCGTGCAGTAGAAGTTCATATATTCCATTTTTTTAAAAATTAAAATAAAATAATAAAAAAAAGTTTATGTACAATAAAGTGGAAAGATCTCACCGAAGGTCCTCTAAATGAAATAAACCGTAGTCACAAACCATTCCTCCCCGGCAACGGCGCCAAAAACTTGGTGGGACCGAAAGGGTGCTCTCTCTCAAGTGCAAGAGTCCGTACAAGTAGTAAAACCTGGGAGTCCAGGTGTCGAATCCACGGGAAGAAATCTGTTGCAACCACAGTTCAAATCAAATAGAAAGCCAACGAAAAGAAACTAAACACTTTAATAATGGTGACGGTGATGGTGATGTGAACACGTGAACATAGAAAATCGTGTAAGAAAATATCTATAAAGAGTTTGCACATGGTAGGGGTTCGTTAGGGTCAACGATTCGTATTAATTTGGTTGATGAATATATCACAATGAATTCTCCTTTTGGGAGCAATTCACCGGGAAAAATATCCAATATAACTCAATGAATTCTCCTTTTGGGAGCAATTCATCGGAAGATGCCCTTTTGGGGGTTCAAACAAAATATTCAAAAAGATCGTCGCTAAAGTTATAATACGATATGAAACTCTCTTTTGGAGAGATCAAAACTACGGTATGAAACTCCCTTTTGGGGAGATCAAAACTCACCCTTTTGGGGCGATCATCAACTAAATTAATTCTTTTGGAATCTAAAAAAGTCGATTTACGAACAACGATTACAATTTTAGCGACGTTTAACGATTAAGCACATGGAATTTCAACCAAATAAACACGAATAATATCCCCTAACTACTCCATACCATGCACAAATAAGTTCTAGCTACTCATAATATCAGAATACACAAGATCCATAGCCAAATACATTGAATTCATAGCAAAATACGGTAGAAAAGCATCAAATAAGGAGTTTAAGTTAAGAATTCTTCACCAAACATCCTTGAAAATACATCAAAACTCTCTGGAAATAAGAAAATAGCCTCTGGAATTTTACAGAATTTTTCAGGGGGAGAATACGGCTTCTAGAGCCTCAAATACGCTCAAAATACGCCCCAATCTGCTTGAATACGCCCAAAAACCCCTAAATACGCTTATATAATAGGTATTGCGGGTTTGGGTTGCTTAACGGGTGCAAACCCGCACCTATTTCGCACCCGGAATCATCCTAACCGTAGATCTAAAGCGGGGCATTTCTCAGCCGTCCATCCAGGCGGGATTGAACTGGGAGCTGACACGTGGCCTTCAGATCGGATCCTTGCCCGCGCGTGCACCCGCATTCGCTTCTTCTCGTATCCGCAATCAGATCGGCGTAATCAGCGCCGTTGGATCGGAGATCCAACGGTCTCGCGGGCGCCACGTCGCCTTTTATAATCGACCGCGAATTAGAAATTGCGGGGTGATTTATGTCCGTTGGATGAGAATCCAACGGTTCTCCGCACGCCACGTCGCCCCGCGTATCGCTTCGTTCACACGCCGTTGGATTAAGATCGGACGGACAACACGCAGCCACGTCGCCGCTTTTAAACTTCTCCGCAACTGCTGATGAGGCGAAGTATCGACCGTTCGATCTCGATCGAACGGTCGATATTTAATACCATTTATACATTGCTGCGGCCGTAGGATGAAGGCTGGAGGGTGGAGATCGCGCCACGTGTCGGTCTTTTATTGGCCGGAGATCGTATTTTCTTATTTAATTGCGTATTTCTCCATTTAAATTGTATTCTGCATTCAAAAATTCATAGTAATTAGCACAGATCTCAGAAAAATACAAATAAATAGTCGTTGGAATCGTGAGATCGAGACCAAGCTAGGAAAAATATAAAATGTGCAGAATTGCATCGTTAATTGCTGTTTTGTGTTCAAATAGTGTGTTTTCTCTAATAAATAAATGTGTAGAAAATACGTATGAATTAGAGAACAATGTAACATCACATGAGCACAAAATAGGGCTAAATGGGGGGGGGGGTTAAATATGTAATATTGAACCCGAATCATGTACCGCCCCATGCTACTCTAGACATGGCTTCGTTCTCCATGAATACATATGGATTGTCTCTAGGAGTATATGTCACAAATTGACTCCGCAGCGGAGTTATATGGGAATCACACCTTGAATCAAGAATCCATGAAGCATGGTTGTCTTCCAAAGAAGACACAGCTAACATCTCACCGTCATCAATATCTATTTATGCACCACCAAATGCTGATATAGGCTGAACAACTTTTTTATCTTTAGCCTTCAACTGTGAACACTTTTCTTTCAATGTACTGGTTTCTTGTAGTAATAGCATAACTAGTCGTCACTACATTGACCCTTCCACTTGGGTCTCCATGTCTTGGATCCTGGCTTGGTTACCCGCCCTGGTGACCCCCAAAGAGAGCTACATCCTGATCACCAACACTTGTGTCACCTCTCGACACCTTCTTCCTAAGCTCATACATGCGTAGAGCTACCTCGACCCCTTCTAAAGCGATTTTGTCTTTGTCTTGCTTCATGGTCTCGACGAAGTTTGCATTCTCGTCTGATAAGGAACATAATAATGCAATTGTCTGGTACACATCATTACGTTCTCTTCCACAGCTTGTAGATCCAACACCAACAGATTTAGCTCGTCAAGGTGATTCTATAGCGATGTCCCCTTCTTTCCATCCTGAGCATGAACAATTTTTGTAGTAGATACAGCCTTCCTGTAAGTGATTTCATCAAATAAAGAGATTCGATTCTCTTCTACAGGGACTGTAGTTTCCTCTTTCGCAATCTTGCATAAGACTTTGTTTGATAAGGCCATCTGAATAACTTCGTGGACTTTCATCTCTAGCTATGTTTTCGCAGTATCTGTCAATATCTAGAATAGATTTCTTGTCAAAGACTGTCCTGTATAGACCATCATGCTTGAGCATAGCCTTTACCATTATGCACTAGAGATTGAAGCTATTCTTTCCTGTGAACTTTTAATCTTGTACCCGGTTGATGAATAATCTCCGTCAACCTGAATAATCTGATATCACTTGTTGGGATTCTTGCGTTGTGGAAACTGACGGACATCGACCCAACTAATCGCTACGTCACGCTCTTACAGAGAGAAACAATAGTAGCAGATATCCAACCAACCAAAACAAATAAAAGCAACTAATCAAGAAAGCAACAAATCAAGTACAGAACGACACAGAGTTTATCCTAGTTCGGCCCGCAAACGGCACCTACATCCAGCTGTCCAATGACGGGTTCCACTAATATGATCAGAGCAAATAAACACAACTCCTACAATCTTCTCCAGCACACGAGAGCACCAACCAACTACCAACTCGGAGTTCAAACTATTCTCATGAGAAGAAAACACTAAGATCTCACAAATGATCTCTCAACCCAAAAAGAAAGATCTCAAGAAGAAGATCTCAATGAAATTCACTCACCAAATCATGCATTCAATCTTCGATGACGCACGAAGAAAAAGAACTTTGATTACTATGCAGACATCACAGATGATATCAACTATAGGTATGTCCAAGATGATCATTCGAGTAGGGTCAACAGATGCTCTCATTTTTGATGGTTCGCACAACCTACATGTTTTTTTTTCTTTGAGTTCAACCTCGCCAGGTTCATTACCTCAACCAAGTAGGTTGAACTCAACTTTTATGACCCCAACCTCGCTTTTGTCCATTACCCATTATCAGTGTTCATGTCATCATTAAGGGGTCTCTCAGATTTTCATGTTTGTAATGTATAAAGACAGTGTTGATCTTCAGAAGGGTTGACTATTGCTAAAAGGTTTCATATTGTTGTTTTGCACTTCCAATGAAAATGCAAGAAACTCATATGCAATGTATCAGCTCAACTCATTTAATGACTGACCATTTCTTAGACATGATAGGGAATCTAATTTCTAGGAACCATCTCCACTTTAATAACCCCTTTGTCCTTATTAGTTTTAAAAAGCCTGTAAATAGCCACCTAATTGGTTCTTCAACTCTCACATCAATTGTTTTTCCATTGGGACTGGGCCATGGCTTTTTGTGTTGTTTTTGCTTTAGTTTTGCTTGTATTGAGTGATGGGGTGCATGGAGGATTAGATCTCTCCCATGAAGAAGAAGTGCTAGGTTGGCAACTTAAACTTCTTAACAAGCCAGCCAATCTTATCATCGAGGTAACAAGCCATTTTTCTTAAAACAAACATTCTATCTTTTTTCATGGAATTTCAGAAAAAAGAATTGATGATGTGCCAAACGTTATAAAAAGATGAATTGCATTTCAATCTTAGAAATAACTCCATCATTTTCACATTTTACGGTAAGATCTACACAATCGATGCTTCAGAAATGAGAAGAAAATTGTTAATTTTGTTAAAAGTATAAAAATGGATATTGCTCTTGCCTACCGTTGGTTATGCCCGCCCGGAAAATTCTGACAAACAATACCATGTTTTATATGCAAGTTGAAGGTGAACATCTGTTTTTGTTGTGTCTAATGTCTATGATGTTGGCATCTTTTCTGTTACAAATTCTTGCAAATTCCCTTATCAGACTTGACAACCTCGGATTCGCTTATGGTTTGCATCCGGCCGACCCGACCCGACCCAATTTAAATAAAAACAGAAATATTTTTCATCATATTCCTTATAATTGTATAAATTGCAAATACACTGGAAAACGACAAGCCTGGGAAAATTCTCAGTAAAGCTAACTTAATGTAGTTGTAGGGAGATTTGTGAGGAAAACGCAAGAAAGATTCAAAACGCCCCCAAATTTCCCTTATTTTTTTTGCGAAAAATATTGGAAGAAAATTAAGAGAAAAAGGTCCATCATATTAAAGCTGCTATTTTTGCTTCTGCTTTTTCGATCCTTTTCTTAACTAACACAAATTGTGTGCTTTCTCTAGAATGAAAAAGGGGACATCATTGATTGTGTTGATTTTGATCAGCAGCCTGCTTTCGATCATCCCGCAACGAAGAATCACTCGATACAGGTGGGATAGATTTTACCAATTTATTTTTTAGAATTCTTTTTTAGTTTCCAGTTATGTTGAATGTAGATTGATGATATTATTAGTATGTGTTTAGAAAGATCGATATGAGAAATCATGATAAATTTATCATTTCAGCTATCAGTTACTAGGAAATGCGAGTTTTATTAATTTTCTTTTTTTTAAGGACATGTAAATATATTTTTTAAATAAGGAAATTTGGTTTATAGTTTGTTAGCCCTAATGTTAGTTCTTGTTTTAGTTATATGACTCAACCAGCGTGATAATGAGTGTATCATGAATTATTTTGTATGTAATTTTCTGTCTGAATCTGTGCCATATATGCACTGAGCTTCCATTGTAACTAATGAGAAAATTGGTTAAATGCCATCGGTCAAACATGTGTTTTAATTTCTACCACCAACTTTAAAAAGTTTGCTAGAATACCACCCCCCTTAAAAAAGAGACTAAAATACCCCCGTTTCTTCCCAAACCTGCGAAAACAATTGCAGCGGACGACGTTCTCCCTCCGGCGAGCGAAGCCCAGCACCTCGCACCGCCTCGAACTCCCCTCGACAGCCTCGACACCGATCATCACCGCCAATCCACAACCCAACGCCGAAAGCACCCCATCTACTTCGACGCTGAACTCCGACCACCCCACTTCGCCGCACTCCGACCACCCCACAACTACGGCAACGCCTCGCCGTACTCCGACAAAGCCATATGAGCCAATATAACCCAATATACGCCAATTTGCGCCAATATGCGCCAAAATACGTCACGTATATTGGCGTATATTGGCGCATATTGGCGCAAATTGGGTTATATTGGCTTATAGGGCTTTGTCGGAGTACGGCGAGGCGTTGCCGTAGTTGTGGGGTGGTCGGAGTGCGGCGAAGCGGGTGGTCGGAGTTCGGAGTCGACGTAGATGGGGTGCTTTAGGCGTTGGGTTCCGACCACCCCGTTTCGCCGTACTCCGATCACCCCACAACTACGGCAACGCCTCTCCGTACTCCGACAAAGCCCCTTGAGACAATATAACCCAATTTGCGCCAATATGCGCCAATATACGCCAATATACGTGACGTATATTGGCGCAAATTGGCGCAAATTGGGTTATATTGGCTCAAGGGGCTTTGTCGGAGTACGGCGAGGCGTTGCCGTAGTTGTGGGGTGGTCGGAGTGTGGCGAAGCGTGGTGGTCGGAGTTCGGCGTCGACGTAGATGGGGTGCTTTAGGCGTTGGGTTCCGACCACCCCGTTTCGCCGCACTCCGACCACCCCACAACTACGGCAACGCCTCGCCATACTCCGACAAAGCCCCTTGAGCCAATTTGCGCCAATATACGTGGCGTATATTGGCGCATATTGGCGCAAATTGGCGCAAATTGGGTTATATTGGCTCAAGGGGCTTTGTCGGAGTACGGCGAGGCGTTGCCGTAGTTGTGGGGTGGTCGGAGTACGGCGAAGCAGGGTGGTCGGAGTTCGGCGAACATGGGTATTTAATTTTGTTGGGTTTTAATGTTTGAGAACGAACGGGGGTATTTTCGTCTCTTTTTTAGTTGGTGTGGTATTCTAGCAAACTTTTTAAAGTTGGTGGTAGAAATTAAAACCCATGTTTGACCGATGTCATTTACCCAATTTTCTCGTAACTAATTGCCAGTTTATAGTGTTTTTAAATTCATGCTTGATTTCAATTTATCACATTTGGCATTCTCTAATAATTTTAGTAGAAATAAGGGTAATTTTTAGATTTAGGATAAAAATTAAAATAATATTAATTTTCGACCAACAAAAAAAATATTTACAAAAATCGACCATCTTTGGCCACGTCAACGGTGAGGCCAGTGGCCTCGCCTCTGGGGGCTATTTTTGACTTAGCCGCACTTAGCAAGTGTGTTTTTTTGGTGACACTTGGCAAGTGCGGCCAATGTAGTAGTGGGGTATACTCCAAGAGGCCCGTGACTTAAGTCACGGGCCTCTAAACTGGCCGCACTTGCCAAGTGCGGCCAGTGTGCCTGCTATTTCCAAGCGGCGCATGCCCAATCCGATCATAAGTTACCCAAAAGCGAAAAAGAGAAAAAACTCTAGGCTAGCGAGCGACGGCGGCTTCCCTTCCCCATTTTTGTTGATCCGACGGCGGCGGCGGCTTCCCTTCTCCATTTTTGTTGATCCGATGGCGGCGGCTTCCCCATTTTCGTTGATCAGACACTGAGATCCACAAATAGGATCAAATTACCAGACGCGTGAATAGTTACACCTCTGTTGCTTCAATTATTCTGCTGACCATGTACTTCGAATTGATCAGACACCGAGATCCATGAATAGGATCAAATTAACAGATGCGGGAGCAGGTACACCTCTGATGCTTCAATTATTCTGCTAACCATGTACTTCGATTTTTCGAATATCATTTTGGTTCTCAATCGCCCGCCCTTCAATACGATTAATAGCTCTACGCATCCAGTAAAGTATGTTGTCGATGTTCGAAAGAGTTTGATTATCACCTATTGTGACCGACGTACGTTGCGGCGATAATGGTTGACGAGTTGATGTTTCGGGGTCCTCTTCACGCGAAGCTTGTAGAGCATTTGCTTCTGCAAGGGTAAGCATCGTTGCCCCAGCACGTTTGCGTCCCTCTCCTTGCTCCATCTAAATTTCGTAAAAACCCTACCTATTTCCAATTTCTTGTTAGAATGGCCAACTCTCGGCTGAGAGCTGGGCTTTATAGCACTCAGACAGGCCGCACTTGCCAAGTGCGGCCCGTACACTGTCAGTTAATCGAACACTCATACTGGCCGCACTTGGCAAGTGCG
The DNA here is from genome assembly GCA_030789695.1 of Scilla litardierei. Classification (NCBI taxonomy): domain Eukaryota; kingdom Viridiplantae; phylum Streptophyta; class Magnoliopsida; order Asparagales; family Asparagaceae; genus Scilla; species Scilla litardierei. Next base: position 4,877,398 of record CM061131.1, read on the forward strand.
TGCAGAAAAAATGCACTTGCCAAGTGCGGCTAAGTCAAAAATAGCCCACCCAACGGCGAGGCCACGCGCCTCGCCGCTGACGTGGCCAAAGATGGTCGATTTTTGTAAATATTTTTTTTGTTGGTCAAAAATTAAAATTATTTTTAAAAATTTTCCTAAATCTAAAAATTACCCTAGAAATAAAGCTCTAATGCCTATTTTCAGATTAATTATTCCGCTGATCTAGGAAGTCATAAGCTGAGTATTGTTGGTAAGAATAACCATGAATTTGAGTGATTTTCTTCATATATATCATTAAAGGAATGTATGGTCATATTTACTCTCTTATTTAGCACGTACATGAGTTATATTTATGTATTGTTAATTATAACCTACAAGTTTGGAATCCATCGATTCCCACTATTCACATTACGGTTCTTGTACCATATTAGTTATACAATTTATTGTATTGATCTATAAAGATTTGGATGTGATATGATTTTAGTTATACATGAGTTATATTTATGTATTGTTAATTATAACCTACAAGTTTGGAATCCATCGATTCCCACTATTCACATTACGGTTCTTGTACCATATTAGTTATACAATTTATTGTATTGATCTATAAAGATTTGGATGTGATATGATTTTAGTTTTTTAAGAATATCTTCCATTACATCTAGCTTTTGGTTCATGAAGGTTTTTCAACCAAGACCTCAACACACGAGTTTGCATGAACATGTATTTATATTTATGAAGAAATTTCATGCTTTACATTAAGCTTTTTTATATTTCTACTTATTGATCAAGTAGAAACTATTAAATATATAAGTACTAAGTGCTCTATAAGGAAACTAGATGTTGGTATTAAAGTTTCTGGATATAAATTATCATAAAATTTATGAAATCGTTGCATCATTTATGAGTTGAGTAGTGATTTAAATTTATTTATCATGCCAACAGGATTTAGTCACCAGTTTACTTTCATTAGCGTATATATAAGTATTAATTATGATAATCATGCTATCTGGTTTTTAATATATTATATTTGTTTTAATGATCTACTATGTAGAGACTAGTCCTAGAATTATGATCTATTCTATATGGGATTAGTTTTAATTCACTACTTTATTAAGAATAACTTTGAAATTGTGCTCTACTTTATATGATAATAGCTTTAATAAACTATATTCAAGATTAGCTTTAATGTATTTTCATTATGCATAATTGATCTATATATCTTTTGATATCTAGAAATTTTATAGTAAAATTAATATTTTATCAGAAATACATTTTTATGCACTACATAAAGTTATAGTTCTATTATTTAGATTAGGTAGATTATAAATACAACTATAATAATACTCATGTCTAAGGTAACTAGATATACATATTAAGTTATCAGGTAGTAATTATTAGTAAACTTAGGAAATAATTACATCATCCATGGGTTAAGATATAATCATATTTTACATATTGAATATCTTATTAAGTATCTACTATTGCAATTAATTTTACATTTAATAGCTATTATATCTCACGTGAAAGTGATTATTTATATAAAGTAATTAGGTTGAGACAATTTCAAACTTTAGTAGGAGCAATCTGTTATGCCATTTTTTCCATTAATAGTAAATTAAGTTGATCTTAACTAATGTTTAGTAATGAATTTATATAACCTCTACATCAAATTAAATATTAATAAAATAAGGATTATTTGTTGTAGCTACTTTATATTTTATAAAGTTATTTCATTCTCAATGATGGAAACATAAATTATAAATTGTTACGATCTATTTTATACGTGTTATGATTAAATGTTACAAGATATAAAACAGTAGTCATGTATCTGTTCCTTTGTGGATATCATCTACGAATAACAATATTAGTAGAAATCAATTTGGAAGAATCAATATTAAGTTTTATAAGATTGGAGTTAAAATTATGATCATTGATAATATTGGAGCATATTAAGTTATATTTATGATATTAGCCAATTAACTAAATTATTTACCAGTCATTATATTAAAGGTTTTATAATGAATATAAGCTTATTTATGTGATGTTTGTCATTGTAAGAATTACATACATGATGCTAAGATATATTTTGAGTGTTTTTAGTATCTCAAGCAGACCTCTAAAGTATGCATATTATTTCTAAGTCATGTGATTATTTTTGAAGCAAATAAAAGTTAGACTCGAAATGGTCAAGTATCTATTCATAAGGTCACTTGCATAAGGTTTGTATAAAGTTATTTGTGCTTGAAAGAAAACTTAGTTTGCTCATTAAAGTATAACTATTATATTTTGATCATAAAGCATAGTTGTAATATTGTTATGTTTTAAAGATACTAATAGAATTATTCGAGTCAAGTGGGTGAATGTAATAGACTTACATTTATATGACTCTTCAATCCTATTAATTGTAGCAGAAGTTATATTTATATATGCATATAAGTATGAAGATGTAGTAATATATTTTGGTATATTATAAATGTATAAATGTTATTATAACTATCATAACTATATAGGTAGTTACTATAACTCCTTGATGAAAGAGATATATAAAGAGAAGTTCGCACCTACACATAAGAATGATGACGTGTTAATTATCTTGAATCAATACCTTTTTGGAATAATTATTTCTCTTATCAAGGAAAGTCATAAAGTAAATGGTGTAGGTAAGAATAACACTAAAATTGCGGTGTTTTCCTTATATATATATATGAGAATAATGTAGAAAAGGTGACACCTGATCTAATAGATCAGATGCCAAGACACATAAAAGTGAAAAGTACAAGTCCCACTTGAGCTTGTACTTTCAATGGGGCCCTTCTTTTTGTGTCGTGCACCTGATCTATTAGATCAGTTGCCACCTGATCTACATGATTCCCTATATATCTATCTATCTATCTATTATACCAATTAGGGTTGTCGCTTTGACGACTGGGACAAATGATTAGCCAAGGGTGCTCCACCTCATCTCGGTGGGGCCCAATGGGGGATGTGTGGGGTGTTGGGCTTAATTTGGGGTGGGGTTTTGGGGAGTTGGTTTGGGGTGGGTTTTTTGTGCTTCGATCCTTGCTTTTCCTCCTTTTGCTATCGACGCTCCATCCACACCTACGCTATTTTTCGCTTTGGCCACCGCTTCTCTCTGCATTTGCGCTCAGGCGATGACTGCCTCCGTGCCCTCCGGACATGGGTAATTTCTAGTCTATATTACAAATGAGGGCTTTGATGTGATGTTTGTTCTACTAGGACAAACCCACTAGGACAAACCATTGGCCTAGGTTTGCAACATTGGCAAGGTGGGGCCCCCTTGGGGGTGAGTGTGATTTTGGGCTTGATTTGGGGTGTGGCTTTAGTGAGTTGTGTTTAATGCCCCCAATTCCCCATATTTGCAAGCTGTCATTGGTATTGTTGCACTTTGCCCCCAAGATTTCTTTGCAATTTAGCCCCTGATTTTACCCCCTTTACCCTCCACGATTCCCACTCACACATGCATTTCGCTCTCCTCGGTTTCGTGCATGCACCACATTATTTCCGTAGAGGCTTTTTTGACGTCATGCCCTTTGTGCAGGTTATTTCTAGTATATAATTAAACAAAAGTATGTTCATATGTATTCTCTTATTTGGCATGTACTTGAATTATATTTATGGATTGTTCATCATGACAAACGGTTTTAAGATTCCATCGATTCCCCACATTATATGTTTCATAGTTCTCATGATGTGCCATGGAACCTAGATCATTTTTCTCTTATAGTTTGTTGCAACAAATCTTATGAAATCGCAAATCGATCAAGCACCCAAGCACAGGGTACCAAGAAGAAAGGATAAACAAGAAGGTATGTAAATTTATGTGGTTCGGCATTATATCCTTTGCTCCTGGGTGAAGGAGGAGATAAATTACATTATACAAAACCAAGAAATACAAGATGTGAAGATCTTCGAACCCAAATCCCAAATATACCCAAGATTTATCAAACTATTTTTTTTAAATCTTAAAATTCTCACGAAAGGAAAAGTTACAAAGGAGATAAGCAGTACAAATATAGAAAGTGAATTGACCTCTATTTATACTAATTAATGTGGGCCAAAATCCAAATACAATTAAAATTCAAATCCCTAATCCTTTCCTATGATTTTCTCTTCTATTTGCAAAGGAATCACGATCCTTCTCAGATAAGCTAAACTAATGAGAGATGGATTGAGTGTGAATGTGAGTCACTTAAATACATAATAAATTGAACGCCTCATCCAAAATTATGAAATATCGCTACCTTCTCCACAAATCCTATAGAGCATTAAGTCTGGCACACACTAATCAAGGTCAAGCAATATTTGAACTTGGCAATTGAAAGAGGTTTAATCAATACATCGGCTGGATTATCTGCAATACCAATATTTTTCATTAGAATCAAGTTACACATCTCAACTTTCTCTTGGGTGAAGATGTGCTTAACGTTGATGTGCTTTGTCATCTCGTGATATCAGTTTTTTCATCAAGTGACTTGATGATTAATGTCAAATTTGTAGAGAGAACAGTTACAATCTAATCTAAATGTACTTGTTAGGTACAACATTTATGGATAATTATTAAAATTCTAAAATATTGTAACTTATTTGATTGGAAGGAGAAAAGACTATGCGCTTCTTCCTCTCATTACACATCTGTTTTCACTTTTTCGGACAAATGAAATATGATGAGAGAGAGAGAGTGATCATTTATTCTAAAAACATTTGTTAAGTCAAACATTCATGGATAGTAGAATTCTAAAAGATAATGCCTAATTTGCTTAGATGTTTTTATTAGCATTTATTAGTTGCCATTTTATTGGATAGATTCTTAGGTAAAGCTGTAATGAAGGATTTGGGTAATTATATTTCAAATTACATCATAAAGGATTTTTGTTATTATTTCACGTTGGGGGTTGGGGGCACCCGGGCAGGCACCCCTGCGGCTCCCTATGAATCAAAACTATCAGAATGGCAGGAACCAATGCTACCGGTTACCTTTAAGCTTATTCCGTTCATATTAGACCACGAACCAAAGCTTAGCACAAATCTGGTAACACCTAGTTTGAATGCATTGAATGTCAAGCTTCTGTCTCACTTACCTCTCTACATCCACCCATGTATAATTGAATACTGATAGGAACTCTAAGGAAATCTGAAATTTATTAGTAATAAACTAAAAATAAAAAGATAGATGATTACAATTGTAGGGGCAATCACCCTCCCAAGACATCGATTGATAGGAGACGTTTGCACCCTCTCGTAGAACGAAGAAATATCTCTCCGGTTTATCAAAATGCTCACATCTCACATGCCTAGGGCCGGCCGGCCTCCCTCCCCTTTTATAATAATCTATCTAATTGCCTAATTACCCAAATGCCCATACAGTAATAAAGTAACACAAAAACACCCAAAATATGCCCCTCATGGGCCGGATCTATCATTATTCCGCCTCCGAAAACCATCTTGTCCTCAAGGTGGTGCATGAAGTCTTTAGCGGTTCTACTCTAAGGGAAAGTCGGCATCCCCTCCAGCATCTTCATCCTCCACTACAACCTCCTCCTCGTCCTCCACTAGCAGTATCTGGTGCTTACATACTCTGCAATGGTGCCCCTGGGTGAACTGCTCGTCACATCTGAAGCACAGTCCCTTCTGCCTCCTCTCGTGCATCTCCGCCTCCGTCATTTTCTGAATATGCGCTCCTTGTAATGGCACCCCGTTCTTCTCCTGATTGGCTGAGTCTGTCACTGCCGCTGCCTTCTGCTGTCCTCCATTCGTGGGCTGGCTGTGTGAAGATAAGCCATCCCAATCCCTCCAGATCTTTTCATCTCCATCAGGCGATCCTCCACTATCTAAGCGTACTCCATAGCCTCCATCAAGTCCCGAGGCTTCTGAATGCAAACCTCCGTGCGAATCGTAGGCTTCAGCCCCTTCATGAAGGTGCTCTTCATCATCTCATCGAAAACTCCCTGTACTCTACCTGGAAGTGCTTCAAACCTATCCATGTAGTCCCGCACCGTGCCATCCTGCCTGAGAAAAAGTAGATGCTATCGCAAATTCCCCAGATGAGAGTCACGAAATCTCTCCACCAATCTGTCCTTGATCTCCTCCCACGATCGAAACGTCTGTCTCTCGTTCCTCCACTGGTACCACGCCAGGGCCTTTCCATCTAAGCATGATGCCGCCGATGGTAGCTCTGATCCTCCATCATGTGGAAGACCCTAAAAATCTCTTCGCCTTGTAAATCCATACCACTTGGTCATCCCCCTCGAACACATGCATTTTCAGGTTTCGCAACCTATCCACCGCGACTGTCCCCTGGTCTCCTCGCCCTCCTGTGTTTCTGGGCTGATGATAATGCTGCCACCGCTCCTGATGCCGCTCATATCCCCTCTGCGGGCATCCCTCACGATCTTCATTGCCTCCCCGATCTTCGTCGCCTGTGTAGAATCCCTGATCTCCTCTCTCCCAATCCCCTCCTCCATCGTCGTCTCCTACATAGTCCCCATAAGTAGGGGGTGGGTGTGGTTGCCTCTGTGCTCCATAACGGGGGTTGTGGGGCTCTCGAAACTCGTCATCCTCGTCACCGGGCTCCCATGAGTAATCTGGAGGGTCGTCGTTATCCTAGTGCGTCACAGGTTGGCCTCTGGAACCTCGTCGACTTTTGAAATCCTCGCAAACACTGTTTCGCAGCCTAAAAGTGCCATGTGATTGATGATTTAGGGTTCGTGAAGGTCGTCGGCCCCCCATACCCCCTGTGGGGGTTTAGTCACAGGCGGCGACCCCTGCAAGGGCTGCCGCCCCCTGCGGAAGCCCCCATGGGGCTCAGTCAGGGGCGGCGGCCCCTCCGGCAGCCCTTGCCGGGGCCCCCCTGGGAGGCCCCAGCAAGGGGCGACAAGGGCTGGTGCCCCTTGTCGACCCTTGGAAGGGGCCTGCAAGGGGCGGTAACCCCTGGGTTGCCGCCTTGTGAGTTTTTTGGGCCCTCCTTGACCCCCTAGGGCTTCCAAATACGTCGTCGTTCATCGTGGACTCCTCCTCGTCTTCCTTGAAGTAGTCCTCGACATCGAAAAGCATCCTCTCTTCAAAAGCTTCCACCTTCCTTTCCTTTCTCCAAAGGTGTCAACTTTTTCGTCAAATTAGGGTTTTCGTCCACTTTTGCTTGAATCGTCGTCGCGAGCCCCACAATTTGTTGCACAATCTGGGCTAGGGTCTTCTCGACGCCGTCAAATCTTTGCGTCGTCGCCACCTTGTCCTTTTCCGCTGAAACCCTAAGATTCTCCATTGCCTTCTTCAATTCCTTGATCTCGCCGTCATACTTTTCCTCCAAAGCTTTAATTGTTTTCCTTGGATCTCGTTGCCGCCGCCATGGATCGACAAGCTTTGATACCAATTTGATAGAAACTCGAAGGAAATCTAAAATTTATTAGTAATAAACTGAAAATAAAAAGATAGATGATTACAATTGTATGAGTAATTGTCCTTCCAAGACGCCGATTGATAGGGGACATCCGCACCTTTTCCTAAAACGAAGAAATATCTCTCCGGTTTATCAAAATACTCACATCTCGCATGCCTAGGGTCGGCTGGCCTCCCTACCCTTTTATAATAATCTATCTAATTGCCTAATTACCCAAATTCCCCTACACTAATAAAATAACACAAAACCACCCAAAATATGCCCCTCATGAGCCGAATCTATCAAATACATACAAGGCTTCAGAGTAGGGCGCATGAGGTGTATCACAAATATGGTGAAATCGGGTTTAACTTAAACTTATTCTCTCTGTGTGTGTGCGTGCGTGTGTGCGTGCGTACGTGGGTGTGTGTTTGTAGGTTTTTTTGGGGGGGTGGTGGTGCGGGACATTCCCCTGTATTCATGGTTGCATGCATGAAGTTCATGACATCCAATCAATGTATCTCAATGAGAAATCACAGCTTAAAGATTGGAAGAAACTACAAAGATAATTTGAGATCGGAGCTCTTCCTTTTCTCTAACGGAAGCTTTCAAGATGAAATATTTAAAGAAAAGTTCATTGCTAAACTCCAGGTGGATGGATGTAAAATGAAAGGAACATTGATGATGCATAATCCCGAAAGAGCATATTGTAACTCGTGTGAGGACTTCTACTCCTACGTAAACTTTCTTAATAGGACTTCCATCATGTTTTGAGACTTGACTTAAATTTTGACATACTAAAAGGCCAAATGAGGCATAGCCATCGGTTGAAAACTTACACTACTCGTCAATATAGAATGGATCTGTAATAATATTTATATTTACTAAAAATTTGGTTGGTAGTGGGATATCTACTTACAGTTCTACTTGAAAGTCCTTGAGAGTTCTAAGTGTGCACATTAAATTAGCGGCAGAAAATGAACAGAGAAGTAGGGAAGAAAGACCGGTTAAACCCTTATTACTAAGCCAAAATTTAAACTGGAAAGCCTACAAAATTAAAATTAAAAAAAGAGAAACTATTGGTGCTTTTTTCATCTATTTTTTTAATTTTATATCTTTTGTTGTTGAAGGGTAGAACTGGAGAAGAAGGGAATGATCTATTTGAAAAACTATGTAATGCTTCCATTTACCTGCGGTTATTTAGAGGTTTTCTATTGTATTATCTGATAAGATCATCACGTATCAACGAAGGTGTTACAAGAAGGATCGCGGGATGAAGAACTAGGCCGAGTGCATTTTTGTGAAGTTTTGTGCATTTTTTGCAAAGTTTGGGGTTTTGAGGGTTTTTTTTAAATTGGGCTAAAGCTGCCCTTATATGTTTGGGGTGAGGTTTTCATTATTCTCGAATGCAAAACTTGAGTGTTAAACCCTAGCTTAGGAGAGTAGAATCCTAGATCAAGTGAGAGTAAGCTTCTTGTCTTAGATTCAAGCTTGGAGTGTTGGTTTCCTCTCAAAAGAAACACTTATCTTGTAGTTCTCATTTGATATTTATAAAGTTCTCATTTTTCATCTTCCAACCCTAACTTTCTCATTAAATTGGTATCAGAGTGAAAATCCACCATGACAAACACAAGATCCATGGAGCAAAAAGATGCCATAGAGGAGAAAGTTGGAGAAATTGAAACAACCCTAAAGGAATCCATAAAGGAGCTACAACAAAGGAGTAGCGAAATGTTCTCATCCTTGGAGAGCATGTTCAAATCTTTCATGGAGATTCAAAGGAATCAGCGTAGCGAGAAGGGGATGCCCAAGAACGATGAGATTCCAGAAAATCTTTCATATCTGAGCCGAAAGGAGCCGCCTTTGGACAGGGGAAATGGGCAAATGGTGCTCGTGAAAGATGTTTCGTCGGAGGAAGACGAGGAAGATGGCGTGTGGGGGTAGTTTCTCTTCCACCAACTTGGGAGGGGGAATCCCACGCACTGGGAAGGTTCGTCCCCCCAGAACCCTAGCGGCTGGGGCGGGGGCCCTTTACGGGCCGCGTCGGACCCTGCCTAGGCCTGGCACACTCGCCAGACCCCGGCAAGAGTCCGGCGAACTTGAGGGGCTCGCCGCCCCCAGGCGAACCCCTGGGGGCCTCGAGAGCCTCTAGTGACCACATGGGGGCTCGCGAGCCCCCACGAACACAGCAAGGAGGGCGCCGGTCCCCTGCAGCTGCATTGGGCCCCGTTGGCCGCCGACGCTACCGCCGGGGGGCGGCGGGACTGTTCCGCATCCCCAGAGAGGCGGGGGAGGATTTTCTTAGCCGACAGGTGGAGTTTTTGACGATTTCGCGAGCCGGCGACCTCCTACAGCATTCCAGGGAGTCGGAGGGCCACTGTTGGGGGCTTCACAGTTTGATGAGGCATATGGAGGAGATTTCGGAGGCCGGCGACCCCCTCGGGTGAACGATGAACCTTTTCAGAACTACGAGGGGCGTAAAGGGAACCCGTGGGATGTAACGGGTGAGGGAGGAGGACCATGGGGAGCTGGAGGACTCCCATAAAATGCTTATCAATAATTCCACTACATTCAACCTAGAGCGAGGGCGGAGCAAGGGATGTGTGGACCCGAGAATAAGGTGCGGAAGCTAAAGATACCGGTTTTCGATGGGAAGGACCCCCACGGATGGGTCTCATGTGCGGAGCGATACTTTGAGGCCTACCAGATAAGGGAGAGAGAGAATGTATATGCGTTGGGCGTGTGTTTGGAGGGGAAGACATTGTCTTGGTATTGTGGAGGCAACAATGGCGGCCGATACAGTCATGAAAAGAATTTACATTTTGCATGCTGCATCGCTTCAGAGACACCCAAGGCGGCGACCTGCACGAGCAGCTCTTGACGCTACAACAGGTGGAAACGGTAAGAGACTATCGGGAGAAATTTGAGGCACTTTCTGGTGAGAGGAATGATGAACGAGGAGACCTTGGTGGAAAGCTTTATGAAGGGGCTGAAATCTGAAATTCAGGGATAGCTTCCGGTGCAGAGGCCGAGTGGATTGCTTGAGACGATGGGCATAGCTCAGATAGTGGATGACAGGCTAGCATTGGATCGACGAGCCAAGGGAGCTTGGGCGGGTCCGCTTTTTGCGGCTCGACAACTCCAAGAATGCAGCGGGCCCCTGCATGGGGTTCAAATGCGAGCAGCAGATCACGGCCTAATGGGCAGTTTCATGATACGATTTGGATCGTATCAATGGAAAATCAGCGAAGAAAAGGGTTAAAAATTGGAAAAGATGGGATATTTATTGGATTTTTGAAGAGGAAACAACTACTAAAAGCAAGATAACTTGAGCCCTTTCGAGAGGAACTCGCTCTCCTAACTTTGATGAACGGATCAAAGTCTAAAACCCTCACAAAAGACACTTACGATGTTTTTCACACAATAAGCATAACCCTCATGACGGCTAACCCTAGATATAAATAGAGAAAACCTAGGAATAAAATATCATAAGAAAAGACTAATCCGCCCTTCGACGCCTCCGATAGTAAGTGACCCATCCGCCTTCGGACCCGTTTGGACCCGTGCCCGCCTCGTAGGGTGCGTCCGCATCAATACCCGCCCCTAAAAGAGCCACCTTGTCCTCAAGGTGGAAATCAGGGTATTGCTCCTGTATCGCCTCATACTGCTCCCATGTTGCATCGCACTCTGGTAGCCCCTGCCAGTAGATGAGGACCTCCCGACGCCGCCCCGGACCTCTCCGCACCGCCCGGACATCCACTGGCTCGAGCATCACTTCCATATCATCTGTGAGCGTAGGAGGAAGTGTGGAGGAAGTAGCATGCTCGCCAATCGCCCGTCGCAACTGGGAAACATGAAACACCGGATGTATCGCTGTCCCTGGCGGCAGCTTCAACCTGTAAGCCACCTCTCCAATCCGAGTCTCCACCTCAAAAGGCCCATAGTAACGGGCCGCAAGCTTCTCGTTCCTCCTGTGGGCCAAAGACCGCTGCCTGTAAGGTCGAAGCTTCAGGTAGACCCTGTCCCCTACCTGAAAAGTCACATCTCGCCGATGTCCGTCTGCCTTGGCCTTCATCACCTGCTGTGCTCGTGTCAGGTGCCTCCGCAGCTCCTCCAGCATCCTATCCCTCTCCTCCATCTGCTCCTCCACCTGTGACACCGGTGTCGCTCGGTGCCCATAGTAAACCAAAGGAGGGTCTCGTCCGTACAATATCCGGAAAGGTGTCGTCCCTGCCGCCGAGTGGAAGGAGGTATTGTACCAATACTCCGCCCACGCCAACCATCTGGCCCACTGTCGGGGTGTCTCCGAAACAAAACATCTGAGGTAGGTCTCGACACTCTTGTTGACCACCTCGGTCTGACCGTCCGTCTGCGGATGGTAGGCGGTGCTCCGCTTCAGCACTGTCCCCTGAACTCGAAACAACTCCTCCCAGAAGTGACTGGTGAAAACCTTGTCCCGGTCGGACACTATAGACTTCGGAAACCCGTGCAGCCGCACCACCTCCCGCACGAAAACCCCCGCCACCGAGACCGCTGTGTAGGGATGCTTCAAGGGAATGAAGTGAGCATACTTGCTCAGCCGGTCAACCACCACCAAGATCACGGTGAACCCCTCCGAACGCGGCAAACCGTCTATGAAGTCCATGGACACCTCCTCCCACACCTGCTCGGGCAATGCCAACGGCTGTAGCAGTCCTGCCGGGGCCATCGCCATGTACTTGTGACGTTGGCAGACGTCACAAGCAGCCACCAATCGCGCGATGTCCTTCCGCATTCCCGTCCAGTATACTTCCCGAGCCATCCGCATATACGTCTGCTGCACGCCCGAGTGCCCTCCGATTGCCGACCCATGGAACTCCTGAAAAAGAGTCGGAATCGATGCAGACCCCCGCGGAATCACCAACCTCCCATGGTAGAGTAACCTTCCCCCCTCTAGCGTGTAGCCTGGCACCCCGTCACCTCCCACCTGTAAGCTCTCCCTGATCTGCTGCAGCTCTGGGTCTGCCTCCGCCTCCTGTGTCAACTGGTCCAATCCTCTCCACTCGGGTATCGACATCGCCTGCAGCTGGCTCCCCTCATCCTGCCGAGACAATGCATCCGCCGCCTTATTTTCCAGCCCCGGTCGGTACTCAATATCGAACCGAAATCCCACCAGCTTCGACAGTAACTTTTGGTGCTCCTCTGCCACCAACCTCTGCTCTAACAGATACTTCAATGCCCGCTGATCTGTCCGCACCACAAAAGTTCGTCCCAGCAGATATGGTCGCCATTTCTGAATGGAGAAGACTATAGCCATTAACTCCCTCTCATACACTGACTTCAGCCTCTCCCTCGTGGTCAACACCTGGCTGAAGTACGCCACCGGCCGCCCCTCCTGCATCAGCACCGCCCCAAGACCATATCCCGAAGCATCCGTCTCCACTACGAATGGCTGGTTAAAATCTGGTAGAGCAATGACCGGCGCCGTCGACATCGACGTCTTCAAGGCTTCGAAAGCCTTAGTCGCCTCTTCCCCCCACCGAAAACTGTCCTTCTTCAGCTGCTCCGTCAGTGGCCAGGCAATGGTGCTGTATCCCTTCACAAACTTGCGGTAATACCCCGTCAATCCCAAGAAACCCCGCAATGCCCGCAGTGTCTGTGGTAGAGGCCACTCTAACATCGCCACAATCTTTGCCCGGTCTGCTGCTACCCCGTCGCCTGAGACAATGTGCCCCAAGTACTCGATCTGACTCCTCCCGAACGAGCACTTCTTCCGGTTGGCGAATAACTGGTGCCCCTGCAACTCCCTGAAAACCACCTCCAGATGCCCCGTGTGCTCCTCCAATGTGCGGCTATAGACCAAGATGTCGTCAAAGAACACAAGGATGAACCGCCGTAGGTAAGGGCGGAACACCTTGTTCATCAAAGCCTGAAACGTAGACGGGGCGTTTGTCAATCCAAACGGCATCACCAAGAACTCGTAGTGGCCCTCGTGTGTACGGAACGCCGTCTTCGGGATGTCCTCTGCTCGCATCCGGATCTGATGATACCCAGACTTTAGATCCACCTTCGAAAACACCCTCGCCCCATGCAGCTCGTCGAGCAACTCATCTATCACCGGAATAGGAAACTTGTCGGGCACAGTTTCCTTATTCAGGGCTCGGTAATCCACACAAAAACGCCAGCTCCCGTCCTTCTTCTTCACTAACAAAACTGGGCTCGAGAAGGGGCTGACGCTGGGCTGGATCACTCCTGCTAGCAACATCTCTCTGACCTGCCGCTCGATCTCGTCCTTCTGCCCGTGGGGATACCGGTAAGGCCGAACACTGACGGGGGGTGCGCCATCCCTCAGTACGATCGCATGCTCGTGGTCCCGGGGTGGAGGTAACCCCTGTGGCATCTCAAACACCTCTGCGAACTGCTCCAACACCGACTGCACCTCTGGTGGCTCCTCCTCGGGTTCGGGCTCCGCCTCTGTGGTCATCCCCTGAAACTCCACCAAGTACCCCTGCCCTGCCCGTCGAATAGCCCGAGTCATGGCACTGAAAGCTACCATGGCATAGCACAAGCTCGGGTCCCCCTGAAGCACCACCGTCCGCTCGCCATCCTTGAACTCCATCCTCAACCGTTTCCAGTTGGTCATCGTGGTCCCCAATGTCTTCAACCACTGGACTCCCAAGATGAAGTCGACCTTCCCCAACTCGAACGGTAAAAAATCCTGAACGATCTGCACCCCCTGAATGACTAAGCAGAGGCCTCGGCATAGCCCCGTACTCTCCTCGCACCGTCCATCCCCCAACTGTACGGTGAATCTCCCACCGGACATCTGCAACCCCAGCAGCTCCACCACTCGCAGGGACACAAAATTGTGGGTATCAATCAAAACCGTCACTGCTGTCTCTCCGACCTGTCCCACCAACTTCATGGTGGAGTTCTGTGTGAACCCCATCACGGAGTTGAGGGACACCTGCGCCTGCTCCAGCTCCACCGGCTGCTCTACGGGGACGACCTCCTCCTCGACCTCCTCTGGGTCGATGTACTCCTCCTCGTCCGGCTCGATAGTGATCTGCAGCAACCGGCTCGCACACCGATGGCCCGGGGTGAACTTCTCGTCGCAACGGAAGCACAACCCCCTGGCCCTCCTGTCCCGCACCTCAGCCTCGGTCATCCTCCGCCCTTGTCCCGCAGGACGCGCTGCTCCGGTCTTCTCCCCCGCTCCGGCCGAAGCGGCCGGTGGTAGTCTCGGGACGGCGGCTGATGTCGGTGGGACCCTCCGCTGTGGTGCCCCCCAAGTCCCTCTGATCCTCCGCTCCTCCGCCTGCTTCTCCTCCGCCCGCAATGTCAGCCGGATCACATGCTCCAGGTCCCTGGGACTCTGCATCCACAGCTCGGCTCGTATCGAGGGCTTCAGCCCTCGCATAAATGCCCCCAAGAATACGTCTTCCGATACCCCCTTCACCCTGCCTGCCAGCACCTCGAACTTCCCCAGGAAGTCCAACACCGTTCCCTCCTGCCGTAGTCCCAGCAACTGCTCATAGAAATTCGCCCCCGGTTTGGCCTGGAAGCGGTCAAGGAGGAACGCGGACAACTCCTCCCACGTCCGAAAAGGGGCTCGGGACATCCTCCAGCGGTACCAACTCAGCGCCTGTCCCTCCAGATAGCAGATGATGTTCTCCAATACTTCCCGTTCTGAGATCCGCATCACCTGAAAATACCGCTCCGCCCGCACTATCCACCCGTCGGGGTCGGCCCCCTCAAAAATGGGCATCTTCAACTTCTCCATCCTCCTGTCTGGGTGCATGGTCGGGTGTCCTCCTCCCTGAGCTCCGTGGCCTCCGTACTCGGTCCTGCCCCTGCCGTATGTCTCCTCGGGAAACCATCGCGGGCCCCCAAAATTTTCTGCATATTCCTCCATGGGCCACCTCTGACGCTCCTCCTCTGTAGCTCCAAAAATCCCGCGATAGCCTCTTGCGGGGCCCTGATCGGTGCTTGGGGGGCCGAAAAACTGACCCGGGGGGTTTACTGGGCCCCCCCGGGCCCCAATATCACTCGCCGGGGCCCAACCGGCCCCAGGGAAAGCCGTGTGGCCTCCCTGGGACTCGGTGAGGCCCAGGCGTGGCCCAGGCGGGCCGCGCGACCCCTCCTGGGCTTCGCGCGAGCCCGCCCAGCTGTCCTGGGCCCCCGCGCGGGCTCGGGGGTGGGCCGTGAGGCCCCCCGAGCCCTCGCGGGGTCCTAGCGGGCCGCGCGGGGGGGATTAGGGTTCCCCCTCCAGCCGCCGCTCTCCCCATCTTCCGGGAAGCCTCCGTCTTGTCCGCCGCGTCCCCTTGCCTCCGCAAGAAACCCTAGGGGGTCTCCTTCGCGCCGCCGCCGCTCTCGTTGCACGTCCTCCACCCACGACTCCTCCCGGAACCCTAGATCTTCCCTCTCCTTCGTGATTTTGGTTCCCGGAGGTGCCCCGGATGTATTCGCCATCAACTTTGGATCCCCCACCTTAGTAAGATGATTCTCCGCCGCGGATTCTTCCCCTCCGATCTCCACTTGCTTCCCTTTCCCTTCAAGTTTTTGAAGAATTTTCAAGATCTGAACTTGAGTGGCGTCCGACTCCTCGTGCTTCTTCATCAAGCGAACCTCCATCTCCTTTTGGGAATTTGAAAGCATCTCGACAGTGACCTCCAAAGCCCCCACCTTTTTACTAACCTCTTCCCGGATCTCTTTTCGCAGCGCCTCCATCTCCGTCTTGAATCGGGTGCCTTCCGCCATTGGATCTATTGCTCTGATACCAATTTGATACGATTTGGATCGTATCAATGGAAAATCAGCGAAGAAAAGGGTTAAAAATTGGAAAAGATGGGATTTTTATTGGATTTTTGAAGAGGAAACAACTACTAAAAGCAAGATAACTTGAGCCCTTTCGAGAGGAACTCGCTCTCCTAACTTTGATGAACGGATCAAAGTCTAAAACCCTCACAAAAGACACTTACGATGTTTTTCACACAATAAGCATAACCCTCATGACGGCTAACCCTAGATATAAATAGAGAAAACCTAGGAATAAAATATCATAAGAAAAGACTAATCCGCCCTTCGACGCCTCCGATAGTAAGTGACCCATCCGCCTTCGGACCCGCTTGGACCCGTGCCCGCCTCGTAGGGTGCGTCCGCATCATTTCAGCACATGACAGAGGCGGAGATACAGAAGGCGAAGGGGCTGTGTTTTAGGTGTGACGAGAAGTATGCCCCAGGTCATCGCTGCCGAGATCGTACACTCTAGGTGCTATTGGTAGAGGATGATGATGAGGAAGTTGAGGAGCTGAGCGTGGAAGAGGTGGAGCAGGAGCTATCTAATTTGGAGGTAGCGGAGGTGTCACTCAACTCCGCAGTAGGGTTCACTCCGAACCATACTATGAAGTTTATGGGGAGGATCTCTGAGCAGGAGGTGGTAATATTGATTGATAGTATGGCCACCCACAAATTTATCTCCAACCATGTGGTGGAACAGTATGGTTGCAGTTGGTTGACACCGACAGCTTTGGAGTGATGATGAGGACTGGATAGGTAGAGTGGAGCAGGGGTGTATGTCAAGGCGTGATTTTGACCCTCCAGGGGATACATATGGTGGAGTTTTTACCGCTCGATCTGGGCAGCACCGATGCGATTCTAGGCATGAGATGGATGCAATCCTTGGGGAGAAACAAAGACCAACTGGAAGTTGCTAAGGGTGGAGTTCATGCACGGGGGAAGGCGGTGACTCTTCAAGGGACCCCAGTTTATGCAGATCCAGGGTTTCCTTGAAGACCATGGCGAGGGCATTCCAGTCCAAAGGAGGAGGCTTCTGGGTGGAGCTACATGGCCTGGCAGTGGAGGAGGCGGAGCAGGAGCATGACATACCGTGGGAGCTACGACATGTCTTATTTCAGTTTGATGGGGTGTTTCAGATGCCTCACGGGCTTTCTCTCTCATGAGACCACGAGCACGCCATTGTGCTCTGAGAGGGTTTCGCTCCCATCAGTGTACGGTCTTATCACTATCTACAGGTGCAGAAGGGAGAGATCGAGAGGATGGTGAACGAGATGATTTAGGTAGGGGTGATACAGCCGAGTGTGAGCCATTTCTCGAGCCCGGTGCTGTTAGTGAAGAAGGACAGTAATGTGAGATTTTGTGTCGATTACCGGGCATTGAACAAGGAGACGGTGTCAGACAAATTTCCCATTCCTGTGATCGACAAGCTATTAGATGAGTTGCATGGCACAGTGGTCTTCTCCAAGATTAACTTGAAGTCCGGTTATCACCAGATCCGGATGAAAGATGAGGATGTGGCGAAGACTGCTTTCAGGACACACGATGGTCACTATGAGTTCTTGGTCATGCCGTTTAGCTTGACTAAAGCCACTGTCACATTCCAGACATTGATGAACAGGGTGTTTCGGCGATATATGACGAGGTTTGGTCTGGTATTCTTCGATGATATCTTGGTTTACAGCTGGTCGATGGAGTCACATGTGGAGCATTCGACGACCGTGCTGAAGGAGCTGCAGGACCATCAGCTGTTTGCTAACCAGAAGAAGTGCTCTTTTAGACTGCAGAGTGTAGTATACTTGGGCCATATTGTTTCCGCAGAAGGCATGGCAGTGGACGGTTTGAAGATAGCGGACATGGTGGATTGGCCACTCTCTATCACACTACGGGCATTGTGGGGATTCTTGGGACTGACAGGCTATTACAGGAAGTTCGTCAGGGGGTACTGCCCCATTACGTGGCCGTTGACTGAGCAACTGAAGCACGACAATTTTCATTAGGGAGAAGAGGACACTCGAGCTTTTGAGGCCCTGAAAAGGGCCATGACGAACGTTCTGGTTCTTGCTCTTCTGGATTTTACCTGGCCATTTGTGGTGGAAACAGATGCGTTGGGCTATGGCTTGGGTGTCGTGTTAATGCAGGAGAGCAGGCCGGTGGCTTACTTTAGCCATGTGTTATGGCTAGGGCTCGGCTAAAGTCAGTGTATGAGCGCGAACTGATGGCTATTATGTTGGCGGTGCAAAATTGGCGACCATATCTACTTGGCAGGCGATTCGTAGTGAGGACAGACCAGAGGAGCCTCAAATACCTTTTGGAGTATAGAATGGTCACTGAGGAGCATCAGAAGTGGTTGACTAAGCTGCAGGTTACCACATTAAGATCCAGTACAGGCCAGGGATTGAGAACAAGGTGGCAGATGCACTATCACGGAGGGAGGTTGATTCACACTTGTCGGCCTTGTCAGTACCAGTTCTGCTCGATTGGGAGCCCCTGTTGCGAGAGATTGAGGAGGATGATGGTCTGGCCAAGATCAGGGGCAGCACTATTACATGACCCATCAGCACGCCCTGGTTATTCGTTAGCAGGGCAACGTCTCTTGTACAAGGGGCGCTTGGTGGTACCGCATGGGTCGGCCCATATCCCGAGGGTGTTACAGGAGTTTCATTGGAGCGCGTTAGGTGGCCACTCGGTGGTCCTGAAGACCTACCAGCTCTTGGCTCGGGAGCTTTTCTGGGAGGGGATGCGGAAGAATGTGACGAAAATGGTGGAGAAGTGCGACATATGCCAGCACCACAAATATTAATCAACAATTCATGGGGGTTTGCTGCAGCCCCTCTCTTTGTCTGATCGAGTTTGGGAGGAGGTGACCATGAATTTCATTAACGACTTGGCGAAATCAGAGGGGTACTCAGTCATCATGGTGGTGGTGGATAGGCTGAGCAAGTATGCACATTTTGTAGCACTACGGCATCCCTACACTGCAATGACCATGGCGACGACATTCATCAGGGGGATAGTGAGGCTTCATGGGATTCCGGGCTCTATTGTGATGGATCGGGATAAGGTTTTTCTTACCGCCTTCTGGAAGGAGTTATTCAAGACACTGGGACAATATTGAAAAGGAGCACCGCTCACCATCCACAGACTGACGGCCAGACGGAGGTCGTCAACAGGACCCTGGAGACATATCTGTGGTGTTGTGTCTGAGTCTCCGAAGCAGTGGGTGAGGTGGTTAGCTTGGGTAGAGTATTGGTACAACACATCTTTCCACACCTCTGCTCAGACCACTCCTTTCAGGGTCTTATATGGGCGGGATCTCCCGTATTTACTTCACTATGGTCACCGCTCTACCCCGGTTTCCCAGGTGGACCAGTATCTTGAGGAGAGGGACCACACCTTGGAGGAGGTGCGGCGACACTTGACGAGAGCACAACAGCTTATGAATGGTCAGGCAGATGAACACAGGCGAGATGTACAGTTCGAGGTGGGAGACATGGTGTATCTGAAGCTGCGACCTTACCAACAACGCTCCTTGGCACGTAGGCGGAACGAGAAGATGTCGCATCGATACTTTGAGCCGTATGAGGTGGAGGCCAGGATTGGCCAGGTGGTGTATCGACTGAGGTTGCCACCAGATTTAGCTATTCATCCCGTTTTTCATGTGTCGCAGCTTCGTCGGACCATTGGAGACCATGCCTCTTTCTCGTCACTGCCCCCGACACTTACAGATGACATGGAGGTGCTTCTAGAGCCGGCCGAGCTGAGAGAGATTCATCAGGGGAGTTCGGGAGCACGAGAGGTGCTGATTAGGTGGACCGGCCTTCCAGATCATGAGACGACCTGGGAACCTTACGATCTTATTGCGCAACGGTTCCTAGGCTTTCACCTTGAGGATAAAGTGGTTCTTTTAGGTGGAGTAATGATAAGATCATCACGTATCAACAAAGACATCACAAGAAGGATCGCGGGATGCAGAACTAGGCCGATTGCATTTTTGTGAAGTTTTGGGCATTTTTGCAAAGTTTGGGTTTTGGAGGGGTTTTTGTAAATTGGGCTAAAGCTGCCCTTATATGTTTGGGATGGGGTTTTCATTATTCTCGGATGCAAAACTTGAGTGTTAAACCATAGCTTAGAAGAGTAGAACCCTAGATCAAGTGAGGGGAAGCTTTCTCTCTTAGATTCAAGCTTGGAGAGTTGGTTTCCTATCAAAAGAAACCATTATCTTATCTTGTAGTTCTCTTTTGATATTTATAAAGTTCTCATTTTTCATCTTCCAACCCCTAGCTTTCTCATCATTATCCAACCTCATTCCTGGTTGTCCATCTGCCCTTATATACACACACACACACAACTTGAATTTGTTTTCAGCATGTTGGGTACAATTAATTTCTTTTATTCGGTTCCTACAAACATTCTCACAAATAAATGCACTAGGTACATTCAAGAGAGAGATTCTACAATACCTCTTGCAAGTTGCTGTTTGTTACCGCACCTATTTATGTTGTTCCATGATACTTTCTTTTTATTCTTTATCCCCCCTTAACTGAGCATAATCTGATATGCAGGGAATGCATATTTCTTGTCCTCATGGTAATGAACTGATAGGAAATCCTTCAATTTCCAAAGTGGCCCTGAAGACTACAGGATGCCCACCTGGAACAGTCTCTCTCAAGAGAACTACACGAGAGGACCTCATCAGATTAAAATCATTCTCAAAATTTGGTGGAGAATACATAACTATTGCTAATCCGCTAAATTACGTCAATCCACAAGGAGTACATGTAAGTCAATTTCATAAATTGAAGCTCCAATCTTTTGTATGTTACTTCAAAATTTAGATGGCTTGCATGCTGTGGTGGTTGAGCCCTTGGTTTGTAGGAGACTAGCAGTACCTCTACTGATCTATATTTTATATTGGCACCATCTGCTTGATAATCTGAATCTGAAAGGATGTTAGGGTATATTATCAATATTTGTATAGGAAGAAATTTTCTTTGTTGGGGTTTTAAATATACGTCCCTTAATTTGTGGTATTTTGATATCCATCTCTGAAACACGGTATATGCTTATTAATCCCTCAAATCTCATAAGCCGCACCAAGTTATCACGGTAAAATTCTGTTTGATTTAAAGGAAATACTTTATTTAAGTTAATTTTAAATTTGCAGTGACCGTAATGGGTTTTCTTTGACTCTAGGCATGACCATTAATATTGTTTTAACATGTATCTAATTATTTATCTACAAAGTAATGAACTTGCATATTTACCCCCTCAAACTCTTCTTATTTCGTTTCCCCAAGAGGTTTTAATATCCAATCCTTGAATTTGTTGTATTTTGATTTTCTTTCCTCAAATCTTGTCATTTGTTCATTCATCCCTCAGATCTCATAAGTTACACTAAATAAGTCCCTTTGGTTGAGTTTTGTTTAAGTTAATGTTAAAAGGCTTGTGACAGTTATGCCCTTCTTTGTTGGGCTTTTAATGCACCTCGGTTCATCTTCTTCCTTCTCACAATATTCTTTGAACCCATGATTCAGAAATATAGCTTCATCTTCTTTCTACATCTTTTCCCTCCTCTTTTTTCTAGCCGAGGCAAGCAACATCAGCTCCTGTTCACTGTCCTCATTTCCCCAGAATAGGCGAACAGCATCAGTTGCTTCTTCTTTCTGGGATTAATAATCTTCCATCCAAAATGGACCACTGTTACGTCACATGCTGAATTAAACTGGGGGTATTTTGGTCAAACTGCCCTATGGTTAATGTGTAATCCAGCTTCAGCTTCGGTTAGAATTGTACCAAAATGGGCAATGTGTTCTTAGTTGGTGTAACTTATGAGATTTAAGGGACTATTGACTAATGAGCAGATATCAAGATTTGAGCGACAAATATCAAAATACAATAAAAAGCCTTTTTTTGTTTGAATCATCAATTTTATGATTTTCCCCCCAGAATAGCCCATATGCTTACAAAGTCTCCAATGGGACAAGAATCGACTACTATGTTGGGTGGTCAATTTTATGGATTAAAGCATTCAGTTTTTTCTTTCAGAACAGATAGTTATCAAATTTAATTGACCAGAAGATGCAATCAGATTTTGTACGCTAATCTAAAATATACCAAAAACATGGTTATTTCAACAGTGTTTTAGTTTTCTCTAAGTTTCTACATAAAACGTTGATGTGATAACAGAATGTGAGTGCCAGATCCTTGCTAAGGTATTAATGAAAGAATATGGAAGCAAACTAACTAGAAGCATGCATGACCTGTTATAGGCAAATGAAAGAGACAAAGGTATATACCAATTTTTGTCAGGCCATATTTAAGTAATACAGTAACCTATAATTATACATATGCAACCTTTACGACAGGAAAATGCAAACCATATCACTTTGACATGCATAACAGCTGCCATATTCATCGTCAACTGGGCATTGTGGATGTCTAAAGGGCCATGAATTGCATTATCTAATCATTTTTGTCTGAGAAACTGAGTTAAGAGAGGGAGAACTTTTGAATATGTACTTTCATGGCAGTAAAGTAACCATGCATGAATTTTTCTCTCAAAGTAATGTTACCCTTCTGAGAACCCTCTCACAGGCACTACTGCTTATAGTTTATTGCTTGTTCAAGATACCTAATTGTTTCATTGTCAGTCGTATTTGCGATTTAAATGAAAATGGTACCATAACGTGAGTTTCTTTACATAACTAGAATCTTATTATTTATGATAACAATGATTTCCATATCTTGCTGGAATTCCAGTGCAAACCTAATTCACATTTCAATTTTCAACTATTGATTTACGCGTGAACCGCTTATTTTGTAATAATTTACATTATTGTGTACCATCTGATTATTGATTGTATTTATTGTATAGTGGGCAGTACTAGTATCCGACAGAGGCAGTTATTGGGGAGCTACTGCATTGCTCGAAGTATACAGTCTTCCAGGAGTTGAACTGAATCAATACAGTGGCACTTCAATTACTTTATTAAGCGGATCTGATGGTCCACTTGATTACTTCAATGTCATAGTGGCTGGATGGCTTGTAAGTTATTTCCATTTGAATACCCCCAAAATTATCAATAGTTTCGTTCTTTTATCATTCTTCTTCATCTTCTTCTTTGTTAAAGAGTAATCCGGATATCATTCAGCAGCGACAACAAAGAAGTAATAGAGAAGTAACCATAAAGAATACATTAAGCATGCTGAAGTAAATTTTGAGTACTGAACCCAAAAGCATGACCCCGCACAAAAGAAAGAATGGAAAGTAACCGTTAACCAGAGAGGAAGAAATAATAATTAGAACGACAAAAACAAAAGCGTGTGCCCACATTGAACCAGACGCAGACAGTATCCCATTTTTACCACTGATAATCAAAAAAAAACATAAGTATATGGTCCGTCGTCTGAAACAGAAGAATCTTTATCTTCACACTGGTCTGCCACGTGCACATTTTTGGTGTCAGGATATACATGTAATTTACATCTTTTGGTTCGTTACATTATCAAACTTTGAAAGTTTGGAGGACACTTTTGTTATTCTTAGTTTTATTATGCTCACGACAGTATTACTACTGTATTAACATTCTATGTGTTATAATTAGAATCAGAAATGTGATATGCATTTATTTTATATTTGTTGGAACCATGGACCGGCAGTTAAAATGTTACCTAATTCAAAAGTTTAAGCCAATAAGTAGAGGCCTAGTCATTAATTTATGGACATCAGCTCTTCTTTTTATTTAATGTGAAAGTATTCTTTAACACTCCCCCCTCAAATTTAAGTTGGGTCCATCTTTTGAGTTTGTATGGTAATATTGTAGCGAAGTAGAGCACACAATATCGACTACCATAGGAAGGAATGTTTTTATGGCTCTTATCATCATCATCTTAGCATTCATCCCAAAAAATTAAGGTTAGCTTGTTTCATTGATTCAATAAAAAGAGAAAAATGATAAAGTAATAATGATAATAACAACACATAAAAAGAAATTATAACAATAATAATATAAATAAAATAATAAGCAAACACAAACTAGTTAAAAGTCATGTCGAATCGTGATGTCATATGCTTGTTTTCAACGCCTTGCGATTCTCTTCCGTCAAACCAAGATCTTTCATATCCACTCCTATAACTTTCATATCCTCTTCGTTCTACGTCTTCTTCTTTTAATGTTAACATTTATATATATTGTCTTTTTAACACATGCATCAATAGGTCCTTGACGTATATGGCCAAATCATCTTAAGTGATGTTTAATCATCTTATCTTCTATAAAAATTGCGCCTACTATCACTTGAATATTCTCGTTTCTCACCTTATCATTTCTAATATTTGCACACATCTATTATAACATTTGTATTTTTATCACACTCATACTTTGTTCATACTTTTTGGTGATAGGCTAACATGTTGTACCATATAACAAAGTTGGTCTAATCAACACCCTATATATTTTACCTTTAACCATAATGGTACACTCTGATCATATAACAATTTTGTTGTAGTTTTTCTCTTCAACCAATCTACTTTGATTCTATTATTGATATCTTTCTTAATCTTGGAGTTCTCCTGCACAAACAACCTGACATACCTAAAGTATTTACTTACCGGTATACTGTACCTATCAAATTTCACCATAATATGATCTTTATGTTTTACTTTACTAAAGCTGCATTTTATTTACTTAGTTTTCTTCCCTCTAAGTTAAAAACATAAAGTCTCTAATGTCTACCTTCAAAACTCTAAGCTTTCATTTACAATCATATTTATCAAAATTGGTTACACTTTTCTGGCATTACCTTACAATTTTTGTAATCTCTTTTATTTATCATTCTAGTCTATTATGTTTGAGCCTACATGACCATTAAGATCATCCTTAATAAAAAGTTTTCTTCAATAGGTATCATTTGCATAAAATCCTCTAAATCCATCCCTAATTATTTTTATGCATAATCCAATCATATATGTGATGCATAAGCGCTAAGAATATTCATTACATCTTCCTCAAACATCAATTTAATGTGCATAATTTTATCGCATTTTCTCCTTACATTCATTACATCCCTTTGCGTTTTTTATCAATTATGATTCCAACCCCATTTCGATTTTCGTTTTTACCGATATACCAAATCTTATGGACTTATGGTTTGACTATTCTCATATACTCACGTAGTCTCTTGAAATTATAAAATATTAATCCTCCTCTTAAATATGACATTGAGAAGTTCTCCAAACTTCTCAATAAGTGATCTTATGTTCTTAGATACTATTCTAATACTTTGGTTGTGGACTAACTTCTCTACGAATCACATCTATTATGAAGCGGAAATTCTTACATATTTAAAACCACATCCTAGCGGTAACGTAGCATGCCGCTTTCGGTTGACGACCTATCTTGCATACTTGTCACTGTTCACAGGCTATGGTCCAACGCGCTGCTTAGGGAATGATGCTCCAACAAAATTTTCATATAAGCCCATGATGATTAAAATATGGCAAAGTATTGTGTTGGCTATTATAAGCCTAGCACACAACCTTTCTCCCTTATTCGGGATTGGGACCTATTGTAAAAACAATGATGGAGTGTTCTGGTAGTTGATTAAAATAGAAACAAGGGGCCTACAAATATCTTGTATTGGTAAAACCAGGACTTGGTAGTTAAAAACATATCTAATTGTTAGGATCCACGCAAATCTGAAATTAAAATGATATTAATTGGAATAAATGAAGATAATTGGATACAAAAAAGGTGTATCCTCCTTCCAAGACACCGATAAGAGGACATCCACACTCTTTAATCTAGATCTACCTAAGGATACTCAAGAGAAATATCAATCATCAAGCATGCCTACAAATGACGGCCAGCCCTAGATTAAATAAGAAAATCTTCTCCTAAACAATAGAAAATACGGAAAGACCGAAATGCCCTTAAGTCGGCTCCTCCCCCTTGCGCATGTCCCCCTTATGTGCGTCGGCCCCGTGGGTCTAACACTACTCCGCCCCTGAAAATCCATCGTGTTCTCAAGGTGGTGCATGACATCACTGGCGGTGCTACTCCGAGGGGGAGTTGTCATCTCCTCTGATCCCTTCGTCCTTCACATCATCATCGTCTGCCTCTGCGATCAACACTTGCAGCTTGCGACCCGCACAGCGGTGTCCAGGTGTGAAGCGCTCATCGCATCTAAAACAGATCCCTTTTTGCTGCTTCTCTCTCATCTTCGCATCGGACATCCTCTGAAATTGGCCCCCAGCCGGTGGCGTGCTAATCTGCTCACCCGTCTTCTCGAGACTCGTCTGATCTGTCTCAATGGTGACCCCGGCCCTGCCGCTCCAGAGGAGGTGCCCTGTTGTACCTGGCCACTGTAGCCGCTCCTGGCTCTCCTATCCTCCTCTCGTGAGTCCTCTACCAGCTGTGCCATCTCAATGACCTCAGAAAGCCCCCTGAGCTTGTAGGGTCTCACTGCAGCTCGAAGACTGGGCCTCGGCCACTTCAGGAAAGTGCCCTCTAAAGACTCATCTGACACGACATGTACTCTCCCAGATAAGGTCTCAAACCTCTCAATGTACTCCATCACCGATCCCTCCTGCCTGAGAGCGTATAACTGCTCGTGCAAGTTTTCCAGGCGTGGATCCTTGAACTTCTCCAGGACAAGGTCCTTCAGCTCCTCCCAGCATCGAATCTGCTGCCTCCTCTCCGTCCACTGATACCACCCTAAGGCTTTCTCCTCCATGCAAATAGCTACCGCCTCCAGCTTCTGTGCATCTATCATGTGGTGCGCTGCGAAATAACTCTCCGCAGTGAACAATCAGGCATGCGGATCCTCGCCTTCGAACAGTGGCATCTTCAGCTTCCGCACCCTGCAGTCTCCTCCAAAGTGCCCCTGATCGGGCCTCCCCTTTGCACGGCGAGGCGGGCAATAGTACTGCCACCTCTCGTCCTGCGTCTCGTACTGCCTCCCGCGAGTGCCTCCACGCCTTCCCTCTGCGTCATCCCCAAACTCAGCCCCATAGCCTCCACCGTCATCGTAGTATCCATGTCCCTCCCCGGGGTCAAATCCACCTCCAAAGTCACGCGTCGGGTCCTCCAAATAGGGCTGAAAACCCCCCCATCTGCCGCGGTCGCCCGTGCTGCTCACCGGTGAAGTCGGGAGGCTATGGTGGCCCGTCGAAGACCCCCCAAGGGGGCGAATGGGGCGCGGGACCTGGGCGAAGCTGCCTAGGTCCCCCACGAGTCGGCACCCGAGCCGCGGGGCCCTGGTGGGGGCCGCCGGGCCCTGGCGGTGTTCCTCCGGGCCCCCACGGCCTAGGGGAAAAGCCGCAGGGCCTGTCGGGGGCCGGCGGCTGTTCTCCGACCCCTGGCGGGCCTGGGGGTGCCCCCCCCCGGCCGTCCTCCCGGGTGTCCGTGGGGAGCCCCTCTACCCTTCGCCGCTCGTGGAGTCCTTTGGTCTCTTTCGCCCGTCGTCTTATGGATTCGCGGTAGTCTTCCTTCCACGGATCCCCATCGTCCCCTTCGTATGACCCCTCCTCCACGTATGGCCGATCTGCCTCCCAATCATCTTCCTTCTCCTTTTCCTTCCTCAAAGGTGCCGCCTTTGATGTCAAATTAGGGTTTCCTCCATCGGGGTGACTAGTCGATCCTTGGGAGAGAAGCTTCGTCAAGTGTTCCTCTTGCTTGGCTTGATTAGCCGCCAATAAGTTGATGGATTCCGCCAACGCCTTCATCGTCTCCTCGTGTGGTTTCTTCACCCCTTCAATTTCCCCATGAGTTTTTCCTCCAAGGTGTCGAATTTATCCTTCGATCTCGTTGTCGGCGCCGCCATGGATCGTCACGCTCTGATACCAAATTATTAGGATACACACAAATCTAAAATTAAAATGATATTAATTGGAATAAATGAAGATAATTGGATACAAGAAAGGTGTATCCTCCTTCCAAGACACCGATTAGAGGACGTCCGCACTCTTTAATCTAGATCTACATAAGGATGCTCAAGAGAAATATCAATCATCAAGCATGCCTACAAATGATGGCTAGCCCTAGATTAAATAAGAAAACCCTCTCCTAAACAATAGAAAATACGGAAAGACCAAAATGCCCTTAAGTCGGCTCCTCTCCCTTGCGTGCGTCCCCCCTTGCGTGCGTCGGCCCCGTGGATCTAACACTAATCCAAAAACTTAAGCAAATGAGTAGAGGCTCAACTACTAGTTTATAAAGATAATCTTTTCTATTTTATCCAATGTAGGATTATTATTCTTATCATTATGTATTATTACTAAACTAGTAGTTACGTACAAATGTGTGTTATACTGTCATAAAAGAAAATCAGCCAAGTGCTTACGGTGTGTGCGTGGGTTCAGTGAGTGTCAGATGCATAGAACACACACACACACACACACACACACACCCCCCCCCCCCCCAAAAAAAAAAAAAAAAAAAAAAACAAACACAAAACAAAAAACAAAAAAAACCCCCAAAAGAAAAGGGGGAAAAAAGAAATGGATTGGCTATTGGTTGCTGCTTAATGAACCTTATCAGTAATCATTGTGCCAAATTCTCTGATGTCATAATATACCGATTACGTCTCATGCCACTGAACTTGATAGGTGACATGTATATCTTTGCTTGAGCTAGGATATATCTTATAATGAGACATCATGTCTGGAGCACCAAAGGGCTTTTTAAATCAAGTTTCCAATAGTCCTTGAAACCAAATATCAAAATTCTAAGTCTATGTTGATTTTCTCAGAGCTTAAATCTATCTAATGGTATTTCTATCTTGATAATTGCTGATTGCTTTGGATGTCTTCTTTCCATTGTGTGCTAATCTTGTGGAAAAGAGGTTGAAATAAAGGTAGATGCATGTCATAGGCTTTCATATAAGTGTTAAATTTGACATCCTTATATTTTTCCTATATACGTACTGTTAACCTTAACCTGTGTTGCCTCATCATTAAATCAAGGTAGGTTCCCAAAACTTCAGGACATTCTAAAAGTTGTAGCATACTGAAACACTGAGTATCTATCTAAGACCTTTTTTCGTTTCTTTTTCTCCTTTTTTTCTTTCTTTTATTATTTTGGTGTGGGAAACTTTGATATACAAAGAGACTTCCATAAAATTTCAGTATTTTTGTGGGCAACGGAGGCATGTCATAAACCATAATGTCATCATTAATCGACATACATAGGACTGTGCTTAGCCTGGAAATGATCTAGTGATTCTAGTCAAGGGGGGAGAGCACAAGCATTTTTGTTAAACTGAACTGCAAGCTATGTTTTGTACACATACAGATTATTTTTGAAAGTAAGATTTAGCTTAATTAACAACTCTATTCAGGTACATCCAAGACTCTATGGAGATAACCTTCCTCGACTGACTATATTCTGGACGGTAAGCTCAAGAAAATGTAAAATCACTCGTCTTGAATTTTTTTTTCAATTAGCAATACTTGTGTATAATATATAATTATTCATGCAGACTGATGGGTACCAGCATACAAACTGTTATAATATTCAGTGCCCAGGTTTCATTCAGAAAGGCTCCAAGTATAGTCTTGGAATGGCCTTAAATGAAGGAACTTTACCCTTGTCTATATACAAGGTATGTTAGTCTTCAACATAGGAGAAGCATACATAAATTACTTGCACCAGCTTACAGTATTTTGGTCTGAGATAGATGCCTTTGAGACACTTTCCTGCAGTATTATCATAATTCCCTTTCTGTGGCCTTAATTAGTCTCTATGTCCTATTTCCTGTAGTTAGTTCATGCCATACACCTATGGTCTGCTAGATAAGTCATATTCGTAATTAAACTTTATTTATGTACTAGTGTGGCTAAATAAAGTATTCGGAACAGGGACGAGCTTGCCCAGTGTTCTTAGAGAATTTTATAGTTTTTAGTTCTTAGTTTTATTTTTGGTTGGAAGGTGTGCTATTCTAAACTCAAGACTAACTTATTTTTAAAGTTACTTGGAATTTAATAGTTAATAACTTTAATGTATTTATTTGGTGAATTAAGAAAATATGTGACCTCAACTGCTTGAACCTATCAAAAGGGTTCCAATTCCCATCTTGTAATGCAAGCACGCAAACAATAAAAGCTAAGCTAAGCTAAGCTAAGCTAAGATTAGCAAGCAATTTTTCTTTGTTTTCTCTCACATCAAAAGGTTGTAGTCCCTGTGAGTGTTGTGGTGTAATACTTGAAGAAGTTGTTCGATGCCTAGGGAAGCAGAGTTAGCAAACATCCAACACTTTGATCCTATTCATACAAATTGGTATCAGAACCATTTGAAGCAATGGCCTCTAACAACATGTTCCAACCTAAAGTCCCGAAGCTCACCAAAGAGAACTTCGACAATTGGTGCATTCAAATGCATGCACAGTTTGCTTCTATTGATGTATGAGAGCCAGCAGTAGATGAGAATAAGTTGAAATCACAGAATAATAAGGCTGCCATAATAAGGGAGTTGAAAGATCAACTCCGAAGTTTCAGGAAGAAAGATAACAAGGTGATCTTTACCATCTAACAAGGTGCAGATGAAGAAATGTTCAAGATTATTACCACAGCTTGACCATCGAAAGAAGCATGGTAGATATGATAGAAGACATCCTGAGAAGTGGATAAGGTGAGGGAAGTTCAACCTCGACTCTTTGTAATGAATACGAGGGTTTAGAGATGAAAAGCCAATAGTTGGTTGCTGACTCTCATGCAAGAGTGATGATGGTGGTGACCCAACTTAGAAGAAATGGTGAAATACTATCGGATGTCATCGTGATGGAAAAGATCATGTTACCTTTGCATCCAAAGTTCGAGTATGTGGTTCTAGCTATTGAAAAAGCAAATGACATTGAAGGGATGTCAATAGACAAGCTTATGGGTTCTCTCATAGGTGTGAAAGAAGCACATGCAACACAGGTTATCCTAAACAAGCGATGAGCAAGCCTTATAGTCAAGGCTGACTCTAGGCAACCAAAGGGGTGTTTGTGGAAATCTAGTTCCACAGCGAGGTGAACATGGTAGATGGGAGGGCTGAGGCTGTAGAGATTATCAACCAGAACAAAGGAGAAGTACAAGTTTTAATTATGTTAGAGGAGAAGTACAAGTTATAATTATGGTACCGATGGCTGATCCACTTGTGATCAAACCGAAGCATGCAATGCTACAATTGCAATAAGTTCATACATTATGCAACTGAATGTTGGAATTGATCTTCTTATCAAGGACACCATTCCAATAATATTGTTGCAATCAAAGACCCAACGACCCTTGCACACGAAGAGGATGTTAACTAGAAGAGTGTGTGGTTCCTTGAATCGGGTGCAAGCAATTGCGTATGTGGCAAGAAAGAACTCTTTGAAGACTTTTTAAACGAAATGCAAGGCAATGCTTAGGAGATTCATCTAAACTTGCATGTCAAAGGCAAAGACAGAATCAAAATGTTCAAAAAGATGGAAGGCTATGGTACATCTCCAATGTCTATTATCTCCAATCTCAAGACCGTTGTGAAATTGCTTTTACGGACTTGTGATAATAATGTAAATGGCATTTTGTGCTTTGAACATCTCAACTTCAATGGCTTAAAGCTATTGTCTACAACAAGGATGGTACTAGGACTACCTGATGAGACCGCAGATTTGGAATTTTCAGTCTTCATGTGAGTTTTTGTAATTTTTAGTTTTCAGGGACGTTTTCGTTATTTTCGATATTTAGGGGTATTTCTCTAATTTTATTATTTTTTTATTAGTAATATATATAGGGTTTGAGGGGGATTAGAGAACTAGTGTCGAATCTTGAGAGAACTTATGAGAGGTTGAGATTTTCCTCTTCGTTGGAGAGCGCGTACATCCTTTCGAATATGTGGCTTGGGAGAGTGAATTCCTCTCAAAAGAACTCAATTTGTCTTGTATCCTCTTTCTATTTCACTTTATTATCAATAAAAATCCAATCTTTCGTCCCAAACTCCCACTTTCAAGCCCTAAAATCACATCTTTTCACTAAAAATATCATCTTTCCACCAAAAGTCCTAGGCATCGATCGAAGGACGGAGGGCGTCAGAGATGATGGATGCAAAGTTGGGAGCTTTCATGCAAATCATAACGCAACAACTTGTGGATCCAAAAGCGGTGAAGAACTCAGATTTGGAAGAAGATCAAGATCTAGCACAAAAGGTGAAAACTTTGGAGAAAGGGAAGGGATGCGTTGAAGAACTCAGATTTGGGTGTTGTGTTTAAATGTTCTCCCTGCACAAACTAGCAGTTCATGACCTCAATTTGGAAACATCTGGCATCCTAAGATTCCACATACCCAAAGGGCCAAACTGTTATTTTTAAAGAGTGCTGAAAAATCCCATCCTCTCTAAGTTTTTCGGGGGCCCCACCCATGTAGTTGTTGGGGGAATTGAAGACAAGTGAGCTGGCTTTTCTTTTGGGGCCTTCCCTTTTGGCAAACGACAAAACAAAAGGCCAGGCTGCCCTTCAGTGCACAACGGCCATTTTCTAGAGAGCTAGGCTCTCGTTGTTTTTTTTCAGTTAGAGGAAAAAAGGGCCGGCTGTCAAGTCTCTTGCAGAGCCAAAAGGGAGTGCTTGGATCTTGAAATTGGAGAGCAAAGCTAGGGTTTTGGAAAGCCAAGGAGCTTTGCTAGTGAGATCCAAGGTGAGTGTCTTCGTTTCTTCTTCCGTGTTTGAGATCTAAAGTCCCTTGGGTAGCTTCCTAGTTTGTGGCTATATTACCAAGGAGTGATCTCCATTGGTGTGGGATTGGTCCCTTGAGGAGCTCTACGTGTTGTAGAGGCTTTGTTATCAAGGATTCCCACTTGGTTGAGAGTGTGCGAGCTTGGTGAGAGATCTAGGGTTAGGTCTTGTTGCTTGGAGCTATTCTCTCATTGTAGAGGAAGAAGAAGATGTGGTCGGTGTATGCCTTGCTTGATCAGTAGTGGAACCGGGTGCATTGGATGCTGGATGTAGGTTGTTCGCAACCGAACCAGGGTAAATCTCCGTCTCTTTTGTGTTTGATCTTACTTTCGTATTATATTCGTGTGCCTACATATATCTGTCGCAAGATCGTTAAGAGGGTTGTTTGTTGGTGACAACTTTCTTTTGTGCCCGTGAGGTGTTTGGTTGTGCCTAGGTGACATCTCGGTGGAATTCGGGCTTGGGATTGTTTGGCCACCGTTTCCGCGTATCGTAGGTGGCATTGTGTACCTAGCCTAAGTGTTGGGGAGGTGCACGGGGTTTCCAACAAGTGGTATCAGAGCTTCCGGTTTGCGAAGAAGTGTAGTGTCGTGATGGCGTCTTGCTCATGTGAGGAGACGACCGGGTGTTCATACGAAGTAGAGAGGCTAAATGGCCGGAACAACTATGGTCCGTGGAGACAAAAGATGGTGGCTTTGTTGAAGCACCACGGAGTTTACGGTGGTATGTGATACAGGCATGCCAAAGGCAACGGTGAATGATAAGCGAATGATGGAGCTTAAAGCCCTCGGTGAGATAATGCAATCCTTGGAGGATGAGATCCTTTGGCAATTGCCGATATGGAGGTCGTGAGCGACATATGGAGGATGCATGAAGCTCGGTACTCGACTAAGACACCAATTGGACGAAGGTTGCAATTGCGGCAACACTGATATACTCACAGGATGAAAAGGGGAACCTCGTTGTGGAACCATGTTGGTGAGATGGACCATATAGTAATGGACATACGGGAATTAGGGAGTGTGATAGAGGACGAGCAACATGCCATGTCACTATTGTGTTCTCTTACTCCGGTGTATTCCAAGTTCGTAGGCTCGATGTTGAATGGCCGAGACTCACTCACGTTGGATGAGGTGAAGTTTGCATTTCATACGGAGGATTTCCAGAGTTTGGTGTTAGGTGACACCGATGGTTGTGAGGTACCCAATGTCATCCGGGGTCGCCAAGAGGGCGGACCCACTCCAAGATCCAAGATGGGCCGTTCCAAGAGTTGGAATCGGCGGCAGCGGCAGCGGTCTAAGTCAAGGGGCCGTGGTGACAACAAATGCTTTCTATGTAAGGAAAGCGGGCATTGGAAGAGGGATTGCCCGAGGTTGAAAGCGAGGATGTCGATTGGCATTGTAGAAGATGTTGTTCAGAGTTCGACTCTTGTTGGAGTACGAGACGGGATGTTTTCTGGCGAGTTTGATTGCTCGGTGTTTGCGGCAAACTCCGTGGGAGAAGCGCAATGTTCGTGGCTATTGGACTCGGGGTGTTCATTCCATATGACTCCGGATCGGAGTGCGTTCGACTCATACATTCCATGCATTGGAGAGCGGATTCTCATGGGGAATGGTATGGAGTGCGAGCAGGTTGGGAGTGGCACCGTCAGAGTCAGGATGCACGATGGCATCTTCCGTGTGTTTGATGGTGTCAGACATGTTCCTGATCTTCGCAGCGGCCTGATATCGATAGGAGCTTTGACTGGGATGGGCTACATGGCAGTGATCGAGGAGGATCAACTGCGTATTTCCCGAGGATGCTTGGTTGTCATTAGGGGGAAGAAGCGTGGTAACCTGTATGTGCTCGATGGGCACACAGTAGTAAGCGAGACTGGCAGATCACAAGAGTTCGAGAGTAGAGATCCAGCGAGATTATGGCATCTCAGATTGGGGCATGCTGATGAGCAGAGCCTTGACATTCTTCAGAGGAGTGTGTTCGGAGGTGATCGTGGGCTTGAGTCTTGCAGTGACTGTAGTGCAGAGCGGCAGAGGCAAGTGCAGTTTGGGACAGCTGTCAGACACAGTAGGGAGCCCCTAGAGTGCATCTACGTCGGCGTATGGGGTCCATGTCCAGTTCCTTCCCTGGAAGGCGCGAGGTACTTCGCGGCCTTCATAGATGACTTCTCGAGGAGAGTCATGGTTACTCTCATGGGTTCTCAGGAGGAGATCCATGAGAAGGTGCGGCTATGGCGGAGCATAGTCGAGAGGCGGATGTGTAGACCCGTAGGAGAGATCCGTACCAACGACGTAGAGATACATGATGTTTGCAAGTCAGAGGGGATTGCGTGCCGATACACCATTCCTGATGGAGACCCTCACAGTGGCGTAGCAGACAGTATGATCAGGATGTTGGTAGAGAAGACACGGGGGCTATTGAGACCATCCGACCTTCCTAGGGAATTATGGGCGGAGACCCTTGCTACTGCGACATACCTCATCAACCGAACACCGTCACTAGCCGCAGGTAGTTCTATTCCCGAGGAGTTATGGACGGGCAGAGTCGTTGACTTTTCGCACTTGCGTACGTTTGGATGTCAGGTGCGGCCGCACGAGAGGGACGATGACGATGTAGGACAGTGCATGCATGATTGTGTCCTAGTCCGGTACACTAGTGGAGGTGCGAGAGGGTACATGTTATGGTGTCCTAGTACCCGCGAGGTGATTGTCAGACGACACGTCATGGTTGACGAGTCTACAGTGCTTAGAGCGGAGCAGACTCATGATGGTGTGCAGAGAACAGAGGACATCCCGGTCCATAGAGAGGATGAGGTGATTCAGATTCAGACTCAGGCAGATGATCCGACACATGTGCAGACGGACAGGGTGCAGAGTTCATCCGATGTGGTCAGTGTCAGTGATCAGCAGGTATCTTACGATGTAGCTCCAGGTTCAGTTCAGTTGGAGGTGCAGAGGACAGCGGTCTACGAGGAGGCATTACAGTCGATCGTCGTATCGATGCAGTCAGTTGCAGTGTGTGAGGAGACAGAGGTCTCTCACAGTTCCATCGTGCACGTTGTGGGTGCTCTTGAGGAGACCCAGCATGCTGAGGTGTGCAGCTTTAGCTTCGAGGTAGAGCCGTCGATCTACGGAGGAGTAGGGCAGTTGGTTTCCGCACCGATGCCAAGGTTGCAGTAGGTGAGGAGGCGGAGGTCTCTCACGTTTCTAGCACGTATGAGTTGGTTGTTTCTGAGGAGGACCAGCGTGTTGAGTTGTGCAGCTTCAGCTTCAGGGTAGAGAGGTCTTCTGAGGAGCTTGACATCAGGGTAGAGCATTCGCTGTGCATGGTAGAGCAGTCTTGACAGTATGGGCACAGGCGATATGGCTCTCGTTTGGCTAGGGGTAATTTATCAGGCGCATCTTCTGATACTTCGGAGGCCAGACCGGTGGAGATGCAGAGGAGCAGGGAATCTGATATCGTGGTGGAGCATGGAGACTCCCACGGCAGTGTGGAGACTGCGATGGTGGTCCCAGGTGGAGCTGCCACTAGGGACATAGAGTTGAGAGTTACGAGGCCACGTATCGAGTGCGTTCTCGCTCGATATAGGGAGGAGGCAGAGCCGAGGGGAGCTCCATCAGTGTGCGCTCATATCTCACCTTCGACGAGTTCATCACAGGGCATGGCAGGTGAGGACGATCTTCAGAGGCTAGATGTTGGTGCGACGGACAGTTTGGCACATGTGTGTGCGCATTCGTGTCTTGGGTCGTCGGCACAGTCAGTTGAGGCGCGAAGCCGATGGACGGCGAGTCCTGATGACATGCATCAGCAGACAGAGCAGATACAGACAGCGTATCGATGTGACCCAGCTGGGGTCAGTCTGCAGAGCAGCGGGGATGACGACGTGTTTCTCATAGATGATGGCCATGGCGAGCAACTCATGCTCGCGGACCCGTGGGATGATGATAGGGATATTCATGGATCGACAGAGGGTTCATTGGACACTGGCACGGTGTCATTTGATTCGTTCCTCAGAGACAGATGACTTCATCGCAGACATGGCGATGAACGAGGCGGAGATGCGTGAGGCTAGGCTCGGACGACTTTTGAGCTTGGCATGTCTCTGGAGGATTGAGGCGCCAGAGGGCGCGATTTCCGATGCACTTGATGGAGGTTCACATGTCCGATGATCAAGGTAAGATGAGTTCATACACGACAAGTGCAGCTTGGTGATAGAGCTGGAGCTGTGCTTATGGGAGTATGTGGATTTATCAGCAGGGTAGAGTGTATTTTTAAAGAGTGCTGAAAAATCCCATCCTCTCTAAGTCTTTGGGGGCCCCACCCATGTAGTTGTTGGGGGAATTGAAGCCAAGTAAGCTGGCTTTTCTTTTGGGGCCTTCCCTTTAGGCAAACGACAAAACAAAAGGCCAGGCTGCCCTTCAGTGCACAACGGCCATTTTCTAGAGAGCTAGGCTCTCGTTGTTTTTTTTCAGTTAGAGGAAAAAAAGGGCCGGCTGTCAAGCTCTCTTGCAGAGCCAAAAGGGAGTGCTTGGATCTTGAAATTGGAGAGCAAAGATAGG
Source organism: Scilla litardierei (assembly GCA_030789695.1). Lineage (NCBI taxonomy): Eukaryota > Viridiplantae > Streptophyta > Magnoliopsida > Asparagales > Asparagaceae > Scilla > Scilla litardierei. The sequence continues at coordinate 4,914,820 of CM061131.1, forward strand.
GTTTTGAAAAGCCAAGAAGCTTTGCTAGTGAGATCCAAGGTGAGTGTCTTCGTTTCTTCTTCCGTGTTTGAGATCTAAAGTCCATTGGGTAGCTTCCTAGTTTGGGGCTATATTACCAAGGAGTGATCTCCATTGGTGTGGGATTGGTCACTTGAGGAGCTCTACGTGTTGTAGAGGCTTTGTTATCAAGGATTCCCACTTGGTTGAGAGTGTGCGAGCTTGGTGAGAGATCTAGGGTTAGGTCTTGTTGTTTGGAGCTATTCTCTCATTGTGGAGGAAGAAGAAGATGTGGTTGGTGTATGCCTTGCTTGATCAGTAGTGGAACCGGGTGCATTGGATGCTGGATGTAGGTTGTTCGCAACCGAACCAGGGTAAATCTCCGTCTCTTTTGTGTTTGATTTTACTTTCGTATTATATTCGTGTGCCTACATATATCTGTCGCAAGATCGTTAAGAGGGTTGTTTGTTGGTGACAACTTTCTTTTGTGCCCGTGAGGTGTTTGGTTTTGTGCCTAGGTGACATCTCGGTGGAATTCGGACTTGGGATTGTTTGGCCACCGTTTTCACGTATCGTAGGTGGCATTGTGTACCTAGCCTAAGTGTTGGGGAGGTGCACGGGGTTTCCAACACAAACAACCTCACATCAATCCCTTGTTTTTAAATTGCACATAATTGTTTATTTTCTGTCAAAATTGTTAAATTCTACATCAATCCCTTGTTTTTAAATTGCACATAAATTGTTTATTTTCTGTCATTCTTCCCAACTCCAAAACATGTACATTGATCCCAGAAATATCTCAAGCGGGATAACATGGATTGGCCTTCTATTAAACAATTTGCTCTTGATTCGGTCCTCTTTTCACATAAATGTCATTGCAAGTATCAAATTTAAAATCTTGAACTTCGGGTCTAGCCTTCATCTCTTTTCACAAAGGAATTCTCCTTTTTTCTTCCCCATATCCACTCTCTAGGCTTTAAACATAACCATTATTCGTATCGTGATGCAGGATAAAGGGACTGGCAATTGGTGTCTCTCAACATATGAAGGGAACACCGGAGAACTAATTGGGTGTTGGCAAAGGTCTACCTTCACAAGTTTAGATGGCGGTGCTGAATTCATTGAATGGGGTGGAACAGTCATGTCTGCATTGGACAGGAAGAGCCCTCCGATGGGCAACGGCCGGTTCCCATTGTATGGTGCCCGTGTTTCCCAGATCCATACCATGGACAAAGACAACAAGGTACAAGATCCTAAGGGACGGCTTGTTGCAGATCAACCCAAATGCTACAATGCTGCTTGGTTTCAAAAGAGAGCGGTGTATGGCTGGTCGTTCTTTTATGGAGGGCCTGGGGGATGCCTCGGTTAGTAATATTTTTCATATTGCCAGTGACATCTGATGAACATTTTTCTTTTAGGAAACATATTTTTAAATTGCTTTCTCTGGTGAATATTAGATCTTGGCTGGGTTGTATTCTTTCGCATCATCCATAGCGATCGGTCACGATTTTGCATCTCTTTACATGCGATGTTTACAGTTCCTAAACTAGAAAGCATGATCGTTGCAACAGAACAAATGTGTCCACAAACATTAAAGCTGAAATTGTGGGGGAATCTGATCCATTATCCCAATCGAGACAGCATGACTTGTCATTGGCCCCAAATTTTAGCACATCAGTTTTCTTGCCAACTTTTTAGCTCTTTAGCATGGGGTTTGTCTGGGAACAGGGCGGAGGCCCTGGAAGGCCAAAAAAACCACATGTACTCTCCAAAAAAAAACATTTACATTACTCCAACTTGCTTAATATTTGAATGCTTGCTCTCCCTTTCATACTTGCTCCATTTGGTGAATCTCAAGGCTGTATTTCGCATCTACCATCAAATTAACTTGATTAAAAAATATAGCGATATAATTGGCACCTCTATGTATTACACATCTATCTCTCAGATAGGTCCTTAAGAGCCTGTTCTTTTGAGTTTATATGCTCAAGACCCCCCCACCCAAACGCACTGTTTTGGACACTATTCATCCATTTTCACACAAATTTAAGCTCGGTGTGTTCTTTTGATTTTCGTTGAAATTGCTAAGCTGGCAATTTTTTTTTTGGCAACCACAATCCCCGCAAAAAGCGGGGACTACGGGCGTTGAAGTGGAATGCGGGCCCACCCCCCGTCTCTCTCTCTTTGCAAAACGCGGAAGCTGCCGCTGTTTTCATTTTTTTAAAAAAAAAAACCTTAGCACCCGCTGTTTTTAGGAACCGTACTCCATTTATTATTGTTAATATTTAATTATTATATTAAATAATTATAGTTTAGTATTTAGTTTAATGATTAGTAAAATTCGTAGACCCCACATCCAACTTTCACACCAACATTCACAACCAAAAAACACAATAAAGTTATGTGGAACCCACAAAAAATTCCAACATCTACATTCACAACCCACTTTCACCCAAAAAAACACAATACTCACTTTCACCAACACTATTCACAACTTCAACAAACACTCCACTTCAACGCAAAAGAACAGGCCCTAAGATACTCATCTATTAGTTGCTGGGTACATAGATGAACAGTAATTGTGTTTAGATACCTCGTGACTTGCTCAATGTTTTATTTTTTAAAATTCAACTTGAGTTGCATTGAGGTGCATAAGAACATCATAATCGTTTCTTTTTCATTACATCATATGCTTACAATTCTCGTTGAATGCTTCATGGTAGAATACAACCAATTTTTTGTTCAATACGACACATGGATATGGCTGGGTTCATCTTAAACATTTTTCGGTTCACAATATGGGCTTACGAGCAAGGTTTTGGACTTATTAACTAAAAGTAGATTAACTTTGTAAAAACATGCAGAATATTTTATTGTACTATGAATTTATTTAGAAATATATGATACATGTGACGTTCGTATCGTACTTGAATGACGATATTTTTTTATCCTATGAATTTACTTATAAATATTTGCTGCGTATGATGATTGTTCCATACATGAATCATATGTTTTCACCGTATGTGTTATAAAATATTATTTAATCGCTGTTTCATTTTATGGCAAGGTCGTGGGTGTGGGGCTGCCATTGAATCCATTTGGTCAAAACTAATAATGGATCGGATCATTGGGCTGTCGGTGTGTGAGATTCTCATTGGCATTTTCGGGTCCGAGTCCACGAAAAAGAGAGAGGATCCTATGTGATCCACTTGCACCCACTATGTTATTTATTAAAAAAGATTGGTGGTAGCTTGCCAATTATTTCGAATAATGCCCTAGTCTAAACTACCTCCATGCTCACTATATATTGAAGGATCCCAGCAGTACTCTTATAATTAAGAATCTAGGTTGAATTCAATCAAAACTGGAACTATTAGTATGGTTTTTATTAAAATTGTGAATTGAAGCTGACATTATCTCTAAACAAGTTGCAATTATAATAGTTAATTACTGCTGGATTCTCAAAACGATTCAATTAGAAGGTATTATATGTTGAATATTGGGAAATGGCAGAATTAACTTGTTGTTTAATTTGGGAACATTCATCAAAGAAGACAATCTATTATAATCGAATAACAGCAGCTCCCATGAATTGTATTAATTTTAATTAATTATTTATTTTTCATTTTGTAACTTCAATTTTATTTTTCGCATGCCATTCATGTGTGGCCGACGCAGGGTCTCTGCTGGCCAACAGTAAACTAATTTTTTGGGTCCAACTGTTGGAATTTTTCCAGATAAAAAGCAAGGTCACTTTCAAAGCTGGCTCAGCTTTTCTGCTGAACTTTTAGTGTGCTCGTCTTCTAAGCTTTTCTTGAGGCCCTTTCTAAAGGGAATGAATTAAAGCAAATTTGCACATCTCATGCCTACCTCATATATGATGTCATAAATTACAAATGATTAACGATTTGAATACCTATCACACGTGTGTTTATTATTCTGTATATCTATCGAATACGAACACTATATAGAAGCAAAATTTAATATTCGTATTCCCAAAAATTCATATGAACAAATGATTGTATTTGGCGTGAACATTACAGATCTGATGTGGATATACGGATAAAATGGATATATATATACAACTATACTTTGTTATGTTATCAGATTCGGTCTAATTAAACATCAAATAATAAATGTGGTCGAACAAGTACAAATAAGTCATCAACATGGTACATTATCTGCATATCAAGTGTTTGTAATCATGACCGTGTCTGTGTGCATGAATATGTAGATTAGCTAATCATGGAGGAAATCCTTCTTGGCTGATCTCCACTATTTTTAAGCGTTTAGAACGGTTCGCTTTAACCTTCATATTCTAAAACCCAAAACCCAGAACATCAATTATCTAGTGAACCTTGTAAGTTTTTCTCGTTCATTTAACCGTTGTAAAAAGTCTATTACTGTGAAGCCGTTGTAAAAAGTCCTTAGCTAGCTAACCTATATATTAGAATAACACACACATAATGTCAGCGCAAGAAAAATTCCTACAATAACGGACGTATACATGTTTTTCATTTTAATTTTTAATTTTTTTGATACTAATACACACATCATGGATGATTAATATATAAAAAAATTGAGTGAATCCAACACTATTTGACACATGATCCGATTATTATAAATTCAACACTTTGAGAAGAACTTTTTGTAATAATCCGATCGAGAGCATGTTCCCATATTTGATGTGTTGGGGTTTTAATATGTATACTCATCAAAATTTCAAAAACATAAAAAAGTACTAGATATGTGATGTCAGACCAGGAAATTTCCTGTGCTGACAGCAAAAAAAAACTCATCGCATGATTTATTTTTGTGAAATTTTTTCGAGATTGTTCTATGCATTCTAAAAACTCAAAACCTCATATACAAGTGAACCGTAGGAGTACTTGGTTACCGATTCACTCGTTACAAAAAGTTCTATTATTCTTCTGAAATCGTTGAATTTACAATAATCGGATTGAATGTCAAATAACATTGGATTCATTTGGTTTTTGTTATGTTGATCAACCATGATGTTTAAAACATATCCGTAATTTTTTTTAAATAGTGCGTACGTGTGCCAGCGTGAGAAATTTCCAATGCTGATCTCAAATATACATTATTCTGTGTGTGTGTGTATGTGTGTAAAACTATTCAAATCCATATCCATATCTGTTTTGGTAGAAAATTTTAATCTCTGGCTTGCATCCAAAAATATGAAGTATCGAATTCGAGTCATAGTCGGATAATCCAAATTCATTCGTCTACATCCATGATATATGGCCGTATGGGGAGATGACCAACAGTAAGTCTATTTCCATTCATATGATCAAAGTAGGGATGGCAGTAATGGCCTGACCTGCCCGGCCCGACTCGGTTTCGACCCGGCCCGACCCGGCACGCAGCCGGGTCGGTGCAAGCTTGGGCTTTGTATGCGCCCCGGCCCGCCCCGGCCCGTCCCAGTAAAGTATAGAGGTTCTAAAAAATCTTACTATTTTGATGCGGACCATGCAGTCAGCGAATAACCCATAACACATACTCTATTCCACGGGTCTCCTAATTGGGCCAATTCCCAATTCCAAATTATCAAATAAATCAAAATTCTCCAAATTCACAAATAAAATTTTTATTTGAGATTCATATGGATGGTACTAATAACCTGACCCGACCGACCCGACCTGGCCCGACCCGGTTTTGGTAAGAAAGAACCCGCCCCGCCCCGGCCCGCGACCCGCCCCGGCCTGTAGATGAGTCGGGGCAAGCTTGGGTAATTAAATACCTGCCCGCCCCGCAATATTGCCATTCCTAGATCAAAGAAACCAGCAAAGGGTCAGGATCTAGGGTTACTTCTCATTTGCATTTTTGCATCCTACAGCCTACCAAGTGTACAAGATTCTAGGTGGACCCCTTGCAGCCAAATGCCTGACAACAGCTGCTCATTCTTTGATCTTGGCCCCCTTCAGAGATCTACTGCATTGTATGGCCTCTTAAAGTTCCATTCAATGCAATGTCCAGCTAAGGCTCTGAAAACAGAGGTGATGAATAAACCGTTCACATAGAGCTGAAACAGACAGCAAGAGGGAAACAGAGTACTTCTCGGTTTAATTAAATCAGCTTCTACACAGAACACAAGCACCGTTTCAGATTTTAATGCTCCTGTTCAAACCCCAACTCTTCAGCATTTTCTTAGTTAGTCAGCATTGCTCATTTTGATCATCATATTCTGAATCTCCAACACACACACAATCTAATGAGCTCGAGTTCTTTTGCTTGCTTCTCTAGCTGTTGCCATTATTGTAAACCCACTAAATTTACAAGGGTTAGATCAACAAGCAAAACATTTTTATTTTATCTATTCCTTAATATATTAGGGTTTTAGAATATGGAAAGCAAAATCCACGTACACATCCCAAAGACAAAAGACAGTATCACAAACACATGAAAAGGGTAACTGATGCCTACATTTCTCGCATGATTAATTGTATATATAACATTGTTTGCAAAGTTTTTATACACACCTAATTATTTTCCAAGGTTTGCATTGGTCTTACCTAGTCATCTGTCATAAAAATATCACTAATCATTCGTTGAAACAATTTCACAAAAAACATATCTAGTTTTTTTTATTAAAAAACTTGATACAAAGCACCTTCCACAAACAGCCAAAGGGAACAACGAGCCAACAGGCGAAGAGATGTAAATAAGCCGTCTGTAAGTGAGTTCAGCTCAGCTCATCTTACTTGATGACTTCCTAGTTTGAGCGATTTATACCTCTAAAGCTATAGCAAATTAAAATGCTTATAGCTAATGATTTTATTTTAATTCTCCTACAATACTCAGTTATCCACAGGATTTGATATCATTTTTAATATCAGGACTTCAGGTCCGTACACCCCATATTTCATAAGTGAGTCCAGCTCACCTTATTATTGCATCATTCCACATTATTATAATTTGGCCAAATCTCTATGTTTGCTTCAGACAAAGCAGAGTTGTGAAAACAATATTTTATATTTAACTGTCAAAATGAAATATGAGAGAATTTGTCGACAAAATGTGTTCTTTCTTGCCCAAAACTCACCCCGTACGTACTATAATCATTTGATTTCTCCCAGAGGTGTCTCCTTCACGACGCGTTAAAGAAGTGAAGGTTCTAGGACGGGTAAAGAATATGGACAGATCCAGAATGGGCAAGTTGCAATTAGGTTCTGGATTTGAGCTCACTTTCCTGTGGTGGTATTGCTTTTTCGGTCTCCAAGAGTAGATTTCTCTCTTTGGAGCCTAGTGGTATGTCCTCTCATCTCTTAAGGGCATCCACTTCGGCTACTGGTGGATTGCATCCATTATATTTGGTATGTCAATTCTAGCTGGATTTTTAGCAGCAGGGATGTGAAAGTTTGACAATATTTAAATTGTCAGTCTGATTATAATCAGATCATATGTATTTACTTTTAAAATGGTCAATTTGACCTTCAGGCTCATAGATGATTTGAACCAAATAGGGAATTGAAGGATCTTCAGGATCCTTATTACCATCAACACACAATCTATAAGATGTGTACTAATGCCTTACTCATACGAAATTTTGGAATCTATTCATCAAAGTTGGTTAGTCCTGATGAATGTGTTCTCTTTATGACATCATGACGGTTTATATAGTGTTGCTTCAGGAACACAGACACAGCGTTGCAAACGTACCATCTTTAAGATGTGCTCTAAACCCATTCTTAGAAAATGTTTATATGGAGTTGATCAGACTCATATAAAAAGGTTCTAATGGTGTGTTTAGCTGAGTGTACGCAACCACTGTTGCTAATTATTTATGATTTTCCATTTTTATCCAATGTTACCACCATTTAAAAAAATGTGGTTGGATAATGACTATTTTTAGAGGATATATTGATGAGTACACTAAAGGTAACAAAACCTAATTATATCCCTTAAATACTCTTAAGAGACCTAAATGTCTTCATTATTTTAAATGATGATAGTAAGTATATCATCTAATTTATTTTTGAGGAAGTGAGGAGAGTCAATGTCCATGTGAATGGAGATGATCTAGTAATCATTTTTCCCTTTTGAATGGGACAATGAAAGTTTCACCCTTTTTGAAGAATCTTCGGGTTCGTCTGGTTGATGATATCTTGCATCATCAATCCAGGGTGATATCGATCCAAAGTTGGTCGATTCTGGATACTTCTGGTGTTCTGAATTAATTCCTCTTTTTGAATTTATTTTGGGACAGCTTCAGGCTTTATTTATTTTTGAGAGTAACAGACATCCTCTTTTAGAGTATTCAGACTTAAAAAAATCCTGAAATTCAAAAGAACAGCAATCACAGAAAGGATTTTCTAAATGACTTATACTGTAAAATACTTTTTAAAAGTATATATAAACACTTAAAACTCACTAAGAAATATGTTATGACAACAGATTAAAAATTGTGCTTATAAAGTTTATTTTTCCTCTAGGAGTGGCTAATTATGCAATAAGTAGGTCGACTTTCGTCGGTAGAGACTAGCAATGTATATATATTTCAATGGCATAAACTAATTACTTTTCATATTGCGAACGCATTATGAGTACTTATCAGAGCTTCTGGTTCTGATCTTAGTTTGTCATTTCCTACTCCATATCGAGGTATGTAATATTTTCTCTTATTTCATATTTCAGGTCATATTTGATCCTGAACTTCCCCTGATTTCAATTTTCCTTATTTATAAAGGACAATGAAAATTAGTCTTACTAAGAAGACATAATCAGATGTTTGAGCAAATTATTTTATACTTCCATGTTTCTAATTAATTAAAGACTTTTAAAAGTCTATTTGAATGCTCGAGTATGGCTTCAGGCCATTTTCTTGAGTCGTTCAAATTTTTGTGGATAGTTAATCATACTCAAAGGGAACAAATACGTGGGGTGCGTAATATATTTCTCACTTATTTATTAAGCCACAACTTCAGGCGTATGCTTATATTCAAGGCTAGATTTAAAAAAATCTTTTCTTGTAAAAATAAAGTAGAGTACTCTTTTAAAGAGTTTAGCGGTATTATGGAAAATTTCTGGTGTCCATATTGGATTATATAGATCACAGATCTTATATATCTATTTACCGCGAAGCGTGCATCTTTTATGAAGATAGCAATTATAATTTTCGCATAAACCATCGTATTTGTTTTGTTTTGACATTTAATATGATTTGAACTTCAGGTTCAATTTTCAACCCATGTATGATATTTGAACTTGTTGAAATATTATTTAATCTGTTTGTGCCATAATATTTAATCTTAGTATGAGTATTAACATGAAAACAGTTATATAAAAAATAGACTAAGTTTTAACATGCAATCAAAATATTAAATCAATTGTGCATTAATCTAGTTGTTCATAAGATGTCTTGGATTTTTATGACGCATACCCAAAAATTTCATGAGAATTTATCCCCAAAAAGGAAACTTTTATGGGTACGTGGCGGCGGCGGAGGCTTCTGGCCATCCGCGTTATGCGCCGTGTCAATTAGATTGTGCAGAAAAATTTAAACTGAACAACATGTCATTCATCGTTAACGACAAATAACATTTTATCTCCCAAAATATTAATATTTATTGTAACCCCTCTCCCAATTACTTTTCTGATGTTTCAGGAATTTTCCAGAATTTTTCCCAAATTTTTAGGATTTTTCAGGACTTTTCTGGGATTTATTCGGTAATTTCTGAATTTAATATATATTAAAATACATATTTTATAAAGATTTCAGAAATTAATAATATTAGGCCAGCGGGCATCGGGACCGTTAAGTATATTTCCTCTTTATGTATGTATATTTTTACACTTTTTGTGGGCTGCCGGCCCAACAAAATAAGAGGAAAATAAATTATTTATGTCTGCGGGCTTCAGGCTCGTTGAGATACTTGTTTATTGATTTTCAAGAAAATCTATGGGCTAAGCCCACTAAACAAGTTAAAATTAATTTAAATTTTAATTATATTTCCGTGTGAGCTTCAGGCCCATCAAGAAAATGGGGGAAACAATTTTAATATTATTACATTTGTATTTATTTGGTGGGCTTCAGGCCCATTAGGGGTTCTAACATAATATTAATCAACTAATCTGATTTTTTTTCTTATTGGGCTGCTAGCCCAAGAAAAGGCCCATGAGTGTAAAAAAATCTGAGAATTATTTTTGTTTGGGCTTCAGGCCCAAAACGATTAAATTCCAGATTTATTTTATTTTCATTTATTTTTATTTTATTTTTTAATTGGGCTTTTAGCCCAACAGCCTAAAATGAGCTTCCCCTAAACCTAACCCTAATAACCTAACCCTAATTTTGGGTTAGGATTTGGGGAGGGGAGGCAGCCGCCACTGGCGGTTGGCCCTCCCCAGCCGCCCGTCACGGCTGCTGGGCGCGGCTGGCGGCCGTGCCGCTGGCTGCCGCGCCGGTAGGCGCGGCAGGCGACCGCGCCTGCTGGGCGCGGTTTGGCCGCCGCGCCTACTGGGCGCTGCTGGCGGCCGCGCCCCCGGGCGCGGCATGCTTTTTCTGCCGGATTTTACGCCGGATCTGTCAGATCTTTTGCGTGGAGGGGCTATCGGCTTCAGGCCGTTTATAGGTTTATCAGATTTTGATTTATAAATTATGGGACATCATGAACAAGATTTTGTACAAAAAGATCTAATAAAATCTATCAAATAACAGATAGATTGCATAAAAATTAAAATTTTAATCAGTTTTGCATACAAAACAATTAAGTTTTTGATCTAATAAGTTAGATCCATGCATAAACAATCAACTATTTTATTCTTGATCACATAAAAAATGAATTTTTAATATGTTATCAGATGTAGAAAAACATTTAGGCTTAGCCACTAAATCTGTCCGCCAGATCTATCGAAGTTTGATGAGTGATGCCCGAAAAGAAACTCTGCATTGTCTCGCGAAGCTTTGCGTCGCGAAAAAAATTGACGGAGCTTCCATCGAGCGCCTTCCTCTCACGAGCCGGCGCTTCTTCCATCGAGCGTGATCGTGCTGATAACGTGTTGTGAAGGAGAAACAAGTTTGGAGAAGGTTGAGGCTAGAAAACCACTCGCCTCCTTTATATAGTATTCATATTGGTTACTCATGTGGGTGGATACCCAATAGGCCCAACAGGTCCTATTCATAACAATCAAGTTTTTTTATTAAAAAAACTTGATACACAGCACCTTCCACAAACAGCCAAAGGGAACAAAGAGCCAACAGGCGAAGAGATGTAAATAAGCCGTCTGTTTCTCGAACAGCAGAAAATTGTGTGCATTTTTGTCCCTATTATTGAATTAGTCCTCAATAGCCTTTAACACTTCACACTCAACTCAATCCCCAGGCTCATACCGATACCGACTCACTGAGTCACCGCCATCACTGGCCATCCTTTGTATCGCCCGCCCTGTGTGAACTCCCTCTCCTCTCCCTCTCTCAGTTCCAGTCTTATATATATATAAAGCTCGCGTCTCCTCTCCTCCCAAAATCCAATCGTTGGCTATACCCCTCTCCCTCAAAAAACGCAAAAATAATAAGAAAATAAAAAACAATCATTTCTCCACCCAAAATGGCGGCTTTCTCCTCTCTCCTCTTCCTCATTCTCCTTCTCCTTGCATTCTCAGTCCCAACCCAATCCCAAAAACCACAGCTTAGTAGAAGAAACCTAGCTCTCGTTGATCAGGAGCCGGGAGACCAACCAATCTCAAAGCCCAAAGCAAAGAAGAAAATTGGTGCCCCAGTTGGGCGAGACCAGGAGGAAGAGCAACCAATCACCACGCCCAAGCCAAAGAAGAAGCTTGCAGCCCCAATTGACCAAGAGCAAGAAGGAGGCAGACCGATTTCGAAGCCCAAAACAAAGAAGAAGGTTGCGGAGCTCACAGAGCAAGAGCAAGACGAGCAACCAATCTCAAAACCCAAGAACCAAACCAAACCCATCAAGCCCAAGAAGTCCAACTCCACTTCGACCTTCCCCTCGATCCCAACCACCAAATCCAAGCTCAACAAAACCCAACCCCTAAAACCCCCCAAAAATGCCACCAACCCCATCAACCACACGAAGCTCAACACCACCAAAACCCAGATCAAGAAGGCCAGACCCGTTAACCCGGATCCGACGCCGGACCCCATATGGCTGGACGACCCGGGCGCGGATTCGGATCTGATAGCGGAGTTCCGCGACCTCCCGACCCGGATCCACCAGGCCCTCATACCGGATCTGAAGAGGATATCCGTCACCTCTCAGGCCTACATCCACAAGGCCAACAAGAACATGGCCGAAAACATGAAGCCCTTTTTGGGAAACGAATTCGCCACCAAAATTGCCGCCTCCGCCTCCGCCGCATTTCTCATTCTACCCCTGTGTCTGGTCACCGTCTTCTTCTACTATCTTAACTCTTTCCTCCCCCTCCAACGCTTCTTGATCTTCGTTCAAGCGTATTTGGCCATCTATTTCTTCACGCTCGCGCTCACCGCGCTGGTGACGGGGCTCGAGCCGTTACGGTTCTTCCACGCCACGTCACCGTCGTCGTACGCGTGGACGCAGGCGGTGCAGACGCTTGGGTATTTGCTGTACCTGTTGGTGCAGCTGATCCATCTGGTGGCCGTGTTCTCCGCCGGACAGAACAAGATGGGCGTGAAGGCGTTGGGCCTGTCGCAGATGATCGTGGGTCTGGCGGTGGGCTGTCATTACTACGCCGCGGTGTTTCACAGGGCGGTGACTGGAGACGCGCCGCGTGCCAACTGGAGGGTGCACGCGGTTTACGCGGGGTGCTTTCTGGTAATTTGCCTCTGCGCGCGCGCGGAGCGGCGCAAGAAGGCGTACGACGGTGGGGAGGATGGAAAGAGGAGTTAATTCCGGCGGTGGTTTTTTGGAAAAGTTTGCTGCTGGTTAGACGCGGGAGAATCCCGCTAGGTGGTGGGGGGGGTAGTGTAATTTTGGGATGTTTAAGGGGGTTGGAGGTGTTATTTGTTTGCCTATAATTGTAATTTCTGCGATACAATAATGAGCTGCCGACAAGGCTAGTATTTTCGGGAAATCATAGTATGGACCTTTTTTAAAATTTATAATTTCTAAGGATTAAAGTGGAAAGGAATATACATATGCTATCAGTACAGTGACATTTTTGGTTTTTCATAGGATGCATTTTTATATTTATTTTTCCAACCGTTTGAGGACTCTTTCGGAAAATGACAAGCTTTGGCAAGTAGAAGCTACTGCGCACTGCCCAACTCTTGTTGACTTGCAATTGCAAAGAAGAGGATTCAACGATTAACCCTTACCCGCGACGTACCCAACAACCTAATAAATAATTAAGTTAGGGACCAAAGCATTGAACCCAACGTGAAGTCCACGTCATCATCGTGGCTTAAGTCCTCAGCGTGTTCCAATGATTGGTTCTCGTGACCACAGGAAGACAGTATACTGGAGTTCTAACCTCCTACTTAATTAACACAGTTCAATTCTTCAACCCAACTCTCCCTCTCATACCTACTTGTTCGAAAATCAATGGACTAATTAATCACATTAATTAGGATGAGGGTAATAACTCAGAGGCCAGCCCACTATTGGGTCCGTCGAGGGTTAAATTGGTAAATTTAGCTTATGAGTGATCTCGAGGTGGCTGGTTTTGTCGTTTTGATTTACAAAAGAATAATAACACGGATAAAATAAACACATGAAAGAAAACTATAAAAATTAACATATCAAAGATTCATGCATGCTAACAGCCTGCTACTTCTGGGTTTTGGAATTTTGCCAAATATTCTCCCAGTTTTGAATATTATTGTTTGAGTCAACGAAAGGATGGCCAACTGGAAAGAATAATTAGAAAATTAATGAGGCAGTGTGCAATTACATGAACGCAGAACAAAATACAAGTCAGCAGCTCGGAGGCCAGCTCCTATCCAAACTAAAGGTCAACGAGTCAGCGGTCAACTCAACTTTTCCACGTCAGAAACTTCATATTTGTTCATTTATTTAATCGAAGATTAAAATTCTTTTAAAGATTAGATTGCTTACCAAATGAACAAATTTGAGCAGGCCTGCAATGAGCCCAAAACGAGCGTCGAGCGTCCCTGGGCCTTACAATTATTAATTACGTCACAAGACGAAAATTAATTAGAAAGCAAAGAGTCGTGATATTTGGTTGGTATGAAAATTTATTTTGTCATGTTTATTTTTTCAAATTCAAGCTTTACTTTCTACAAGCTTGGCTGGTTTAGGCACTCAAATGAGTTTCGGTGGATTTTTAGTACTGAATCAATTCGAGCTTAGCATCGAGCTTCTCGAGTTGCATCGTTACACGAAGCCATAAGCTTTTTTTCTCATACATCGGAAAGTATAGGATCTGAAAGCATGCATCACTTCATCATTGCAGTAGGATCTGAAAGCATAAGGCCCAGTACACTCACACGCACTTCATTTTTTTCAGGTTGGCACTAAATTTGGTTCATCAGTTTTGTGCGATAACAGGTATGAATTTGTTGGGACGTGAACATAGTCCCACATCGATTTGTGGGAGGATGGTTTGGGGTTTATAATCGGCTTGGAATCTCCATTTATTCAAGGCCTTATGCTAATTGCAGCAATGGGCTCGGACAATATCACAATAACGTGGAGATTTGTTGGTCATATTTTAACAATTAACAGAATTATCCTTTCCGTAGGTATCAAAGGAGAAGATACACGTGTATATATACAAAAAAGTACACAGTATGACGGCCCAAAAATCTCTACAATTCGCTTTTCTTCTATCAACATTTATTATGAAGGTGTTCTACGAACAACAATTTTTATCTTCATAATCTAAAACCCAAATATACGAAATATCCAATGAACCCAAAGCTTTTTGTCCGATGAAAAGTTATATTACGGTAAAACCATTAATTTTTTTAACAGCTATATCAACAATTAAAAAGCTTTGGCTTCACTATTTTTGTGGGGTGTGTGTGGCTTAATATATGAAGATAAAAAAGAACAACTCCAATCGTCAAAATAAACTTTAAAAGTCAACTTTTTTTTGGGGGGGGGTGTGCGTAGACACACACATATGCATATATTTCTATTATACATTTTGACAACGTTTTTTGAATTCTAGGACTGACTAGGACAAGATAAAGAGTGGCTGGGATTTGATCTTGGTAAATGGAAGATTGAGATATAGCTTTGAAACCATGAATGCGAGCTTTGAAATTTGGTTCAGCTTTGAAATTTGGTCCAACTTTGAAATGAAGAGAGCTTTGAAACCATTAATGTGAGCTTTGAAATTTGGTCCAGCTTTGAAAGCAGCCAGTGAAGTAGTTTCGCGTCAAAGGCGCCCGTGAAATTTTTTACACTAATTTGTTGTTCCGCGCCAAATGCGCCTGCTAAAAAAAATTTGTTGTTCCGCGTCAAATTTGTTGTTCTACGTGAATTTGTTGTTCCACGTCTAAGGCGCAAGTGCCCCTAAATATTTTTACGCTAATTTGTTGTGTTTTAAAATTTTAATAATTTTTTGGGAAGCAAAAATTTCGTGAGGTAAAATGAACAGTGCCCGCGTGCACGGATTTTTTTACGCTAATTTGTTGTTTCGCGCCGAAGACGTCCGTGCCGCTAAATATTTTTAAGCTAATTTGTTGTTCTTTTAAATTTTAACCGTACTCTCAATAGAAAATCATAATTTAAGCTAATTTCGCAGTGGAAAATCTTAATTTAACCGTCCCCACGGGCACGGGTTTTTGTTACGCTAATTTGTTGTTCCGCGCCTAAGGCGCCCGCGTCGAATTTGTTGTTCTGCATCGAAGGCGACCGCATCGAATTTGTTGTTCCGCGCCGAAGGCGCCCGCGCTGAATTTGTTGTTCCGTGCCGAATTCGTTGTTCCTTGTCGAAGGCGCTTGCGCCGAATTTGTTGTTTCGCGTCGAAGGCGCCCGTGCCGCTAAATATTTTTACGCTAATTTGTTGTTCTTTTAAATTTTAATAATTTTTAGGAAACAAAGATTTCGCGAGAGAAAATCTTAAGTGAACCGTGCCCACTGGCACGAGTTTATTTTACGCCAATTTCTTATTCCGCGCCGAATACGCATGCGCTGAATTTGTTGTTCTGTGTTGAAGGCGGCTGCGCCGAAGGCACCCCGCCGTTAAATATTTTTACGTTAATTTGTTATTATTTTAAATTTTAATAATTATTTAAGGAACAAAGATTTCGCTAGGGAAAATCTTAAATATACTGTGCCCACGAGCACGGGTTATGACTAGTCTATTATACATTTAACAACCTTTTTTGAATTTTAGGGTTGACTATGACAAAAGGGTTGATAGAAGAACGGCTGAGATTTAATCTTGAGAAATGAATGGTTTAGATGAGATTTTGTGGAAAGTTTTGGAGGAAAAAACATTTCTATGGGAAATGAAAATTTCTATGGAAATGAAATTTTTTGGGGAATGAAAGTTTATGGGGAATAGCAAAGTGCACGCAATTAATGCATTTGGGAAAAAACTTTAACTTGTACTTAATGTTGCAGATCGAATAATCTCTCCCTCAACGCAAGGTCCACCGTCTCTTCGACTCATGGGACAACAAGATGAGAATAATTTCCCGCGCCGAATTTGTTGTTACGCGCCGAAGGAGCCCGCCCGCTAAATTTTTTTACGCTAATTTATTGTTTTGCACCGAAGGCGTCTGCGCCAAATTTGTTGTTTAGTGTCGAAGACGCCCGCGCCGAATTTGTTGTTCCGCGCCGAAGGCGGCTGTGCCGCTAAATATTTTTACGCTAATTTGTTTGTTGTCCTGTGTCATTTTGGTTGTGGAAATAAATTTTTGGGGAACAAAATTTCGCGGAGGAAAATCTTAATTGAACTGTGCCCACGGGCACGGGTTATAACTAGTATATGGATATGAGCTGACAACGTATGAAATTTCTAATGTTGTCCAACTTTGATTTTATTAAAAAAAATTTGAAATTTTTTATGGGTGTTGTACACATTCTAAAACCCCAAATATGAAGGAACCTTATGGATATTTGACAATCAATCTACCCGTTGTAAAACATTGTATTGTTCCGAAACCAATGAATCAGTAACGAATATATCGTGGATTAAATGACATATGAGTCACTTGTATGTTGATCATCATCCATGATGTGTATAACAGAACCAAAAAAAATTTTAAAAAAATAAAGTATATGTGCGTCAACGCAAGAAATTTTCTCGCGCTAATATCGCATATAAATTTTTCAATACACACACATGATGTATGGCTAAGCCACATACAACGTCACGAAAAGTCCACCATCGCCTATTTTTGGAACGATCATATCAGTTCATTTGTTCTCTTCGTATTATAAAATCTTATCATACCAAATATTAAGTGTATCTAAAAGGTTTTGCCCATCCTTTAATAATAATATTCTCTTTTCATTTCAATCCACCATCACGGGTTTGAGAGGTGTTTATTTGTCTCGTTGGAGACGTGCTGTCCATTGTGGACGTGTTGTATTTTTATCACGTTAGAGACGTGATTAGTGGATCATGTGTCCATGTGTGTAAGGATCGTCTATGCCTTGCAATACTAACCACAAACACTCTAGAGGGGGGGTGAATAGAGTAATGGCAATAATCGTGTGATTAAAAATTAAACTTGCAAATGCAGAATAATAAGTGCAAGAGGAATTTAAACAACACAATCAAACAAACGCTAACACAACGATTTTACACTGGTTCCCCAACTTGGATACATCCAGCCACATCAAATATTCACTATGATCCTACACAATATAGTGAATAACTCTCACAAAGAGATGCCCTACACAATAGATTGTGTCCTACACAAGAACCCGACTAACCCTACACAAGGTTCAAGCTTCCACACAGAGAATTACTAACTCCCACATAGAGAATTAGGGTTAGTCCTACACTATGACACAATCACCCCTACACAAGGGTTAAACTCTCACAAAGAGAGTAACTAATTTCCACAATGAGAATTAGGGTTTCATTTCACAAAGATGAAATAAATACTCTTACACATGCCTTAAGATGAACTTACTCAATATGCAGAAGAAGGCATGGAAGAGGATCTTCAAGTGTTGAGAAGAGCTTTGATGCACTTGTATGATTTTCCTTGAGCTATCTTCAATGCATGAAGAGGATTAGAGCTCTAAGATGGAAATGAGAGATTTGGAGTGGCTTTAATGATCTCTTAATGATCTTCAATAGTTCCAAGAGTTCTACATGAACTAATCACATTCCTATTTATAAGAATCCCCAAAAACCTCATAAACCAAAGCTAGAAGCCAAAGGAAGAATTCTGCAACGGCTATATTATGAGATTTTAGGGCATTGACAAGCAACTGATGAAGGAATATCAGTCGACTGATCAACGGCAAGATTTTCCGCAATGGCTATAATCTGAGCCAGGACAGGCGACTGTAGAAGGCTACACATGCGCATGTAAAGACTTCGTCATGCGACTATCACATGAGATAGAATAGAGCAGGAAAAATACAACATTCGCACTTGTGCATTCAGACGACTGAAGAGCAAAGTCCAAGCGACTGAAGAATGACGGGCGATTGTAAACTTTACATCAATTTACTGACCCACGAGATGGAGTGATGCCCAGAAATGACAGGATACACACTTTGGCATACAGCCGACTGTAGAACAATGTCCACGCGCCTGAAGGTAGACACGCGCCTGTCAAATGGACTTCAGTCGCCTGCACCAAAAGCTCAAGAAACGAGTCAAGAAAATATGACTTAAGTTGTGCATAACAGTTGTCTGTGGAAGGCTGGCCAGACGCATAGTGATCACCAGGCGCCTGTCTTTCCTTCAGCAGTCGCCTGTTAGAAAGCCAGAAACTCCAATGAGCGTTCTTGGCAAAGGGAACCTATATGATTGGTTTATATGAAAATCCCAAAGCTCACTGAGATGGTTAATGCATATGCATGAATGAGTAGACCATCTATCAAGGCATTACAAAATCCTATGCTCAAAAAGAGAAATTCAAGTAATAGAAATTACATGGATTGCATTTTGCATCTCATATGGTCTAAGACTTCTTGATGCCTTGATGCTCCCCATCATCTTCCAAGCTTTGGCACCTCTTGATGAGCTTCCTACATCAAGTTCCAAGCTTTGGCAATGCTCCTCTTAATGTCCACCCATGCACCAAGCTATTAGTCTTCCTAAAAAGCTATTCTCCATTTGATTAAACATGAGACTAAAACATGAGAGTCATTAGCAACAACATAATAATGTGATCATCATCAAAACCGTATTGGTCTAAAGCACCAATACCTAACAGTGTGTACGTGTGGCTGGATGTAGGGGAAGTGACCTCGAACCACGATAAAATCTTATTGTTTGTAATTATCTCTTTCTCATGTGCATATTGTCTGGTTACAATTGTTTTAAGCATCCTCATTACTCTTATCTTGTAATTAATATTGTTGATTAAGTATTAATTTGGTAACTTAAGGTACTTACTTAAGTTAAGTAAAATTTTCTCGAAGATTTAATTATTTTCATAAACACTATTCATTCCATCTATAGTATCCTACTTGCCATCCACATGGATCCAACATTTATTTCTTGGGTGGAGGAATTCAAAGCAAATATATGGCTTAATAAAGAAGATGAGCATGTTATATCTTCATATCATTCATCTTAAAAAAATTGGGGTTGGTTTCATGAACTTAATACAAAGAATGAATGATCGAGCTTATGTGAGATCATGATGTCAGATACTCGTATTTCACGTGTTACGATTTAACGCTTTCTCTTTTGTCAAACCAATATCTTTCATATTCATTTTTATTACTTCCATCATGTCTTATTTGTTATGCCTCTCTCTCTTGATCTCAACATTCATATGTTCTGTCTTTCTAAATGGCGCATCAATAGTTTTTCGGTGTACATGTGTGGCCACCATATCTCAAGCGAAGTTCTATCATCTTATCTTATATTGGGACCATACGTATCTTCATTTGGTTATCCTTAATTCATATCTTTTCTTTTATTATGTATTCACACATCCACCGTAACATTAGCCAAACTCTATGTGGCATATAACAAAACTGTTTTGATCAATGTCTTATAAAATTTACTCTTTAATATTTTGTAATACGCAGAAATGATGGTTAATTATTAATGGATACTGCTTTAGAAAATTGTTACATGCTCAATTATATATGTCGTTTCTGTTGGTGTTTCAAATTTTCACATCCAGCTTAATTTCAATCACAACAAATTAGAGGGTTTCCTCCAAAAACACAGATTTTTAGTATTCTTTCAAAAAAAATTCACATCCTTTAAATCAATATCATGATTTTTAAGATTAAATCTCAACCTTTTTTTCTCGCAACTCTTTTATTCTAATCAGCTAACCAATTAAACAGATTTTTCTATTTCATATAATAGATAATATATGATGATGATGATGATGATAATAAATTTCTTCCGATGTATGAACATAATAACAATAATAATAAACATGTGCAAAAACAAACTTTAGAAAAAGGCTCTTTCGAGAACTCCCCCATTTTGGATTTTTATTATTAAAAAAAAACGCAAAGCCATACGACATGGGGTTCCAGTCTCGCGCACTATCAGATTCTCAGTATCACATCGCCACTCCATTACTCTCTCAGTCTCTTTTTTTTGAAATTTCACTCCCTAAATTTGGAAATAATTCGAGCTCAGTTCATTGCATTTTTATGCCCTAAAACTAGATTTGGTCTCTATCTCTAAACAGACGGCGGCTCAGATTCGCCTTCAACTCGTCCTTCCTTCTTCAAGGTACCTCTCTCTTTCTCACTTTCTCCTCATTTTTTCTCGTGCTTCCATATTATAGATTCGGTCCCCTTTTCAATTCCAAGCTCTTTTCTCCAAGAAAGATCGAATATTTTTGATGAGTTTTCTGTTTATGGTACCCTAGGGGTTGTGAATAATTGTTGATGTTCTCGGCAGTTAACCACGAGAATATGAAAAATCAAAATTTGCTTAATGAAGCTAGCCCAGCATAGAGCTATATGTCCGCGCTAAACGTCTTGAAGGTTATCTTATGCACGTTCGACCATCTTAAAAAGTTTATACTTTTTGGCACCAATGCCAAATTCTTTGGTCTTGATATACGGTAGAGTTGAGTGCATTGGTCTATTCATTAAAGAGTAATTGTTTTTAACATAAAAATTCATAACTGAGCCCGGGGAGCAAATGGAAAACTGGCGGATATCTTGGGGGTTTAGTTTTATTCGGGAGTAATGCGCCTTAGTATAATAATGGATTGATTGTGTCGGTAGGGATCTGGTAGATGTAATTTGATAAAACATAGGAATATAGGACCATGATTCATGGTTATATGTGTAGCAATATGCACCGATAGAGGATAGGATTGAAACCTTCTTATTGTTTTGATAAAGTGGAGCAGGTAGATGCTGTAGAAATCTAGAAGAACGTGATCTTTGTCTCTCAATACAAAATTGTTAATGACATTTTCTCTGCAAGCTAATGCCTGCTTGGATTGCTCAGGAATACTTACACGATCTATCCTCTCTGCCCCCTTTTAATTCCTGGACCGCAAAACCAAATAACATTCGAACCATGCATGCTGCTCATCATCATCAACGTTATAATCGTCATGCCATCAACATCATGAACATCAATTAGGCCTTGTCATATCATAATGAGGTCAACTAAAGCGTAACTCTAAATTTAAAAGGCTTCATATGATACTTATCAAATTTTCATGTCTATTTGTTCGATTTGACAGCAATCTTTCAAATGTGTTCTTAGACGCCGTAAAACCTACTAAACCATTCACCAACTATGTTGCAAAACTACTTTCTATTTTTTTCTTATGCCATGGAAGAAGCAACCATCCAAAATTCCGATAGAGAGGAAGCCTATGAAAGAAATTTTGAAAATCTAAATTTATGGATGCATGATATGCACCAACAAGCTAAACAAAAACGTTTTCCCAAAATTGATGTCTACCGTGTACTTCAACTGTGCAAATCCACACGTTTTAAACTTTTGAAAAGGTATCATCACAGAAGCACGCAAGCAGTTAGTATATATTGATAGAAGAATTTGTTAACGTGACCTAGTTTCTTATGTCACCAAGAAAAAGGCACTTCATTCAGATGCTTGTATTCATGTCCAACACGTGTCTTACACACATGGTTCATAGATGGCTATATTACGTGTCATGTGTATATTTGTGAAAAAAGAAGTGAAAAGTGAGTTTTTGAGCTGGAGCGGTTATGACCGATATTTTGTAGTTTTGGCCCAAATCCCAATTTCGAAGTTATTATTTGATTTTGGGATCCTTAGTGCATTCCCTTCGAGTGAGGTTGCTGCTGAAGTTGAACCCTTACTTCACAGAGCTCTTTTTTTCTTGTTGACAAAATCGTCAAGTCTAATTCCAATGTTTTCTTCCTCCTTTTTGATTTCTCGTATCACCACAATTTCCTCAAATATTGAGAAAATTGAACTGCCAGAGTTCAATTTTATTAGTTCCCAATTAGCAGTGAAAAGTGAACTTTAATTACATGCAGATCGAACTTCAGCTCACAAACTTCAAAGGTCTGTGTTTTGCCAAGTAATTGGTCTGAAGGTAAAGCAGACATTGTACTTGCTAATGTTTTTTGTGTAGTCAAATTGATTTACTGTGGGTTCTAGTTTGTATTTTTATATGAGAGTTTAAGCATTTGTGATCTTGTTTATTGGATGCTTGTTCTTAGCATATAACTTATGTGATTCAGCATTACAAAACTAAGGTACCCAGTGGATACTCTATGTCTGCTGAGCAACTGAAGCTGATGAAATGAATCAACTTGTCATTTATCCGACCATGGATAAGGCCCAATCTGATTGTCCTTATCCAGGATGCTTCTTTTGTGTAATGAAGGAGGGAAATCCAACGAAACGGAGAGCAAGCATACTCAAGTTCTTCAGAGAGCTTCCTTTGCAAGATGATGATGGCCAAGTTCTCCCAATAAGCGGCCTTTGGAACACAGCCATGGCGCACCCAAATGATCCAGAATTCATTAACTTGGGAATTTTTGAGTGCATGTCGGCTTTAATATGGAAGGGCTTAAAGAATCGGAGCTGGCTTTCGCATGACCAGAACATATATATCCCATATTATGCCGCTCATATAATTGGATCTTATACCATGAATTTGGAGGAGTTTGCTGAGAGTGCTGTGCATGCTGGAGTTATTCCTCCCTTAGTTGAACTCCTAAGAGGTAGGCTAACTTGGGTGGAGCAGAGGGTAGCGGTGAGAGCATTGGGACACTTGGCGACATATCCAAATACATTCACTGCGGTTGCAAGCCATGGGGAAATACTTGAGCTCTCCATTCAGTTGGCGTTAAGTTCTCTAGAGATTGTTTATTCACACTTCTACCAGTTTGTGGATAGGAGACTTAGTTACCACTGTGATCTGCTTACACGGGGGATGGGTGGTGTTGAGATGGAATCTAGAAAGGCAGAAGAATGGGCCAGTCAGTTACAGTGCTGGTCGCTGCAGCTGATCAACTGCTTTGCTTTCAAACCTGAGTTTCTCCCAGATATATGTAAGCCGGATTTTTTACTAAATTTACCTGGCATGTGGGGGGGACTTGTCAATGAAAATTCACCGGCAGGTATCGGCTTGCTGCGAACGATATGTCAACACAAGCTTGGTAGGGGACCTGTTGCCAGCTGCCCTGGTGTTATTGATGCTTTGTGTAACATCGCCTGTTCTTCAGATGATTGGCAGTATATGGCTATTGACTGTCTTCTGTGGTTACTTCAAGATCCAGGTACCTGCCACAAGGTAATTTGTTTGTGTGTACATATTTGTTCTCCTAGACAGTGTCATCATAATTTCGTACGAGCCATCATTTTTAATGGTGGTTATTCTCTGTGGCAGTGTGCTTGATTTAACTTAAGTGTGGTGTGTACAGTAATAAGCATGACAATAAGTTTAACAGGTTACACCATATGATCAGCAGAGGTAAAACAGAGTGCATCAATCAATCTCCTATCTAGTGATAAGCCCAGTGTCTGAGGGGGAAGTGACTAGCATTACACCCAAGCCAACGGGAGCTACCCGTGGCTCTATACTCACCGACCCGGCCAGGTGTTGGTCAAGTTCACCAATAGAGTGCAATCCAGCTTTCCGGCCTCTACTACATTGGACTACCACACCCAAAGTGTCAATAAGTGTATCCGTAGTTCAATATTGGCCGTATGGCCAACATTCCGTAATGCCCCGCGGGCACAATATCCGTAATTACCCGAAGGCCCAATAATCCGTAATTGCCCGAAGGCCCAATGTTCCGTAAAATGTCCGAAGACCCAAATATCTGTGATTGCCCCGAGGGCTTAGTTTTTCACAATTCAAAAGGATGCACATCACATAATAAATCGAATAACAAGAAAGAAAAGCATTTCATGCGCATCATTTAAGTGGCTAAATCACTTAAATGCTAGTCACTTCCCCCTCAGACACTGGGCTTGTCACTATATTATGTGACACAAACAAGTATTCCATAGGCTTCTAGCGAGAGGGACATTATGTTATGTGGTCTTCATCTTAATATTTTTTGTATTTGGTTTCTATATGAAGCTAATTTGAGTGTTTTAACTTCTAACATGGTCACGGATGGACACAAACAAGCTCTAATTAAAAGATGCTCACGGTTGTATAAACTTGTTACTTTCTTTTTAGGGATTACTTAGCTCATTAACCCACCCCTACAGATTTAATCCTATCAAATGTTATTAAATCATGATGAAGTCAAACTACAGAGCCCCGCAAATTCATAATTCATAGATAGGATTATTTTTCTTTCTAGGAGGTTAAATGGTAAATGGTTGTTCTCAAAACCCAAAATGTATTCCAGTTCCCTGAAGCATGTTTAACTTGTTGCTCCTCTAGGTGGTAGATAAAGCAGTGCCTGCTCTAATAGACTTGGCAGAAATTTCAACTCTTGGTGATCACAAAAGGCTAGGGGATTCTATTGCTAGCGCCCTTCAAGATTGTGTCCAATTGCAAGACACGAAACATAACGCCATCAGCAACAATATAAAAGAACAAATTGTTGAACTTTTAAGTTCAAAACAGAGATTCAAATGGGAAAAGAACATGCCCAAGGAGGATCTCCATATAAAGCAGGCAGCTGCGCTGGTTGTCAAGCTGGAAGGCAATTCTTTATTCTCATCCGGAAATATAGCAGGAGCTGTATCAAAATACTCCGAAGCATTGGCATTATGTCCAATGAGATCCAAGAAAGAGAGAGTAGTGTTGTACAGCAATCGAGCTCAGTGTCATCTTTTACTCCAGCAACCATTGACTGCCATCAGTGATGCTACACGGGCATTATCCATTCACAATCCTCCTAACCGCCATGCCAAAAGTTTGTGGAGAAGAGCGCAAGCATATGATATGCTTGGTTTGGCAAAAGAGAGCCTATTAGATGCCATTCTTTTTATCAATGAATGCTCACAATCAAACGATCCTGACCTGACCATGAAGCAAAACAAGGTTCCAGATTATGCTGAAAGGCTAGTGAAGAAGCAAATGAGGGCTGCATGGTTATTCAGAGAAGCAGCTGTCAAACACGGGGGTGTTCGATGCGATGGTGATGGTGGAGATGTCTATGGACAAGAGGCTGATGACTCTGAGTGGGAGACGGCCAGTGAAAGTGATAATGGAAATGATGGAAGGGGAGAAGCTGACGACGCATATAGTGAGTGGAAAAATGACAGTGGCCAAAAAGAGAAGTATGATAAGGTTTTAATTAAAGGTAATGGATGTTTAATAACTTGCTTATTTATAAATTTGATGACACTAACTATTAAGAACAACAATGAATATGAATATGGCAAAGCATGAATTGAAGGAATAATTGTTTATTTTGGCTAATTCATCATATGACATCTTCTATTGTAGGACTTTGTTGAGTTCATTGTATACTCTTTTCCTATTTACGAAACTTTCATAATCCATTTCAAGTATCATGCATCTTTCTCTGTGTTTTACTCAATAAGCACCCATGGTTTGATGTTATCGTTAGAGATCATATTAAGTTACGTTGTTCAACATTTTGTTCCTCTCGATTGGAAGAAAGTAAATTCTGACTAGTTTATCTCTAATTTACATGTGTTCCTCCCTCATTTGGTGGCAATTTAGATGATGTATGTGTTCTTTTTTATTATTTCCAATTTGTTTCTGGGAAAATATATATTTGCATTTATACGTTGGGACTGATGTTTGATTTTTGGGTTTAACATGCCTTAAGAGCTAAATGCAATTCCCAAAAGAAAAACTATCATATTTCTTTCTTATTCATTCTTTTATAGTCTAGGAGAAATTTGGAAGATTGCTCCGTGGTTGCTTACATTGAATGACAATGTGGGTTCTTCCTAACACAACCCCTCTAGTCTTCCAGGATATGTGGCAGTTCCCTCTCAGCAGTGTAGCTGATCCGAGTCTGGCTCACTTTCAGAGGATCGTCATGAGGTTGACAAACCACAATAAAATTTTATCGACTATTTGTGGAGCCTTTAGTTTCATAAATATATGGGTTAAATGATTAGAAGAAGTTGACATTGCCTTTTTTTCATTCGCTTTGAACAATCAAATTTCCGTTTTTAATGCGACTAAGAAGTCTAGAAGGGAAAAAACAAAAGGAACATTTATGTGTCAAGAAGTATAGAAAAACAACGTTTTAATAGAAGAACATTCATGAAATAAGCTTCCACGGGACCCATAAGGGTAAAACGAATCGACAGTTGAACTCCATACAAAAGCTTGCCAGTAGGTGTGCTGTTTGGTATTTATGACAGGCATCACCACAGGATTTGCACTTGTTTTAGATATTCATCAGGAAGACATTCCATCAATGACTTTAGGTAGTATTATGGAGCCTGGAGGTAAACCCCTGCTCTTCTCTCCAATAATTTTCATCCATAAACATTCACCTTATTAGTTATTTCAGGCTTTGATGAACTTGGTGAATCTTTCCATGAAGTTAGATTCTCAAGTAAACCATTCAGTTTACTTTTCTTGTACATCAACTCTTTTGCCTATCCTTTCGCTATCTGGAGTCCTGCTTTATAATGATGAAGCCACAACCTGTTCTTTATCTGTTATGTTAATCAACAATAAAGCACATGTGCTCATGTTGGCAGAGAGCCAATGATCCCAAGTTGAACTTATGCCAGCCATTACCTTAAAAGTTTAGATCTTTTTTCAGAAGTTCATCTAGAGGACATTTAATCAATGAATGTAGATTGTATGGTGGAGGTAAAACCCTTCAACTAATTTTGCTCCAGAAACATCGTGTAACGTGTTTTAAAAATCTTGATAAATCTTTTCAAAGGCTTTGGTTGCCTAAGAATTAAATCTTCTGTTGTTTTCTTATGCTTTTTAAGATATACTTGACCTGTCATCTAACTAATAGGAGATACACTTCATACATGTGAAAGATATATCCTTTTTTTTAACTGTTGAAACATTGCAGTTTGCAAACAATCATCACATGTTCTCTCTCATATTATGCTCCTTCCCCACTTTTGAAACAAACATCTTTATTATGCTTCCACAGTCCGCACTCCTTATCCACAAGACTTGTATTACAAATTATGTAATGCTATTTCCAGTGCATTCAGCTTTTTGGCAAATTGCTGACATTCTGTTAAGTCTATTTCCAATGCTTTTCAATAAAACGTTTCAATCATGTATTTGTCTTGACCGTGTTCCATAGAGTCTCGTAACAGAGAAGGAGTGTACCTAACAAATTACTCAATAAACATAGAAACATGGTAGGTAGTATTTCTGTGGCATTTGGTACCTTGTGAGATTATGAAAGAAATTCCAAATGAGGCACAATTAGCATCTTTTGTGCTGGAAGATCTTTCTGGCATTGATTTTTTGTTTTGTTTTTAAAAGATGAATCATTATTTTATCTATAAAGTCATGATAATTTTGCTGTAGCACCCTTGCAGTTAAACTCACAGCTTAATGTTGCTGTGTGCGTGATACGATTTGTAGAATTTAACGAGAAGAAAAGAAATTTAAAAGTGGAAATTGATATTAAGATAGACGATCCCTTCTGGAGTGGATCTCTCCTAGCTTGAATTGATGGATCAAGCCTAATCCCCCAAATCCCTAACAGGAAAATACTCTCAGATGATCGTTCTTCGATAAAAAAAAACTAGGGCCGACTCGTAGGCTTTTAACCCCTCCTAATCCTGAAAATAAGTAAAAGACTAATTAGCCTCTAATGGCTAACACACCACTCGACTAATGAGCGAAAACTCTCTAATTGCTAAACACACAACTCACTAATGAGCAAAAGGACAAGTCACCCCCTTGGGTGCACGCCACTCCGCCTGGTGTAGACCCGGATCACATCATTACTCCCCCCAAAAAAATGAACCTTGTTCTCAAGGTTGCAGTCTGATGATGGCGTCCATCTTCTCTAATCTGAGTGTGGGCGTGGCTCTGCCTCGTCCCCACCTCCGTCAAGTATCACCACAAGATCTTCCTTTGCTGCCACCTCCAACTGCATGGCCCTCCCTGTGCAACGGTGTCCTGGTGTGAACCTCTCGTCACACTTGAAGCAAAGGCCTTTGGCCCTCCGCTCCCTCATCTCGGCCTCTGTCATGCCACGAGTCTGCCCTTCGGTCGTGTCTCCGTCGCATCCCCTTTGCCGTCGTCGGCGCCGGCGCCCCCACAGTGGTCTGGGTTGTCTCAGTAGGTGCTGGACTGCGGTATGTCGATCCTCCCCCGGCCCCCTAGACTTTCTCTCTTCAGCCAACCTGTCTTCCACTCTCCTGGCCACCCGTATCATGACAGTCAACCCCTGGGGGTCATTACTCCCAGCTCAGCTCTCACGGCTGGCTTCAGCCCCTTCAGAAAATTTCCCTCCATCGATTCCTCCGACACCCTCCACTCGGCTCGAGAGTGTCTCGAACTTCGTGATATAGTCACGCATGGTTTCATCCTGCCTAAAAGCGTATAACTGCACAAACAGCCCTCCCCCGTGGGTCTCCTGAAACCTTTCCATAAGGCACTCTGTCAGCTCCCTCCAAGTCCGTATAAGCCTCTGCTTCTGGGTCCACCGATACCACGCAAGAGTCTCACCCTCGAAGTTCAGTGCTACCGCCCTCAGTCTCTCCGCCTCAGTGAAGCCCGCGACCTCAAAGTACCTCTCTATCTGGTAAATCCATCCATCGGGGTCCTTTCCATCAAAAAGTGGCGTCTTCGACTTCCTCATCTCTGGGTTGGTGTCATCTCTTGGTGGCCCTTCCCTGTTTGCCGCCTGCCGCCTCTGGTAAGGGTGATACTCAGTCCTCCACTACCTCTCATCTTCCCTGGCCCTCTCATTGACGAGTGCACCTACATCGTCCCACTCGTCAACCTGCTCGCCGAAGTCCTTCACGCAGCCACCCTTCTTCGACGTCCCCAAAAGGAGGCGAAAATCCTCCCGCGGGTCCTAGGTGGGCCCTCCTGTCCTTGCCGCCTCTCGTCAGGGGTGGAAAACCCCCGCGCCCCCAGAAGGGGGGCGTTAGCCCTCGCCACCCCCAGTTGGGGGCGGCTGCCCTCCCGCGCCCCCAGGAGGGTGGCACTAGCCTTCGCCGCCCCAGGTTTGGGGCGGAACCCTCCTGGCGAACCCCCATGGGGTCTCCATCCTCCGTCGACCCCCGGGGGTCGGTTCCACTCCGGCGAACCCCTGGAGGGTTCGCCAGCCTTCGCCCCCCCTGCGGGGGGGCAGATCTCCCCCGGCGGCCCCAAAAGGGGGACGCCAGCCTTCGCCGCCCTCCTTCGGGGGCGGCTGACCACCTGCGGCCCCCTGGTGGGGCCGCCCGCCTATTCCCTGCCCCGCGCCGCCCCCCAGGTGGGGGAAAGCCCTCCGTCAAACTATATGGCTAGGGTCCGCCTTCCGCCGCCGCCATTTCCCGTGTTTGTTTGCGAGATCAGATCTGAAGATCCCGACGATTTTGGATCCGGATCTCGCTGAAAAAACTGTTGCTGCTGAATCATCTTCGCTACCTCGGCAAATCCCTCCTTCATCTCGCGCGAATGTCTCTCCGAGATCTGATGCATTTTCTCATCTATGGTCTCGCTCAGATCTGCCTTGATCTCGTCCTTCATATCCGTCATCTCCTTCCGCAACACTGAGATCTCCGCATCAAGTCGCTCCTCCAGAGTTTTCGTCACAGTCACTCGTGTGTTCGTCATAGAATCGATTGCTCTGATACCAAATTGATACGATTTGTAGAATTTAACGAGAATAAAAGAAATTTAAAAGTGGAAATTGATATTAAGATAGACGATCCCTTCTGGAGTGGATCTCTCCCTAGCTTGAATTGATGGATTAAGCCTAATCCCCCAAATCCCTAACAAGAAAATACTCTCAGATGATCGTTCTTCGATAAAAAAACTCGGGCCGGCTCGTAGGTTTTTAACCCCTCCTAATCATGAAAATATGTAAAAGACTAATTAGCCCTCTAATGGCTAAACACACCACTCGACTAATGAACGAAAACCCTCTAATTGCTAAACACACAACTTGCTAATGAGCAAAAGGATAAGTCACCCCCTTGGGTGCACGCCACTCCACCTGGTGTAGACCCGGATCACATCAGTACGTCATGAACATCAGTACCATTTGTATGATGCCCATGTGTCACAAAGCATAAAAGTTTGAAACATGGGATATTTGGCAATTTGAAAGCGAAGGTGAAAGAGTGAAGATGAAGTCACAACATAAAGAGAACATTAAGTAGATAGTGTTTGGAAAGTTTAAATAGGTAGTGTGAAAGTGATGCAGCATAGGCATTGTTAAGGCCAAAAATGGCTTTAACGGTATGTGGGCTGACGTAGACTTCTCCTGTTGAGGTGGAGCCTCGTCAGCTGCTTGCGTGGGACCCTGGTTAGTAGAACCGGGGTCGTTGATAGGCATGATTGGAGTGTGATGGTTGTTCGACCCACTGGATAGATCAAATCTTAAACGAACGACTATAGAGATACGACCTTTGTGTTGAGACACTCCACGAGCTTCCTGTATCACAAAGGAACGTTAGGGGGATCGGATCTGGGTCCTGATCTAAATCCCCTTCAATGCTTAAGTTAGTACGAGACTTGAGGGAGCGAGCTTGGAGCTGCCGAGATTGACCCACGAAGGCTCATCTCGAGTCAGGCCTCGCAAGCTATTAAGAGGAAGAAATATTAAGTGGAGTTTGGAATGTCAGAGTATCGAATCTCGTACCTCCCTTCTGTTAATCTCCAGTATATTTATAGACTTCTTCGGTCTCTTTAGTGACGTTGGGAGGATAAAGGTCACCAATTATGGTGCCATGATCCTCCACCCTTAATAGGAGTAACCGTCTCCCACGTCCCCACTATTTATGAGCTTCCTCCAATCCCTCTTTTGATGGGCGGAAGTGCAATGGTCGAATGACACGTGGGCTTTAATTGAGTTTGCTCCAGGTTTCTTTCGTGGGCTTTGTGGGCTTTGGTCGCTCGCTGAACGAGCCCCTCGAATGTCGGCACAATGATGCAACACTGGCCCCCCGTCGCTCGAGTTCAGACAGTTCACCTGATGGGGTCAAGCGGCGTTACATCTCATTAATGGGGCACGACAGTTAAGGAACTAATACTCGAGTTTTAGGTGCCAAAGCGCCTACTTTACTGATTTAGATGATGCGCCGGTTTGAAATCCAAGATACTAAGAGGTTCGGATCTCCGACATGTGTCTCAACACGATAAGATCGCTTTGTCTAAATAAGACGGTTTCGGAGGAAAAAGTTGAAATCATCGTCTTCGTCAATTCTAACTCAGATTTCCTTCTTTGAAAATGGCTTCATTATCTGTTCATGCCTCTGGTAGGAGCGCGGCTTCTATCGCGCAGAAGAGTAAGGAGGAAGCTGTTGTGCCCAGCTTGATCGCCAACCAAATCTCCAAAGTGGACGCGGACCAAATCCCTGAATTTCAGGAAAAATATGTCCGGCTCGACTACCAGATCCGATTGCCGGAGAGAGATGAACGGGTTCATCGCCCTGGCGATCGGGAGGCCGGGGTTTACGTCAAAGCCTTTCATTGAGGGCTTAGATTCTCCATGCATCCTTTCATGCGCTATTTGCTGAGTACGTTGAACCTTTCCATTTTGCCAACTGATGCCAAACGCCATAAGGGTATTGGTCGGTTTCATTGCTCTGTGCGTAATGAAAAAAGTTGAATCGGCGATGGGGTTGTTCAATTACTTTTTCTAGATTCATCCCCTCAAGAATCCGGGTTGGTATATGATAACAGCCCACCGAGGCAAGAAACTATTTGACGATCTCCCTTCCTCGAATTCAAATTGGAAAGACGAATTCGTGTTTGTGGTCTTTCACGGCGAGGCGAGCCTTTGCACTGAATGAGGTGTGCCTGATTTAGGTCCGGCCGAGGACAAGCCTTTATCCAAAGAGGAGAAGGAAGTCGACAATGCATTGTTGAATCTGCCAGAGAGGATAAGGAAAACGAAATGGTTGTGGTCCGACTCGGTGCTGTGCCGGACTGTATGGACGAACGGTCGATCCGACTTTGCCCATCAACCATTTGATCTTTGTCTAATTGAATTTTGTTTTTTCCCTGTAGGCTTGGTTAGTCTGGAGTACCAGGTGGACCTTGCATTGAGGGAGGGGGTCGAGATTTCTGTCAGAGAAGCTGAGGAGAGTATGTTATCTCCTCAAGTGCCCCTTCTGGAGGAAGGAGTGGCACAGACCTCTGAGGATTTTTCCATTGTCGTTCGTGGGGCTTCTCAGCTGGCTCGTCTCCAGCGGAAGAAAGAGAAAAAGCACCCCACCGAATTTGAGGTGGTTGCAGTTGAGGGAAAGAAAAGGAGGCGACAACTTCGCCTTAGTGACTCGGAGCTGTATGGGTCGAATGATGCCATGGGTCGGCCTGCGTCTTTGGATGCGAGTCAATTGCGTGACGAGGCCCATCTTCATGAGCAGGAACATGGAACTCCTTTAGAAGGAGATTTAGGGGAGTCCCCACCTCTTTCGGAGCCCATTCTGCATCATGATTTCTGGCCTTGGGGGCATGTTCCCTCCAGTGCATCTGGCTGAGGATATCCCCGAAGAATTTAGATCGCTTTTGCTAGAAAGTCGATCCCCGAGGCCCCATTTGATTGTCTCGTAGAGGAGCTCCTTCAGACGAAATTTCCGATCAAGAATCACAAACGGTGATCCTGTTCTTTTGAATTGCGGGACCGCCTCAAGGATCGCCGAAAATGTGACCCTTCCGCAGGATAGGGCCATCCTGGAGAGGGTCGATTACGAGAGGTTTACTTCAATTGCCGTCCATGCGAACGTTTAGGTAACTATTGCGCTAGTCTTCATTATGGATAAAGCAGGCATGTATGTGGACAGCTATGACTTGTATGTAGGCTCTTGTGGCTAATGCTGCGTTGCACCGACGCGCATCGGTGGTGGCCAACCACGAAGTCACATTGGGGGCAGTCAAACTGGCCGTCGAGAAATCTCAGGCGAAGATGGATAGCCTGGAGCTTTTGTGTAAATTGAGGTGGTCACGAGTGCTCGAACTTGAACTCGAGTTAAGTGAGTCTCATAAGAGAGAGGCTGCCCAAACTGCCTCGAGGGAGCAAGCGAACAAACGCTGCTGGGGGACAAGGCCAAGTGGGAAGTCAGATAGAACGAGCTCATTGCCCGACTTGATGACAACTTTCGGGGAGTTGGAACAGAGGACATCACGGAGAAGCCGGTTCAAGAATATAAGGATACATTGCCCGATTTTGATGAATTGCATACACAGGGGTACGAGCGGCGTCGGTCGGAAGTGAAGATCGATTCCCTGATATCGCCGTTGGGATTGACCAGATCCCCGTGGTTTTCTCGATCGTCGAAGGCGATGATTTAAGTCAAGACATGGCGGGGGCCGCTCCTGTTGGCAAAGTTATCACCACGACGGGTGAAGATGCGGATGTTGGTGCTTCGGGAGATCAAGAGCATGTTGCTTCGATTGAAGGAGAACAATGGCATCTTGATTCGCTGAGGGTTCTTAATGCTCTTCTTACCCCACCAAAATTTTCAGATGTATATGGGGCATTTGTCGTATAAATAATGATAATTTTGTAATGTAAGATAATGCCAAAAGGTCTACTTATATCTCTTTGTTTGTCATTATTCGAATTGGTGGTCGTATTGCCTGTTGGCCCCCCTTTCAACGGGTTAAGCCCTTGCTCAAGATAGCAGTGGCTGGGTCGTTGAATCATATCCAAGCTAGACCACTTCGTTCAGTTGCGAAGGGGTTAATCCCATCGTCTTACGGCTGACGACACGATAGAGTCGTTCAGTTGTGAAGGGGTTAATCTCATCGTCTTACGACTGACGACACTATATGGTCGTTCAGTTGCAAAGGGATGGCCCCTTCGTCTTGCGGTTGACGACACGACATGGTCGTTCAATTGCGAGGGAGTGGCCCTATTGTCTTACGACTGACGACACGACATGGTCGTTCAGTTACGAGGGGGTGGCCCTATCGTCTTACAACTAACGATACGATAGGGTCGTTCAGTTGCGAGGCGGTGGCCCCATTGTCTTACGGCTGACAACACAACACGATCGTTCAGTTGCGATGGGATGGCCCCATCATCTTACGGCTGACGACACGATATGGTCGTTCAGTTGCGAGGGGATAGCTCATTCGTCTTACGACCGACGATACGATAAGATCGTTCAGTTGTGATGGGGTGGCCCCATCGTCTTACGACCGACGACACGATATGATCGTTCGGTTGCAAGGGGTGGCCCCATCGTCTTACGGCTGACGACACGATCGGGTCGTTCGGTGCGAGGAGGTGGCCTCATCGTCTTACGGCTGACGACACGATATGGTCGTTCGGTTGGGATGGGGTGGCCCTTTCGTCTTATAGCTGATGACACAATATGGTCGTTCAGCTGCGAGGGGGTAGACCTTTCGTCTTACTACTGACGACATGATAGAGTCGTTCAGTTGTGATTGGATAGCCCCATCGTCTTACCCCTTCGTCTTACGACTGACGACACGATAGGGTTGTTCAGTCGTGAGCGGGTGGTCCCTTCGTCTTACGGCTGACGACACGATAGGATCGTTCAGTTGCAAGGGGGTGCCCCTTCGTCTTACGACTAACGACATGTGAGGGTCGTTCAGTTGCGAAGGGGTGTCCACTTCGTTTTACAGCTGACGACAAGAGAGGGTCTAAGTCTGCTTCTAACATGAATTGAGATGAGCACATTCGATTTTGATTTATGCTAAGGAGTACGCTTGGAGCGATTCTCTTATAATTCATGAATATTACAGTCAAATGAGACATTTTTGAAAAAAAGACAGACTTTATGAAATAAGTACTTTAACATGGAAGGAAAAAACGTAAAGGCATTTTGATATCGCTAGGAGCCGTCCGGTTCTTATTCGATTCTGGTGCAGAAACTTGCTAGTCAACCACTTTAGTAGAAGGTGACCCGGTCATTGGCCCTTTGCCTTTTGGTTTGGAGGCCCCTCCTTACCCAGCCGGTCGTCACCGGACCTTTTGGGATGACAACGCTTGACCAGCGCATCGATCTCATTCTTTAGTATCCAACAATCGTCGGTGTCGTGTCCGTAGTCGTTGTGGTACTTACAGAATTTGAGGTCAGCTCTCTTCTCATACCTGCTTTTCTTAACAGGTTCCTTGGCGAGCTCTTCTCGCGGAGCGTAAGTTAGGACTTCTCTCTTGGGGGCATTTGCTCTGGCAGTGCGTTCATTGCTCCGAGGGCTCCTTTCTATCCGTCGCTTATCCTGAGGCACTTGACGAGTGGTTCCTTGGGGCTGTTTTTCTCGCTTTATTTCTCTTCGACGAGTAGGAGTGTTGTTTTTCGCAGACTCAATTGCCTCTTCTGAGATTATGAACCGATCAGTTATGTTGTTCAGCTCCACCAGGTTATTCGGTGGATACTGGAGGAGGGCCCTCAAAAGGTGCTCGTCTCGGACTGCTGGGACAAAAGCTGTAATGACCGTTACGTCCGGGGTGTCCTCCACCTCTAGTCTTTCGTCGTTGAATCATCGGACGAGGGATCAGATCAACTCCTCTCTCTGCTTCAAAGAGAAAAGATGTGAAGATTTTCTTTTGGAGCGTCGTCCCGCAACGAATTGCCTGCAAAACCAGTCAGACAACTCGTCAAAAGATCCAATGCAGTCATCCGGCAGTCCGTTGTACCACCCGTCTGCCGCTTTGATGAGGGTGGTGAGGAAAGCTCGGCAAAGGTATGGTTCGTCTGCTCCGTGAAGTAGCACTACGTTTTGGTATATGCAGATGTGCTCCTAAGGATTACCCTTGCCATCGTATGTTAGCATGTGGGTATTTTAAACTTTGGGAGGAACAGAGCAGACGTAATGTTCTCCTTCAGCTGGGTCCATCGAATGGCAGGAAGGGTGAGTTGGGTTCACCCATCTCCGCCTTGCAGGTGAGTAGCACCGGAGGAACGGTTGGGGACTTCCTCTGCCTCCCTCCTATCGTTGTCGCCTGCAAAATTTGGGGGGTTAGGACCTTGGGTGACTTGATCGATTACCTGATCAAGGATGCTGCGGACGGTTCGTTCGTTGTTGGATGGACTAGGCCCTCCCTGATGCCCGAATGCATGGTTGTTGTTCCACATCTCCCTGTTCCGATGAGGTGTATGAGTGGTATTGAGCGGTGCATTCTTCTATCGATCTGCCCTTGGGTCTCTACGCTCCATATAAGGGATAATTTCCCTCGCAGATGTGGGGTTTGGAGGCGGTGGCAGCTCATTTGTTGGAGGTGGGCGTCCAAAGCGTTGCTGCACTGCGGCGGCTAGTGTCCCGATGCTCTTTTCGACTTTCTCGGTGAATTGTTCGAATTGTTGCTGAGAAACTTTAGACACTCTGGCCCCCTTTGATGAAGACGCGGATTCTGCAACGTCTTCGATTCGAACGCTGTTCGCGTTCTGGTTCTCACTTCGACCAGGATTTGGTCCGGGGTTGCTGGGTCCAGTCGACATTGCTGATGCTTCGGGATATCGACTGTTGGTTTTCCACAGATGACGCCAATTGTTAAGGCCAAAATGGCATTAACGGTATGTGTGCTGACGTGGACTTCTCCGGTTGAGATGGAGTCTCGTCAGCTGCTTGCGTGGGATCCTGGTTAGTAGAACCGGGGTCGTTGATAGGCAGGCTTGGAGTGTGATGGTCGTTCGACCCACTGGATAGATCAAATCTTGAACGAATGACTATAGAGATACGTCATTCTTGTTGAGACACTCCACGAGCTTCCTATATCACAAAGAAACGTTAGGGGGGTCGGATCTGGGTCCCGACCCAAATCCCCTTCGATGCTTAAGTTAGTACGGGACTTAAGGGAGCAAACTTGGAGCTGCCGAGATCGACCCACTGAGGCTCATCTCGAGTCAGGCCTCACAAGCTATTTAGAGGAAGAAATATTAAGTGGAGTATGGAATGTCAGAGTATTGAATCTCGTACCTCACTTCTGTTAATCTCCAGTATATTTATAGACTTCTCCGGTCTCTTCAGTGACGTTGGGATGATAACGGTCACCAATTATGACGCCATGATACTCCACCCTTAATAGGAGTAACCGTCTCCCACGTTCCCACTATTTATGAGCTTCCTCCAATCCCTCTTTCGATGGGCGGAAGTGTAACGGTCGAATGGCACGTGGGCTTTGACTGAGTTTGCTTCAGGTTTCTTTCGTGGGCTTTGTGGGCTTTAGTCGATCGCTGAACGAGCCCCTCGAATGTCGGCCCAATGATGCAACAAGTGTCATAGGACAACTTGCAACTTTCTGAAAGTGCTACTTTAGGCCTTTAGAGATAGAAAGTGGGAGATGAAACTGTGAAATTAATAAACAGTGGGATCCACATATTAGCCAATTTTCTCGTTTCTTGAAAGTGAATCACTTTAGTACATTTATGTACTCTTTCAAATTGCCACATTGTGAAACTAGACGCACAGTAGTTATGTTTTCATCTCTCAATTTTTGATTATTACTCTTGTGTAAGCTTCTTTGAACTTTGAACAGATAAAAGTCATACATACAGCGTAATGCATGCAGAGGATGATGCATAATTCGGTGTAACACTGTAGCAGTAAGGATATTATCCGATTCCATTCTCCACAAGGTATCTTTTAAAAGATTTTAATTGTGTAAGGTGATGTTTAGTTCCTTGAGGCAATGCTCTTTGGGAAAATTTTGCTACACTCTTCATGCTTAAACCAAATTTAGATGCTCATTTTGAACATCAATTTAATACTTCTCAAGGAGTTTTACATGCAAAAAGAAGCAACGATATAGTGTTTCAATGACAAAGTTCATACACGACCACGATGGTATGGTAATACATTGTTAAGAACACTAATAACAGCTTTTAGTTAACATCTCAGTGAACGCCTATGTGCTAGACGTCACTCTTTTGCTGGTTTTATCATTCATTCCTTTACTCAATTCCATTTTTAACTTTTTGTTGTAGAGCCTGTGTTATTATTATTATTATTGTTTAACCTTGAGTGTGTTATGTTGCACATAAACCCTGGTAAGGTCAATGATTTAGACGGTGACCTGCGCTTTACTATGCTGTGTGTTATGGGTGTCATACACCTTATTATATGTTTTAGTGCGCCGTCTTGTGTTGCAACATATGTTTCCCACACCTCCTTTTGTTTGACATTGTGATATAATACAATTGTTGGTCCCAAATTCATTAGATAATTTTTTTTGGTTTAAACTTTTAAGTGGTTCCTGATATAATATACGTAGAATGTTAGCATGTGTACAAGACAAAGTAACCAACCCTTGATTTTAGGGATGTAGAAAGTTCAGATATGGATTAGATATAGATTTTACCATATCCATATCCGATACAGTTTATCGGATTCGAAGACAGATACTAGTTTGCTGCATGAAAAATTTAGTGTCCACCTCAGATAAAAATGGATACGGCTGTGGTTAGGATATTGACTATCCGGTAAACACTGAAACGGATATGGATCGGATATTAACAATTACGATATCCGATGGAAATGGATATACATATTTAGAACAGATGTGGATGTAACACAGACCATGCGCACATCCATTACCAATGAATATTGATATAAACAGAACGTAAAGTCATCAATGCAAATCGATACAACAAACCAAATTTATTTCAGTGAATAAAATAATAAATAGTGAAAGATTAATGAGATTTCCTGTACATGTCATGCTGAAACTTTTAAAATAAAAACTTATATTTAGTTATGAACCAGACTCATAAAAATATTGATGTAGTACTTGTACTAAAATTTTAGTGGTTGAAAATCCTGATAATCAATATAAACAAAAGTTTATATAATTCTTACTTAAAGTGGTGTTTCGCTCAAAGAAATTCTTACCACTTCTCTTGTTAACACCAGAGTGTTGTGATAGTAACTTCACGAGTCTAGTATTTGCATAAGCAAATATTATAATATGAATTTTGCAAGAAGATTAGATGTTTTATCAAAAATATATATAATTAACAAAGTTGATAAGAACTTGACATTCAAATTGAGAAACTAAAGTAACCGAAGCACATTTTCATGGCTATAAATTATTACATCTAATGCCTATTATATGCTTCTATAATAATTCAATAGGAGCATCATAGTTTGTTAATAAGCATACACACACACACACATATACACACACCTTTATAATTTAATTTAAAATAGCAAAAAAGCCTAAAATGGACCTATAAATTTAATTTAATACCAAATAAGCATATGATTATCCAACAAAAGCATTTCAGCACAAATAGTCTTAAAATTCAATGAAAATGCATCACTAGAAAATTAAGACTAAAGTAAAAAATTTAGCAATCTCAGGTCCTTAATAGTAAGCTCCCTGCCCAGTTGGATAGAAAATAAATCCTTGTATACTAAATTGAAACTCATGTTGTTTCATTTGCTCAATCATGAAACCGCTGCATATAAATATTTATTATATATAAATTATTACATATTACGATAATAAAATGTTGAATAAATTGCTTGTGACTTACAACTTATAAAAAATATCTTATATTTCTACTTAAATTTGAGTGCCATTGAAGTCTTCTACCAAAGCATTCTCTAATAGATTAGCTAGAGAAGAGCCCAAACAGCAGAACAATCATCCAAGATGGATTTATGATGCGATCTTCACCAAGAAATAGAATAAAGGAAGAATTTTTATAGTAGAAAGATGAGAAAGATGAGATTTTTATTTATTGAAATGAGAATACAATGCTAAATTTGGCCACATTCGAGAGGTGGACCACTCTCCTAGCTTTGATTCGAGACAAAGCCTAAATCTCCCATTCGATCTCTCGGATCTAACAAATTCTTCTCCAAACTCAACATAATCCCTCACTCTTATCTATACCTTTATTTATAATAAAACCCTCATTAATTACCCTTCTTATTTAACAATTACCAAATAAAACCCTAACATTATTCTGTTATTAAACTATTACCATATAAGACCTTAAAATTACTCCACTGTAAATGGCATGATTCTCCATTAAATGACATTATTCTCTCATTACTTCGTTGCCAAATAAATCCGTGTCCCCATTCGACGCACCGTTCACATTCGATGCACCGTCCGCGTATGCCGAACCCATATCTGTATCATTACTCGGCACCCGAAAACCACATTGTCCTCAAGGTGGTGCATCCAGCCCATGGGTCGAGCTACTCCAAATGAACGTGCTCGTTTCCTCCAGGGTCAAAAGGCCACCTGAGGTCCTTGTCATCTCCCGCGAAGCCCAAATGGATGCCACCGTGATCATCGAACTCAGCAGAAGATCGGTCATGCCCAAAACATTGCATCTGAGACCTAGTAAGACCCCTAGCTGCAAAATGAGGCATGTGGGTCCACTGGAAAGTTGCCCGGTGGGCCTCAAGGCGGCTCGTCCGAAGCCGGGCGGCCTTCCTGGGGGCACCCGAAGCTGGGCGGCCCTCATTCGGGTCGTCTGAGGCCAGATGGTCCTCAGGTGGGCTGATTGTGTGTACGTTGGCCTTTGTTGACGTCAGATCTGCACCGGTCGCGTCATCGTCTTCAGATTTGTACATCCGTTCGCCTTCTTCTTCCGATATGACCTTTGTAATCTTCAGATCTTGGCTTTTGGGCTCCTTCTCGAATTGCTCTTTACCTCTCGGATGCAGATCTGTCAGCAAGATGACGTCTTTTACGCCGTTTTGGATCAACGTCATTGCCTTTTGCACTGGATCAGGATCAGAGTTGACGACGAAACCCAGATCTGAGCTGATGTCTTTGTTCTTCTCATGCTCTTCTTTCTCTACCTCATCCTCAGAGAAGTATCCATGAGACTTCATCAGATCGGAGTCCGCAGCTTCATCAAGACCCAATGATCTATAAGTTTGCTCCATGTAAAAGATGACATAAAAATTTCTCGGATCATCATCCAAGATTTTTGACCCCAAATCTATGCATTTCCAATAGAGTCCAAGCATCAGGTAACAACCCATCAAATTGGCTAAATAATGCAAGTGTTGAGCTTTTCCCTTGGCTGCGAAAATGCAATCGTAATAAGATTTAGCAATTTCAAATTGGCTAGCTGCAACATGAAATCTTCCATATCGAAAGAGTTCGTTCCCTTCTTGTCGCAGCGCCCGAGCTCTTTGTAGTCTTTCATTGAACACCCGACGAGCATCTATCATGGCCGTAGAATCGTCGCGATCTGATACCAATTGATGCGATCTTCACCAAGAAATAGAATACAAGAAGAGTTTTTATAGTGGAAAGATGAGAATGATGAGATTTTTATTTATAAAAACAAAATTACAAGATAAACTTGGCCACGTTCGAGAGGTGGACCACTCTCCTATCTTTGATTCGAGACAAAGTCTAACTCTCCCACTCGATCTCTCGGATCTAATAAATTCTTCTCCAGACTCAACATAATCCCCACCTCTCATCTACACCTTTATTTATAATAAAACCCTCACTAATTACCCTTCTTATTTAACAATTACCAAATAAAATTCTAACATTATTCTCCTGTTAAACTATTACCGTATAAGAACCATAAAATTACTCCACTTTAAATGTCATTATTCTCTCATTACTTCATTGCCAAATAAATCCGTGTCCCCATTCGACGCACCGTCCGCATTCGATGCACCGTCCACGTACGCCGAACCCATATCTGCATCAATTTAACTAGTGCCACACATAAAAATATTTGGCAAAAAAATTCATTTATATTTAATAACAGAATACTATCACTTTAAATTATAATTAATTTGCATCTCATTTTTCAACCAATCTTGTGTATAGATTATATATTCCACTATTTCCTCAGCAAGCTTATTTCGTTATTCATCAACAACTCATCATCCATTACTGAATGCGGATTTAGATGCTACTGTTGAGACTAGTATTGTCAATATGTCACGTGCATCATGGTTAAAATTAGATAATTTGCTTCATTCAGTTTCAACCGGCTCAATATACTCTATGTGTGCTTATGTCTCTCTTCAATTGGTAAAACATTCTCTTCTGCGTGGTGATCTAAATATTTCTTCGTCGTTCAAGTCGGATTTTTTCTTTCATAAATTTAGCAAATTTCTACTTTCTTGTTCCCACGGTTGTCACCTTGCATGAAATTTGCATGCTTGAACTTTAGAATTACCAAGTCAAATTGATGCCCACTTTACTCAGCATAAAGTTTCTGAATAGTGTCACAAATATATTGAATTCAATTGATGGTATCTACTTCCCAGTACAACTCTTAAAATATTTTTCCAAATATTCCAATTTGAAACGAGGATACAAGAAAGAGGCAATATCTAATAGTTTATTATATTTCTCCCAATCCTTATTGAACTTCTCTTGGGGTGCTTTGGTCATGAAAACAATGGCAACATTCGTGTTTTTGTCCATCCGATAACTTGCTGTTGGATTTTATAAAAATTCCGAGAAGAAAAATTAGATGTATGAAACTTTGTTCCTGATAAGAGTCGGGCTGAATCAAAGAAACTTTTAGGCAATCAAATTGTTCTTTAGCATGTTCAGATTTCAAGGCAGATTTAAACATTAAAAATGTCGTGTTCCATCTTGTTGCAACGTCATAAAGGAGATGTTTTGAAACATTAAACGCAAGATGGCTTGCCACATTTTCAAACTTCTGAAGATGCTGTGGTGAACTTAACTTGATATTGCCTGAATATGTTTAACCACAATATCAATCTTCTTGATTCAAGCTTGCACAACCAGGTTAATAACATGTGTGGCACATCGTACGTGAAAATAATTGCCATATTTAATAGAAACTTGAAGATATGACTTTTGATAAACATTACAGCAACACCATTAGCACTTTCATTGTCAACAATGAGAGAGAATACCTTTTTTCAACATTGCACCAAACTGTAAGTGACATACTCTGATAACTTTTTACATTTACATTGTCCTTCTATGTGCACAACGTTAACAAGTTTCTTTCTCAACATCCACTCTCCATCAATAAAATGAGCAGTCAAACATAATGAGATTTATTTTGACATGATATCCATTTATCACTGGTAAAGCATATCCTTGATGAATACTTGGAAATAGAATAATGTATAAAAGGTGGCACATCACCTCATCTAATAGATCAGGTGCCAAGACACATAAAGTTGGAAAGTACAAGTCCATATACTTTCTGTGGGGGCTGTCTTTTTGTGTCTTGCACCTGATCTAGATCAGGTGGCACCTGATCTAGATCAGGTGGCACCTGATCTAGATCAGGTGGCACCTGATCTACATGAATCACATTTGGAAAACAAGTCATAAAGTTTTCTTTTCAACATTATAAAGTTCCTCATATATATTTTTGAATACTACGACACTTAATTTGAAATTACAGACACAAGGAGTGGATGAAATCTCAAAATTCTTCATGTTCCATAATTGAAAAATGATAATTATGCAAAATTATCATACAATTAAGCTGTAAATGACTTACTTTCTCATTATATTCACAAGTAACCCGTGCACAAAATTGGTCTTCTTTCTTTATGATTGACTGCAATAGTTTTGGTTTGATATCCTAATGTTGTTTCTCGGGACATGTATTCAAGTGATTACTCAAGTGTGTTGTGTTTTTTTACCCCATAATGTAAATCTTATGGTGCAATGACCGCAATGCACAAATGGCATCAGTACCTCTTTTCTGTCAATTATTTCTTGTTCTTTCTTTTTTTCTTTTTTTCTGTAAAATTCTTCCACGCATTCGAAGTTAATTTCGTTGATTTAGTTATCGTTGCATCTGCATTAACTACTTGTTAAGAAATATTCATGTCACCAGAGTCGTTAAGTAGAGGGGTTAATGCGCCTTTCATTTCCTGTATTAAAATTTATTAGGAAAAATAATGTATTATAATCAAAAGAAAATAAAGAAACATAGTTTATTGAATAAATAATTATAATATTCTATGTCTGTACATACATTCATACACATACAATGTATACACACACGTGTGAACACACACAAATCTATATAAATAAATTCACACACACATGTATGTATATGTATGCATGTTTGTGTGTATGTGTGTGTGAATACAAATAATCTCTTTGAATTAAAAAGAGAGGGTTGAAACCATTTAATAAATTATTCGAATTTACCATCTTTAAATAAAAAATAAAA
Source organism: Scilla litardierei (assembly GCA_030789695.1). Classification (NCBI taxonomy): domain Eukaryota; kingdom Viridiplantae; phylum Streptophyta; class Magnoliopsida; order Asparagales; family Asparagaceae; genus Scilla; species Scilla litardierei. Next base: position 4,959,509 of record CM061131.1, read on the forward strand.
TACCTTCTGTCATGATCTTGTTCGCTGATGCTTTCCAATGCAAGTAAATATCTGCAAGTTTAATTACACACACAAATCAAAATGATGGTTGATGAAAGGTAGGGTTATTGAAAAATACAGAGGAAGTGTTGATTAAGATTAGGGTTTGAGAGAGAGAGAGAGAGTGTGTGTTGAGATAGCATCTCTTCCGGTTGATCCTCCAGTTGCTCCTCTGCTGGCTCCTCCACTAGGTCCTCCTCCTGTCGCTTCGCTCGCCGCCCATTGGCTCACTACGAGTTCAACGTTACAAGAATTGGGAAAGAAAAACAACAAGAAAACAAGTTAAGGAAAATGCAATGAAAATTGGTGGAATTGTGAGATTGATTTTATTCATCCAAATTGAGCGATGATTACAGACTGGAATCCTTCTATCTTTTATACACTTCAGCCCCCCCCCCTAACTAACTCTAATAGAATTAGTTACAACAACCAGCGGATTCCAGCTCTTACTCTGAACCCATAGCTTCTTCCGCGACTGGAGGTTAAGGATGAATAGAGGAATTCAAACGGTTATGAAATCAACTAACCATGGGCCCATTGATGACCTGTAACCAATGCATGTGATTCCTTCATTTAAGAATTGGATGGCTCAGCTTATTTCGTAAACAAACGAATGTGATCCTTTGATCACAGATCCGGCGGCTCACATTCAATTCCAGCGACTATCTTCTCCTCCGAACTCCCTCCTCTTCGTAGCTCCCCTGAAGCCCTCAACTCCGCCAGCTCCACCCCCTTTTCCAGTTTCGCTGCCACCCTCAGCTCCGTCGGAACCCTTACAATACCTCTCCCATTTTTCGACCTTGCCTTAAGGTTGAATGTGGGAAATCGCTTAACGAGATCCCAATAATTCTCCCAAGTCGTTTCATCATATCTCTCTGTTTCCACTTGATCAACACTTGCGAAACAAATGCATTTCTCAGTCGAACTGTCCTACGATCCACAATCGACTCTGGTTCATCCACAATCTCCTCCATATAGCTTGGTTGATCATTTTGGACCACTGCATGACTCCCCAACTTCCTTTTTATTTGTGAAACATGGAAAACATGGTGAATCCGAGAAGTCGCCGGTATTTCCAGCTTATACGCCACCTTCCTTTCTCTCTTCAGTACTTTATAAGGACCGTAATACTTGGGTGACAACTTATGATGTTTCCTCATAGATGCGGAGACTTGTCTGTAAGGTTGCAGACGCAGATATACCCAATCCCCCTCCTCAAACTCCCGCTCTCTTCAAATCAGCATATTTCTTCATGCGATCTTTAGCTTTCTTGAGGTTATCCTTCAGAAGCTGTAGAATCACCTCCCTGGAGAATAACTCCTCATCCACAGTGTGTACTTTGGAAGTATGCGGAACATAGCTTAGTAAGTTTGGTGGTTTTCTCCCATAGCTTCAAATGGGGTCATTTGTGTTGGAGCCTTCCATGTAGTGTTGAACCAATATTCAGCCAGGGCTAACCACTTAGGCCACTCCTTAGGTTGATGACTACAAAAACATCTCAAATAACATTCCAGGTTCCTGTTGGTTATCTCAGTTTGCCCATCAGTTTGTGGATGGTATGCTGAACTGAAGGCCAAAGTAGATCCCTGCAGTGTAAACAGCTCCCTCCAAAACACACAGGTGAAAATTGGATCTCTATCACACGCAATCGACTTCGGCAGACCATGTAGTTTAAACACCCCCATCAAAAAATACCTGAGCTATTGTTTTGGCTGAAAATGGATATTTTATTCCAAAGAAATGTGCCTACTTTGTAAATCTATCCACCACCTCAAAAATAGCTCCCACATCTCCATAAAGAGGTAAACCCACTATGAAGTTCATAGAAATATCTTCACATACCTGATCAGGGGTTGGCAATGGTTGTAGCAATCCTGGAGATGCCACATTTTCAGACTTACTGCGATGGCATGTGTCACACTCCCTAATAAACTTCTTCACAGCAGCCTTCATTCCCTTCCAAAAGAAGACCCCCTTCAATCTGTGCAGGGTCCTGACAGCATCTGAATGTCCGCCCATGAGAGAACTATGATACTCAGCCAGTAGAACTTTGATCACCTCATGGTTGCTGGGGTTCACCAATATTTTGTTCTTGTAATATAAAACTCCATCCACCTTCTTCAAATGGTTAACTTCTTCTCCAGGTTCCTGCAATGTCTGCTACAACTCATGAAAAAATGAATCCTGGAGCACCATATCCTTAACCCCTTGCAACCAAGCACTCTGGACCACGGATACAGGACACAAGGTAAAATAGTCTTCTTGTACAAACTCCTTCCCTTCTGGTTCTCTTGACAAGGCATCATCAGCTGCATTGACTCTTCCAGGTTTGTACTCAACCTTGTAATCAAACTGATGTAGTTTCACCAACCATTTACTTTGTATTCCATGTTGCAAACGTTTCCCTAGCAAGTGACTCAGGCTCCTATGGTTTGTACGTATGACAAACCTCCTTCCAATAAGGTAATGACTCCACTTCTTAGCTGCTATAATCAGTGCCATCAACTCCTTCTCATAAGTAGAGAGTAATAAATTTCTTCCTTTCAACTTTGAACTCAGATAAGCCAAATGCATGCCCTCTTGCATCAAAAAAGCACCAATGCCCTGCCCAGAGGCATCACACTCCACAACAAACTAATTTGTAAAATCTGATAAAGCTAACACATGAGCAGTTACTAAGGCCTCCTTCAACCTCTGAAAGCCAACCTTGCTTCCCCAGTCCATGAAACCCCCCCTTCAACATATTAGTTAAAGGGGCATCTATACAACCAAAGCCCTTAACAAACTTTCGGTAATATCCAGCTAAACCTAGAAACCCCCTTAAAGCCTACACAGTTTTGGGTTCACTCCAAGCTACTACAGCTTCCACCTTATTAGGGTCAGCAGCAACACCCTCTCCCGCAATGACATGACCCAAGTAATCCACAGAATTTTGTCCAAATTGACATTTGGACAATTTAACAAACAATTGGCGTGTTACTAAAATCTTAAAGACTTGCTCCAGATGTTCCAGGTGGGAAGGAAAATCAGTGTTGTAAATTAGAATGTCATTAAAGAAGACTAATACAAACTTCCTTAAGACTGATCTGAAAATGTGGTTCATCAAATATTGGAAGGTCGATGGCGCATTAGTAAGCCCAAATGGCATCACAACAAATTCGTAGTGGCCGTCGTGGGTTCTAAATGCCGTTTTATAAATGTCATCTTCTTTTACCCTTATCTGATGATGATAGCCGGACCTGAGGTCCAATTTGGAGAAGACAGTTGCCCCGTGCAAGTCATCCATTAGCTCATCGATTATGGCAATAGGAAATTTGTCCTTCACTGCTTGTTGATTCAGAGATCTATAGTCGACACACATTCTCCAAGATCCATCTGACTTCTTCACCATAACCACAGGAGATCCATAAGGACTGGTGTTATGGCGTATGACTCCCGAGCTTAGCATCTCTGCTACTTGCTTCTCAATTTCTCCTTTTAAGAAGTGAGCATGCTTATAGGGCCAAATACACACTGGCTTTGCTCCTTGTTCTAGGGGTATATGATGATCACAATATCTTTGTGGGATGGGGAGCTCCTTGGGGTCCTCAAAGAGTGAAGAGTACCTTCTAATCAATGTCTTCAGATCCTGGGGGAATCTTGCATACTTTGCGATCCACACTCCACATGAGTAGTTGACATGGACAATGGTCTCAGCTGAATCAAGTAACCACTTCCCTCCTGCTTCAGAGACTTGAGCATCTGCTTCTCATTGGCTAACTGAGAACCTCCCCGCGTCCCGTGCTATAAGCACTCCTTGCCCTGATAGTTGAAATTCATTTGTAGTTTCCTGAAATTCATCACAATATCATCAAGTTGTTCCAACCAATGAGCCCCCAAAACAATCTGATTCCCCTCCATAGGCAACAAGAGTAGGTCAAGAGGAATAATGATCCACTGGCACTTAAGCATCACTCCTTTGCACATTCCTGCACCTTCCAGTTTGTCTCCATTAGCCACCATAACCTTGAAACTCTTAGAATTCTCAATCTCCAGACTCAAGGCATTTGCTAACTTAGGGTGAATAAAACTATGGGTTGAACCCGAGTCCACCAAGACTTGAACACTTTGCCCCTTGATGCTCCCTTCCATTCGTAGCGTGTGGGCTGCGGGAATGCCACACATAGCTTGCAAAGAAATAGCAGCTGGATCTTCAATTTTCTCCTCTACCTGCTCTTGCCACGACATCTTATGAGCACCCATATCACCTTCCTCCTGAAGTTCACCATTCTGATCATCAACCTCCCACACTCCCTCAATACTGAACAGCTTCTTGCATCTATGATCCCTGCTCCACTTCTCATCACTAGCAAAGCATATATGATTCTTACGTTTGTATTGGATCTCCTCTGGTGTCAACCTCCTAGAAATTGGGGTTTGAAAAGTGGTCTTGCCAATATTATTCCCAGATATGGGAGTGCTGCTCGTGGTCTTGGCCCGTGTCACAACTCCTGCAAGTGCTCGATTTGATCTCCTCGCATTAAGAAACTTTTCTTCAAAATTCTTGGCAAGGCGAATAGCTTTCCAAAGATCCGAGGGTTCTGCTGCCGATACGTCATACCTTATTTCATCCAAGGCCACCAACAAACTTGTCGAGGATATATTGCAGAGGTAATTTGTCCAAGAACCCCATTACCTTTTTCAATTTTCTCAAGTATTCACACACCGAACCCTCCTGCTTCAAAAACGAAAATACTTGGAATGGCTTCTCCATCTCCGGGGGTCCAAAGCGAGCTAAAATCTCCTTGAAAGTGTTCCAAGAATAGAACCCTTCCACATTGATCCTTGCCCAATCGTACCACTGAAGAGCTTCTTCTTTCAAATAAATTCCACAGATTTTCACACGTGCATTTCTATCTGTCCCATAGTAATCAAATATCCGTAACACTTGATTCACCCAGGGAATCACCTCATCTCCCCCTTTGAATATTGAAATTCTGGCCTCAAACCTTTATGGTACCCTTCTCTCGTTCCGAATTGTTCCCCGCGCTTATCTCCGAAACGATTCTCCTCATGGGAAATATATCGAACACCTTCCATTTGAAACGGTTGACCACCTCCCTGGGAAAGACAGGCTAAAGGCTAAAGAATTCCTGTTGAGTTCATCAATCTTACTTGTTGAGTTCATCAATCTTACTTGTAACATCCTGGAATTGAGCATTGATGTATGCCATTTGCTGATGCAGCTGCTGCCGTAGGACTTCCCACCTTTGATCGACTTTATGTTGTATGGACTTCTGTTGTTCTTCCAGCTTCTTAAACCTCTCCGTCCAAGAATCTTCATCCATGGTGTTCCCTTCAGTATTTGACTCCTCCCGATGGCTCAACCTGGAGGCTCTGATACCAATTGTTGAGATAGCATCTCCTCCGGTTGATCCTCCAGTTGCTCCTCCGCTAGGTCCTCCTGTCGCTTCGCTCGCCGACCATTGGCTCACAACTAGTTCACCGTTACAAGAATTGGGAAAGAAAAACAACAAGAAAACAAGTTGAGGAAAATGCAATGGAAATTGGTGGAACTGTGAGATTGATTTTATTCATCCAAATTGAGCGATGATTACAGACTGGAATCCTTCTCTTTTATACACTTCAGACCCCCAACTAACTCTAACAGAATTAGTTACAACCAACAGATTCCAGCTCTTACTCTGAACCCATAGCTTCTTCCACGAGCTGGAGGTTAGGGATGTATAGAGGAATTCAAACGGTTATGAAATCAACTAACCGTGGGCCCCTTGATGACCTGTAACCAATGCATGGGATTCCTTCACTTAAGAATTGGATGGCTCAGATTATTTCGGAGACAAACGAATGTGATGCTTTGATCACAGATCCGGCGGCTCACGTTCAATTCCAATGGCCATCTTCTCCTCCGAACTCCCTCCTCTTCGTAGCTCCCATGAACCCCTTAACTCCGCCAGCTCCGCCTCCTTTTCCAGTTTCGCTGCCACCCTCAGCTCCGCCAAAACCCTTACACACACACACAGAGAGAGAGAGAGAGAGAGAGAGAGAGAGACCTTTAAGGTGATCTTAGGAATTGATTTCTCTCCTGGTATCTTTATAGCTGCGTGCGTGGGGATGGAATTGAGGAGAAGAATTATGATCTGTTTTTTTCCAAAGGAGAACACACGCAATGCCACGTGCATACAACAAGATGTTAATTTGAGAAAATTACATAGTGAACTATGATTGATTAATTACTTAGTTATTGGGTTAAGGGTCAGGTCAATATCCTTTTGTATACCCTACATACATATACATAATTACCTTGTTACTTGTTTGTATAATATAGGTTGACGGTAGCTATGGGTATCTGTATCCGAATCCGAATTTCAAAAATAAATCCATAGTCGTTTCCGTATCCGAAACTAATTAGGATTTGATATTTGAATCCAGATCCGAAGCCGCTTGGATATGGGATTTCACTCCACATATCCGTATTCAGGCGGGTATGCAGGGGCGGAACTACCCCTTAGGTTTTTGGGGCACGAGCCCCCACCAAAATTTGAGAAAACATATATGTAAGTATGTATGGGGGGGGTGTGTAAGTATATATATGAATTAGGCCCCCACTAAAATATACATGTATTGGGACCCCACTAAGCTAAAGGTCTAGTTCCGCCGCTACGGGTATGGACACAGATATTATTTGGATTATGTGAATCCCTTTACATCCCTACTTGATGCGGAGGTTTTGGATTTAAAAGGTTATTTAGGTGGTATTATGGTGTGTAATATTTCTCCAAGGTTCGAAGGTGTTGTATTATATATTAAAGTGGTTCAACATTTAATTTTGTGACTTTAATTTGATTGATATATTAATGTATATAATTTTAAGTGATCAGAGTCCGAGCCCACATAATGATAACAGTTAGGTTTTACTGAAGAATAGGAGAATGGGGGTAAAGTGGTCATATTATGCAACTTTTTATCCCTGAATTATCTGCAAGCAGACATGAGAAACCATTCAAATTGCAGATCCATCAAGGTGTGTGTTATATCTAGCAGATTGTCTGGTCGTGACTTATTAGCTTAAGCATTTTGGGCATAGTTGTTAAATATACACTCTAATTTCCAGTCCGCTGTTCATGATCTTAAGCGTTTTGCACAAAGTCATCACCAACAGGCCATCAAAGCTTTTGGCTTCATAGTATGCCATAAAAGTTTATTGATAAAAAAACTGCCATCATGTTTGTGATCTTCCACGTGTAAAACGATGGTGTTCCCTTTCTTGTATGGGTTATAATTTGTTCATCCGCTGCAAGCTATAGCCTGCCATAAAAGTTTTTTTAAAAACTGTTATCCATGTGTAAAACGACGTTGTTCCCTTGCCAGTCTCTGTATGGGTTATAACTTGTTTATCCACCACTTGTGGCTTGAGCGTTTAGTATAAACTGGTTGCTAACTACTTTCATTTGTATTTAGCTCTTTTCTCTGTTCATCCAAATTCAATGTGTATAGCACTGAGATTCTTTGGCGTTTCATTATACATATGCAATACCCTTTTTTGGTCTTTCATCGACTTGCTCACTTGATGAAACTGATCCCCGCTCCCAATCAATATATATTTCTAGCAGTTCAGATGAAAATGACACAACTAGATTAACAACTTATCATGTGGTCTGATCTCCATGCCCATGCAGGAATGTCAAAGTTTCTAGTTTCACAATGAAAAGAGATTAATTTATCATGCTTGAGATGCCATTAAATTACCTGAGGCCTTGTTGTTATGAAACTTTGTATTTTGATCGATTGATACAAAAAATATTATTCTGTTTATATGTTTCCTTCTTTAGTACTCAATCCTGTTCTGCACTTTTGGAACAGATAAATTGTCATTGTGATACTTGCCAAAGATGACGCATGGTGTTCAAGAGGACGGGCATAAATGAGCTGAAAGTTGATATTAGTCCATCCATCTGGAGGCAGTTTCTTGAGAATCTGACAGCAATGTATGGTGTTCAGTTCTGACGCAAAGCTCAACTGATGAATCAGCTGGGAGTTGTGTTTGGCTCGAAATGTTTTTCCCCCCTTGTCTGGTAATGCGATTGTTTATCTCTAGAAAACAATTCACAACAAGAACGTAGACCATATTGGTTTGCTGATGAGTTCCGAAGGAGCTGGAGTGGTATTGTAAGATTTTGTTCATAGTACATTTGAAACGCTGCTCTGTGAATGCCCATTGTGTTAAGAAAGTCTTATGTTTTTGTGAATTTACCTTGCCCCTTCATTTTTCTGTTTTTGGATCATATTTGGCATCTCAAAAAACAGGTGGTTTTGAGTGTACTTACTGATGTTTTAAGCACATCAAACTTAATATCAATAATTTTTGTTTTTTTAGAGACTCATAGATTCGTTTTCGCTTATGTTCCTTTTTCTGAACTTTATATCAATATCTATTTAAGCTGCATATTCATCTTCCTTTCTTCTTTTGAACTTTCTGAAGATGCATTCCATCAGAATAGGGCAGAAACGGCGAACGGCTTTTTGAACTTTCTGCCCTTCATCAAATGAAACCAATCTCTGATCTAATAATAATCCTCAGCTCAGCATATTGTCTCTGTGGATGTTGATTGAGTCTGAATTGATTCATGTACATGGCCATGTTATGCTATTAGTGTGTTGCCTTGTAATATTTATCCAGCATTTGTATAACTCACAACTGAGCAATATTTTAGGTTATTGAGCAGTAGTGCAATATAGCTATAAGATCATCTTTTGCTCTGAAGTGCAATATTTTAGAAAGATATACACCCTTGTTCATGGTAATTTGGTTCCCTACTTACATGACTATATTTATTCATGATATGACTTCTACCTAGAATATCTAATTATTGATCTTGGCAAGTGTACTGTGGGGCGAGGGTCCCAACATGAGCCAATGGTTATAGTTGGCATTCTTAGTGCAGAGCTTGGGGGGTGTTCCCCTGTCATTTCTTTGCTCAAGCATAAACAACTGTGTTCTTCATAGTTGCCCACATGCTGAACAAAATGTCTAGATCCACTCATTTTTTTTAAAGTAATGAAGATTGGGGGATTTGTATGTAGAAAGTTGGTGACTCACCAAAGATCCTTGAGGATCCAAATCTATCTAAAGATCAAATCTAAGAGGTGGCTTATGTTTGATATAATCTCTTGGTTTGATGTCCTTGTGCAAAGGATCATGGTTGACAGCCTGCCAACCAAGTTTTAAAAGAGCAAGATGGGCATAAAGCATGGTAGAAGATGATGATATGAAGACGTTACGTTGTAACTAGACTGTTGCCTTTACAACCAATCCTAACCAGAAGTTAAAAGGGGACGACAAACAATTATTTCTACTCATATTTATTTGCGGCCAGAAAACATGCAACATCATAAGAGTCCAATGGTTCAACAAACAATTTTCATGTTCAAATGGTAGCAAAAGAAATCCAAGGTCTATACATAGGATTAGATCTTTGTCATCATTTTTACCGTAAGCCTTTTTTTCTTGTGGAAACGGTGTTCCCAATGAACATGTAACTAAATGGAGGATTTTATTGAACAAATACTACATAAAAGTAATGGAATTTCATGGTAGATAGTGAGGAATTACTATACCAGATTCTTGGCGAAGAGCCCATGACATCCCTCACAGAAAGAAAATAATTTACCGCTTGACTTAAGCTTAGTTTGCATGTTTATTTTTTCTGCTATTATTTGGCATCTCAAAAAGAAACCCAAAATCTCACCACACCCCCTCCCCCCCAAAAAAAATTTAAAATAAAACAAAAATAAAAATAAAAATTAAAATTAAAAATTAAAAAACACAATTTCAAATAACACCCCAAGCCCCTTTATCCCCTCCCCCCCCAACGAAATAAAAAACACAATTTCAAATAACATCCCAAGCCACATCTTTATCCCCTTTTACCCCCGAAGATACCGACACAGCCCCACAGTTCTCACTCCTTTTCGGTTGCGCGCGGCACTGTATCCTGTTCGTGGGGTTTTTTTGGCGCCGTGCATTGTGTACATGGTTTATTTCTACTTCATGTATATTCTAAATGGTAATTTCAATCTCATCAAATATTGAGTGTTTGCAAAGCTCCTAGCCCCAACATGAGCCACTGGTTATAATTGCCATTCTTAGTGCAAAGCTTTGGGTGTTCCCCTGTCATCTCTTTGCTCAAGTATAAACAATTGTGTTCTTCATAGTTGCCCAAAATGTCTATATCCACTCGTTTTTTGGGGATCTTTATGTAGAAAGTTGGTGACTCACCCAAGATCCTTGAGGATCCAAATCTATCTAAAGAGCAAATCTAAGATGGGGGCTTATTTTTGATATAATCCCTTGGCTTGCTGTCCTTGTGCAAAGGATCATGGTTGACAGCCAGCCAGCCAAGTTTAGACAATGACAAACCATTATTATGCTTGAAATAGCAAGCAACGAAGGTTGTGAGCCATCTCTCTCTCTCTCTCTCTCAAAAGAAAGGTGAAGCCAACCAGCATGGTGAAATTGACATACCTTGAGATATGATTAACTATGTTCTGTATATCACCAGCCACAATTTATTAGCCATATCATGTAGCCTACAAATCTCGGATTTGATTAATTATTCAATCCAAGCACAAGTTGTATCTTGGCCATGCACCAACAGTGTCACACCAACGATGACTAGATTTGCCACAAAGAGGAGGCACCAAGAGATCCCATTTCCTACTTAATTTCCTACCAAGAGTCAAATGCTGTGGCCACTACCATCTCAACAGCATTGGCCACCTTGAAGCAAACCTCGCCCAGTAACCTCAATACATTGCCCCTAACCAAACACCCCCCTTTCATATGTGGCCCTTGGAGATTGACAATGGCTCCTTTTTTCATATGCTTCAAGATCTCCCCAATCTTACAAAAAGCATCCCATATCTATCTAGACTTGAGTGCACATTCTTTTCCTTTGGCCCCACAAACCCTATCTATATATATGGCGCTCCTCACCAAAGCCCTCTCAACCAAATCCTAATTCACTACCATTTCCCAAGCCTTCCAACCATCAACATGGCTCACCTTCAGTGTGATGTAAACATCATTAGGCTCGCAAACCTCGACGCTGATCTTCCCTCCTCGGGCAAGCTCTTCGTAAGATACTACGTCTACGCCGGGGGGAAGAGACGTATTCGGGTCGACACAAGGGAGGTTCAATGCGCGGGAGACGTGTGTTGGGATGAGAAGGTCTCTATGGGGTGCTCGGTAGCCTCGACTTCCATGAAGGAGGCGATATGCGGACACAACGTGGTGTTCGAGCTGAGGTGGAGGAGAGCCAGGACGGTGTTCGGCGTGAAGGCCGAGTCTAGGCTCCTGGGGAGGGCCGAGGCCTCCTGGAAGGATGCGTTGGCGTCTAATGGCATGTCAGTTGAGAAACGGGTCAGTTTCGCTATGAAGAGGCCGGCGGGGGAGGGACTGAAGCCACCTGCGCTTGTGTTGGGGATGGGGATTAGGGTGAGTGAGTTGCAAGGGAGGGAGAAGAGGAGAGGAGAGCATGAGAGGGGGTGGAGGAGTGAGTGTGGGTGTGAGAGTTGTGGGTGGATTGGGAGTGAGGAGGACATGTTTGTAGCTTCAAATGCTGCTTCAATGATGAATGCATGGTAGTAATTAGTCAGTGGTCCTCAATTTTGTGTGTGGTACATGTACATGGAAATAGGAGAGTGGGTGAATGTGATTTGCATGAGAGTTGATAGAAACTGTGCCTTCATGGCTTGAAATGTTGAAGTTTTGTATCAGATTCTCATGATCAATTGGGACTAATGTCCTGTTAAATTGAAATTTGTTATATGCTACTATGTTCAACTGTATCAAATTCTCATGATCAACTGGGAAGGTGTAATTATTAGCCTAGACTATTTTGGTTTTGTTGCTTGTATGGCCTGCCTTTTGGCACCTTAATGAAATTTTTTCAATTACAAAAAAAAAAAAGACTCTATTCATTCCTTTAGGGAGAGATCACTAACACTCTTTCAAAAGAACTGAAAAAAAAACAAGACAAAATACAAAATGCAACGCTCTTTGCAACAAATACTTATGCTTTAAGTAGGAGAATAATGGGTATCATATGCCATATGAGGCACCTCTTCATATGTAGGCTTGTACTCGTCCTCTTTATGTGAGAGGGCATATGAGAGGATGTCTCATATGACGTATGATACCCAGTATTCTTATTTTGAAATCAGGTGCAGGGGCTGTCACCTTCACATGTCATACCAAAAAAAAGCAATAATAACAGTAGGAAATTGCTATCTACACATCATCTAATGAGGTGCATATTAGAGTTAGTGCCCTTTTTTGCTTTTTTTTTTTGAGGAAAGAGAGGACGAGAGTACAGTAAGATGAGATAGATTTGATTTTTTTTTGTTGACAAATTTAAGTCCATGCACCTCATTCTTGTGGTGCACGGAGCATTGGCCTAACACTATCAAGCCGCAAGTTCACACAGACATCATCAATTGTTGCATTGAGAACTAGTATTACATGCATATATATGGAAGACACGTGTACTCCCATCTATACAAGTATAAAATGTGTTAGTCTATGCAAATTATATTTGCATAGAACTTCCTCTATTGATTGTAGATCAGTGACATCGCCGCTAAACATGTGGCTCACGTCTTCCTCAATAGGATCGAAGCTTTAAAGCCCAGTCCGAAACATTTCTTTCCGGAGGGCACGAAGGCCAAAGCGGAAAAAAGAGTGGGTGTGTATGTGAGGAGCGTCGGAGGGCAAAAGGAGGAAAAGCAGAGGGATTGGATAGCAAAAGCTGCAAAACAAATCCACTCCAAACCAACCAACCAAAACCCCAACCCAAACTAAGCCCAGCCCCATCCAACCCCCATTGGGCCCCGCCGTGATAAGGTGTGGGCATTTGTCACAGTCAACTTGTGATTGGGCCAAACGTCACATCCACAGCCTTCTTTTGTATAATGGACGATAGCTCTCTTGGCCATCTCTTTTACAAATGAGGGGGGACCTGCCACGGGTTTGTCCTACGTGGCAGTGTCCCCTCAACCCGTGGGGATGCTCCCCCCCCCACTCAAAAAAATATATTTAAAAAAGCTCCCCCAAACATCACACTTATTTGCATAATTGGCCTAGGTTTTTTGCGTTTAAGACTTTTTAGCCGTCTTATTTATGTGCGTGCTCCACTTTTAACCCAGACGCTACCGACACACACCGACAATTTTCGCTCCTTTTTAGTCGTGCGCATGCACCATAGCCTGATCGTGGAGGGTTGTTTTTACTCTGTGCACTTGGTGTTGCACGTGTAATTTCTAGTCCACCCATAATTTAAAAAGAGAATTGCTATTAACACCGAATACTCAATGCTTGGAGGGGACAGTTCTCCGAAAATGGATTGAAAATCAAATCATTGTCTCACATCGGTCTTTCTCTCCCCCCCAATTGTTTCCATTTAGGGCCTGTTCTTTTGCAAGAAAGCTGGGATGGATTCCTACGTTCGACACTGTTGCGACACTATTCCGACACTATTCTGTGAAATTCAGCCTCAGTTTCGTGTATAGTGTTCTTTTGTGGTTTTCGGAATTTTTGGATTCGAGGCCGACGTGGATCATGTCAGATGGAATCTCAAGCAATTTTTGTTTCCACCGTGAAACCCGGAGATTACAATGGAAAGTTGAGCTGTGTGGGTCCCAGCAGCTCTCCTCTCCAATCGATGCCGCTGGTTTTCGTTTTTTTTTGATTTCGTTCGCGCAATGAACAAATGCCCTCACAGTAATCGCGATAAAATTTTTTGGGACCCACAACAAGAAACAATTTTTTGCACCACACAGTTGCGCAAGAAACAATTTTTTTTTTGTTTTGTTCATTCGTACTAATTTAATTATTTTAATTATTAATTAGATATTATATTAATTAGTTTTTAGTTTAGTTTTAAATTGCAAAAATTAAATTCGGGTGGACCCCACGCTACTTTCCACCTCCAACTTTCTTCAACCAAAAGAACACATTATATGGAGTGGGACCTACCTCAACTTTCCAACTACACAATCCAACCCCACTTTCCAACAAAAGAACACACTACACATCAATTTCTCTTTCATCAGATTTCACATTTTCTCAACTTTCTCATTTATACTTTCTTGCAAAAGAACATGTCCTTACAGAAAACTATCAAATCCCTTCACCGAACATCGGTGTATACAGTCGTTACCTTTAAAAAAGGTCTACACGTGAGGATCTCAGATGCCTCCCCTTGCACACACTCCAATTGCTCTGTTATTATATTCTCCAGCAAAATTGACAGGCTGTGGAAGCTTTCGACAGAAGCATTAATCTGTGAAGGGATAATGCAATTAAATTAATATTGTTTCCATTAAGGATCCAGGCCAAAGATTCCCAGATTGCCACATTTTGAAGGGATCGCTTGCTCATTATTGCCCCATGGTTGCAGCGCATGCCTTTAGGCAATGATGCCTTTTTTCGCATGCTTGACTTGGCTTATTTTGATCCACATATTCTGAAGTTAACTCAAAAATCTATCTAGTGTGATTCTTTATAGCTCAGTATTTTTCTAATCAGAGGAAGATCCAATGCCTATAGTTTCATATGTGGTTGGATATTGCCAAGGGCTCATTTTTGTCATACGCTTCAAGATCCCCCCAAATCTAAAAAAAGCATCCCATATCTATCAAGGTTTGAGTGCACATTCTTTTTCTATATATATGGCACTCCTCACCAAAGCCCTCTTCAACCAACCCCTTCACTGCAATTTCCCAAGCCTTCCAACCCTCAACATGGCTCACCTTCAGTGTGATGTAAACATCATTAGGGTCGCAAATCTCGACGCTGGTCTTCCCTCCTCGGGCAAGCTCTTCATAAGATACTACGTCTACGCCGGGGGGAAGAGGAGGATTCGGGTCGACACAAGGGAGGTTCAATGCGCGGGAGACGTGTGTTGGGATGAGAAGGTCTCTATGGGGTGCTCGGCACCCTCGACTTCCATGAAGGAGGCGATATGCGGACACAACGTGGTGTTCGAGCTGAGGTGGAGGAGAGCCGGGACGGTGTTCGGCGCGAAGGCCGAGTCTAGGCTCCTGGGGAGGGCCGAGGCCTCGTGGAAGGATGCGTTGGCGTCTAATGTCATGTCGGTTGAGAAACGGGTCAGTTTCGCTATGAGGAGGCCGGCGGGGGACGGACTGAAGCCGCCTGCGCTTGTGTTGGGGATGGGGATTCGGGTGAGTGAGTTGCGAGGGGGGGAGAAGAGGAGAGGAGAGAATGAGAGGGGATGGAGGAGTGAGTGTGGGTGTGAGAGTTGTGGGTGGATTGGGAGTGATGAGGACATGTTCGTGGCTTCAAATGCTGCTTCAATGATGAATGATTGGTAGTAATTAATTAGTCTCAATTTTTGTGTGTTGTACATGTACATGGGAGTAGGAGAGTGGGTGAACGTGACTTGCATTAGAGTTGAGAGAAACTGTGCCTTCGTGGCTTGAAATGACGAAGTTTTGTATCAGATTCTCATGATCAATTAATTGGGAAGGTGTGGTTATTAGCATGTGACTAATTTCCTTTTAAATTGAAATTTGTTATGTTACCATGTTCAACTATATTAATTCCTTCAGGGAGTGATTTAATAAAGAAAATAACTATTATACATAACAAGCCCGTCTAGCTCAGTTGGTAGAGCGCAAGGCTCTTAACCTTGTGGTCGTGGGTTCGAGCCCCACGGTGGGCGTTTGTTTGAATTTATTTTTACTGTTTTTCCACAGCTATACTAATTTTGCATTTCAAGCTTAGGCCAAATACCATCTAAATGTGTCTTAGCTTTGGGCTCGTCCAGATATACATGCATGATAGCCCTCTTGGCCATCAATCCTTAATTTAAAAAAGGTCTCCACGCGAGGACCTCAGATGCCTCCCTTTGCCCACACTCCAATTGCTCTGTTACTATATTCTCCAGCAAAATTGACAGGCTGTAGAAGCTTTCGACAGAAGCATGAACCTGTGAAGGGATAATGCAATTAAATCCTTAATCCCACTAAGTACCAGCAATAACAAATCATTTCTAGCAAGGGTGGGGTTTACGTAATGATTTTGTTTAAACTAACATAGGTTCCATTAAGGATTCAGTCCAAAGATTCCAAGATTGCCACATTTTGACGGCATCACATTCACATGCTCATTGCCCCCATTGTTGCAGGGCATGCTCCCTTTCGCATGCTTGACTTTGATTTGTTTTGAACTATATATTCTCAAAAGCAATTAATTCAAAAATCTAGGTAATCCAGAAAAAAAAAGCATTATTATTATTAGGATTTAATGTAGAAAATGCGGCACCTGATCTAATACATCAGGTGCCAATGCGCAAAAAAGGTGGAAAGTACAAGTCCCACATAGGCTTGCACTCGTTGGGGCCCCATCTTTTTGTGTCTTGCACCTGATATATTAGATCAGGTGCCATCTAATCTACATAAATCCCTTATTTATTATTATATGTAACAATTAAATTTCCAGCCGTCTTTTTTTTTGTTGGATTCACATGTGGGTCGAGGTAACTGTGAGTGGCTCCCGTGTCCAGCAGTGCACAGGTGGGCAGCTTGTTGACGGTCCCCATAAGCTTAATAGTGCTAGGGGAATGGCAGCCGTGGATTGCGTTGAGGGAGATCTCTGGGTTGCTGTCTCATTCAGTCCGGTCGGGACGCCTTGCTCGCCCGCAACATCACCCTTGTCGGTGTCATATGTGGCATCCTCGTCGTCTGACCAGTCTCCTTCGATGAGGAGTAAGCTCCTATTGCGGCCTTGGCAATTTTGCCCCCGAACGAAACGCTCATCGCAGTGGAAGCAGTGACCCTTTTCTCTTCGCTCCTGAATTTGAGCGGGGGTAAACTTTCGGATTGCCCATCCTTGGCCAGGTTCATTGTTTGGGGAAATTGTTTTAGGTGGAGTGGGGGTGGGTGTTCTGGGAATGAAGAGAGCCCTTGGGAGAGAGCCGTGTCGCTGTATTTGGATGATTTCTTCTCTCGCAACAGCAAGTTGGAGATTCGTGGCCACAGTTGTTGGCTTGGCGAACTTCACCTCTAGTCGGATCTCATGCCTCAGTCCTGATAGGAACAGGCTGACCAGATGCTCTTCATCGATTCGCTTGACGAGGTGGCCTATTTTGATGAAGTTCCTGTAATACTCCGAAACACCTGCTGTTTGCTTCAAGTTTGAGAGGGAGGCCAAGGGGTCATCCAATTCATCAGGGCCATACTCCAAAATGAGCTTCTCCTTGAACTCTCCCCAATCGATCGGACCAAGCCCCCTTCCCTCAGTCCACCTCCACCATAGCAACGCCTTCCCTCGCAGGTAGTATTTGCAGAAGGTAATCTTATCCCACTCTGCGATCTGTTGGATGTCGAAGTGATGCTCTATTTGATACAACCACCCCAACACATCGTCCTCCCCTGAGAAGATGGGAATGTCCATCTTCGGGTTTCTCGGGAATGGGAGACCAGTGTCGACTCTGCCGTGGTTCCGATGAGGAGCAACAGCTCGTGCGTCTCTCTAACCTGACCCCCATCATCCCCGAACTCGCTTCGTTCTCGGTATAGAACAGCGGGTTGTTGACGCGGTATCTCGGGCCTGGAGCGAGCATCTTGGGTGCTGTAAGTATGGTGCATGGGTCCCGTGTGTGGTGGTGGTGCAGCAGTACTTGGGATAGGGTGGGGAGCTCCGAATGTCGAAAGGAATGCTTGGGTGTTACCGAACACCAGAGGAGGAGATTGCAGAAGCCTCACAATCTGCGTCTGAAGCTCACTGAATCTGGATTCCAGTCGATCGAGCTTGTTGTCGATCCGTTCCTCCTGGGCGGCGAAGCGGATGTCGATCGACGTGGCGAGTCTCGCCTCCAAGGCACGCTCTATCATCTCCGCCCGTTGCTCCGTCTCTCGATCCCATTGAGGCCGGCTGTAGCTTGGTGTGTTGGGATTGGGGTCTTTCCGCTCGGGACTGCCGTCGGAGTGGTCGTCGGGACTGTTGGTCGCTCCGACGTTGGGCTCTGATACCAACGATGGAGACCCCCTTTCGCCAATGTCAGCTTTGCCCTTCCCTCGAGTAGCTGGCGCCATTTCCCTGCAGAGATTCACAATAGAGGAAGCAAACAACAAGAAAAATGGGTTTAATCTGGGGATTTTATTGATTAAGGCTCTCGCAAAGGAGATGGATGATAAAAGAAACACCCTCAGCCCACCTAGCGGCGGCTGAGAGACGTAGTGATTTCACAACCCTATTCCCTTTCATTAGCTACGATTTTATACCCCCAGCGCACTCACGTGACCCGCACGTGACTCTGCCTTAGATCAGACCACCAACGCAGCTAGGCCCGCATCAGGGCCTCGTTTTTTGGGCACTAAACCCGGATCCAACTCAACCCATTAAATCAAGCGGGGGTGATCGGATTTTATCCGGATCAGACACGTGTTTGAGATTTCTGATCCGGATTAAATTCGGTTCGGGTTCAGGTATATCAATATCTGGGTTGGGTTAGAAAACTATCTTGGAGTACAAATTAGGTCAAAGTCAGTTAGCAGATAACTATGACATTTTTTAAGAAGACAAACTCTTATTGAAAAAGCGTCGAATTCTAGCCAAAATGACAGGGCTGTGCTATATACACCCCCAAGTAGGAGATGCATGCATTGTGCATTTGTCTAAATTGGAAAATCTGTCACATCACCTCACTTCACACACATTCTCTTCTACTTTTTTCCGCAAATGCACAATGCATGCATCTCTTACTTGGGGGGTGTATATAGCACATCCCAATTGAAATTCTTTAGATAATTTAATTGGAATTATTCATGCGATATGCAAGGCATGTCCCTATTATTGGCTATATCTTCATGTGTAAGACTATTTTACATTCATGCGATATGCAAGGCATGTCCCTATTATTGGCTGATATCTTCATGTGTAAGACTAGCGTAAAAAAATGATATATAACAGTACTTATGCTATCAACCAGGTTTGCTCTTTCTAAACACAAAAATAAAGTCAGGATCGGGTATAATGACGAGTGGGCAATCTTGATATTTTTGAAAAGGGTTTTTCTCATATTAGTCCCTTAAATCTTGCATAATTTTATATTAGTCCCTTAAATCTTCGAATTTTGAGTTTAATCCCTCAAATTATTAACTATAATCAAAATAGTCCACACTCTAATTTTCTGTTAAAAAACTCTTTTAATGCTGACGTGGCTGTTAGTGCTGACGTGTCCAACTTGTTCGCAGCGACGGTGATGAGGGGGAGGATGCGGAGGGGCGGCGACGGTGAGGAGAGGGGATAAGGGGGGAGGGGAGGATCGGCTGTGGGGAGGAGGGAAGATGAGGGGGAGGAGGGGGAGATCGATGGGGAGGGTGGGTTATTGGGAGGAGGGGGGATCGGCAGCGGGGAGGAGGGGGATGAGGGGGATGAGGCCACGGGGGAGGGCTGTCCCGGTGGCGGTGAGGAGGAGGAGAGCGGCGGTGGGGAGGAGGAGGATGAAGGGGGAGGCGGCGGGGGAGATCGGCGGGGAGGGGGGGATCGGCAGCAGGAAGGAGGGGGATGGCGGCTGGAAGGAGGGGGATTAAGGGGGCGGAGGAGGGGGGTTCGGTGGCGGGGAGGAGGAGGATGGGGGGGGGGGGGGTTTCAGCAGCGTGGATGAGTGTGATGAAGGGGGAGGAGGAGGGGGAGAGCAATGGCGGGGGATGAGGGGAATGAGAGGGAGGAGGAGGGGGATGAAGGGGGAGAAGGGGGGTAGCGACGACAGGGGGGGGGGGGGGGGGGGGGGGGGATGAGAGAGAGGAGGAGGGGGATGAAGGGGGAGGGGAGTGGGAGAGCGGCGACGAGAGGAGGGGGGGCGGCGGGGAGGAGGTCTGCCTCCCCCTCCCACCACCCCCCTCCGCCTCCGCCCCCTGCCTCCCTCCCACATCAGGGCTTAATTATTAGTTAATTAACACTAATTGTTAATTAATCGTTAATTAATCTAACTATTTAATAGAATATAGGATGTAGGAACTATTTAGGCTAACGGCTTAAGATTTGAATGATTAAACTCAAAAAACAAAGAGTTAAAGGACTAATATCAAATTACACATAATATAAGGGACTAATATGAAAAAATCACTTTTGAAAAATATCAATACACTTTCCCACTAATATGTTCCAGTTTCCATCGAACATAGAATATCAAACTCACGTGGGTGGGAACCCATGGTCAGAAGCTGGGTGGACGATTGGGTGAAATTAAATACTTTATGTTTAGTGTTTGAAAACTTGAATTCAAATTTTCAGAGGAAAAAAGGTACGTTACTATGATGTTATCCACCACCCAACCCGTCCCCCACACTCTCAGCTGCACTGTGTTAGTAGCTGCTCACCGCCTGCGGTCATCTCACCGCACCCACTTCTCATTTTCTCTCCTGAATATTTTTCAATTTTTAGAGAAAAATTTGCACGTTAACCCCTACATTTTATTTCTCTTTTGCAATACATATGCTTAGCGCTGAAAAAATACATCTAACTTAGATAAGCAACTTAAGAATCGCCCATCATAACTAATGGAAAAATATACCTAAGTTAATGGAATAAGTATGTGATTGTCTTAATTTTTCTCTCTAATTGCTTTTCAACGCTGTTTATTCCATTATTTTAAGCAAACTTTTGGGCTTTTAGGAATACGGTAGGCAGGTAAGTGCAAATACTGTGGATTTTGAACTGAAAAATCAAATCAAAAAAATTCTCAAAACGTTTCTCGCTCCCTAAGCGGCGGTAACGGGATCTGCCACATCAGCTCAAGCTCTAACGTTTTCTGCTGTGTAGAGAGAGAGGCGGGGAGAGAGAGAAAAAAACAAATCACGTCCAAATAAAATAAAATAAAAAATCTATAAAACCAAAAGCTCGGGGGAGAGAGAGAGACCCTCACATTAGCGTCAGTTTCAAGAACACTCGTTTTTTCTACTCTGCTGCTCCCATCTTTGGAGAGAGAAACTCCAAAAAAAAAACGTAGAGAGATAAAGAGAGGCAGAGAGAGGTCCAATGGAGCGGAACACTCCGGTGAGGAAGCCCCACACATCGACGGCCGATCTGCTGACGTGGTCGGAGAATCCGCCGGCGCCGGCGGATCGGGCGGCGGCCGACTCGGCCACGCAGGGATCAAGGCGGACGAACAAGGTGAGCTCAGGCTAGAGCTTGGCTAGGGGTTCTATTTTTTGGGAATGCATTTTATGACAAGATTTTTGTATTTTCGACTTTATTTTGTAGCCGGCGAGCGGGATCAGTCCGGTGATGTTTGGGGGAGCGATGAGCGAGGAGGAGGCCGAGAACGTGCTTAAAAGGTGAGATCTGATGGTGGGTCTTGGGAGGGATTTGTTGGATTTGAGGGATGTAGCTCTTTTGTTGATTATCCGACAAAAGTGACCTTTGGAGGGCTATGGATTTGATTTTTATGACGATTTTGTGGGAGATTTCTTCTATATGATTTAATCTGCTAGTGTTTTATTGGTCGGGTGCAATTTGCTTGATTTCTCGAAGGCTTTTGAAATTTAACATAGCTCTTATCCCTTTCAATTCGTGGTTCTTTTCTTGCAAAATGCAAGCTTTATTACTGGAGGAGCTTCTTTTGTGAAATAAGATAGTCTTTTTTAAATAAGTCCTCCACTTGAAATAATTTAAATTGAGTAGTTATAATGAATGGCTGATGTTAGTTCCATCATAGCCTTATTATTGGTCTTTGGCAGCAAGCAATTGATGAAGCTTTCATTTGTAGGGAGAATTTGGAATCATATATAAGCCCATGAAACTTAACTGGTGGATATTTATATTTATAAGTGTCAAGAAGAAGATGATAATTTGTATTAGCTTCATGATCATGGTTACAAAAGATGACCTCATATATATACTACATACATCATTATTGGGCATGGAACCCCAATAGACACATGCACTAAACCCAAGAGCCAACAACAAAACCCAAGAGTCACACACGAACCCAAGGGTCTTGACACAATGACCTAGGAGACAATACAATTTCCTAAAGATACTCATAATTATCTTTAACACTCCCCCTCAAACTCAAGGTGTAACATTAAGTTTGGCGAGGAATTGCAACGACTTGGAAGAAGATCCAGGAGATGGTGACATCGGACGAACGCAAGGGACAAAGGCCGCTGTGGGCCGATGAGAAGCGACAGAGGGCCGAGGAGGTGCCGTCGGGGGTGAGGCCGCTGGGGGCCGATGAGGTTGTGCTTCGATGAAGAGGAGGATGTGCTTCGATAATTGAGGAGGAGGCTGTGCTGCGACTCCGAGGATTGAGGATGTTTTGCTCCGGTGATTTGAAGAGATGAGAATGTTGTGATGTTGTAGAAGATGGCTGGAGTGGTTGCCCCATCCTCCCGAGCGGAGAGTGAGAGTTGCAACGGAAGACTTGTGGCCTAGATCAGAATCGCTCTGATACCATGTCAAGAAGAAGATGATAATTTGTGTTAGCTACATGATCAGTGTTACAAAAGATGACCCCATATATATACTACATACATCATTATTGGGCATGAAAGTCCAAGAGACACATGCACTAAACCCAAGAGCCCACAACAAAATCCAAGAGTCATACAAGAACCCACGGGTCATGACACAATGACCTAGGAGACAATACGATTTCCTAAAGATACTCATAATATCTTTAACAATAAGTAAGGGAAGAATGGAAGATTGTTCATTGCGCTCATTGATGTTGGGTAGTTTAGTTAATCATGATGTTGCACTTGTAGCTGTTACGTATCCTAATACATACGAGTGTTTACTAAAGAATTTTGTGTTATTAGTCATGAGTTTGCAGTTGTTGTTGTTACGTATCCTAATGCATATGATTGTTTACAAAAGAATTTTGTGTTCTAAATCATGAGTTTGCAGTTGTGTTCTAAGTTGATATTTTTCATGCAGACGTAATTTAAATAAAATTTGATTCTGCTCCTATTTGAGATAACAATGTTATTGTATCATAAAAAAGATCTTTCTTGCAAACCTTTTATAAATGTAATATGCTTTATCCTTGTGAATAATATGCAATGCCTTCTTTGGCTGTATTAAATTGTTGTTGTTTGAGGTTTAATGGGGCAAGAGGATGAGCTACTGAAGTGGCTCTGCTGCTTATGGGGTAGGTGATGCAATCTATCATGTTTCTGACCTGCTCTTGGATGAATGGGGTATTATGAACTATGCCTTCCTTAAGTTAGATTCTTGGTGTGCATTTGTGCATTAAGTTTTTGTAAGTGGTTTTGGCCTGATATGTCCAAATACCCGGTACCCGACCCGATGGTTGGTTGAGGATTTTCCTCAACCGAAAGGTCGAGTCTCACGTGTCCGTTGACAGAATCAAGGGTCGATTGAAATCTCAGGGGCGGTTGCACGGGTGGATGATATGGCGGTGGCCCTATAAATAGAGCAAAGTGTTTCTCTTCTAAAGTATCAAAAACTTTCAGCCATATTCCGAAAACCCCCTAAAAATATATATGCTTCCTGGTTTTATCATTGGTATTGGAGAGCCAGGTTCTTCTTTGCGATCCAAGCCCCAACATCGGTTTCCTCTCCTCGACTTCCTTCATCGTTCCACAACTCCCTTTTTTGCTTCGGAGGCACCTAAGATCCCGCACCCAGGTTATGATGTTCTCCCGCTCGAGCCCATGTCCGAAGCATCCATCTGCTTTTTCGATTTGAGCACCCAGGCATACTTTCCATGAGAGGCGTGTGTCACTGCCACAGCTTTTCCATTTCCCTGAGGCAATGCACCGCTTTCTGAAGCCACAATTTTTCTTTCACCGAGTGCCGTCTGTCAGCGTTAGCAAGCCGAGTAGATCTTCGCCGCATCGATTCTGTGCACAGCTCTTCCCTGTGACAGCACAACATCCGCGTGTCCCTTCACCAAGCAATTCTTTTTCACCGAGTACTCTTTTTACCGAGTACTCTTTCTGCAACCTTCAGCGAGAAGTCATTTAGATTGCTCGGCCCTAATTTTTTAACCGAACAAGAGCCGCCACGTTTCTCTAGCACACGTGGCGGGCGCCATTTCCACATAGCATTGTTTTCTTTCTCTATTGTGTTTTACATCGAACCAAAACCAAAAGGAAGCCTCCTTCCTTTAAAGCAAATGACCCAGAGCCTTCCCATTGTTCAAATCTCTGTCCACCTGATTTGAAAGCCATTTTTTTACTTTTCAATGCCACCATCATTACTTTTGATCTCAGAATCGAAATTATCCAATTACAAGCATCATTCTCTCTCCCGAGGCATTCAAACCAAACCTTTTCTAGATTATTTTTATCAAAAAAAACCAAAGCCCGGTTTTTTCTTCACCGCACACAAGGGCGGGCCCCACTTCTGATTAAGTTGCAGAATATTTTCTGCGGCAGTTTTCTCCACCGAGCAGGAAGCACAGCTCATTTCGGTCTATGCGTCTTAGAGCAACAGACGTGTCACGTGAACCGACTGTAAAGTCGTCTCAATCTCTGTGAGGCAGCTTTTCTCTGCAAAACATTTTTTGATCAGGTTTAAATCAGGTTCCTATATTTATTTTATTTACATTCTGCAATTTATTTTTGTATAGTTAGTTGCCCCCACAACATAAACTTAATATAAAATTTGATTCATCCATTAATTAAAAAAAGGGTAGAGATTTTTTAATTACGACATATGATTTATTTTTTGCATATATAACCTAATAAAATTTGTCACTCAGATTAAAAGTAAAATTGGATTTTTAGGATAGGTTATTAGATATTGTTTTAGTTGATCCGTTCACTGCGCATTTTTGACACCCTCTGAACCACACTTATCTCATTAATCAGTGACTTATAATGGCAAGCAAATTGATTGCTTCTGAATTGGCAAAGATAGAACATCTGAATGGTTCTAACTATGACATGTGGCACCGAAAAATAAAAAACGGACTTATACATGACAGTTTTTTAGTGTCATTGAATTTGAGACTACTGCTCCTGCTCTCCTTGAAAATACCAAAGATGCACAGAAGAGAGAGCTAAACCAGTGGAAAATTAATGGCAAAGGCTAAAAGTCTTATACTTGTGTTCATGGACGATAACCTAATAAAAGTGTTCGAAAACTATTATACTGCTGAGGACATGTGGCAGGCGATTAAGGAGAAGTATGACATCACCTCAGAGGGAAATATACAACTCCTGCTGCATATGTATAATTCATGCAGTATGCGGGAAGGTGACAATGTCACTGAACACGTGAATAAGATGATTGTCATGGCTAAGCACCTAGCCATTGCAGGAACTGAAACTCCTGAGAAGCTTCAGGTGTCAACTATTCTGAATAGTCTGCTAACATCGCTTGATATGGTTGTCACTATGCTTGGGCTAAATGGAACTGTTAAGCGTGTTACTGATTTACCGGCTCAGCTAGCAATGGAACAAGACCTTCTGGCTAGAAGAAAGGGCTCGGACGTCAACCTTGTGCAGGAGAAAGAGGCGACTGTTGCTCAATACCGGAAGGCACAAGGGAACCAGCGTCTTGGACCTGTGAAGCCTTTCTTTAACTGGAAAGATGACCAGTAAATCATTCTCGGAAGGTCAAAGGGCTAATGAATTGTTGGATTAGTTCAGTTTGACATTTGTGGGCCCTTGAGCATAAAGACACGTGGAAATAAGGAATATTTCATAACCTTTATCATGTATATTTTAAACAGAAAGTTGGAAGCCTTTAAAAGTTTTAAAAGATACAAGGCAGATGTAGGAAGAAAACTTGGAAGGAACATAAATGTGTTAAGAACTGATAGATGTGTGGAATTTAACTCAAAGGAATTTGAGAATTACTGTATACAATACGGTATAAAGAAGCATACAACTATGCCTTATACGCCACAACAGAATAGTGTGGCTGAAAGGATGAATAGAATATTAATGAATGCATTGAGATGTATATTATCGTATTCTGGTCTCTCCAAGGATTTTTGAGGAGAAACCATATTGACTGCAAATTATGATCTGAACAGAATTCCCACGAAATCAGTCGAAGCAACATCATATGAGATAAGGAATGGACGCAAACCAAATTTAAGTCATTTTAGAAAATGTGGTTGTGTGGCACATGTTTTCGTTCCTTATCAGGTTAGAGATAAGTTGGATCTCAAAACCGTAAGATGTATATTCATAGGATATTCTGAAAAATCTAGAGGATATAGGTTCTTCCATGAAAGTAAAGGAGTCATTGAAAGTAGAGATGCTACTTTTCTAGAGAATCTTAGAAAAAAGGAACAAGTCCAAGAAAGTGTGCCACCCTTGCTGGACTTAGATGTTGTTTCTAACGATGACTTGGATATAGTGGATGATTTACATCATCCAATCATGGAAGATGAACATGTAAATGAGAATATACATATGGTAAATCAACCAGCTGAACCTGTATAGCCTGCAACCCTTAATGGCAACAAAAGATCCAGAATTACACCTGTTTGGATGGATGATTATTAGCCATATTCATTTGAACCATGTTGTTTCTCTGTGGAAATCGATATAGATTAGCAAGCCGATCCCTTGAATTATACATATGCAATGAAATAATGTGAGTCAGATTAATGGCTCGAGGCCATGAAAAGGGAGGTTGACTCAATTGAGAGAAACAATGTATGGAGCTATGTGACTTACCAGAAGAGATGAATTCCATAGGATGCAAGTGGGTGTTAAAGAAGAAATATCGGGTTGATGGGTCTATTGATACATTCAAGGCCCGGTTAGTTGCACATGGATTTACTCAAAAAGCAGGAATTGATTATTAGGAGACTTATTCTCTAGTGGCTAAGTGTGCATTCATACAGATAATCTTAGCAATTGTTGCGCATCTTGACTTGGAACTCTAATAAATGGATGTCAAGACTGCGTTCCTCAACGGAGAGTTGAAGGAAGTAATATATATGGATCAACCTAGGGGATTTCAGGTTGAGGGACAAAAGACTGTTTATAAATTGAAGAAATCTTTGTATGGTTTAAAACAATCATATAGACAGTGGTGTCTCAAATTTCACAATACTATTATCCAACTTGGTTTCGTTGCAAACAAATTGGATAATTGTGTGTATGTCTTGAAAAGTGGGAGCAGTTTTACGATATTATCACTATATGGATGATATTTTGCTCGTTGGAAATGACATTGAAGTGTTGAAAAGAATTAAATCAGTACTTTGTAGTAAATTTGAGATGAAGGACATGTGTGATGCATCTTACGTACTTGGAATACAGATCCTTACAGATCGGAAGTCTAGAATGTTAAGTTTAAACCAAAAAAAGTATTTGCATACAATATTGAGGAGATTTGAGATGTACAATTCCAATTCTGCACCTACACCATTGGTTTTGGAGAAGCCGTTACGTAAAGAATAATGTCCCGGAGAGGGACAAAAATGGCTAGATGTTCCATATGCTCAGGATATTGGAAGTTTGATGTATGCAATGCTGTGTACTAGACCAGACTTGGCGTACCCAATTAGTCTGGTTAGTAGATATCAAAGTAATCTTGGTCCAGCTCATTGGGAAGTTGTTAAGAGGATTATGAGATATATAAAGGGTACGGTGCACCACAAGTTAGTTTATCAATCAGATTCGCTTGAGGTTCTTGGTTACTTCGATGCAAATTTCGGAGGGGATAAAGATGACAGATAGTTAACTGCAGGACAAGTGTTCACTTTGGTGGTGCATATGTTTCTTGGGATAGCAAGAAACAAGATTGTGTAGCGAGATACACACAACAAGCTGAGTATATGGCCTATACTATGGCAGCTACTCATGCGGTCTGGATCAGACGGTTCCTATTATACTTGAATCTCAATTTGGTGGATAGACCAATTGAGATATACAGTGATAATCAAGCAGCCATCAACAAACAGTTCCAAAGGAAGGCATATTAAAATACAATATCATTACATACGTAATATGGTGGAAAAGAAAGAAGTCAATGTGACTTACATTCCGACAAGTGATATGATTGTTGATCTCTTGACGGTATTCCTGCATTTACATTCATCAAACATGATGGTTTAATGTGACTTAGAAATATCTAAGTCAAAGAAACTTTCATGAATAATGAAAGGAGACAATCATGAATAATTTTTGTACTCGGTGAGTAAAAAGTGCATATCTCATAGATAGTGGGAGTATGTGAAATTACATCATGTGTTATATCTCACGGATAGTGGGAGTGTGACCGGAATGCACTTGGCAATCTAGGCCAAGTGGGAGATGTAAGTGGTTTTGGCCTGATATGGCCAAATACCCGGTATCCGACCCGATGGTTTAGGAGTTTCCTCAACCGAAAACCGAGTCTCACGTGTCCGTTGATCGACTCAATGACCGGTTGAGGAAATCTCGGGGGCGGTTAAATAGAGAAGAGTGTCTCTTCTAAAGTATCAAAAACTTTCAGCCATATTCCGGAATCCCCCTAAAAATATTTCTTCTTCCCGGTTCTATCATTGGATCATTGAACTAGATATGAGAGATTTGTAGGAATAAATAATTCCTAATCTTAATGGTATGATAAGATGATAACCCAAATATCATGTGTGCATCAAACATGATGTAAATTTTGAATCAAAAATAGCAACACCTTTTAGCCATGAATCCAAAACAAAAGACTCTTATCCTTTTCTCTTGCCTACTCCTAACCTTAATTGATGTCTTGATGTAAGAGTTCATCACATCACAAAGTGTAGGCAATGACTCTCCTTTTATAACCCCTTCGAAGGTGGTTATAGGATTTAGTTATTATAACCAAATAAGATGGTTATATGAATTAGCTATTGTAACTAAATAACTAAATCTATATAATAACATTATTTCATAAAATTAATCCATATATATACTATATGTTGAGTCACATAATGTAATTTCCAACAAGATTTCCATAAAGTTTGATAACCTGATCAATGTGATGTAACATGTAAACGTGTCGTCCAAAGAGATATGTGAGCCAAGTTTAGTCTACTATTTTAGCATGAGAAGGCATGCATCTAGTCTGGCTACCATTACCAGTGCACATCAAAAGAGTAGGATAAAGCTGCATGTGGGTTTGATAATACCTGTATACTGATGCAATTTTAGAACTAATATCCTTGTGTCACCTTGTTTGGGAAAGGGATCTGAACCTTACCATAATGCCCATTCAAACAGGGTTTATGCATGTATTTGATAGACCCGCCTGGGTCTATACCCGCCTCCAGCCGTGGGCCGGCCCATAGCCGCCAGCCCCCCCTTTGTGCCGTGCGCGCCTATTGCCTAGGAATCCTAGTTTTGTTCTATTTATAAGGGCTAGCCGTCATTGGTATTTTTCACCCGCCTGGGTCTATACCCGCCTCCAACCGTGGGCCGGCCCATAGCCGCCGGCCCCCCCTTTGTGCCGCGCGCGCCTATTGCCTAGGAATCCTAGTTTTGTTCTATTTATAAGGGCTAGCTGTCATTGGTATTTTTCATGCTTGATATTGGATATTTTCTATTGAGCGTTCTTAGGTTTAGGTCTTAGATTAAACGAGTGCGGACGTCCTCTCCGGTGTCTTGGGAAGAGAGCACACCTCTTTTGTGCTCAAATATCTTGTTATTTCTACTATTTTATCTATTAAAAATCGTATCTTTTGTTGGTTCCTAACATTTTGGTATCAGAGCACGTGACGATCTATGGCGGGCACGACAAGTTCGCACGACAAAATTGAGGCTTTGGAGGCAAAATTCACGAGCGAAATTGACGGGATCAAGAAATCATTGGCGGCCAACGACGAATCCATGGCAAAGTTGACGGCTTCCATCAATCAATTGGCGGCAAATCAAGCGAAGCACGACGAACAATTCGTGCAATTGATGGGAATCCTAAATCAGTTGGCGACGAACAACAAAGGGGAGGGAAACCCTAAATCGGGGGAAAAGGCGGCCCCTTTGAAGAAGGAGAATGAGAAAGTTGAGAGCTTGCACCCGAAAGGCGACTTTTTGGTGGAGGATTTGGCCGATGATGATGATGATGATGAGCCGTGGAGGGTCTATTATCGAGAAGAAGTGAGGCAAAAGGCGACGGAAGCCCAAGGATGGGCCGGTGATAGCATCCAACCCGCTGGACGGACGCCCGAAGCAGAGGGGGGCTGCGGCAGCCCCCAGGGCCCCGCCGACCCCCAAGAGGGCCGCCAGGGGGCGGCGGCCTCCCCTGGCTCCGCCCAGGGGTGGCGAAGCCCCCGGGGGGCGGTGAACCCCCCGACCTCTGGGGGGCAGCTGGGGCCCCAGGGGCACCGCCCAGGGGCGGCGAAGCCCCCTGGGGGCCGGCGAACCCCCCTGACCTCTGGGGGCCGCTGGGGCCCCCGCGGACAGGAGCAGGCCCCCGCGCGGGGTTTTCGAGGCAACAAACGAGGGTTTTCCGACTTTTCGCGACGGGCAGCCGCGTCGTGAGGCTCCGGCACGTTACTTCAAGGAGGATTTGGACCCGGTGATTTTCAGGAGCACGAAGACTACGGCAATGGCTATCAAGACCCCCGACCCTCGAATTGACGATGGGAGGTGGCAGCCATCGCCCCACCACCAGGAGAGACGCACCGGGGGGAGATACAGAGACTACCAGGAGTGGCCAGAGGACGGATTTGGAGGCGACGAGGGGCACGGAGGCCGCGGAGAATATGGGGTCCGCGGAGGAGGGCCGCCTAGGCGGTACGAGACTCAGGACGAGAGGAGACAGCACTACCGCCCGCATCACAGTGAGGAGGGGAGGCTCGAGCAGGGGCACTTTGGTGGAGATTGCAGAGTTCGGAAGCTGAAGATGTCGATATTTTCGGGGGAGGATCCACACGCCTGAATGTTCACAGCTGAGAGGTATTTTGCGGCACACCACATGTCTGAGGCACAGAAACTGGAGGCAGCAGCCATTTGCATGGAGGGGAGAGTTTTAGGGTGGTTCCAGTGGAAGGAGAGAGGCAGCAGATCTGGAGCTGGGTGGAGCTGAAAGACTTGGTGTTGGAGAAGTTTAGAGACCCCCGTTTGGGGAACCTACCCGAGCATCTATTCGCCCTTAGGCAGGAGGGGCCGGTGCGGGGAGTACATCGAGAGATTTGAGACACTGGCAGGACGAGTTCATGGGGTGTCAGACGAGTCGCTGGAGGGCACCTTCTTGAAGGGGCTGCGACCTAGTCTTCGAGCTGCGGTGAGGCCTTACAAGCCCCGGGGGCTTTCAGAGGTCATCGAGATAGCACAGATGGTGGAGGACTCCCGAGCTGAGGATAGGAGAGGCGGGAGAGCTACAGTGTGCAGTTGCAGCGGGTCACCTCGACTGGAGTAGGCGGAGCGGGGGCCACTACTGAGACAGTTCAGGTGGGACTGGAGAAGACGGGAGAACAAAACAACCCCCACCGGCTGGCGGGCCATTCTGAAGGATGACCGATGCGGAGATGAGGGAGAAGAGGCAAAAGGGTTACTGTTTCCGATGCGACGAGCGCTTCACTTCGAGACACCGCTGTGTGGATTGAAAGCTGCAAGTGTTGATAGTGGAAGCCGACGAGGATGACGACGTGGAGGACGAAAGAATCGACTTGCAAGCACCACCTTGAGGACAAGGTGGCTCTTTGGGGGGAAAGTATTGATAGACCCGCCTGAGTCTATACCCGCCTACAGCCGTGGGCCGGCCTATAGCCGCCGGCCCCCCTTTGTGCCGCGCGCGCCTATTGCCTAGGAACCCTAGTTTTGTTCTATTTATAGGGACTAGCCGTCATTGGTATTTTTCATGCTTGATATTGGATATTTTCTATTGAGCGTCCTTAGGTTTAGGTCTTAGATTAAACGAGTGCGGACGTCCTCTCCGGCGTCTTGGGAGGAGAGCACACCTGTAACGCCCCAATCTCGTAGCGGAAGACTTAAATAACTCATCAAAAGGGTGCGTAACAGCAGAGACGCGCATACAAGGATGAACCCGTACACGTGTCAAGCCTCAGTGGTCATTACATATATACATCCAACTACATACGAACCAAAAAGTTTCACTAAGAAGCCCAGGGCAAAATATTACATTACAGATGTCTAGCCAAGTACATCATACAATAAAGAGTTCTAAAACCAACAAGACAAAACAAGACATCTCCATATGGCATCTTAGCGTACTTAGCACAAAATTTCAACTTCACTTGGTGTCAACTTGTTGCTCCTACCCGCTCCAATGGACAGGCTAAGTGACATCTGAAATGGTTTTAAATAAACCCATGGGGTAAGCTACACGGCTTAGTGAGTACAAAATTCTCACTAATAAAATTTAATAGGCATAAGAGCATACATTTATAAAAAAATGCATTGAAATAACTGTACTACTTGAAACTGTATCAATTGAATTTATATATAAATAATATAAATAATATATAAACATGCCAAAGACATTTTTTTGACTTATCCATATATACGAAAAGTACTTAACCAAAAGAACAATAAAACAAAATTCTTTTCTTTTCTTTTGTAAACTCTCTCAAATGTCCACTAAGGCTACGAATTATGGCCCAGTAGCATGGGAATGCACAAGGCATCGGTAAACAAATAAATCATTCATTAGTCGCCCGGGGACAGTGTACCAATCCATGTTGTAGGTTACATAAGACCAACTCACATGTACAAAGATGAGACTCTAGAGGTGGCCCCCACCATGCGAGTGGTGTGGCACTTAGCTCTCATTATTTGACCGAAGGCCAATATTTAAACAGGTACACTCAATATCATATGACAAGCCGTATATTAAACAGTTCATTCCATAGTGGACAGATGAAATTCATGGTATTTCACAAAATTTTCGCACAATAACTATAATCGAAGTAGTATACATCATGACAATCACATGGTTTTTGAATAATGTTTTCATCATCATTTTTTTATAGAAGCAAGATAATCAATAAACATAACAGTTCATTCAACATTTTGTATTAAAACTATTTCAGTAAGAAAGTTGTACTCACCTTGTAGTGGTCAATTAAAATTGTTTTGTGACCCACGACGTACGATACCTAGAATAATAATAACAAATTTGATCCTTACTATCGTTTAATCAAGGCTCGTATTTAGAACACACATTTTCTTTTACGAAGGGCATTCCTACATGATTTAGATAGTCCATGACTCTTATGAAAATTCCTAGAAGTATTGGTGTGTGTCTGCAAATTTGCAGAATTGTATGCAACACATAACTTTGGTATCAATTGTAAAATTCTGTTTGCAAACAGAACCCAGTTTTGGGTTTTTACGCAAAAATTTGGGGCCTAAAACAATTTGGACAGAATTTGGGCTAAAATGAAATTTACACCTTCTTCCATCCTCCACCATTTGCTCACCCAACCCAACTATTTGGGTTTGGGGGCAGCCCCCCCTTGTACTGTGACCAAGCCCGGCCATCGGGCCTGGGCGGTCGGAGGCCGGCGGTGAGTTCGAATTTTTTTTTAATTTTTAAACGTATGTCTTGCAATGTTGCAAGAAATCTATTGAAACTCTTCAATACCTTGGAAAATTTCAATCTTAGATCTAGATGTGAGATTTTTATGGAAAACCATGAAGATATTAGGAAGTTAGGGTTATACCTTTCTTTCTCCTCTTTCACCTTCTTCTCTGTCTCCTCTTTCCTTTCAGCAATTATCCAGGATTTTGACAAAGCTCCACAATCTCCTCCTAGATCAAGAGGAACCGGTTGTGTGTGTGTGTGAGTTTTTTTCTCTCTTTTTTTTCTTTGTTTGTGTATGCTGTTAAAGGAAGGGGGAATGGGTTCTCTCACTCTCTCTTGACAGGTGTCCCACTTCATGTCACTTGTGGGCTTCCTCCCTCAAGTGGGTGCCAGGTAAGAGTTTTTTTTCTTGTTTAAAACACACATGTTACTACATCCTCCCCTCCTAATAAAACGTTTCGTCCTCGAAACTTCACATACCTTAATCTGTGAAAAGCTCAGGATACTACTCTCGCATGCTTTTCTCAAGTTCCCAAGTGGCTTCCCTCTGAATGATTTCGCCATTTGACGTTCACGTACTTAATTGTGCGCTTCCTTAAAATCTGCTCTTTCTGATCCACTATACGGTCGGGTTTCTCCTCGTAACTTAGATTTTCCTTTAGCTTCAATGGTTCAAGCTCAATGACTTCATTAGGATCCCGCGTAAATTTCCTTAACATAGAAACATGAAAAACGTCATGCACTTCATGTCACTTGTGGGCTTCCTCCCTCAAGTGGGTGCCAGGTAAGAGTTTTTTTTCTTGTTTAAAACACACATGTTACTACATCCTCCCCTCCTAATAAAACGTTTCGTCCTCGAAACTTCACATACCTTAATCTGTGAAAAGCTCAGGATACTACTCTCGCATGCTTTTCTCAAGTTCCCAAGTGGCTTCCCTCTGAATGATTTCGCCATTTGACGTTCACGTACTTAATTGTGCGCTTCCTTAAAATCTGCTCTTTCTGATCCACTATACGGTCGGGTTTCTCCTCGTAACTTAGATTTTCCTTTAGCTTCAATGGTTCAAGCTCAATGACTTCATTAGGATCCCGCGTAAATTTCCTTAACATAGAAACATGAAAAACGTCATGCACTCTTACTAAGGATGGTGGTAATGCGAGTCTGTAAGCCACTTGACCAATCTTCTCCAATATCTCAAAGGGGCCGACAAATCTCGGGCTTAGCTTCCCATGAATTCCAAACCTCCTTACTCCACGAGTAGGAGAGATCTTTAACATCACATGGTCGCCTTCTTCTGCGATCTGCGTAACTCTTTTGTCTGCTCTGAGCAATTCGGAGGTGTTCTCTTACTTGTTGAATCTTATCTAGAGCTTGTTGTACTAATTCTGGTCCAAGAAGTTTCCTTTCGCCCATATCATCCCAATGAATAGGAGATCTACATTTACGTCCATATAAAAGTTCGTACGGTGCCGCCTTAATACTTGCATGATAACTGTTGTTATACGCGAATTCTGCTAAGGGCAAGTAATCCTCCCATGGTCCTTTTAGATCAAGTACACAACATCGCAACATATCTTCCAAAGTTTGAATTGTCCGCTCTGACTGACCATCTGTCTCAGGGTGATATGCTGAACCTACTATCTCGATCTGTGTGTAGAGCTCGGTGTGCACTTTTCCAGTATTCAGATGTGAACCTACTATCTCGATCTGAAACTATAGACAATGGCACCCCATGCAATCTTACGATCTCATTAATATAGAGTTTGGTTAACTTTTCCATGGAAAATCGTAAATTGATGGGCAGGAAATGTGCTGATTTAGTTAGTCGATCGACTATTACCCATATAGTGTTATTTCCTTTAGCGGATCTTGGTAACCCAGTGATAAAGTCCATGGTGATCTTCTCCCATTTCCACATTGGTATATCCAAATTTTGAAGTAATCCGGCCGGTCTCTTATGTTCAGCTTTTACTTGTTGACATATAATACACTCAGAGACGTATTTTGCAATCTCTCTTCATATTGATCCACCAGTAAAAGGGTTTTAAATCCTTGTACATCTTAGTTCCTCCAGGGTGCATATCATAAATTGATTGGTGAGCCTCTTTTAAGATTCTTCTTTTCAATTCCGGGATGTTTGGGACACAAATTTTGTTTCCAAATCTCAAGGAACTATCACCATGCACTACAAATCTTGGTTTACATCCTGTTCTCATGTCTTCAATGATTTTCTGTAGTTTGTGATCTTCAGTTTGGCGGACCTTTATTTCTTCCACTAACGAGGGTTGCACCATACTATTTGCCAACAATGCTGGAGTCTGATGAGATCTAATTTCGACTCTCATGCGGTCCAAGTCTCTTAGTATGTATCCCTGAGATGTTAAAAGGCATGCCAAGTTATTAGCACTCTTACGGCTAAGGGCATCTGCGACTACATTTGCCTTACCCGGATGGTAATTTATTGATAAATCATAATCCTTTAATATTCTAGCCATCTCCTTTGCCTCAAATTCAATTCCTTTTGAGTGAAGATATACTTCAGACTTTTGTGATCTGTATAAATTTCACACCGCACACCATAAAGATAATGCCTCCAAATTTTAAGTGCGAAGACTACCGCCGCCAGTTCCAGATCATGGGTTGGGTAGTTCTCCTCATATGGCTTCAATTGCCTGGAGGCGTAGGCTACGACTCTTCCATTTTGCATAAGTACACAACCCAACCCTTTCCTTGAAGCATCACTGAAGATTGTAAATCCTGCATCTCCCGATGGTATGGTTAACACGGGTGCTGATACCAATCTTTGCTTTAATTCTTTGAAGCTCCATTCGCACTCCTCTGTCCAGTCAAATTTGACCCCTTTTCTAACAAGACGGGTCAGCGAGGAGGCAATTCTTGAGAATCCTTCTACAAACCTCCTGTAATACCCTGCTAGACCCAGAAAACTACGAATCTCCGAGACACTAGTTGGTCTTTTCCAATTAACTATAGCTTCTACCTTCATAGGGTCTACATCGATTCCATCTTTGGATATGACATGACCAAGAAATGAAACGCTCTCCAACCAGAATTCACACTTCTTAAGCTTTGCAAATAACTTCTCACTTCTTAAGGTCTGTAGTACACACTTCAAATGTTCCGCATGCTGCTCTTTGTTTCTCGAATATACTAAAATGTCATCAATGAAAACTACTACAAAATGATCCAAATATGGCTTGAACACTCTATTCATAAGGTCCATGAAAGCAGCAGGTGCATTCGTCAATCCGAACGGTAACACTAGAAATTCATAGTGACCATAACGGGTACGAAATGCAGTTTTTGGAACATCATCCGCCTTAATCTTCAATTGATAGTAGCCATACCTCAAATCAATTTTTGAGAACACTTGAGCTCCTTGCAACTGATCAAATAAATCATCAATCCTGGGTAATGGGTACTTGTTTTTTATTGTCATATGATTTAACTCTCTGTAGTCAATGCACAAGCGAAAACTCCCGTCCTTCTTTCTCACAAACAATAATGGCGCACCCCATGGCGACACGCTGGGCCTGATAAAGCCCTTATCTAAGAGCTCCTGCAATTGCTCTTTCAGTTCCTTTAATTCTACTGGGGCCATGGAAATAGGGCCTGTGCCTGGTACCAGATCAATGGAAAACTCAATATCTCTATCTGGAGGCATCCCCGGAAGTTCTTCAGGAAATACATCAGGAAAATCTCGAACAATAGGGATATCCTCTAAACTCACCTTTTCCTCATCTTCCAATTCCTTTATAGAGGCTAGATAACCATAACACCCAACCCTCAACAGGCGGAAAGTTCTTAGGGTGGAGATTATTCGTAAAGGTTCACGAGCTCTACTGCCCTCAAAACAAAATTCAGGCTTTCCAGGTAATCTAAATAACACCTCCTTTTCATGACATAAGATAGAAGCATGATTTGCAGAAAGCCAATCCATCCCCAAAATGATATCAAAGTCATGCATCTCTAGTAAAACTAGATTCACTGGAAATTCCTCGTCTACAATCTTAATTTTACCCTTGTATCCTTTATTTGATATCAACATACTACCCCCAGGTGTACTAACTACCAACTCTTGAGTTAATGTGTCACATGGTAAATGATTCCTTATAGTGAACTGTGCGGCAATAAAAGAATGAGAGGCTCCAGAATCAAATAATACTCGAGCATTTGTCGATGAAAAAGAGAGGTTACCAGATACTACGTCATTGTTAGCTTGAGCCTCCTGCTCGGTCAGGGAGTACACTCTGGCTTTAGCTTGAGGTTTTTGATTTGCTCCACTGGACTGCCCGGTATGGGATGTTTTCTGAGATTGCTGCATCATAGGACAATCCGAAATCCGATGATCCTTCTGGCCACATCTCAAACATGCACTTGAAACCCTCCAACAATTCTTCTCGTCATGGCCAGTCTTGCCACATACTTTACACTTCACAATCATCTGAACTGGGATGGATCCCTCCTTACGTGCCACATGTGGTTTCTTGTTTTGCCGGTTCCCTTTATAACCACCATTTCCTCCAAAACGAAACCTCTTCTTAGAATGATACCCTCCAACTTGTTTCTTTGATCTTGTATCAATTTCATTCTTCTCAATAACCAGGGCTTTCTTTAATGTAGCTGCATACGTGGGAAGTTCAAAGGAGCTGACATCTCTTCTAAGTTCAGGTCAGAGCCCTTCTTCAAAACGACGAGCTCGTTGTTCTTCATCGGCAACAAGGTGCGGAGCGAACTTGAAAAGATAAGTGAATTCCTCTTCGTATTCCGCAACACTCATCTTGCCTTGCTCCAAGTTTCGAAATTCTTGCTCCTTCTGTTTTCGAACTATCTGTGGAAAGTATTTCTCATAAAAAATCTTCTTGAAATTTTCCCATGACATGTCATAAACCTTGTCTCCCAAGGTCCTCTCCTAGAGCTGCCACCAACCATAGGCACGCCCTTTTAACATGAAAACGGCATATCCCACTTTCTCATTATTTGGGCATTTCATGTATGTAAATGCCTTTTCTATCTCAGAAATCCAATGCTCCGCTATCATTGGGTCAGTACTGCCTTCAAAAGTAGGTGGGGTCAGTCTTTTGAACTCAGCCATGCCACTTCTCAACTTGGGTTGATCATTTCCTTGCATGGGTTGGATTCGATCAATCTGGTCTTGTTGTCTCTGGATGATATTGGTTATTCCTTGCAGCAATTGGACAACAACATTCGTCTCCATCTGGTTTTGTCCCGAACTTTGTCCTTGGTCAGTGCGAGATCCCATTGTTTGGTTGATGGTCTGATTTAGGTCAATCC
Organism: Scilla litardierei; assembly: GCA_030789695.1. Classification (NCBI taxonomy): domain Eukaryota; kingdom Viridiplantae; phylum Streptophyta; class Magnoliopsida; order Asparagales; family Asparagaceae; genus Scilla; species Scilla litardierei. The sequence continues at coordinate 4,998,331 of CM061131.1, forward strand.
CTTGGTTCAGAGGAATATCACCGTTACCATCAGCCATCCTATACATGGAAAAGAAATAACAAAGTTTCAATTATACTCATGACCAAAATTGTTCAATTGCCAGAAATGGTTACATGATTCATTCTAAATTTCGTAACATACAATGTTTTACTATTATAATCAGATCAGCCTCATTCACCAAGACATTTCTTTCATCGATACAAAATATATATATATATATATTCATTTCCATTAGATGTATTCTTACATACAAACATTTCTAGGTAGTACATCAAAAATTCTGTAAATGATAGTTCAATCATCCTCTTACAAAAGGTCCACAAAAAGTTCCCAAAAGTATATACTACCCTTCTTGTACTAGTAAGTCTCCTAGGGCCTAAAAATTTGCATCGCTATTAGAGGCCACAGACTCTTCCGAGTCAGAATCATGTACTAGGATTATCTCATGCGAGGGATCTGTACCAGGCGACGATGGCTCCACAAAAACCGAAGTGCTATCAACTTCGATCACATCAGTAGTATCTGATATGTTATGAACCTCGACAACAAAACTAGAAACATCCATAACAACAGTCACATCATCTGAAAGCTCAATCAGAGGGGCCCCCTCATGTCCTATAGTTGGCCCATCTGATTCGCCCTCAACAGAGTTCATTGGCACACCCATAGAGCCCCAATGGTATGGATCCTCAAAATTAACGACATCAAGGAGTTGAATATTGAGGTTATGCTCCATGTCTGCTTCTATCATATCCTCAGATAACTCCTCCCAAGGTTCCTCCTCCTCTTCCATGGGCTCTTCTTCTTCTATGTGATCCTCCTCCTCTTCCATAGGTTCCTCTTCATAATATGCTCCTAAGGAATTCTCATCCACAACATTTTCAGTCTCTAGGCTTGCGCTGGTCGACATAGAGGAAGGATCTACAAGAAAACCATAAAACCATACATTAGGTCCAATAAGAGAATCAATCACATGTACACATGCTATCCTAATAGTTCTCTTGTGACTTGGATTAAGGGCGAAGCATTTCATGGATTCCTCAGATTTGCATAAGCATAACTGATTTTATACAAGTCCCATACCTTACATAAAACTTGATAGCGTGCATGGTGTATGGGCACCACATCGCTATCATAGGAATATCATTCAATGCCACACCCTATGACCTTGTCACATTCCATTATCCTCAAATTATATATATAATCTTCTCTCCCTTCATCATTTAAAATCCTTATGGTCTTAACCTAGGCGCTCTGATACCACTTTACTGTAACGCCCCAATCTCGTAGCGGAAGACTTAAATAACTCATCAAAAGGGTGCGTAACAGCGGCGACGCGCATACAAGGATGAACCCGTACACGTGTCAAGCCTCAGTGGTCATTACATATATACATCCAACTACATACGAACCAAAAAGTTTCACTAAGAAGCCCAGGGCAAAATATTACATTACAGATGTCTAGCCAAGTACATCATACAATAAAGAGTTCTAAAACCAACAAGACAAAACAAGACATCTCCATATGGAATCTTAGCGTACTTAGCACAAAATTTCAACTTCACTTGGTGTCAATTTGTTGCTCCTACGCGCTCCAATGGACAGGCTAAGTGGCATCTGAAATGGTTTTAAATAAAACCATGGGGTAAGCTACACGGCTTAGTGAGTACAAAATTCTCACTAATAAAATTTAATAGGCATAAGAGCATACATTTATAAAAAAATGCATTGAAATAACTGTACTACTTGAAACTGTATCAATTGAATTTATATATAAATAATATAAATAATATATAAACATGCCAAAGACATTTTTTTGACTTATCCATATATACGAAAAGTACTTAACCAAAAGAACAATAAAACAAAATTCTTTTCTTTTCTTTTGTAAACTCTCTCAAATGTCCCCTAAGGCTATGAATTTATGGCCCAGTAGCATGGGAATGCACAAGGCATCAGTAAACAAATAAATCATTCATTAGTCGCCCGGGGACAGTGTACCAATCCATGTTGTATGTTACACAAGACCAACTCACATGTACAAAGATGAGACTCTAGAGGTGGCCCCCACCATGCGAGTGGTGTGGCACTTAGCTCTCATTATTTGACCGAAGGCCAATATTTAAACTGGTACACTTAATATCATATGACAAGCCGTATATTAAACAGTTCATTCCATAGTGGACAGATGAAATTCATGGTATTTCACAAAATTTTCGCACAATAACTATAATCGAAGTAGTATACATCATGACAATCACATGGTTTTTGAATAATGTTTTCATCATCATTTTTTATGGAAGCAAGATAATCAATAAACATAACAGTTTATTCAACATTTTGTATTAAAACTATTTCAGTAAGAAAGTTGTACTCACCTTGTAGTGGTCAATTAAAATTGTTTTGTGACCCACGACGTACGATACCTAGAATAATAATAACAAATTTAATCCTTAGTATCGTTTCATCAAGGCTCGTATTTAGAACACGCATTTCCTTTTATGAAGGGCATTCCTACATGATTTAGAGAGTCCATGACTCTTATGAAAATTCCTAGAAGTATTGGTGTGTCTGTAAATTTACAGAATTGTATGCAACACATAACTTTGGTATCAATTGTAAAATTCTGTTTGCAAACAGAACCCAGTTTTGGGTTTTTACGCAAAAATTTGGGGCCTAAAACAATTTGGACAGAATTTGGGCTAAAATGAAATTTACACCTTCTTCCATCCTCCACCATTTGCTCACCCAACCCAACTATTTGGGTTTGGGGGCAGCCCCCCTTGTACTGTGACCAAGCCCGACCATCGGGCCTGGGCGGTCGGAGGCCGGCGACGGTCGGTGGCCGGCGGCGAGTTCGAATTTTTTTTTAATTTTTAAACGTATTTCTTGCAATGTTGCAAGAAATCTATTGAAACTCTTCAATACCTTGGAAAATTTCAATCTTAGATCTAGATATGAGATTTTTAGGGAAAACCATGAAGATATTAGGAAGTTAGTGTTATACCTTTCTTTCTCCTCTTTCCCCTTCTTCTCTGTCTCCTCTTTCCTTTCAGCAATTATCCAGGATTTTGACAAAGCTCCACAATCTCCTCCTAGATCAAGAGGAACCGGTTGTGTGTGTGTGTTTTTTTTTTCTTTCTCTTTTTTTTCTTTGTTTGTGGATGTTGTTAAAGGAAGGGGGAATGGGTTCTCTCACTCTCTCTTGACAGGTGTCCCACTTCATGCCACTTGTGGGCTTCCTCCCTCAAGTGGGTGCCAGGTAAGAGTTTTTTATTCTTGTTTAAAACACACGGGTTACTACAACACCTATTTAGTGCTCAAATATCTTGTTATTTCTACTATTTTATTTATTAAAAATCGTATCTTTTGTTGGTTCCTGATAGTATTCTCCTATATAAATAATATGTTTCTGATTGTATTTAGGTTTGAAATGTAGGTCAGCTTAACAATCACTTCATCATATTGTGTTAAACTCGAAATTCTGAGGATATATGTTCCTCATCTAAATGCATTTTGTGCATTCATTTCAAAATTTAAGATAGTTCTCATACTTGCATGTCTAAATTGTGCCTTTTGTATGCAGCCTATGAATGAAGTTTATGGTTTCTATTTTGCTTATCTAAGGGGAGTTAATGCTCAAATTGAAAATCCTTCAAGAATTTTTGCGTAAGATGAGAATCATGACTCAAATTGCTCACTAGATTTAGCAGAACAAACGAGAAGGTACAAATGGAGCAAACACCAAAGGAATTGAGATGATGCATGATTTATAGAGATAATAAGTCAGATTACTCGAAGGTTGGTGATACGTTTTGCTAGGGATTTGATGATAAAAAGGGGATTTTTATTGGAAATTCAGATCTAGAATCAAAAGGGAACTTGATACGTTTTGCTAGGGATTTGATGATAAAAGGGGGATTTTTATTGGAAATTCAGATCTAGAATCAAAAGGGAACCCTACTACAATTTAACTACTCGCTAACTAATGACTAGGAAACAATTCTTAACCTAGGGGGAAAAGCCAAATTCTAATACAATTAATCTAAGAGAATAAATAAAATAACTCTCACAATTTTCGCATACCCTCTAGGGCCGGCTCAAGCCCCTTTAAATAGAAAAAACACTCCTAATTGTTATTTTACCCAATTGCCCCTTCCCTCCAATTACTAGCCGCATCACTAATCCGCCCCTGAAAATCCACCTTGTCCTCAAGGTGGTGCACGATGTCCGTGGGCCATCCGTTCCACCAGGTCGATTGCAAGCCTCCTCCCGGGTCAAATGGATGAGTGGTCCCCACCGCTTTCAACGAAGTCCGGAAAAATATCGTTGGGCCAAGGCGGGATCCAAAAAGCGTCGTCGGGCCCCCACAAATACTTAGGATGGTCGTCGTCATCGTTGCACTGCTGGAATCCTTCCCCGGGCCCCATAGATGGCTGAAATCCTGAAAATGACGCAGATTGGGACCCGTGCTGGGCCCAAGGGGGCCCCGAAGTGATCGACAGGGGTTGTCGGTCCCCCTCCTGCATCGCCGCCCCCAATAGCGCCTCCCGGGGGGTGTCGGAACCCCCCCTAAACTCCTTGCCGCAGCCCCCCAGGGGCTCGGCGGCACAATCTGGGCCAGCGGGGCACCGCCGGGGACCCAGGGGCCTGTCGCCGCCCCTAGGGGTACGGCGGGGCTCCGTCGTGCCCCCAGGGGGGTGGCGCAGCCCCGGGAGGGGCGGGCGGCCCTTGCCGTCCCTCCTGCGGGTTCGCCGGCCCTCCTGGGATCTGTCGGAGGGGCTACCGCCCCCCTCCGACGTTCTGTGCTCCCTCCGGTGGCTCAAAGATGGCCTGAGATGCCTCCCACCCTTGGTTGTAGTGGTCGAAGGCGCCGTCTTCTTCAGTTTCTGGATCTAAAAATTTCAGATCTGGATCTGAAAATTTCAGATCTGGATCGCCGACAGGCTTCAGATCTGCACCATTTTCCTCCGTTTCTATCGGATCTGGATCTGAAATTTCCAGATCTGGATCTGATAATTTCAGATCTGGATCTGGGGAAGATTTCAGATCTGGATCGCCGACAACCGCAGGCTTCAGATCTATCTTTGTCTTTGCAGCAGAAAGATAACGACGGTCGATCTCCGCCACCTTCTCCTTGTAGCGACGATTGATCTCCGCCAAACCCTCCACTATTTGACGGCGCGCCCTTTCCCTTCTCTATACCAATGCGTCGATCAGATCCATAAATCGGGTGCTCGCCCTGGATCTAGTGCTCTGATACCAATTGATACGTTTTGCTAGGGATTTGATGATAAAAAGGGGATTTTTATTGGAAATTCAGATCTAGAATCAAAAGGGAACCCTACTACAATTTAACTACTCGCTAACTAATGACTAGTAAACAATTCTCAACCTAGGGGGAAAAGCCAAATCCTAATACAATTAATCTAAGGGAATAAATAAAATAACTCTCACAATTTTCGCATACCCTCTAGGGCCGGCTCAACCCCCTTTAAATAGAAAAAACACTCCTAATTGTTATTTTACCCAATTGCCCCTTCCCTCCAATTACTAGCCGCATCAGTTGGCTGCTTGAATGAGCATTGAAGCCCCTACTGGGATATTTCAGTAGAGGCCGCAAATACAATGATATTTAGCACATTTTCTTCCAGCAAAGACATCATGCAATCTGTATATTGGAATCCCCCCCCCCCCCCCCCCCCCCCCCCCTCTCTCTCTCCCCAACACACACACACACAACACTTAGATGGAAGGGCATAATGTTACAATTTATTGTAAAAATAAAACAGATGGTCTATATTAAATGTACTTTCAGATCCTTAAAAGGTCTAATTATTTGCATTCACGTATATTAAATTAATTTGATATACCCCATTACCTGAAAGTTATTTCTCTATGTGCGCGCCCACCTGAGTTGGATTAAAAACAATCTTCCCTTTTGATTCTTTATGTTGTTTTCAGCCTTTCAGGCTTATTTGTTTAGTGGTTAAAATATTTGTTATATCTTGTGTTGTCTTTTAGGATTCTGCCACATACAATGTCAGTTCACTATACAAGTCTAGTTTAGTTCATAAGATTTATTGATGTGTTGCGGTAATTAGTTGTGTTCAATAATTCAATGTCAGTAGAATGTTTCCCCTCAGACTCTTCTATGTCCATTGTTATGTTCAGCCAACCGTGCATGTAAAATGCTCTCTAGATTCTTCATTTTGTTGTCTATAGCTTAGCGGTACATATCTGCAATATCATTTGTCCTTTTATTTTATAATTATACTTGATTCAATTTTACCATTCTAGATCAGCATACCATCGTGGTTATGTTATGTTGATTTCTCCTATGTTGGATGTATATGGCTAGGCCTTTTCAGACACGTCACGCCGAGACTTGGAAAAGTTTTAAAAACATAACACACATGTCCGCCATAACATGTTTTCACGGTAGAAGCATTGGTGAAAGTTTTCACCTCACAGACACCACTCATTTAAGCAAGATAGGAGAGGTTAACTTGTATTAGAAAATGTTAACGAAGTAAAGCCATATAAACACATTTGAATCTTTAAGCTACTCCAGTGCCTGCCATAGCATGTAGATTTCTTCATCTTGCATTGTTAACACTTTTTGTTTTCTGCTTCCAGTGCCAGGAAACCTTGTTCAGGTTCTAAATTAAGGGAGATAACTGGCAGCGGTATCTTTGCAGCTGACAGTGAGAATGGTGCAGCAGAATCGAATGCATCAGCAAGTTCCAATAACAAAACAGGTTTACGTATTTACCAGGTATACAAGATAAAAATATAACTTCAAATCAAGATCTCATGATTTATTTCTTTGACGAGAAGTTTATTATATTCTTATACAAATACAAACTGCTCTAAAGATTGAAGTAGTCAAATTTTATAAGAAACATTGTAATTTCATAATGTTCTACCCATGCACTCGAGGGATCTGCTAAGTGGTTGATGTGTACTGGTCACTCCGCATTTCATTTAAGATATCTGTAATTCTGATTTATAACCTTATTATTAATTTTACACTTAAATATTCTTATAATGGAACACGTTTATGGATCTAGCAAGTACAATGATTAAACTCTTTTCAGCATGTTACTTTATAGTTGTACTTATACACAACATAGCTTCCTTAATATGGAGAAAATCTGTCATATAACATAACTTATTAAACATTTTAATCAGTACCTACTCTTTCTAGGCATCAGCTCGTAAAGATTTAGTAGCAAGGGTAACGGAACTGTGAGTTGGAATGAACTAGATGATGTTAATCTGCCATCTCCTCCACTTTGATGTTAATGACAACCACAAAACAAGATTAATCATTTGTTAAATTTCATTTTTCATTTGTATTGTCATAATTTATCTTCTTGTTAAATTTCATTTTTCATTTGTATTGTCATATTTTATCTTCTTTCTTACATCCATCTTTCTTCATTTCTTTCCTTCACTATTATTGTTTGTGTGTACGACTCTGGAATTGAAATTAAATTTGTTTAGAAAATACAACCCAAGTTGTTTAGAAGCTTGAGAAGTGCTGCAAGTTGCCTAGATGCCTATATATCATACAAGTAAAACCAGAGAAAATGGGCTAAATACCATCGGTCAATCATGCCTAGATGCCTATATTACATACAAGTAAAACCAGAGAAAATGGGCTAATATCTACCACCCACTTTAAAAAGTTTGCTAAAATATCACCCCCCCTTAAAAAGAGACTAAAATACCCCCGTTCGTTCCCAAACATTAAAACCCAACAAAATTAAATCCCCCTGCGAAAACAATTGCAGCGGATGACGTTCTCCCTCCGGCGAGCGAAGCCCACCACCTCGCACCGCCTCGAACTCCCCTCGACAGCCTCGACACCGCTCATCACCGCCAACCTACAACCCAACGCCGACAGCACCCCGCATCAACGTCGACGCCGAACTCCGACCCCCGTATTTTAGTCTCTTTTTTAAGGGGGGTGGTATTTTAGCAAACTTTTTAAAGTGGGTGGTAGATATTAAAACTCATGGTTGACCGATGGTATTTAGCCCATTTTCTCAGTAAAACCATCAAACTCTTCTTAACATGTTACTATAAAATTGCGCTTGTACACCCCGCATAGCTTTTGTAATAGAGAGCGAGTCTGTCATAAAACATAACACGAGTGAACTTATTAAACCATATTAATCAGTACCTACTCTAGGTAGCATGTCAGATTTTAAAGATTTAGCAGCAAAGATAAAGGAACCATGACTAGGAATGATGTAGATGATGCTAAAACTGGGAATGAACTGGCATGATTACAGCTCCTCCACTTTGATGTGAACGACAACCTCAAAACAACATTAATCATTTGTTAAATTTCATTTTTCATTTGCGTTGTCGAATTTTATCGGTTTTTTTTCTTTCCATTGTTTTCATTGTTTGTGCATCTGACTTTGGTATTGAGATTAAATTTGTTTAGAATAGACAATGTAGGTTGTTTGTAAGCTTTTAGGGTTTTTATCGTTTTTTTTTTCGCCGGTGGGGCAGGGTTTTTTTTTGTTATCTTGTTATCTTGTTTTTTCTTTTCTTTTCTTTTATTTTCTTTCTTTTTTCTTTCTTTTTTTTGTTTTTTTTTGTTTTTGTTGTTTTGTTTTGTTTTGTTTTGTTTTGTTTGTTTGTTTGTTTTTTTTTTTTTTTGGGGGTGGGGGGGGGGGGGGGGGGGTACTATTCATGAGTTTTTCACATTATTATTGTTGGACTGAAGCTACTTTTATGTTTGTCCATCAGCAAGCTGTTAGTGGAATAAGTCAAATCTCATTTAGTGCCGATGAGAGTGTTTCACCAAAGAAGCCTACGACACTGACTGAGGTGGCAAAGCAGCGAGAATTAAGTGGGACTCTGGAAAGTGAATCAGAGGCTAGATTAAAGAAGCAGCCTTCTGAAGCAAAGTGCAAAGAGCTTAGTGGGCATGATATATTTGGTCCTCCCCCTGAGGTGCCGCCCAGGCCATTGGCAGCTCGAAATCTGGAGTTGAAGGGACATCTGGACTTCGGAGAACCTGCTCCACGGAGCGTGCACACATCGGTAAAAGTTTCAAATGTAAGTAGTGTGATGTTAGATATAGTTCTTTTCAATTCATATAGTTGTTTCTTAAGCTTTGACCATGTGGCAGTTCTGCACTGTGTTGATTGTTCAAATTCTTGTGTGCTCACATATACAAATGCATTGAATAAGCACATACAAGACCTGTTGCATGAAGACAGGACTCCCGGTTGTCTGGAGTCTGTGAACCACCCACACATGCGTACATGCACAAAGTTATATGAAGTTTTTGTGAGATAGGATTCCCCAGTTTGAACACCAGATGTATACATGCTCACGCGCACATGATGCATTTGAACACAACACACGTGGGCACACATGTTGCATAAAGTGTTTACGATCAGTATGCTTGAAAGCTAATTAATTACCTATGCATTAACAAGTTATGTAAGTTTGAAGTTTCCTATCCTGACACATTATGCGTTTAATATATGAGAATAATGGGTATCATATGCCATATGAGAGAGGGCCCCATATGCCCTCTCACATAAAGCAACCAAGTACAAGCCCACATATGCTTGTACTTGGTTGCTTTATGTGAGAGGGCATATGAGGCCATCTCTCATATGGCGTATGATACCCATTATTCTCATAATATATATGACATACTGTATCTGAAAGATTATTATACATGTGCACTACTTAGTATACATATAAGATTGTCTTAATGGCCTTCTTGTTGCGTTCATGGCCATAGTAGTTTTGGAACTTTATTATACTAGTTGTGTGCTTAGAATTGTCATATACGTGAAAATGGAATTGTCATATAGCCTTCTTCTTGCTTTCAAGGGTAGAATTGTGCAAGTGATTACACGGTAGTAGATAGCGTGCAACGTCTTTTCCTGTGCTGGGTGAGAATATTTGGCCCATAAAATGGTCATGCTTGCCTGTTTTGTTATCTGAGATGCCTGCTGTTTTCCTAGTTTGCTCGGTAAAGATACTGAACCTGCTGATTTTATGTTCTGTAAACAAGCCTTCCGGTGGTCCAAGCAACATAATGTTTGGTGACGCGCCGGATGTCAAGAGTACAAAGAAGATCCACAACCAGAAATTCCAGGAGCTGACGGGCAATGACATATTCAAAGGCGAGACACCACCAGGGTCTGCTGAGAAGCCGCTGAGCGTGGCAAAGCTGAGGGAGATGAGCGGCAGCGATATATTTGCCGACGGCAAGTCTTCCTCGAGAGAGTACTATGGCGGTGTCCGCAAGCCACCAGGCGGTGAGAGCAGCATCGCGCTGGTTTAACTGCATCCCTCATTCTAACCCTAGTTTTCTTCGAGGCGCCCCCTTCCACGCTCGTAAGGACTTCTTTCTGATTCCCTTGGATCTGATGGTTTTTTTATGCGGACTCTGATTCAGGTGTTTTTCTCCACTTCATCAACATATGCATGAGTTGATGAGTGGTGATTATTATATATCTCTGTCTCTGCCCTTTTTTTAACTTAATTATATTCGGACACCTTGATTGTAGTTTTTGAACAATCTCAGCCTCTTTGCGGTGATTAGGTGAGCTGGTGTTGGTTGAATTGTATGACTGATTTTGGCTGCTTTCGGTCTCTCTGTGTACCGAGAATTTGTTTGATTTGGACTGTAATTGTTGATCAATTTGCTCGGAAACATATTTTATTTAGAGCAATGCGTCCTTCTCATTTGAATTTCATTAGTGCTTAAGCTTTTTTTTGGGTACCTAAATACAATATTTGAACAATTTTAAGCTGTTTTAGTTCAACTATCCTTAAGATAATTTTCATTCCCCCTACTCCGATAAAAAGGCTGGGTCTCAAACTTAATAAAACGTTCGCTCTTAATTGTTTATAATAAATTAATTTAAATATTTTTAGTACATTCATACCAAAATATAATTCATAAAGCTACATCATCAAATAATATATAGCAATGCCCTAGCCTCAAAAGGCCCATCAAGGCATGCTCGGAAATTTTTGGTCGAATGACCCGACTTTGCTCTCAACCAATGAACATCAATGGTTTTCACACTGCCTCTAAATACAAACACTAGATATCTCCAACATATTCTTATGAATACAGAAGACACATCAACTTAATTCAAGACCTTTGTTGACTTCAATTTCATCGTTTTGTTTGTTTGTTTTCGTAATCTAGAATTCAATTGGAATAAACTTCATATAATATCTTCATAAACTACCGGGTTGCATATATTGGATTCATAGTTCAACGTTTGAAGTTAAAAAGATATAATGTCTGGCCCATCAATTGGCCCCAGTGGCACTCAACCTCCCTCCCTCCGTCGTGAGAGATCGAGGGTTTGAAGGCCGCCCATGGGCCAGGGCTATGGCTGGACTGAGGCCGGTCATGTGGTATGTTCTGGTTTGGCCCTAAAATTAAATGGGCCTCTCTTTCAGCTCCCAAATCCTATCCATTTTTTGTTGGGGCCATCCCGGTTCTCTTTTAGGCCCTGTTTAGGGCCCATTGGGTGGCCTCATCACATCATCATCCGTATCAATAACTATCCATTTTTTTTGAATTGGTCATACTTGGCAAACCAAATTATATTGTGTTTTTGGACTTGGCCGCACTTGCCAATTGCGGCAAATTTGGCAAATTTGGCGGCACTTGTCAAGTGCGACCAAATTGTATTACTTGCAAGAATTTGACATTAAAGATAAGCAGTTAGTTGGTATATTTCTTCGTTGTGGGGGTAAGAGGTCTTTAGATTCGACTCTCAACCGCCTTCTTAAATTGGTTCTTTTACTTTTTCAACAAAAAATTTGTTTAAATGGGAATTCTGATATTTGAACTTAAGACATCTGACCCTACACGCAAGCCTCATACCATCCAAGTACTTATCTTTTGAATTAAATTCCTGCCAACAATATAATTTGGCCGCACTTTGCAAATGTGAATACCTTAAGAAATGGGTTGGATGTCATTGATATCAAAGTATCTAACTAGTATATAATTACCGAACTTACCTTGTGGTTTGTTTTGCAGCATGGCAGGCAGACCCAACACCAGGAACACCAACGGCATCACCGAGAACGACTTCATGGGGATCATCAGAGAGATGTTGGACATCCAGCATCAAATCCTCGAGCGTGAACCTAGAACTGAACGCCGAGGAGAAGCCGGAGTTAAACAATTCCGTGAGATGCGTCCTAAAACGTTCTCTGGGAAGGAAACTCCATTGGAAGCTGAAGAATGGGCACGTAACACTGAAGACAATTTGGCCGCTGCCCGTATCCCCCAGGCAGGATGGGTGGAAATAGCCAGGCTCCAACTGACTGATTACGCCCGAACCTGGTGGGACACTGAGGAAAAACGTATAATGCGACCTATTGCCTGGGCCACATTTCGCGAGCGTTTCGACACAAAGTTTTTCCCTAAAGCAGCAAGAAGGGAACTTCAACAACGTTTCGTCAATTTAAAACATGAATCAATGACTGTTGACGAGTACGATGCTGAGTTCTCTATGCTGAGTCAATTCGCTCCTCACATGGTGGAGAATACGGAAGATCATGCCTTCCAGTTCCGCCAAGGTCTGAATTATAATATTCAAGCTTCAATGACCTCGGCTGATCTGACCAGCTATGAGAAGATACTGGAGTTTGCCCGCAACCATGAGGCTCTTGACAAACAGCGTAAATCAGCCCAAGGAAAGCGCCCGATGGAACCACCAAGGAACAATCTTCGACCGGTGCAGACTACTACCTTCAAGAGGCCTACTGCTCCCAACAACTACAGGCCTGTTGCTCCAGCCAACAACCGGACCGCCGCTCCTCCAAACAACAATCGAGCTACTATGGTATGCTTCCACTGCAACCGACCGGGCCATACTAAGAAGGACTGTCGCCAACTGTTGAACCAATGCTTGGCATGTGGATCACCGGAGCACACTGTTAAGGACTGCCCCCAGCGCATCAACAAACCATTTACTACTGGAGCTCCTGGATCAACATCCCGTGGACCACCCTTACCGCCACAGCAGAGGGTTTTCCAACAGGCCCAGCCTAAACGCCAAGCTTTTACCATGACTGCTGAAGAAGCTGAGGCGACTGAACCAGTGATCACAGGTAACATCTAAGACATCCTCCCTTACTAGATGCTCATAGCTTTACTTTAGACTGCTAAGAATACCTTATAGTACTCTAGGTATCGTTTTAGTAGCATCTACACCAGCCTTATCCCTCTTTGATTCTGGAGCATCCCATTGCTTCTTATCACTTAAGTTCGCTACAACATATTCCATTCCTATTGACCCTCTTTCTAACCGATGGAACATCAACACCGAGAATGGCGTAGTGAAGACTTCCGGTGGCTGTCGATCATGCCCTTTGGTGATATGTGGTCGCGAGCTCTACGCTGACTTCATGATAATCGACATGCCAAACTTTGACGCTGTATTCGGAATGGATTGGTTAGGAACTTTTTACGCTACCATCGATTGTCATAAAAAGAAGGTAGTGTTCGAAATTCCCAACCATCCAATGTTCGAATTTTCGAGCGGAAGCCAGTCGCTTGGACCTATTCAATTCCGGGCCAAGCCTCTGAAGATGATGATGGCCTCTATGCTAGCAGAACCTGAGAAGCCCAGAGTAGTTCGAGAATTCGACGACGTATTTCCTGAAGAAATTTCAGGATTACCACCCGATCGAGCTCTCGAATTCACCATTGACCTGATGCCAGATACTCAGCCTATCTCCAAAGCTCCTTATCGTATGGCACCAGCAGAATTGGAGGAACTTCGTACCCAATTAGACGACCTGTTGCAGAAGGGATTGATACATCCCAGCGTATCTCCCTGGGGTGCACCAATCCTATTGGTCAAGAAGAAGGACGGCTCAAGAAGGATGTGCGTGGACTACCGAGAGCTGAACAAGGTCACCGTGAAGAACAAATATCCATTGCCGCGCATCGACGACATCTTCGACCAACTTGGTGGATCTCGAGTCTTCTCCAAGTTTGACCTCCGAAGTGGATATCACCAAGTGAAAGTCAAGAAGGACGACATATCCAAGACTGCTTTTCGAACCAAGTATGGACACTACGAATTCGCAGTTATGCCCTTTGGCGTGACCAATGCGCCAGCGGTATTCATGAATCTCATGAACCTCATCTTTTATGAGTTCTTGGATAAATTCGTAGTGATCTTTATTGATGACATTCTGGTCTATTCGAAAAGCGAGGAAGATCATGCTGACCACCTGCGGATCGTATTGAAGACTCTGCGTCATCATCGACTTTATGCCAAGTTCAGCAAATGTGAATTTTGGCTTAACCGCGTTGCCTTTCTTGGGCATGTGGTATCTGGAGATGGCATTTCTGTCGATCCGGAGAAAGTCGCATCTGTTAGAAATTGGCCAACCCCTCGGTCAGTTTCGGACATCCGGAGTTTTCTTGGATTGGCTGGCTACTACCGCCGATTCATCCAGGACTTCTCCAAGATTGCTGAGCCTATGACTCGACTGACGAGGAAGGACGTCAAGTATATTTGGTCTGAGGCTTGTGAACAAGCTTTCGAAGGATTGAAGACGAAGCTAACAACTGCACCAGTTCTGGCTATACCAGACAGAACTGGAGGATTTGAAGTATATTGTGACGCATCTGGCAAAGGTCTCGGATGCGTGCTACATCAACATGGTCATGTTGTGGCGTATGCTTCTCGACAACTGAAGACTCATGAGAAGAACTATCCGACTCATGATCTGGAGCTAGCCGCAGTTATTTTTGCTCTGAAAATCTGGAGACATTTTCTACTGGGCGAGCAAGTGAATATCTTCACCGACCACAAAAGTCTGAAGTATATCTTCACGCAGAAGGAGCTGAACATGAGACAACGCAGATGGTTGGAACTCATGGCTGACTACGACATCGACCTCCAATATCATCCTGGGAAGGTTAATGTCGTACCAGACGCATTGAGCCGGCTACCAACTGTTATGACACTCACGGCTCAGAAGAGACTACAACTAGAGCTGCGAGAGATGGAGATTGAAATCATTCTACCTGGGATTGAAGCTTCATTGATGAATCTTCAAATTCAGTCTACCATCATCGACCGTATCAAAGCCGCTCAAGCTGGAGATGCAAAGTTACGGAAGATCAAGACTCAAGTGGAAGCAAGTCTTCGAACGTATTTTCTTATCCATGAAGACGGATCCTTGAGATATGGCAGCAGAATCTGCGTGCCTTCAGGCGATATCCGAGAGGAGCTAATGAATGAAGCACATAGCTCCCCATACTCTGTACATCCTGGTGGCACCAAAATGTACAAGGATCTTCGTCTAAATTTTTGGTGGCATGGAATGAAGAGAAGCATTGCTCGAAGCGTCGCCAAATGTCTAGTATGTC
The DNA here is from genome assembly GCA_030789695.1 of Scilla litardierei. Taxonomy (NCBI): domain Eukaryota; kingdom Viridiplantae; phylum Streptophyta; class Magnoliopsida; order Asparagales; family Asparagaceae; genus Scilla; species Scilla litardierei. The sequence continues at coordinate 5,013,743 of CM061131.1, forward strand.
AGCAAGTGAAGGCTGAACATCATCGCGTCGTAGGATTGCTTCAACCGCTGCCTATTCCCGAGTGGAAGTGGCAACACATCACCATGGATTTCGTCACTGGACTACCCCGGAGTACAAAGCAGAATGATGCCATCTGGGTGATCATTGATCGATTAACCAAGTCGGCACATTTCATACCTTTCCAAGTAGGACAATCGACTGAATTACTCGCAAAGAAGTACATGGAGGTAACGATTATTTCTATACCTTATAATTTCTTCCTAATTTATGTCGTAATATGAGCAATGACCGGACAGGAAATCGTGAGATTACACGGAGTCCCAGTGAGCATTGTCTCTGATCGAGACACGAGATTCACATCTCACTTTTGGAAAAGTCTGCAATCAAATCTTGGTACCAGTCTGAGTTTCAGCACTGCATATCATCCGCAGACAGATGGGCAATCTGAGCGCACCATCCAGATACTCGAAGATATGTTGAGAGCTTGTATGCTTGACTTCAAAGGCTCGTGGGAAGACCACTTGCACTTAGTGGAGTTTTCATACAACAACAGCTACCAAGCAAGTATCGGTATGGCCCCATTTGCAGCACTCTATGGAAGAAAATGTCGTTCTCCATTAAGTTGGGATGACATTGGCGACCGAGAACTTTTGGGTCCAGAGCTGATTGTAGAAGCTGTTGATGTGGTGCGTACTATCAGAGACAAACTTCGCATTGCACAAGACCGATACAAGCACTGGGCCGATGCGAAGCGTCGTCATCTAGAGTTTCAACCTGGAGATCATGTATTTCTGAAGATATCTCCTAACCGTGGAGTAATCAGATTTGGAAGAAGAGGAAAGCTCAGTCCGAGATTTATCGGCCCTTTCGATATACTGGAGCGAGTTGGAGAAGTAGCTTACCGCCTGGCCCTACCACCTTCGCTGGAAGGAGTACATGACGTATTCCATGTCTCACAGCTGCGTCGTTACATTAGTGATCCTACTCATGTGGTTGACCACTCAGAGATCACAGTACGACCAGATCTTTCATATGAGTAACAGCCAGTGCAAATTTTGGATCGACGACAGAAGACTCTCAGGAATAGCGTAGTCAATCTCGTTAGAGTGATGTGGCGACATGACTCACCTGGCGAATCCACCTGGGAACGAGAAGATGAAATGCGCGAGAGATATCCATATTTGTTCACCGAATCTTAGTTCATTGTATCTTATTATATATATTTTGGTGTGAGAAATTCCGAGGACGGAATTTTTATAAGGTGGGTAGAATGTGATGACCCGTATTCAGCAATACCCATTTTCTATATATTTTATTAATTAATAATATTTTATAATGGTTTGTTAGGATTTGAACATCAAAATAGTTTATAAATCATTTATAAAAAAATGTTTTGTGGAACCAATATATTTATAACATATTTTAGGGTATACGAGTATCAACCTAAGTCCCTAAATGATTTTTATAATTATTTAAACTCAATTTTAACATTATAGCCGTAACAATTATTTTTCTAAGTAAACGTTTTCAAAATGATTTCAAACTTCTACAGTGTCACTCTAAGATCATTTAGAGCCTCCCACATTAATTTCGTAATTTTCCGAAGTCGGATCAATAGAGAACCCGCAAACCCGCTTCCTAAACGTTTTGGCCCAAAACACGTATTTCCGTAGTCCAAACTACGAAACGGATCTCGTAGTCACGATCCTCGTAACGATACGAACCCGTGGCTATATTTTCGTAATTTTTCGGAGTCGTTTAACCTCAGGGGCAAAATCGTAATTTGGTTGCAAGGGTTTACTAATGATCTTCGCTAATTACTTTTACTTAACTAAATTACCTAGCTTAATTCACTAATGTCGGCAAGCTCACACGTTGTATAATAGAGTTGGGGTCTAAATTGCTTTCTCTTTGTCAAAAAGAGCTTAACTTTGCATTAATTGCTTGGACTAAATAGTTATTGCACCCTTAATAATTAATTGATTCTTAAGCCTATATAAACCCCCTAATCTTTCTCTTCTCTTCACAAAACAAATAAAACCCACTCCCAGGCAAACTCACCCACGAATCTCTCCCGCCCTCGTCTTCAACCTCTCTCCCGCTCTCCTCTTCAACCCCGATCGCCGGAGACCCGTTCTCCGACCGCCGCCCCCCATCGCAACCAGGCGACCCACCCCGCCTTCCTCTCCCCGCTCCGCCACGGCCAGCACCCTCCCCCGTGCCCACCTCCGCCGCCCACAGCGAACGCCGCCCGAGCGCCTCACTCCACTCCCCGGACCACCGCCACAGCAGTCGCCGTCCGCCCCTAGCACCCCCGCCACCGCCGCCTAGGCCCCGACCCGTCGCCGAGCTCGCCGCTCTCCCCTGTTCCCCCGCTTCCGCCCTCCCCCGTGCCCGCCTCCGCCGCCCTCCGGCCTCAACCACCGCCTGCGCCGCTCCCTCCCGCCGCCGTCATCCACCCCGCTCCGCCGCCGTCCCACTCGACGCCGCAGCCCACCCATCGCCGACGCGAAAACCCCCCAACTCGCCGTCGACTGCAGAAGGTGAGGTTGATGGCAAACTTGTAAATACGAAAAACATTTCGTATTTTCGTATTATTAAATAATTATAAATAGGGATTAATGATATAAAATCCATAACTAATTATACAGGGGCCAGAAAAATGTGTGACTAGTCCCAGAAAATCAGAAACGTCGAAACGAATCCATTGGCGCTAGTTTCGTCGCAATCAGGCAAGTATATTTCTCACAGTAAATTTTTAAAGGCAAAACTTAAATAAGTTAAAATCCTTTTAAAATTCGTAGCTTGCAATTTTTACATATACCGCTGTACGATAAAAATATATGTTACAGTACTTGTAAATACGATCGTTTTGACATCTTGTTTACAGAATTCCGACGTACGGTTTGCCCGGAATAAATCTTTGAAGATATGTTGTAATGATAAATTCTTGTTTTAAAAATCCTTTTAAAATTCGTAGCTTGCAAATTTTACACATACCGCTGTACGATAAAAATATATGTTACAGTACTAGTGAATACGATCATTTTGACACCATGTTTGAAGAATTCTGATGTACGGTTTGCTCTAAACAATTCCTTGAACATATGTTTTAAAAATGATTTCTTGATTTAAAATTGCTTTTTGGCTATTTAAAAATTGTTTAAAAATCTTGAAAAATAACTACAAATCTTAGAAAATATTTTAAGCTAATTTAAACTCATTTTCTTAGTTAAAATCATATCTTAACCGTTCTTTCATCTAATTAAGTGAATTTTTATGTTTTCATTTAATTGCTGAATCAAATCGTGAAGTTGTGAACTTTGGTGAAACTGTTGTACGGACTACTGAGACACCGAGATTGAATTGACTGAATGGAAGATGGAACTTCAACAATATAGAATGGAAGATGGAACTTTAATAATATAGAATGGAAGATGGAATTTCAATAATAGACAGATAGTACACATCCTTTTGACCGACACTTGACTTGACCTGGGTTTGGGGTAGTCTATGATCACAAGTGTTACAGAGTGGCTGGATGCGCCATACTAAATTACCTCCAACACATTACGGGGGTTAGATCCTTGACCGTTGCCATATCGGAACGGTGGGTAAGCCTCGAAGTTGCTCCCGTCGCAGGCTGCATGTTGGTTATCTCTAATACTCTTGGCCATGGACTTATCACTAGGATAGACTGTTTGTTTTTATTAATTGTCCTAACATCTTTTCTGCAGGTTGCTATAGTGTTATCATTGAATTGTTAAAATGTCACAGGTTACAGATGGCTTTGAAAATTGCTATTGAATATTGAATTGTTGCAGGTTGCTAGCAGTATCGCCAGTTGCTATCAGATTATTAAATTGTTACAGGTTACAAATGGTTGCGAACATTTAACTGCTTTACACTGCTATAACTCTTTTCTACTTATCTTATCACTTGTGTTTTCAGTTTTTAATTTAAATGTCTAACATTTTGGTTTTGAGAATATCTTGCCGAGTATACCTCGCTGACGGACATTTCATTTTGTTGTTTTTACGAAATGTCCGTCAGGTACCAACAGTGAGTTCGTTGAAGTCTTTGCTGCAGGAACCGAGCCAGAGCTCGAAGGCTACGTGGAGTATCTACCCACAGAAGATTAGACATTCCCCTTCGCGACTGCACTTTATATATTTGAATAATGTAATTGTTGTACTTGTTGATTGCGGCCATACTAGGCCTATGTTGTAATTTACTTTCAGACGCTTTGGTATTGTAATAATGTCATCCGTACTCTTTCTTATAAGCATGCAAGATCCTGCCATATTATTTCATGGACGCTTAGTGTGTTTAAACCAAGGAGGAAGAAAAGAAAAAGAAAAAAAAAGTACTCCTCTTTGTTTTAAGCACATCGCGGACCCGCTCGCGTCCTCGCTTCCGGTAGAATGGGAAGCGGGGCGTGACAGTAGGGCATTACATTTGGTATCAGAGCCAGAGTTCAAAGTTATGACAAACAACAACTACAACGTCTTCAAGGATCGTCAAGGATCTTCTTCAGTTATGGAAGGACAATATTCTGTCAGGCCTCCTCACTTCAACGGTACCAACTATGGGTACTGGAAATGCCGGATGGAAACCTTCCTCCAGAGCACTTCACTTTTGAGAGCCACGATGACGGAGTATGTCGAGCCCGCCGAAGAAGATTTCGCGAAGTGGACTACCGCGGAGGTCGCCGCGGAGGTAAGCAATGCCAAGGCCATGAATGCCTTGCAATGTGCGTTGGAGCCCGAAGACTTCAACAAGATATGCACATGTAAGAGTGCATATCAAGTATGGAACCAACTCCGCATCTTGCACGAAGGACGAGCACGGTAAAAGATTCTAAACTCGTTGTCGCTAACAAAGAATTCGAGTTGTTTCACATGGAACAGGGTGAAACTATGAAGGACTACTATGCTCGCTTCGTGGACATATCCAACGAATTGGAAGCTCTTGGGAAGATCTACACCCAAAAGGAGAAAGTCGCGAAGATCATTAACAGACTTCCTTCCTGTTGGGAAAAGCGTACCTTCGCCATCGAGGAAGGTAACAATATGAATAAGTATACGGTTGTACAACTAATGGGTACCTTGTTGTCTTACGAGGTACGCAAGGAAAGTAAGATCAAGATGAAGGAGAAGATGAAGGCGTACTTGAAGCAAGACGAGCCAAAGAAAATTCCTCTAAGTGGTGGGAGATGTGATTGCATCACTCATGTTGCTTATTCTCTCATTTATTCATTCATTTTTCTTTTCTTTTCTTTTCCTTCTTTTTTTCTTCTTTTCACCCCGAATCAGGAGGCGAGCTAGTGGCGGGGTGAGTCGAGCTTGTTTGGATGGAGGCGACCTTTAGCTCGGGCTAGTGTCCCATCCGGGTGTCGGTAAGGTGTTTGCTTAGGCCCCCAGCGCATACGTGCCTTAATTTCATGGGCCGGCCTACAGGTCGTAACAGGTATCATGTGACATATGAGGTTTAGCCTCATTCATATGAGCCCTCCAAAACTCACATCTCCGTTATTTTTCTCGGAGGATCGAACCGTTCGTTTTGATCTTCATATTCTAAAACCCCAAAATACCGAATTTCAGGTGAACCCATGAGGTTTTAGCCGTTTTGAAGTCATCGCAAAAGTTCTATTCATGCAAAACCATTAAATTTGCGATGGTTGAATGGAAGGTCAAAACTCCATGGGTTCACACCATATTTAGTGGTTTTGCGGTAGTAGAATATGTAGATCAAAATAAACGGGTCTAATCCTCCAAAAATAGCAAAGGCGTGAGTTTTGAAGGTGTATATGAGACTAATTCTCATATGTCATATTATACACATTATTCTCAAATAACAATGTCGGGGTTATAACCATACTTTTCCTAATGATCAATCTTCTTTTTTATACATCGGAAAGCAGTAAAACACGTGCCGACCGGGTTTCGATCCAACGCCTCCTAAGACGGAAAAGAAGAGAATGACATCTGACCAACTGCCCATTGTCAATGATCAAGCATCTTCGTGTACCGTTATTTACAACCTAATTAATTTGATAAATTAATTGTTTCCATCACATTAAATTCAAAGATGGCAAACACAACACATATAAACATGGGGACAACATGAAGAATGTGTGTAGTCCTATAGCACAAAGGGACCCACATCTTTATGATTTATTCTATTGTCGCATTGAATTATATAACATAAAAAACCAACCCCCCAGCCCACATGTAGCCCAACCTTGCTCTTTATATCCATTTCCATTTTTGGGCACTTACATCCGTTGCAAACATACCACCTTGGGACACGTGTCAACACCGTACTCGCGGATTCTTCTCGTCTCAGGCCGCACCGCTGTGGGCCCCATGCAGATACCGTCGGATCTGAAACCAACGGCGATCCTTACCTTAACCGGGCGGTCCAGCTATTGTGCGCCAACGGCTGGGATTTCACGGTTTAATTTATTCCCGGCCGTCGTACAAACGCTCGTACGGGGTTAAGGTCGTCAAGGCGTCGCGGTGCGGTGGGCCCCAGTTACCAAATTTATCGAGAGAGCGAAAGGAAACGCTCAGAGAGACTAATTAGTAATTAATTAGTTTTAATTACTATTAAATTCAAATTTTTTGTTCTGTTAATAAAACACAGTCAATGAGAGAGTAAACCATGTGCTTCACAACCAAATTTACTGGAGAATTTTAAGGAACAAAAAGAATGACTAAATCTATATACCCGATTCAAGAGCAGTGCGTCATCTAAATTTCATCTTAACCATTCAATTCGAATATTCTTGATTTACCTGAGATCTTTTGAATATGTAAAATCGATAATCACAATTGAGATTGGATTAGCTTTTCATGCCGGATTTATTTCTCTTTTTATCTAAAATCTAGAGCAGCCATTTTTTTATTGAAGAATTTGAATTTTGCAAAAAAGAAAATGGTGATATAAACTACGCACAGTTGGACAAAAGATAAAGTGGATATGGTCACCACGAAGGATCTAAGTTGATATTTTCTACATAACTCCCTAACCTTTTTTAATTTGCAAGGATGTCAAATGAGATGTGTTATTCTTCGAAACGGTTTAAGAAATATTGAATTAAACACAAATAAATAATCTTGTATTACTCAATCCAAATGTAAAATTATGATACTTAATTGGTATAAATTTAGTCATACCTAGTTCTATCAATAAATTTGGCCGAAGCTACCACAGTAAGGCTGAAAACAATAATAGCAAGGTTATGTTTACAAGCAAAAAGAACTAATCATAAAATAAATTTCATATAATATTGAGAACTCTCAATGTTAGCCGTGCCTGATTTATTCTAACACTCGGAAACTTATGTAAAAACTTAAGTTATTTATATTCTATTATAGAATTCATGAAGTTTGTCCCACATGGCAGTTTTGTCTCAGTCATATTTTTTGTTGCTGACTGGGCAGCCACGTGAGGGTTGGGTGGTGTTCTAAACTTGGCTTTGAGATGTGTTTTTGGTTGTTTTTTTTTTTGCTTTTTAGTACTTGCTTTTCATCTTTTTGTCCCACGCTCTTTTCACATTGGCTATCGCTTATCTCTACATTTGAGTCCGGACTAACGGCCTCCGTGCCATCCAGGCACGAGTTATGCCTAGTTAGTTTTACAAATGACAACCGATGTTAACGACAAAACAAGAAGAAATCCTAGTGTTGATTACATAAAATCCATTTACGCACGCACGCCCAGCTTCTTGGCGCCATCCTCTACCCTGTAAGGAGGTAAGCTCACCTATTACGGTGACTACACCCCACGCAAAATCCCTCAAAATCTTAACCTCTTCCTATTTTATCTTCCACCGCAATCCCCAAAAAATATGATAAAATCAAAATCAAAACTTTTTTAATTAAAAAAAACCGTAAAAAAAACAAACACGCACACACACTATAAATTCGCTCACTCTCACCCCTTTCCTCTTCGTCTTCTTTCTTCTCCCCCAAACCCCATTGCATGTAAAACACCATAAAAAGAAATAAGTAAAAAAAACCAATCATCATGAAGTTTGACAAGCCATTGGAGGAGGAGATCGACTGGCTTCTCAATGAGATTCCAAACGCCACGTCAGTTCCCCCCATCCATCATCACCATCATGCCCACCATCACCAACCCATCGGCATCCCCATGCCCCATCCCCATGCCCATCGTCATCCATCGTACTTCACCAACTCCCCGTACATGTCCGACGGCTCATCATCCTCCTCCTCCTCCCCCCACTCCCCCGCCCACCTCGACTTCATCGCCGCCTTCCACTCGCTCTCGCTCCGCAAACACCCCCCACCGCAAAATCCGCTCCATCCCCTCCGCCGCTACTCCACCCAGCCCCTCTACCACCGGGCCCACCTCGCCCCGGCCCGGCCCGCATTGTACAACTTCCACGATGACGCCAGCCTTGTCCTCGACGGCCGGTCGTCGGCGGCGGCGGCGTGGCCCGCCGCCGTCAGCAGCAAGAAGAGGGTGGAGAGCAGCGTGGAGAGGTTGGAGGCGCTGGCGGAGGTACCGGAGTACATATACCAGATCGCGAAGGACCAGCATGGGTGCAGGCTGCTGCAGAGGAAGTTCGAGGAAGGGAGGAGGCAGGATGTGGATCGGATCTTCGACGGGGTTATCGGGCACGTTGCGGATCTAATGATGAACCCGTTTGGGAACTACCTCGTCCAGAAGCTGCTCGATGTGTGCACCGAGGAGCAGAGGATGATGATCGTCATCAGGCTGACCCGGGACCCCTCTGTCATCATCAGGGTCTCCCTCAACACTCATGGGTAACTTGCTGCTGCATTTTTTTGAATTGCCTTTCTCTTCAATTGCATGTATGTAGTTTAGATTGAGAAATGTTCGTTTCATTTGATTATAAGTGATTCTCTATTTGCATTTCAGTGCTCCTGGATTGGTATTTGAATGCCTGCGGATGATTGTTAGATTCATTTGGTGCCCTGAAGTTGGGTTGGGTTGCATATTTCTTGTTATTTGGATCAAATCTTGAGAGAAATGCTGCTTAGTTTGTTAATAGATCATCTTTTCTGTAATTAAGTACTTGTTGATATCATGGCCTGCTTTGATGCATGAATTTTCCTTGCTTTCTTTTGATTGCGTGCTTTCGATATGGATAATCCTTGGCAATGCCACGAATATGAAATTTAGTTGATTTGGATTGCTTCTTACTTATGTCTAATTAACTAAGAAGAATGCTACTATCGCTGCAGGACAAGAGCAGTGCAGAAGCTGATTGAGACTCTCAAAACCCAGCAGCAACTACGGCTTGTCGTCTCAGCCCTTAAACCCAGCCTCCTCAACCTCATCAAGGATTTGAATGGAAATCACGTTGTCCAACGCTGCTTGCAGTACCTCTCTGCCAAGGATAATACGGTAAAGACCTGTTTCTTATCTGCAATTTCGTTGGTGGATGTTCTCGGATGTTTCACATTTGCATTTTTAACTTCTGTCTTCATTCTTTTATATGTTGATGTTGCTTGATGAAGATGTTTGCATGTAAGTTTCGATCAAAGATTTTAGACAGCTTGTCATATGTTACAAATATGTGCACGCCACGCTTGTCAAGTTGTTAGAGATCTTTATGCTCCATAGTTTTCGTTAGTGTTACAAATACATTCGCTCCGTGTTTATCACAATTATCTTCTTCTAGAATTTATTCAGCTGGAAATGTTTGTCTAAAAAGTGTAAAATTTTAAATTGCCTCAAAAATATTAATTTTCCACATAATTCCATGCTAGAGCTTGATGTTAGGTGTAAGCATGGCCCACAAATCTTCACATTGGCATGATTTTGTCCAATTGAGCCCACCGGCCCAATTGGTTTTGTTATTGGGCTTCCCCAAAAGGCCTCGTGTCAATGAAGAATCCTAGCCATATTAAAAACCTCCAAGAATCCCCTTCCCTCACCAATGTGGGACTATGTTCACATCCCAACAATCCTCCCCTTGAAAAGGACCACATGAGCATCCCTTCGAAAGATCATCCATCCGAATCTATTTAGACAGACTCCTCTTCACCGTGTGGAAGGCTACACACGTCCATGAAGCACCGGGAGCGACTCTTTCATCGTGTGTGGACCGGAGGACACACAAATCCCATGAAGCATCCGGAGATCACCATCTTTTCAATTGATTGGAGCCAACCATCTTTGTTTGTCAGTCAAAGGACACATCATCAGAAGTACGGGGGTTTTGCTCTGATACAATTTGTTAGGTTTAAACATGGCACAAAAATCTCCACATTGGCATGATATTGTCCAATTGAGCCCACCGATCCAATTGGTTTTGTTCTTGGGCTTCCCCAAAATGCCTCATGCCAAAGGAGAAGTACGGGGGTTTGGCTCTGATACCATTTGTTAGGTTTAAACATGGCCCATAAATCTCTACATTGGCTTGTTATTGTCCAATTGAGCCCACCGACCCAATTGATTTTGTTCTTGGGCTTCCCCAAAAGGCCCCGTGCCAATGAAGAATCCTAGCCATATTTTAAACCCCCAAGAATCCCCTTTCCTCACCAATGTTGGACTATGTTCACATCCCAACACTTGAGCATTCCTGATCACTGAATGGTATGAGTGATTAAAATGTTTCAAAAACTTGGTTATAAAAGAAATATTTTGCATACTTATTTATTTGTTGCCATCCTTCTAATTTTCCGTGCTATATTTAGACAGAGGGTAGACAATGTTTCTTTTTCCTTCTGCAATCAATATGATATTTTTCCTGTTGATTTAATGCATGAATTTTATAATTTAAATGAGTGGGGAAGGAAAGAAGCATAAGAAGTGAGTCAATAAAAGAGTAGTGTGACTAGTTAATAACAGCAAGGAACCTGCGTCTTCTTTGTGGTGTTGATGAAATTCTTATTGAGCACTTTGCTTTCTGATTGGTGATAAACTGTAAGCTTGAGTCTGTTTGGCGCCTCCGTACCCAATGACGTGTCTGTATATGTGTTTTCCAACTTAAGTCTGTGTCATCTAGTTCATATCAGGAGTCGACTTTGTATATTTAACCTAACCTATGACACTTATTTTGTGCATATGAAAATTGACATGGCTTTTCTTGATACAGTTTATTTTTGATGCTGCTGCCAAGCATTGTGTTGATATTGCAACTCATAGACATGGATGTGTTGTCCTGCAACGCTGCATAGCTTACTCCAGTGGAGAATATCTGACGCACATGGTTAATGAGGTCTCTGCTAATGGACTGCTGCTGGCTCAAGATGCATTTGGGTAATATCTCTTCAATATATGATAATTTACTTGCTTAATTTATTTTTGGAACTATCTCCTCCGTGAAAGCTTCCATATCTTTTTAAGCAACGAACACTAATCTTTTTTCGTACAGAACAAAATTAAATGATTATTGACCTCATAGGAGAGCTTAAAAGGTTGTTTGACTTGGAAAGGGTACGATTGCATTACTCTGCATGCGCAATGAGGGTTATGTTGATTCAGTTTACCCATACGGTGTATCAGACATTTTCTTCCAATATATAAATCCTTTAATCATTCTCCCCATATAGTTTAGCCAGACTATGTGTTAAGCTGGTTTACCAGTTGGTAATAATGTATGTCTAATACTATGCTCTGATTCCTTTCCACTTTCTTGTTGGATTCATGAACTTTTCAACTTTATGCATGTTTCTTCAGCTTTTATTTCATCAGTGTTATAGAACAGAATTAGATTGTATGTCGTAATTGCTGGGGATCCAAGGGGTTATCGACCGGTGCACACAACACTCATGTGTGCAATGAGCACAAGAAGATTAAGCATACACAAAGAAGAAGAGAGATTTGGAGAATATCGGTTTCTCTCGCTCAAGAAACTTACACCTCTCTCTCCCCAGTACAAAACCGACGCTAAACTCCCCGACCAAACAAACACTGTAGCCTAGACTTCAGCCTCTCTTCCTTCCCATAACCACCTAATGACCCTCACAAGAGATTTATATAGACCTTTTACGAGAAAATTGGCTAAATACCATGGGTCAACCATCACTTTTAATTTCTACCACGCTATTTAAAAACTTTGCTAGAATACCACATCCCCTAAAAAAGACTAACATACCCTCGTTCATTCCCAAAAATTAAAACCCGTCTGCAGTGAGCGTATATTGGCGCATATCTACGTCGATGCCGAACTCCGAACTCCCCGCTTCAAAGCCCGTCTGCAGCTGCCCTCCGACGTCCATGGAGAAGCCAGACGCCGCTGCAACGCGCCGACGTTGACGACAACATGCCGCACCCCATCTTGCAGCGGTGTCTGGCTTCTCCGTGGACGTCGGAGGGCAGCTGCGGACGGGCTTTGAAGGGGGTGGTCGGAGTTCGGCATCGACGTAGATATGCGCCAATATGCGCCAATATACGCTCACTGCGGACGGGTTTTAATTTTTGGGAACGAACGTGGGTACTTTAGTCTTTTTAGGGGGTGTGGTACGCTAGCAAAGTTTTTAAATGGGTGGTAGAAATTAAAAGTGATGGTTGACCCATGGTATTTAGCCAATTTTCTCGACCTTTTACATACACAATTACCATCATGCACATGTATGTGTATTTGATACAAATCACTCAAATATGACACAAAATGCAAACAATGATCATGTATATACATGCATAATACAAGAGACATCCCTAACAATCTTAACCTTGGCTTGGATTCTGCAAGTACTTTGATGCAAGCATTTTGTAGACATCTTGATGATCTTGACTCTGCATTCCAACGATACCTCTTGTGACCCTTCACGCTCGAATCACGGTGTGGCTCTATTCTCTCTAACTTGACCATTGAGCTCCTTGCTATCAACAGCATCAGAAGCCAATGTCACCTAATTCTTTCTTGTTCTAACCACAGAATGCTTCACCTAATGTTGATTGATATCACAGAATGAAAACCAACTTGGAAGGCCACACGTGGGATAGGTTAAATATGCAAACTCCACATGTCTTAAGTGTTTTTGTGGCTCTATATAAGCCACCCATCATCCTTTATCACAGCTTAACCTTCGCACATTTGGATACTTTTAGAACTCCTTGAAGCACATGTATCCATTTGTGTCTAAGATCTTTAGAGAAATTGGATTTTTAACTTCAAAACTTGCCTCACCCTAGCCATTGTTTGCACAACGCTATCAGACACATTGATCCTGATTTAACGTTGGTAATCCTATAATTAGCATCATTTGTTGTCCAAATGATACCACTTTATCATGTTTGATAACTGACGAAGTGCTCCCTTACTGAACAAATATGAAACACATATCTGAAATCTAAAATTCAATCTAAATTGCAATCATCTCAAGTTGTTAGTAGTAGAACTTCACCATCATCTACTAGTCATACAACCAAAGTTGTATCTTCCATCTTTCCCCTTTATCTCTGATTCTCTCAATTGCCTTCTTCTCCGGACAATTCCTCTGTGTATGTCCCTCCTTGTTGCCAACATAAAAATGGCTTGCGATCCTTGGACTTGGAATGTAGAATCTTCCTACCTCCTAACTAATCCACCTTGAACATCAGTAGAAACATGCCTATACTTTCCACAGATGCTTGATCACCGTTTTACTTTTGCATATACTCATTCAATTACATTGAAGCAATCACATCATTAAGTGTAAGATTATCCTTACCATATAACAATATGGTCATAATGTGATCATATGATGCATGCAATATAGCCAACATGAGTAACATCTTGACCTTTTTCTTGATCTTTGCATCAACAACAAATTAACTCTGTCAGTATCCGTTGAACTCATCTAAACGCACCTTAAGTTTTTCTAGCTCCATCTTCAAACCATATACTTCTTCGAAAAGTACCAGCTCTCTAGTTTCTCTTAAATTTCTGTAGAATCCTTCGGCCCAATAACCTCTATAAGAATATTGTTAGTACTGCTCGTCATATCCCATATATGCGTCCATACTTCTTATTTCTACTTATTTGGCTCTTGTCATTGGTAACTACACATGTATATATCCTTCCTATTTAAGAATATTCTTTACATGTACCTGTCATAACATGTCAAAACGTGAAGTCATTGTTGCCATTGTGCTTTATGGTATGCTCTTCCCAATCACATTACTTGCACCCTGATTATCTGCTTTTAATATATACAGTCTTAATCAAACGCAACAATTTCTTCCTATCCCCTTGATTGATGTTGATTTCCATACCAACTTATGCAAAATGACCTAAAAGAAGTGAAGTTAACCAAAATAACACCTTCTGAAGCACCAGCATGCTCGAAAATGTAAGAATTGACTCTTGCATCACCAATATTAAACTCCAATCCTCGATATATGGCCAAAACAACATTAATCGATTGATCGATCTTACTGCTAATTACTAGCAGCCCTCCATGCAACTGCGCATGGAGAAAAATTTCCATTCATCTTGCGGGTTCTATCTGAAACATCAAATTTTAATTCATATCAAATGCAGGGACCATGTGACAAAAGTGGCGATTGATGAATGTTTGCTCGTTTTTTTCCCTCTTCCAGCAGTAGGATCAGCCATGATATATAGCTTTTGACTTTTAATCAACAACAAAGGCCTCTTGCAATTAAGCTTTGAACAACCTAAAATTCCCCTTCACCCAATGTCCAACCACCTTGTCGGGCATCTCCTTGCTAAGCAAATCCAACCATTGTCATGCATAACCATCATGCGTAAGCTTCTCTTGACTCACAAACAAGGAGCAAGCACCATCATGAGCACCTGCTGCACGAGCACAAAAAATGTGAGCCTTCTGCGACCAAGAATTTGAGCACCACCTGATCCGACTCCTCATTGATGGACTTCAGACCAATAAAATATTAGTACTGGGTTATCGATTAAAGTTGAGTTTAATCGAATATTGCACATGCCACTTGCTCATTGTAAATCTGCATCCATCATGTAGAAACTCATATGATTGATGTCTCTTTGTTGTAGCTAGTATTGGACTCCATCAACTCTGATACACCTCCATTGCTGCGTCTATACCTTCAAGCACTACGGTGCACTATTGAGCACTAGGTAGCCTACACTAGCTGCTTCTGCATTGCTTGCAAGATTGCACATGCCATGCTCTTAATCTTGGAACCCTACACCTCCCTTGCTGGATCGACATTCACTGCAACATGGCTTTGATACCAATTGATGGGCTCCAAAGGGTTATCTGTTGGTGCACACAGTACGTATACACACAATGAGCAGAAGAAGATGAAGCGCAGACACACATAAAGAAGAAATCTAGAAAATTAGCTTCCTTCACTGAAAAAACTTACAACTCTCTCTTCTCGGCTAAAAAACTATAGTCAAGCTCCTCAACCACACAAATACCGCAGTCGAGATTTCAAACTATTTTCCTTTCCTTAACTACCTAATGTTCCTCACAATAGATTTGTATAGAGCCCTTACACAATTACCAAAATGTGCCTGCACGTGTATTTAATACAAACCAGCCAAATGTAGTACAAAATACAAATACAATAACATTGTATATATATGCAGACTATAAAACACAACCCTAACAGTAATTGCTAAATAAAGAGAACTATGTTTCTATGTTTCTTTATTGGTTGCATTAGCTTCAAGTCTTGTTCTTGTTGGATTAAATGAACAAAATAACATGATGAAGCTACAGTTTAAGCAAGACGAAAAGACTTATCGACTGAGGTGTGTTAGGCACTATCATTAAATGTAGATTTTTATCTTTCGGAGCCTAAACTTGATGCAGGAAAGGACTGACGAACTACTGATTCGACGACATCCGTCTCTGTAAGCGTGAACTCACAATACAGTGCAATAGCGAGTAGCAATAGCTTTTCTTCTAATAAAAATATATATTGAAAAAGAACAAACAGATCCGAAAGTTTGTTTATATGAGGGGATAAAGATTATAGCAAGATGTATTCTATTTTTCTCACAAGGTTCTGTATATTTTAGAGGAGGAAATAGCTCTATATTTTAGAGGAGGAAATAACGGTTGGAAAGTGAATGTTAGCGTTGCATGATGATTAATTTTTTGGATAGAACATTGTCAGATTTCTGACATTGATCAGATTGAGCAGTGGGTCTGAACTGAACGATCAAGTCAATCAAACTGTTAGGAATCAAATCACTGCTCAATGTCAGGAATCAAATCTATTATGGTTGTTAGATATTGTGTTAAAAATAATAGTTCAAAGGAGATGCAAAATGAGGCCTAACCCACGCACGCACCCATTAACCCCTTACACAAGCACGACGTCGGCCCCTTGATTGGGTTGTGCGCGTGCGAGCCTGTCCCAATTTCTAACTCATACTAGAAGCCCAATTGAACAAAGGATGAAGTCCTAATATAAGCTCACCTAAGAGTGTGTTCACTTCCAATCCGGATTTTGCCATGTCCAACAGTTCTTTCTTATCAAATGCGGTATACGGTTTACACCTACGTAATTTGCAAGTCGATTCTTCATATGTCTGTCCTGTTAGATTATATGGTCTTCTGTGCACCATTCCATTTACTCTAGAGTAAGGTTTAACCTCTGCGACTCTGTGTCGAGCCGACTTCGTCTTCCTTGTGCCGACTCCGCCTGGTCACTGCCACGCCTGTGCTGTCCTTTATTAATTTTATAAGTTTTCTAATCCTAAGGTTGCTCTTATTAAGTTTTTTGTTGTCCTACTTACGTACCGATTTATATTTAGGGTATATACATTCTCAAACATTTTAAGCAATTACGATTATAATGAATGATGTTGATGATGCAGTATGATGGGTTGTATGTGTCATTTATTCACTAATATTGAAATTTCCTGAATTGACCGCTCAGATCTTGCATCCTCAAATATGTAGCACTTTGTTATGTACTTTGCATTAGATGTGAAAGGTAAATTTAACACATTTACTAAAATAAGTTTTATGAGTGTGACATTGTAGCTTCTGCCTTTTAATGTAAATAGATACATACTTCTATGGATGTGGCTGATTCATAGTGGTTGTCTGCTTTTGCAATGAAAACATCCACTTTTAACCGTATTTAAGTATGTGTTACTGCATATGGACACTTAAAATACATAACACTTTGTAATGGACTTTGTGTCAATCGTAATAGGTTGAACGATAAAAGTGTATAAAATCTTGCATACTATCTATTTTCGGTTACAAATATTTACTTCTATAACAACTAAAAGCGACCTTGCAAGACATGTATATTTATGGTTGTTGCATGCGACAGCAGGTTTTTTGTATTAAAAAGTTGTATTGCCATCTTTGTAAATTTTTTATGTGAGATGTGAGGATGATAATGGGGTTAAGTGGATGTCAAAGGCAATCTAAAGCGGTCAAGGTGAAAAAAGAAAAGATGAAGAGCAGAAAATTTCTTCAAAATTTCATGGGCTAGCTGCTACTTCCCTTGAAAAAAAAATATAGTTCAATGAATATTTGATGGAATTAGCACAAAGAATATGCTTGTATCTATCTAATGAGGTGTAAGTGAAGAATTTCTAGCCAAGATAAGAAGGTATTATCAACGGAGATGAATTTCTCTATTTCTCTAAATTACTAATACTGAAGGACAAACTTGAGAGTAATTGTTAAGGTAACAGAAAGAAATTATTACGAAAAAGACAAGTTGGTGTCATGTGCTGCAAAACAATAATATATCTTTTTTAAAGGCCAATATTCTTACAAAGCCTCCAATAGGGAAAGAACCACTACTGCATTGTGTAGAAACTTCCATAAGGAAGAAATGAATCAGACAATTAATTCCAATTTATTTACACGAATCACAACGAATCTTCATGAGGCGCTTTAGCCTTCGGTTAGCTTCCACGTGTCATGAATCCGAGTCTTTACGTGATGAATTTAAGTCACTACAGTTTTACTTAGAACTTTTTTGCACATTATTGAACCTACAACTTGAACCCATTACCTTTCGCACAAAAAGAAAATGTCTTTGCCACTTGACCTAAGCGTAGTTTGCATATCGTTTAATGTTAGTGTATGTTCATTCCGTCTTCAAACATAGATTGAAAAGGAGGGGTGATGAAGTAGTAAAATGCAAGTAATGGCCTTAAATGGAGGAAGGATTCCCACTATCCTCTTCATCTTCCTGATGTACTCCCAACCCCTCAATACTACCTTATTTCATGATCAACATGTTCAACTGCTAAGGATCGTAGCCGAAGCCAAAACATCCAAGCTTCAAGTTGGGAAAACATGCGTGTTGTCTATGTTTGAGGATTGGAACCTTGAAACATATTTCATTGTGATTCAACCACATCATTATAATGTCGTTGTCACGACTAGTTTCTTAATTTGATAACCTTCAAAATGGATTCCATGTCTTCGTGAAGGTAGCAAAGGTGATTCATGGACATGAGTTTGAATACTATATATTATTAGCCTTGATAATAATTTGAGCAACAATGTCATTTCTTGACTTTTGTATCTCTCTCTTATTCCATAGTAGAACCCTAGAAGTAATCATGTCTAGTAGAGGATATTGTTTGGAACCTTTGTCCTCCCCTACCAATCTTTTCTCATCAAATCCAAAGACACGAGGGAGGAATGGTGTTGCAACCAACACAATAGTAGAACCAAAGAAGAATGTGTTCATGCTGGCTAAATCTATCAAGGTATGGCAGAATCGTAGGTTTCTTCATTGATTGTGAGATTCTCCATTCAATGGATGCTTGAAAAAGATGAAAGGGCTTAAGCCGCCTGGGGTTGATCTGGCCTTGTGAGATCTAGCAAACTGTGGGTTGATTTTGATCATAGGTTGGGTGGATCAATATTTGTCAGGCTTGGATCCACTTTTGCGACAATTTTGCAAGGTCTACTTTGTGTTGGTTTCCTGGTATGATGGCCAAATGGTCACACCGTCCAAATCGCTATGAGATGCAACCTAGGCTTAAAGAGGAATTAAACTAAACACCATTTGGGTAAGAGATAATTAGCACTAACCAACCAATTCCCTCAGCTATCTTGTGATAGAACGATGCAAACACATGACAACACGGAAAATAAAAAGCTCAAGAAGCACAATAAGATAACAAGAGTTTACCTTGGTTCGACCTGTCAGACGCCTACATCCAGTAAATCCGATGCAAACGATTCCAATATGATCAAGGATGCAATTACACCGACGCACATTCTTCATCTTCCTTCAATACAAGAGATATGGATTTAAGCAATGCAATCTATCTCTAGATCTCTCATCAAGCCCTCACAATCTCTCACTTAAGTGGAAATCCTTGATAATAGAAGTCTTAGAAGAAATAGAAATCCTCAATGGACTCAATCCCCCTATCAATGAAGATATATCCTAAGTAATAGAGTTCCAAACAATTAGGATACTCCCTAAGGGACTCAATATCTCATATTAGAAGGAAAATAGACTCAATATCTCACTCTAAAAGGAGAAAGAAACACTCACTTGGATCTCTCAAACTCAAGCTTTGGTTTTCCTCAAAATATTTCTTGGAGTCCAATTGATTTCCAATCATTCTTCAAGCCCCTTTTTACTAGCTTTGTCTTAAACCCCCCTTTTATAGGATTGGACAAAGCAAATAAAGCATGACCATTGGATGAGAAGATGAGAAAAGATCGCAATCCAATCATAAATCGGGCCAAAATAACTCAACAGGCTGCCGCCAAATGTCTGGAAGATGTGCTTCAGACATCTGAGTTAGTTTGCGATCAATTTTCGAGCATTCTAAGGAATTACATCAAGTGCCCTAGTCGTCTGATGGTGTGCTCAGACAGGCGTCTTGATCCACCATCATATGCCTGATTCTGAGACCGAGGGGCCAAACTGCCTAATTCTGATATCTGATACATCAGTCACCCGGTTTGGCTCGTCCAGATGCCTGGAACTATTGGTTCATACGTTTGACAATTGACCGATTACCTGAGCTCTGAAAACAAGCAGACTACTAGACGTCTGATGCCTAAGCAACATGCATCTTATCCTGAACAGACATTCCAGATTGAATTTTGCAGCACAAATTACAACACTTTGTACCAACAAGGTTGTTTGATCACCAACCATGCTTTCTCTCCTCTCACTTTGTCGTCTCAAAGTGATGTGCCGATCGGAGCCGGTGTCGCAACGCAACATATGCTTATGTACTGACTGCATTCGAATCACATGTATCTGAAACATGCAGTCAACCTTATATTCAGGTGCCTAACTATTAGTCGCATATTTAGATGTTTGATTGGGTAACTGTTAAAGTTTAAAAAAAAATAACGAATGCTTTTTCCTAATTCGTTGGTTATTTGTTTATATTTATTTGTGATTTGGTTATTAATAATAACTTATTATGTTGAAAATGTAATGTTGTCTAGAAATTTTGGTTATTTCTTTTTATGCCATCAATACAATATCTTATATTATTTAATCTTTTATATGCACATGGTACATTTATTAATTCTGTAGAGAGTTAATAATATGTTTTCTTAATGTTTTAATGCTTAGAAAATTTAATGTTTAATGTACACGTATACTTATATATTTATATTTTATATATATATATATATATATTGTATATTTATACCTCGGGTAGAGAGTGCTCAGGTATCTCTACCCGAGGTCATTCTTAGGTACATTTTTTGCTATATATATATATATATATATATATATATATATATATATAATTTTTATTTTTGTACAATCTTGCTTAGTCATCATAATCGGCGCATAAATCGATTATACACAATGCGATGTTGGACCTACACATAATGAAGTCACCTTTAAACACTGCTTCTTTCTTGTAATGCCCAATTACTAACCTCACCATTTGGGCATGAACTAAACTGATCGTTTGACTCTAGACCAGATCGAAACATGATGCTGCTTTTAACCAGGCCAATGTATGCATTGGCTCGTTTGGTAAAATCCATTCATCTTCTATTTTAACTTTAATGTCATCACTTGAAGAACGTTCACTTTGAATTTCAAGAGGTTACCTGAGCTCACGAGTCGTGACTTTCTGGTGAGTCTAATTCCACGTACTGGTAATTGCTGATACTGCCAGTATTAAAATTCATTGAAAATGCTGAATATGCCAACGTTCAATAAAGGTGCGGCAATTTGGTCCAGTATTCCTAGTCCATAATGCCAGTACTCGTGTCCGTTATAGTTTCTTGCTTGTGAAAAATAAGGTCCTCTTGAACTCTCTAAGTACTTACAGAAGATATTACATTAGATAAATGAGGACATGCTTCCTACATTCTGTCAATCACCGTTGGGGTTAGTTCACATTGCTGGTGATTTTTTCTGAAAAATGATATCCATATAGGTTAATTAGGAATGGTAAGTTGGTCACTGCATCTGAAAGTGTGTGTTAGTCACTATACCTGAAAGCATGAATCTTTTGGACACATTAATACAACCCTTGTTGCATGACTGTGCGATACTTCTTGTAAGTTTCCTTACTTTTAATAAAGAGAATCATGTAGATCAGGTGATAGACCAACACGAGTTGCAAGACACAAAAAGGCGATCCCACAGAGGCTCCACAGAAAGTAAAAGCTCACGTGGGACTTGTACTTTCCACTTTTTTGTGTCTTGGCATCCGATCTATTAGATCAGGTGCTACATTTTCTACATTATTCTTTTTAATAAATGATCCAATTCTAACATTTTCCCATATCCATGAATTGCATAGTCGTTCACAAACAATCTTGTTGTCAATATTTGTTATCTATTCACGAATGACTATCTCAACATTTTCAACATGGAGACTACATTCATACACGAATGCCTCAAGAATCCCCACCTTTCTATGTCAGTCCTTCATTTCCTAAAGCATACCCATTTCTATGATCTGTTGTATTTGCTTCCCATATATGTTTTTGTGCTAAATCAACTGATAAGCTTATAAAATATTAGATAAAGGTTGCATTTATGTGTAGGAAGTTATGAATAACCATAAAAGGATAGAGTTTATGTGATTGTCCCAATGCTAATGATTCAATTAAAGATGTAGTTAATTTTTTGTGTTTACTTCCATGCTATAGATTATCAGTCATAGTCCATCTAAACCGTACTTTCAAGGCCTAACCATCTTCTTTATTTTTTAACTGGGACCTATATCATCACTTTTGTGAGGTAATAATGCTGATTTCCACTTCAACAGTCATGTCAATGCTTATAATTTGTAGAAAGTAAAATGCTTGTTAGCTCTTTTGTTCAAATTCATCAATTGCAGGTTAGATTTTTACAATTTTACCCTATTACTCTTTGTTACTAGCTAATGATTTTTTGCAATCATTAAACAATGTGTGTTCGTTGGTGATGTTTCAGCAACTATGTTGTCCAGTTCATTCTTGACCTGAGGAACCCATCTATAACAGCATGCTTGGCATCCCAGTTCTATGGGAACTATGTACACCTGTCAACCCAAAAATTCAGCAGCAATGTGGTGGAGAAGTGTCTAAAGGTTTTCTCGGCCGACTGTCAAGCTAGGATTGTATTTGAGCTACTCTCAGTTTCTCGATTTGAAATGTTGCTGCAAGACCCTTTTGCCAATTATGTCATCCAGTCTGCATTGGCACACACCAAGGTCTCTGTTTTCATCAGGGGAGCACAAACTTTGAAGTTCTGATGCCATATAAACCTTAACAGTTTTTCGTTCATTCTCTTCACCCAATTAATTTGTTGCGCAGGGTCGTCCTCGTGATGATTTGGTCCAGGCGATCCAGACTCATGATGAAGTCCTTCGAACCAGCCCATACAGCAAGAGGATCCTCTCTCGGACCCATCTGAGGAAGTGAGTGTACATGCGGGGGAAGCTGGAAGCCTGCTGATGTTGTTGTTGTTTCTCCGACTGTTTTATTAGTTTAGCAGCTGTACGAGGCTGGTGTTTCGATCTGCATGCAGCTCTTGGTGTTGTAGGGTTGTACAAAATAAGAAATTTTGCCTGTCGGGTTAATTTTAGGCTCTTCGAGTGCGTGATCTGTTGAAGGTAATGCGCTCCGTTATGTATCATCCTATGTTGTTCTTTCCACTTAACTTGGTGTCCTCTTCTCCTGATGTTGAAACAGTTGCCTTGCGCAATTGCAGAGTGTAATAACAGTACTGCTGTAGTACCTGGTTTCAGCTTCCCTCTGATGAAAAGGATGGGGCTGACTTTTATTAAGGTTAATATGGATTTTTGGTTGTATCATCTAATGTTCCTTTAGTTGCTGATCTATGAATGTTATGCTCTTGGTGTTGTTCACATACTCGGCTTATAAATTAACTTGCAGAAACGATATGGCTCCTTGTGTTCAAGGATCAAATTAATTGCAGTGTGTTAAAAATGTCCTTTCCTCCTTGCTATCATTCCAGTTGATGCATATATTTCTCCTTAGCTGGCTAATGTTAAAAAGTTAAATATGTCCGTTATTTTTTTTGACAATTGCATTTTCATCTTATATACTCTACCACTCTAAAATACCAAATATCTAGTGAATCAGACGGATGGGGTTTGCTCTTACATCTAAGCGTTACGAGAGGATGTATCAGCAAAACCCCAGATTCGCCATATATTTGAAAGAAAATTATGTAGATCCTAATCTAATACATCAGGTGTAATCGTGTAAAACATAAAAAGACGGGCCCCACAATAAGTACAAGCCAATGTAGGACTTGTACTTTCCAACTTTTTTGTCTTGGTATCTGATCTATTATATCAGGTGTTACCGATTTCTACATTATTCTCTATTTGAAATATAGGATATTTAAGTCTTTTTATGATAGCCATAGGACAATATTATGTTTGTCAAGTTGAGCTACATATATTCCTCAGGATCGAAATGATTTTTCCAAAAATCGGTCAGATTGAACAAGCAAATCACACAAGGTTAGGTAGATATCTAGGGTTTTATGATTTTAAAATATAAAAATCAAAATGGAGTGTTTCGATCATCTAAAAGACAACGAAAATTGGTCTGCTTAACGACAAGGGAAAAGAGAGTTACTCGTTGGGATGCTGCAGTACTTGAGGAGAGAGATTAAGGAGCGCATCAACGTGGTGAAGAGTAGAGAATCTAATAGCCGTCGCTATAAATTAAGAGACCTACGATCCCAATATGCTGCCATGATCAAGACAAACGCCCATCAAGACTCGTTCTCCATGAACCAGTTTCTCACTGTCTGCTCTCGCCTTCGCCAAATGAACTTCGCTTTCGCTGCATTCAATCAAATGGCGGACCCCAATGTCTTCGTCTACAATGCCATCATTGGGGGCTTCGGTCAGTCCGAATCGCCCATCAATGCCCTCCAGCTGTTTGTTAAAATGCCAAGGATGGCTCACCTGCGTCCAACATGTTATACATTTTCGCACCTTATAAAGGCCTGTCAACGGGTTTGCGAAGTGGGATTCGGCGAGGCGGCTCATGGGCAGATTCGAAAGATGGGGTTTGGGCGTGAGCTTGTATTGCAGACTGGATTGATTGATTTCTATGCGAGCTCCTGTAAAGCTGAAGAGACAAAGAGAGTGTTTGATGAAATTGGGGAGAGAGATGCTTTTTCATGGAATTCAATGATCTCTGCTCTTGCCCGCATTGGGCACTTGGACGAAGCGAGGAGAATGTTTGACAAGATGCCGGAAAAGAATAGCGTGTCATGGAACACTATGATTGCAGGATATGCAAGGTGTGGCAATGTTGAGACTGCCACATGTCTGTTCTCACAAATGCCCATGAAGAACTTGCTATCCTGGACCAGCATGATCTCTTGCTATTCCCAAAATGGTCGTTTCAAGGAAGCCGTCGAAGCCTTTGAACAAATGAAGGCAACGGGGATCATCGCAGACCAAGTGACAATGGCCACTGTGATCTCAGCTTGTGCACACCTTGGAGCTCTTGAAGTTGGCAAACGGGTGCATCAGTGTGCGATGCTATTGGGGTTTGAGCTAGATGTCTATGTGGGTTCTGCTTTGATTGATATGTATGCAAAATGTGGGACCCTAGACAGTTCACTAGAGGTTTTCTCCAAACTGGACGAGAAGAACCTCTTCTGCTGGAATTCAATTATCGATGGATTAGCCATTCATGGTCGAGGCAAGGATGCACTTGATATGTTCTACAGGATGAAGAAGGAAGCTCGGATCGACCCAAATTGGGTTAGCTTTGTTAGTGTTCTAAATGCTTGTGCACACTCAGGTTTGGTGGATGACGGCCGCATGATATTTTCGAGCATGATCAACGACTACTCTATTACCCCGAGAATGGAGCATTATTGTTGCTTGGTGGACCTCTTGGGCCGTGCTGCTCTTCTCGAAGAGGCATTGGATGTAATCAGGAGGATGGAGATGGAGCCGAATGCAGTCATATGGGGAGCATTGTTGGGGGGATGCAAGATTCATGGGAACTTGGAGATTGGAAAGTGTGTTGTTGAGAAGTTGCTGGCATTAGAACCACAGAGGAGCAGCAGCTATATGCTTCTGGTTAATATGTATGCTGAGACAAATAGATGGCCGGAGGTTGATATTGCCAGAAGAGTGATGAAGGATAACAAGGTACAGAAGATGGCTCCAGGTTGCAGTTGGATTGAAATTGATAGGGTGGTCCACGAATTTGTTGCTTCTGATGCATTTCATCCTTCATTCAATGAGATCAACTTCGTCTTAATTGTGTTGAATCCGCAGATCAAACTTGCAGGGACTGTACAAGAATGGACATTGTTTCATTGATTTGGACGCTTGTGAGATTTCAGGCAAAGTTGCTATGATGCTAAGGAAAAAAGGACCCAAATCTTTATTTTCAAACCTTAAGAATGACATGACAATTCTCAAGTTACATGAAGCTAGGAAACAAAGTCCAGAATTTGGATTATGATCTAAAAGCCTAACCATATGAAGCATCTCAGTTCTCCGTCAACTGCCCACAATCTTCAATGATCATTGATGACAAAATCTGCTCGCTAGCAGTCCTCACCATCGCCTTCACCACATTATATCCATCAACAACCTTGCCAGATACGACATGCTTCCCATCAAACCACAAAGTCTTTTCGGTGTAAATGAAGAACTACGATCCGTCGGTGTTGGAACCGGCATATGCCATTGAGAGCGCAACGGGTCATATGTGCATCTTTTGAAGGTATCTTCCGCAAACCTCATTCTGTAGCTGGATTCACCTTCGATGTCATTGCTGTTACTGAAGTATAGCCCTTGGCACATGAAGTTGGGGATGATACGATGGCAAGTGAGCCTTTGTAGTGCAATGGCTTTTCAGATAGCCCAATCCCTCATCCTCCAGCCCAAAGGCATTGAAAATTCTCTGCAGTCTTCGAAACAGTATCAGCAAACAGCTCCATAACGATGCGGCGGTTTTCCTTTCAGATCAATATGTCAAAGAAAACGTTGGGGTTTTCCATATGAGCTCTGCTCATGTTAAAACAAGGTAGTATTTCCTAATTATCATTTTTATGTTGTTTTTGAGAAATCTTTAGCTTGCATTAGAACTTTTCACGATCTTAACTGGGTCAGCATAAATTTTGCTAGTGTTTGTGAAAGTTCAAGACGTCAATTATACAATAACTTTGAGGCACAAAGTGGAATATAGAAACTGAATATTATTTCTGTCTAAAAAATAGTAAGACTGTACATCTGCCTGAAACGGGTTGAAACTTTGAAGGTCATGGGTGTTATGCACGAGAGCAGAAGACTAGGACTGTCAGACGATCGAGACGAGGACGAGCAACACACAATCAATTGGAGTACTATAAAAGATAACAACTTTAGACTGTTGGCCGGCCAAGGGAACACCAATGAGCTTTATTACGAAAGGAAAGAACAAATACAAATCTTCTCTCTTCACAACGAAGAAGAATCATACAATGATCTCTCTAAAAGCTCTCAACAATATCTCTCAAAGTTGGCTCCCACAAAGGCGGCTCAAAGTTCTCTCTGTGTTTCACATGAAACCCTTCGTCTAAAACACCCTATATATGGCCGTAGGGTACAATATGTGTCATCATTGAGGAGTGATTTTCAAGAGATACGAATTCCGACTTTAACGGAATTCCTATCCTATAACCCTCTACGAATAGGACGACGCCGCGTCATATGGTGGGCCCCCTCCATTTTGTCGAGCTTCCACTGAAGACCGAGCAAACGAAATGCCGAGCCGAGCTATCCGAGATTCCCGAAGCTCGGACTGTAGAGCTGATCCATGAGCCGCCAATCCTCCGAACTGAGAATTCAATGCACTGTCGAAGTCCAATAGCTTGGCATCCACGTATCTGACTTGTGCAGAGTCAGATAAGTCGGATCCGAGCATAGCCGAGCTACCTCTATACAAGATAGTTCAGCTGTCGGGCAATTACTTCTTCGGCGCCTCAATGGAGCCAACTTTCACAAATCTCCACATTGACGAGATTCAGCCCTCTGTCACACAGCTGACCTTCACTGCATCGCCTTGGTAGAGTAACATTATCTAGTGTTCCTCCAATTTTGGGGTTTATGTCACAGAGGTCCACCTATATGCTGCACGGTGGTTTCTTCGCCATGAAATGGGAAAATTAAGAAAATACCTCTAGAAACATAAGGTAAACCCATTAAAGTCTTTGTATCCAGCATGGTCAGTACTTGTGCTATGTTCTTTGAAATATATTTATTTATTGCATGTTTGGGTTACTGGATATGTTACACTCGCAATCATAGTTTAAATTGAGGATGGTAGGTCACTCACTTGCAGCTGCTGCAGCTGCTGCAGCTGCTTTACCGCAATGATGCTCCAGTAGAAGTCCCTAGAGGAGCTGGGATGATGTCCTGACTCCTGACATTTTCTCTGCAGTTGGATAGTGCTAGCTGAAAACTGCGCTAGCCATGTTTCCACTTTTGTCGTGTAGGTTAAGTTAGTAGTATCAAGTATTTAACATATGAGCTACTCTAAGGCGTGCATTTTATGATAACGTGTCTCACATTCTTGTTTCCCCTTGCAGCATGATATAATACCTAGGTTAAGTGTCGCTTTGCTTGCATGCTTGCAAAATGAACTACTTGAAACTAATTGGTAAGCATCAGACCTATAATATTTGGACAAGAAATGAAAATATGTTTATGGACATATGGACATATAA
This sequence comes from Scilla litardierei, assembly GCA_030789695.1. Classification (NCBI taxonomy): domain Eukaryota; kingdom Viridiplantae; phylum Streptophyta; class Magnoliopsida; order Asparagales; family Asparagaceae; genus Scilla; species Scilla litardierei. Next base: position 5,041,814 of record CM061131.1, read on the forward strand.
ACATATGCCCTTTATCTTCACATGAAATAAACTATACAACCGTTAGCTATTCGATATTTATTGCTACTGATTTTATAATTACTCACTAGATGTTCGCTACTAATCCTTCATTTTTTTTTTTGCATTTATCTTGTCACAAGCATAAAGATACTAGTTAATTTAGGAAACAACAAAAGTAGAGTAATTCTTTAAGAATTGTTTACAATGGCTGGAATCTTTCCCTAATTAAGGTTTCATAACCCATGGACTGGCAACTGATGTGATACTTAAGGCATGCAAAATATAGCAGAAGGGTTTTGGTTAGTTTGTTAATTTAGTTAGGCATTCTGTCCGACATATTTGAAACCTTGATTGTATTATGGGGTGGAACTCGCGTACAATGAATTTGTATTATGGGGAACCAAGGGCACGATGGTTATGTGGAGAAGTAGGTTTTGGGTAGGCTGTTTTACAAGTGATTAGTGAGGTGAGGAGGTTGGACCCGTTGCCGGCGGTGCTCACGGGGTCGAATCCCGTCGGATGCAGCTGAGGGCGATTGGACGGCAGGGGGCTGAAGCTAACTTCGGCCAAGGGGCGAGCTCTCCTGCAACACGAACAACTCGTCAGAAGGGCAGGGTTGGGGTTCAACCCTTAGCCCCTCCGATGCCTAAGTCAGTAATAGGGCTTAAAAGGGGGGCTAGACACGCCGGTCGGACTAACGGTGTGCCCGCCTCGCGTGACGAGCTATAGGTGGGAGAACAAAGATATGGAAGACCTTTGCTCTCGTGTGTGAATAATAGAAACGAGAGAGAATTCTCCAACCCCCCTTCCGTAAGGGGAATGGGGGTATTTATACCTGACGGGTGATGACTAGGCGTGCTGAGCTGGCTCGTGTGTCAGCGGAAGCTTCGGACAAGGGCGTCGGGAACAGGAGTTCCTGACATGCTTTTGTCAGGCGGTGCAACGGCCTAAGGGTGCTTTTGTCGGGGTGTCAGAGCCGAAAGCATTAACTGTCAGGTGGTTCAGCCGCCAGTGGGAGCTTTGTCAGACGGTCGGGTGACGTATGTGTCAGTCGTGTTCTTATCCTAGGTTGTTTGTCGTTAACGACGAACTAAAGGTCGGGCTGTGTCACTCTAGGCGCCGCGGTTCGTGGGAATCGGGCGGGTCGTTCCGATCGGGGGTTATCCGGCCTGGCCGCGCCCCCCGATCGGTCACGGGCTATGGTCCGCCGGTACAGAAGGATATGTCCGTGCCTGTCAGTAGGCCCGGCTTTGCTACCCGAGCGTCCCCAAGCGCGCTACCCAAGGCGGGCCGAGCGGCTGTCCCTGTTCGCCTCGACCGGGTGGGGGAACGCTACAAGGCACGCCCGTCTCCATATTGCCCCGGACTTTCGGGGTGGCGACCCTTTCATGAAGCGGTGAGTCCATGGATCACGAGGGCGGATTCGGGGGGAACCCCTACGATCTTTAGGTCGTAACAATTGCCCCCGGCCTTCGAGTCTGAGGCGGCAGCCCGGCTCGGCTCGGAGGGCGATCCACCTTCGATATTCCGGACCATCAATAGGGGCCTTGGACCCACCAGGTAGTGACGGCGGCGGCTTCGGAAATCCCGCCTTAGTGGTCATTATGATGATTTGAAAAGGGGGCAGCGGAAAACGAAGCGTCTCTGCGATTGGGTTTGCGACACGTGGATGAGGTGACCCTCACGCCAGTCGAGGCGTCGGGGACGTCTCGATGGGCGCCGCGTGGCGAAAGTTTGACGGCCGAGATGGTCCGGGGCCATCTTTACCGCTAAAAGGGTCTGGGAAGCGGTCGGCGGGAGTTTTTGTCTTTCTCCGATTCTCCTCCGGCGTTCGACATTTCCGTTTGGAGCTGGCTGGCTAATTCGTCACTTCCGTCGCCGACCATCTTCTTCCAATCGCCTTCCGGGTTCAAGGGATCAACAGGTAACAACAGTCAATTTCCTTCCTTTCCGATCAATGGCTTCTCGTTTCGAGATTGGAGGAAGTAGCCGGGTGGGGGAGGAGGAGTTGGCGGACGAGGGGGCGTCGCAGCCGGGGGTGCGGCGGCCCAGGGAAAGACGGTCATGGCGATCCGTTGTACCGAGAGACATTGAGTCCATCCGACGTAGGTTGGATAGGATCAATATCAGGGAGATTCGCGTGCGGTTTGTGCGACAACCCTATGAGGTGCGGGTTCCCGGGTTGGAGGAAGCGGTGAGTTCACCGGGGGATAACGAGGTCGGGGTCTATGTCCGGTCCTTCGAGTTGGGGCTCCGCTTTCCGATCCACTCGTGCTTGTTTCATTTGTTGAATTTTCTGGAGCTGCCGATATTTGCCTTGGCGTCCCGTTCCTGGGGCTTGTTAGTGGGGTTTGTCGTCTTGTGTCTTGCTTGCTCCTTGAGTCCCTCCTTGGCGTTGTTCCAGCATTTCTTCGTGATTCGGAAGTGGGGGTGTATCATCGTGTTTGCGCCAGGAGAGGGCGAGAACTCATCCTCGAGGTGCCTGACGATGTCGGCGATTGGATGAGGGAGTTCGTCTTCGTGACAGTGCCAAGTGACGTGACGCTGATGTCGAATTGGGGGGCGCGGAATCCCTTCGTAAATGAAGGGGTGGAGCTGACCGGGGAGGATATTGCCAAAGCTCAGATTTTGAGGGAGCTGCCCGAGGCGTGCCGTCATTGGGCGAGTCTAACGCTGAGCAGTCGGCTCGCCCAGGATTTTTGGACCCTAGGTATCTTTGAAGTTTTGTAAACTTTGGGCTAGGCTCGCCCTGATTGTCTCTCTTTTCCTTTTGCAGGTGAAGACGCGATGAGGGAGCCGGAGGAGGTGTCAGGTTCGGCCGGGGCCCCGATATCGGAGGATGTTGATCCCCGCGGGAAGGGCAAGGGGGTGGCTAGCAAGGCAGGATCCCGGGAACGTGGGGGCGGGGCCCCCGGTGGGGAGAGGACCCACCCGGGACGGGGGGCAGTCGGGCAAGGTATCCCCCACCGGTGGGCCCGCCGAGGATCTTCATGGGGACGCGCCCGAGCGGGGGGCCAGACCCTCCTTCCCTCCGCGGGTACCAGCGGCGGTCGCGCCTCGCCGAGGGCCTGTGGTTCAAAGGTGGCCCTACGGGATCCCTTTGTGGGAAATGGGGGCATCGTCGAGTCCCGCTTGCGAGGGCGCCCTTATTCGTTTTAAGAGGACCCGAGAAGAGGTCGAGGCGTACCCAGAGGACCGTCTCCACAAGTTTCCTTTTCGAGTCAGCGGCAACAAGTCGGTGTTCGAGGACGCGGGAGTGGCGGCGCGCCTCGCGGAGTATTGCGTGTTACCGCGCGATCGTGAGTCTTTGACTCGTGTGGGGGCGGAACGGTTGGGTGGCTCGGCTATATGGCACGTCGTGCAGGTAAGCCGGCTTTCTTTCTTCGCCCACAGGCTATATTTATTCGTGTCTCGCTGATTCGAGATTTATGTAGATGATCGCGAACGTGTTAGCCATGCGGGGCCGTACCTCCGCGGTCGCCACCAAGGCGTCTCTGGACGCAGCGAAGGCGAACCTGGGCGAGGTCAAGGCGAAGCTGAGGGACACGGAGGCGGAGCTGGAGAGGGTTAGGGCGGCCTACGGGGGGGAGAAGGGGCGGGCTGCGTATTTCGATTCGTCCAAAGCAGTGGTCGAGAAGCAGCTCCAAGAAGTAACGCGAGAGAGGGATGATATCCGGGCGAAGCATACCTCGGAAGTTGTTAGCAAGGAGTCTGTGATCGGGTTACAGAGGCGGCAGATTGAGGACCTAAAGGTCGCCCTGGAGGCCGAGAAGAGGGAGAAGGGTCTAGCGGTGCGGCGACTGGAGGATAAACGGGACGCTGAGGGCCAACTGATCGAAGCCGCTATCCGCCGTTATCATGACGAGCATGTTGTGCCGATGCTGCAAGAAGCTAGGGAGGCGGCGATTCGGCAAGTGGTTAAGGATGTGAGGGATCGGTCGGTTGAGAGGCGGCGCCGCTAGAAACGTGGGTTTGGGGAGGGCCGTACCATCTTGTGAGAGGGTTATGAACGATGTGTTGTTGTAGTGTGTGGAAAGTCAAATGTCCAATGTACGAGTTAACAGTTTGAGTAAATACATTATGATTGTTTTCTGTCAAACTGTATTCGTACATGTTTTGCTCGTAGAACGTCCGATTTGTGAGGGACGTAATTGCCAACTTCGCTCTGCCGAGGTATCCGGGAGAGGGGAGTTGAGATGAGTCACGCTCCCCGTAGGTTTGCTCGGAAGCCCTTGCCTAGTGTTGGAATTGAGATTCACCTGAGCTGGGCGGCGGGTTCCTGTTCCGGCCGGGCCGAAGGAGAGCGGAAAAGTCAATGGTACGAGGGAAGCTCCTGATTTGGCCGAACTGACGGGGATCAGATCAAATCTTGGATCCAACGCTGACCTCATGTTTTGGCCGGACTGACGGAGGCCGGACCGAATATTGGATCTAGCGCTAACTTGATGTTTTGGCCGGCCTGACGGAGGCCGGACCAAATCTTGGATCTAGCGCTAACTTCATGTTTTGGCCGGCCTGACGGAGGCCGGACCAAATCTTGGATCTAGCGCTGATTTCATGTTTTGGCCGGCCTGACGGAGGCCGGACCAAATCTTGGAACGCGCGGCACATGGGGTAATTTCAAATGAGGGTAATCATTTCGCAGGGATTTGGGCGGGAATTGATGGCGGTCGTCTGACTAGACGTCATCCTGACGAATCGACGGCGGGCGAGAACCGAGGCGGCCCGACCACTGTAGTAATGACGCGTGGCGCAACTGACGGTTTTGACAGGACGCGAAGCGTCAGAACACGTGGGTTGGTGATGGACAGGCCCCGGATTGGTGACGCGTGTCGTGGGCTCGACGGTCGTGATGCTTTGCGGATGCGCTTTAAAGATTTCTCGCCTGTGGGAGGGTAGAAAAGCTGAATGTCGAGCGAAATTTTTTTGACAAGGAGCTAGGGCTTGTAGGAGGTTTCAGTATCCTTGACAGAGTCGTCCTCGTGGGAGCGGTCAGCGAAGCAGCGCAAGCGCCTGAGTCGTCGGCATTCGTTAGGTAAGACGCCCGTAATCTAAATGTCTTCCTCGATGTCTCCGTTTCGTGGGCAGGGTTCGGGGGTAGTTGGGGAAGGGAGCTCCGCCGCGGAGACAGGAGGGGTGCCCATCGAGATTGCCGGCGTGAAGTCGGTGCTGAAGAAAACCGTTGAGGAGATCTTCGCGATGTACGTCAGGCCGCCGTATACGGTTCGGGAACCGGGGCCGCAAGAAAGGGTGTGTTTTGCGGGCGACCGGGAGGTTGGAGTATACGTGTCTTCGTTTGAGCAAGGTTTACGCTTCCCCCCCATCCGTTCGTGCTGGAGGTGTTGAACTTCCTGGAATTGCCCCTGTATCGCCTGATGCCCAATGCCATCAGTGCCATTGTGGGGTTCCTAGTGCTGTGTCTAAGCAACCAGGTTTGACCATCCCTGTCCTTATTTCGCCACTTCTTCTTGGTCAAGAGGTTTGGGTCATGCTACTATCTCTCCGCGAAGAGGGCGCATCCGCTCATTAGGGGGTTCCCTGGGAAAATCAAGTCGTGGCGCAAGCAGTATGTGTTTGTGGAGGTGCCGGAGGAAGTGCTGATAAGGTCTGATTGGGCGGAGCTGAATCCCGAGGCGAAAGAGGGGGTGGAATTGGGGGACGAGGAGAAAGTGGTGGCCCAAATTTTGATGGCCATACCGGCGGAGGGCCGAGATTATCGGATGCTCGTTCGGGCTGAGATGATAGCGGCGTACATATGGCCCGAAGGTACAAAAGATTTTGGTGTTCATGCGCCTGATATGCTTACGCTGAACTTTCTCTCTTTGGCAGGTGGCACAATGAGTCTGTCCCTCGAGGAAATGATGCGACGGGCCTCGGAGCAGGCGGGGCGAACGTCGACAAGAGTTGGCCCCAATAGGTCGCGAGGGGAAGGAGGGGCGGGGAGCTCGACTGGGGTGCCATTGTCCACGAAGAGGAAGAGGCCGACGAAGCCGTCCGAGCCTGACGTGCCGGGGGAGACCGGTCCGTTGGGCGGTGGAGCCGGGGAGGAGATGTCGAATCCCGTCATCGACTTGGAGGGCGGGGACGAAGGGTCGATAGGGGGAGGGGGGGAATGCCCCGAACGGGGCCGTCTAGCCCCCTGGCACCTGCAGGGGGGAGGGGGCGTCGGCTAGTGGTCAACCGGTGAGGGCCGAAGCGTCGAGCGGCCCGACCGGGTCCGGAGGATGGGACCCTTGGCCTTACGGTTGTCCCACGTTCGGTCTCGAAAGGGCCGCTGACCCCGCTGTGAGGCCTCATTGGTTAAGTTTAAGGCCAAGAGGACCGATGTCGAGGGGTACCCCGACCGGGCGCTTCATCGGGCGCCGTACAAAGTAGCAAGCGATGAATCCGTGTTTGAGGATGGAGGTGTGGCGGCGAGGCTGGCGGAGAACATTTTCCTGCCCCGCGATAGGGTGGCGCTGGAAGCGGTGGGGCCGGAGGGTCTGTGCGGGACCGCGGTGATGCACGGTGTCCAGGTATGTTCTGTAAGGTGGGCGACGTTTTTAGCGGGTTTTATAGAGCACCCTAAATGGGTTCACTTTTCTCTCTTTCTTTACTCAGATCATCAACCTGATGCTTGGGATGATGAGGCACGTGCCAGCTATCCACAAGGCAGAGGGCGCCGTGGCTAGGGCGGTCGCCGAGCTCGCTGCTCTCCGTGAGAGCGCTGGCGAGGACCTTGCCAAGGAGAGGGAGAGGGGCGACCGAAACATGGCGGAGGTAGAGCGCCTGAAGACGGTCGTGTTCGATCATGAGCAGAGGGCGGCCGAGGCTGGAGAGAGAGTGAAGGAGCTGGAGGAGGCCCTTCGGAGGGAGGAGGCTCGTGCAGAGGATCTAGTGGGGCGTGCCAAGGCCGCCGAGGAGGAGTTGGCCCGTAGGGTCGAGGAATTCCGGACGTACCAGGAGACAACCGTCATCCCCGCCCTCGCAAATTCGATGACCGAGGGCATGGAGAAGGGCCGCGCGGAGGGATGGGATGCCTGCCTGGCTCGGATCAAGTTGAAGGTGGCGGGCCTGGTCCCGCCGGTAGAGGTCGATCTTGACGGGCTCGCCGCATGCAGCGACGAGGAGGGGGATGGAGACGAAGGGGAGGATGACGAGACAGTGGACGGCGGGGCGGTGGGAGATTCCATTGAGGGAGAGGGCGTCGTGATTGGCGGAAGCGCCAAGTAGTTTTGTGTAGGGTCCCTCCCCTTTTTGTAGTTTAAAAACGAAAGAAAGTGAAGATTCGCCGGGCTCGTCCCCGCATTTTTATAGGATGGTCTGCCTGTGTGTGTGCATAAATTCCCTTCTTAGATTGACGCCTTGGTGCGGCCGTATCTATTCTGGCGTAGGGGGGAACGTGTTAAGTCCCTTTATTTCGCGTAGCGCGCCCGAGGGATATTACAGCGAGGTAGCCTCCCTTTTCGTGGGTGGCTCGGTTCTAGGTGTACCCGAGCTATAACTAGTGGTCAACCGAGATTAGTCTTCGGTCTTTTCATCGGCTATTAATAATAGTTTAGTAAAACAGGATCGCCCCGTAGGCGTAACATTGAATCGGCCCGTAGGCATAACATTGAGTCGGTCAGGGTAGGTTGATGTTCTCATCGCAGTTGGTCCGCCTTTCTGGCGTCGCGCCCCTGACAAGGGGCGTGGAGTTGATTCAGAGGGTTCCCCCTCGGCGTAGGGGTGGATGGTCGCGTCGGAGCCAGGCAGTGGCGTTGGACCTCGTCCCCAGAATTGGGGGGAGAGGGAGTCCTTGGTGGTTGTTCTATCCCGCGGGGCCCTGTTGCTCCCCTCGATTGGAGGCTCCGCGTGGTAGGCGCGAAGGGACGCGGGTCGTAGCCCCTCTGTGCGTCCTCCTGGCGTAAACAGTCCAGGGGAGGCCGATGAGTGGAAGGGGGGTGCTACTGGTGTGAACGGAGTAGCCTGTTGGAGTACGCCGGCGCTCGGGGACAAGTTCCCCTCGGTTGGGGCGACGCGGGCGGCTGCCGGGGTGTCCGGTGAGGTGATTTGGCAGGTCTGTCCCATCCATCGGGTTGTCTGCCAGCCGCTCCTGCGTACGCGGGGCGTCCGTGGAGAGGCATGGTATGCCAACGGAGCTCCAGGTCCCATGCCTTAAGTTGTCTAAAGGAAGGAGGGGAGCAGCAGGCTGGGCAACCGTCGTGTAAGGGGAATATCCTGTTGGGGGATCGTTTACTTTGGCGGTCGGCGAAGCTCGCATTTTCCGCGCATTTTAAGGGAGAGAGGGTGGCAAAAATGACTAGTCTTTCTTCACACCCTTTCTCTTGCCTTCCTCCCCCCCTCAAGCAAGCTGAGGGGGGGGAATTTATAATGGTGAATTTCTGCCCTCATTTACTCGTCATTGAGAGTCGGGGCCGTCTCGGGATTTCGTTCTTAGGGGGGGCGTTCCCGATGGGTGACGAGTGATGTGACCCCTCAGACACCGCTTTTCAGCATGCGTGACATTTGTCAGTGGCGTTCGTCCCGAGTGTCCTTTCGGGATGGACAAGTCATTTCGGGCGTCGGCTTTATGGGGGTCAGGCCTTACTCCTCCGGGATGGCTCTGCGTAGGGGTTGCCTTGATTCGCGGACCTTGAGTAGTTTCCCGATGTTTGAGGAGAGGGGTGACAGGCCCTTTTCGGGGGAGAGAGGGTATTGGTCCGTCGGGCATCCAGCCTATGGTGCTCCGGTTTGGGTGGCCAAGCTAAGTGAACTTGCCCCGGAGGTCTTCTTGGGGGGAGCGAGTACGCAGCTCGGCCCGTGCCCCTCTCCGGTTTGGGTGGCGAGGATTGATCCTGCCCCGGATTCTTTGAGAGGGCGGGTATTGGGCCGTCGCTGCCCCGCAGCCTCTATAGTCGGACGGGTATTGGGCCGTCGCCTACCCCGCATATGGCGCTCCGGTTTGGGTGGCCAAGCTCAGTGAACTTGCCCCGGAGGTCTTCTTGGGGGGAGCGAGTACGCAGCTCGGCCCGTGCCCCTCTCCGGTTTGGGTGGCGAGGATTGGTTCTGTCCCGGAGTCTTTGAGAGGGCGGGTATTGGGCCGTCGCCGCCCCGCAGCCTCTATAGTCGGACGGGTATTGGGCCATCGCCTACCCCGCATATGGCGCTCCGGTTTGGGTGGCCAAGCTCAGTGAACTTGCCCCGGAGGTCTTCTTAGGGGGGAGCGAGTACGCAGCTCGGCCCGTGCCCCTCTCTGGTTTGGGTGGCGAGGATTGGTCCTGCCCCGGAGTCTTTGAGAGGGCGGGTATTGGGCCGTCGCCGCCCCGCAGCCTCTATAGTCGGACGGGTATTGGGCCGTCGCCTACCCCGCATATGGCGCTCCGGTTTGGGTGGCCAAGCTCAGTGAACTTGCCCCGGAGGTCTTCTTGGGGGGGAGCGAGTACGCAGCTCGGCCCGTGCCCCTCTCCGGTTTGGGTGGCGAGGATTGGTCCTGCCCCGGAGTCTTTGAGAGGGCGGGTATTGGGCCGTCGCCGCCCCGCAGCCTCTATAGTCGGACGGGTATTGGGCCGTCGCCTACCCCGCATATGGCGCTCCGGTTTGGGTGGCCAAGCTCAGTGAACTTGCCCCGGAGGTCTTCTTGGGGGGGGAGCGAGTACGCAGCTCGGCCCGTGCCCCTCTCCGGTTTGGGTGGCGAGGATTGGTCCTGCCCCGAAGTCTTTGAGAGGGCGGGTATTGGGCCGTCGCCGCCCCGCAGCCTCTATAGTCGGACGGGTATTGGGCCGTCGCCTACCCCGCATATGGCGCTCCGGTTTGTTGGGATTTCATAATCCCATGTTCTCTTTCCTATTCTATTACATATGATTTTGATGTGACAACTATTATTATTGCTACTCACTCTATCTATGCAGATATGCAGATTCCTAATATATCCACGCTTGGACAATAATCACTTGATAAGGAATCCCTGCACAAAGGCATTTCAACTACTCACAGAAGCTCAACATACATATCTACGGAAATCTACGGACTGATGTATTTTTTATATTTATAGATTTCAGAGCCTTGAATATGAAATCCATCTAAGTCCTAGGTTCCTAATAACATATCCTAAACATCCCTTTTCAGAAAAGTCAAAATTCACATTTTTCTGTCCTGGTCGACTAAGACATTCATTAGTCGACTAAAAACTTTTTCTTCGAATTTTGACCTGAAAATTTCTGAGTAGTCTTCAGTCAACGTCAGAAAGTTACCGTTAAAATTTCAGTCAAAAATTCCAAGTTTGACTTTTTAGTCGACTAAGACTTTCTTTAGTCGACTAATGAAATTTTGCGTCCGTTTTTTCTGAAACTTTCCAGACCGTTTGTGAACGGTAGGAAACTCCTTTTCCCCCCATTTTCCCATTTCTGAACGGTAGGAAACTGCCCACAAATCCTATAAATAGAGGGGTAGACCCTCTCTTTTCTTCACACAACTTTCTTCTCTCTTTCTTACTAGAATTGTTGATTCTAAGCAATCTTGCCTTAGTTGCTCTTTTCTTATTTGCAAGAAGAAATCCATAGATTTCTCTCTTCTTATAAGAACGGAAGAACTTCAAGATTCTTAATCATAGATCTTTTGGAAATTGAAGTTTTCTTCCTTGGAGCAATTTTGATCTTTTTCAACATCAATTTAGAAAGTTGTTTGTGTTCATAATTGAAGAAGATATCAATTGATCTCTCTCTTCTTTTATGAACCAGAGAACTTCAAGTATTGTTCTTCATAACATATCTTTTATATCTTGAAGTTCATCTTCTAACACCATCCTTGAATTTAATTCTAATTTCATAACAAGGCTATATGTGTTTTTCTATTTCTTATTTAACAGGTTTGAATCTCGTTTTGAGATTGTACAAAGTTTGGGACACGGGGAGTGTCGCCATTTTTGTAAGTTTGCGCTTGCGGGGCAAGTGGTTATAGTGGATTGAAAATCTCTACGGGGTAGAGGACTGGAGTAGGATCACAAGGATCCGAACCAGGATAAATCTCTGTGTTTGCGATTGATTTAATTTTCCGCACTTGTCATTTTATTTTCATTGCCATCTTTGCAAATATTACTAACATCTTATTTGCAACATTTTTTAATATACACTATTCACCCCCCCCTCTAGTGTATTTGATCCTTACAGGCTAGAATTACATTTGGTATCAGAGCAAGGCTAAGATGGCAGCAAGTTCCTCTACATCAAACATGAACGCCGTTCCACACAACTACAATCAACATCCTGAAGGGCACTCTCAAACTCGTCCTCCTCTATTTGATGGTTCAAACTACTCATATTGGAAAATACGAATGGAGATTCATCTCCAAAGTATGAATTATGAGATTTGGGACATCGTAGAGTCTGGATACACAAAGCCAGAAACACCAGTTGCTGATTGGACCACCAACGACAAAACTGCAAAGACCAACAACTCAAAGGCTATGAATGCTTTATTCTGTGCCATGGATAAACATGAGTTTAATCGAGTATCTCAGGCTAAAAGTGCTAAAGAGATTTGGCATATACTCGAGGTAACTCATGAAGGAACCAATAAAGTGAAGGAAACCAAGATCGCTTCTTTGGTTCATAAGTATGAGTTGTTCAAGATGCAAGACAAAGAGACAATTGGAGAAATGAACACCAGGTTCACTAACATTATTAATTCTCTTAATGCTCTTGGAAAAGTTTATTCTTCTCTTGATCAGGTACGCAAGATTCTCAAGGTACTCTCTCCAGAATGGCGACCAAAGATCACTGCTATTGAGGAAGCCAATGATCTTTCCACATTAACAGTGGAAGATCTTATTGGTAACCTAATGGCACATGAAGTTACATTGCAAGATGCAAAAGAAGAATCAAATCAGAAAAAGAAAGTACTCGCCTTCAACACAACATCTGATAATGAAGATTCAGATGATGACATGGCATTTTTTGCAAAGAACTTCAGAAAGTTCTTCCAAAAAGGTAAGTATAATAATAAGTTTAAAAATACTGATTCTTCTCTTTGTTTTAATTGTAATAAGCCAGGACATATGAAGAAAGATTGTCCACTTCTCAAAGCAAAGTTCAAAACTTCCAACAACGATCAATCCAGAAGAGAAAGGAGGTTTGATAAAATGAAGAAAGCATTTGCAGCAACTTGGGATGAATCTTCAGATGAAGAAGACGACTATAATGAAAATGCTAATATGTGTTTTATGGCACAAGATGAAGAAGAAGAGGTAAGTTCCTTTAATAATGAAGAATTATTAGAAGCATTAAAAGATCTTTATTCTCGTTTCAAAAAGTTGAATAATCAACATAAATCTTTGAAACAGAATAATGATAATCTCCTTATTAAATATCATGAATTATCTTCTTCTAAGAACACTACACCAAATTCCTTACATATTGAGAATACATCTTCTCAAGTTTTGGATCTTAGTAAAGAGAATGAAATTCTCAAAACTAAGAATGTTGAATTGCATACACAAATATCCGAAATGGATAAAAATATTTCATCACTAAAGATGAAATACGATAAGATGTCTTCCAATGTTGATAAATTTAACAAAGGAAAGACAAATCTCGATGATCTGCTTAAAATTCAATTTCCAGCAAATCATAGACAAGGATTGGGATATTCTCATAAGGATGCACCCAAGTCTTGTATCACTTCTTCCTCTTGTGGAAAAACAACTTTTGTTAAACCACAAAAGAAGAATCACGCATTCATTTACACGAAGAAAGTAAACACTTCTACTTCTTCTACACAAAGAAATATTACTAATATTTCAAAAACAATTCCTAGGAAACCTACTACAATTTGTATATGGGTTCCTAAGGATTCTTGTTTAAAAGATAGGAATAATTATATTTCTACTTACATGCATTCTATTGTTTATTCCAATAATTATATTAGAAAGCCAAATTCCACTTGGGTTTGGCTTCCAAAGATCTAATCTCATGGACCCTCATACAAAGGGTACCAATGCTTAATGTTTTATCTTTCAGGTACCTAAAAAGGAAAGATGGATTTTGGACAGTGGATGTTCAAAACATATGACGGGAAACATCAACTTGCTTTCTAACATTATATATAAAGATGGAGGCACCGTTACCTTTGGTGACAACAAAAAGGGCAAAATCATAGGCACTGGAACAGTTGGAAATGCAAATCAGCCTATCATTGAGAATGTTCACCTGGTTGACGGTTTGAAACACAACTTACTTTCCATTAGTCAATTATGCGATAAAAATTATAAAGTAGTTTTTGAACAAAATGATTGCATCATTTACAATTCTGATATGTCATCCGTTTTATTCCGTGGTAAGCGTAAGAATAACATTTATATCTTATGCATGTCTATTACTACTCTCAATCATTGTTTAATGATTACTTCTGATGAAACATTACTTTGGCATAAACGTTTTGGACACACAAATTTCAAAAATCTTGCACATATTTCAAAACACAATTTAGTAAATGGAATGCCAAATATTTCTTTCAAACACAAATATTTTTGTGATGCTTGTCAACAAGGAAAAATGCATAAATCTTCTTTTAAATCAAAGGGTATTATCTCAACAAAGAGACCATTAGAACTTCTACACTTAGATTTGTTTGGTCCTTCAAGAGTAGCCTCTTTGAATAGAAGTAGATATGCATTTGTCATTGTTGATGATTATTCTAGATATACATGGGTTATATTCTTACAAAATAAGAATGATGCTTTTGAAGAATTTTCAATATTTTGTAAAAAGATACAAAAAATCAAATCCTCTAACATTGTCACTATTCGTAGTGATCATGGGGGAGAATTTGAAAATGATTCTTTTACCAAGTTTTGTAATGAAAATGGCATTACACACAATTTTTCTTTTCCTCATACCCCTCAACAAAATGGAGTAGTTGAAAGGAAAAATAGAACTTTACAAGAATGTGCTAGAACAATGCTTTGTGATAGTAATCTACCAAAATACTTTTGGGCAGAAGCTGTTGCAACTGCTTGCTACATTATGAATAAAGTTCTTATAAGGCCATTGCTTAATAAAACTTGTTTTGAATTATTCTTTGATCGCATTCCTCGTGTATCGTATTTTAAAGTGTTTGGATGTAAATGTTTCATTCTAAATACTAAAGATGCATTAGATAAATTTGATTCTAAATCTGATGAAGGTATTTTTGTTGGATACTCAATACGTAGCAAAGCCTACAGAGTATTTAACAAAAGAACTTCAACAGTTGAAGAATCATTACATGTCACATTTGATGAAAATCCTTCATCAAATTCTCCCATCATCATTGATGATGAAGAGAACATATTACCTTTATCTAATTCTTTGGATAATATTAATCTTGATGAAATTGATGCTACTAAACCCTCTGTTGAGTCTGTTTCAGATAATGCAGATCTTCCTAAGGCATTTGCACAAGTTCCAAACCATCCATCAGAATTGATCATTGGAGATATCACAGATGGAGTAAGAACGCGTCATCAAATAGAACAAATGGCGCATTGTGCTTTCCTCTCATCAATTGAACCAAAGAATATCAATGAAGCATGCAAAGACAGTTCTTGGATCATTGCTATGCAGGAAGAACTCAATCAATTTCAGAGAAATAATGTTTGGGAATTAGTTCCCAGACCAACAGATCATTCAATTATTGGTACCAAGTGGGTATTCAAAAATAAATTGGATGAATCTGGTCAGGTAATTAGGAACAAGGCACGATTGGTTGCACAAGGTTATAATCAAGAAGAAGGTATTGATTATGATGAAACCTATGCACCAGTTGCTCGTCTTGAATCTATTAGGATGCTTTTATCATTTGCATGTTTTAAAGATTTTAAACTATTTCAAATGGATGTCAAAAGTGCTTTTCTAAATGGTTTTCTTAAGGAGGAAGTTTATGTTGAACAACCTCCTGGTTTTATTCATGAAAATTTAGAAAATCATGTTTTTAAATTAAAGAAAGCTTTATATGGTCTTAAACAAGCACCTCGTGCTTGGTATGAAAGACTTAAAAGTTATCTTTTAAATTCTGGTTATTCTATTGGTAAAATTGATTCAACTTTGTTTATTAAAAATATAAAATCTGACATCATTATTATTCAAATATATGTTGACGATATTATATTTGGTTCTACTAATGAAACTCTTTGTTTAGAATTTTCTAAGATTATGCAGAAGGAATTTGAAATGAGTCATATGGGCGAACTTAACTACTTCCTTGGACTTCAAATCAAACAAATGAAGGAAGGTATCTTCATCCATCAATCAAAGTACGCCAAAGAACTCATCAAGCGTTTTGGTTTAGCGACTTCTGCTGATAAACATACTCCAATGAGTACATCTACATCACTAGACAAAGATTTAAATGGTAAGAGTGTTGATCAACGTCTTTACAGAGGTATGATTGGCTCTCTACTTTATTTAACTGCTAGTAGACCAGATATTATGTTTTCAGTATGCTTGTGTGCACGTTTTCAGGCAGATCCTAAGATGTCACATCTTACTGCCGTAAAACGAATTATTAGATATGTTAAACACACATCTGATTATGGTTTATTTTATTCTAAATCAAGCACATTTGATTTATTATCTTATAGTGACGCAGATTTTGCTGGTTGCAAATCAGACCGAAAAAGTACCAGTGGTACATGTCATTTTCTTGGACATGCTTTGGTCTCATGGTTTAGCAAAAAGCAAAATTCTGTTTCGTTATCTACCACAGAGGCAGAATATATTGCCGCTGGGTTAGCATGTGCACAAATATTATGGATGAAACAAACTATCTCAGATTATGGTATTGAGTGTTCCACATGTCCTATAATGTGTGATAACACTAGTGCAATTAATTTGTCTAAGAATCCAGTTCATCATTCACGCACTAAACATATAGATATCCGTCATCATTTTTTAGATGATCATGTACAAAAAGGGGATATTGTTTTGAAGTTCATTTCCACTGAACATCAGATTGCCGATATCTTAACTAAGCCTTTGAAAGAGGAATCTTTCATTAAACTTAGAAGAGATTTGGGTATTATCAGTGAATCTGAATTTATCATATGATGTTTTCCAATTTTAGTGAATTTCTGGAATTTTTCTTATAATTTTTTTGATAATAAATTTTCTTAGTCGACTAACGTTTTGTTTAATCGACTAATATATCCAGATTTTTTATTATTGTGTTACTTATCATTCGGTTTTATATATTTATTTTTTTTCTTTCCTAACTATTAGGACTGTTCAGTAATTTCAAATATATTTCTAAACTATTAGGACAATAAACATTCATCTTTTTATGGGATTGTCTTTTTCTAGAAACATTCGGTTTGTCTTTTCTCTTGTGAGACTTTATTTCAAACATTAAGTTTTTACTTACCCGATGTCTTGATTATCGCATCCAGCCATAGGGTTATTTTGTGCCTTGAGTCGGCCACCTCATCGCCTAGGAAACCGATATTTCTCATCTTGGAATGAGAACTTGAAATCAATTCACCTTGGAACTCACCATTCTCTTTCATCATTTCCCATTGGAAAGTGTACTTCTCCAACCCTAATAAATTATTTGACCAAACTTTCTTACAAGTCTTAAAGAGACTTAAAATATCTCCACCCACTACCGTCCTTTCCCACTTCATTTTTTTATTATTTTTATTATTCATATTAAAATCCAAACGGTGCGATCTAGTTATTTTTCTTTCGGTTATCTTAGTCGACTAACCAAATTCTTAGCCGACTAACTCAGTTTTTAAACCGTTTTCAATCTAACTTCCGTCTTTTCGCGTTTTTAGTTTCGTCTTCCTCCCGCCTCTTCACATATTTTTTGAAAACTTTTCAGTTCTAACTCACCCATTCAGTTTCTCAAACTGCTCACGAACTGATCATGGCACCCATTCACTTGGATAACTACTCCCACTTTTGCCTATTTATTTTCGGAAATTTCCCTTCATTTCTTTTATCCCAACCGAACCCTCTCTTCATCCTCATCTTCTTCTCCGATGGCTCTTCCTCAATTCCGTGATGCCGCGGCCGAAAAACGTTTCCAAGCCTCCGCAAAAGCAAAATTTCATCCTGAACGCTTCATCGACTTCAGTGCTCTTGCCTCCTTCAACATTCTTTCCATCCTATCCGCCGCCGGCCTCGAGAAGATCTGGGCACTCGGGAACAAGGAACCATACTATCCTCTTCTTGTCCGCGAGTTCTACGCCAATCTCGAGCCTTGCGTGGTTGGTCGTGATACTCACATTCTCTCCCGTGTCAAGAACCTTCCGATTTGCCTAACTCTTCGTCGGATCTGTGAGTTGATTGATCTTCCTCCCCATTTCTCAGGTTCTCTCAATTTTTCAATGACCGATCCCCACATCCTAGCAAAAATCGCAACTCCTTGGGTCCATAAACTATCCGCTGTTCATTTCCACCCCCCCGCTCGCATTATCCTTAAGGTTATAGTTTCTAATCTTATGCCTAAAGGCGGCTCCTTTAATTATCTTTCAAACGAACTAGAGCATTGCCTTTATGCGGTAATGGGCGGTTTACCTATTAACTGGGGTTTTGTGATTTTGCAATCCCTTCTTCGACCGGTTCAAACACATGTCTATCATCCTTCGTCTACCACTTTGGTTCTTAAGATGTTTTGCGTTCCATTAGACGGTGAACTCGCTGTTTCCAATCCTTATAATATCAACATCATCACCGTGCACAATATGCATTTGGATCTTCCGGACCCTGAGGAATCCGATGCGGCCAACAGTGATGATGATGATGCCGATGACGATCCCGAAGAAGACCCCGTCGAAGACCCCATTTCAGCCGATCCCGACTATACTCCGACCCAAACCGCTTACGTCCCCTCCTCTATGCCGAGTTCATCCCGTGGTTTTCGTCGCTTTGTTAAGAAAAAATGTGTTCACAAGTGTTTTCCCGAATGTCGCACCAACCCTCGGTCATGTCCCTTACAGACCCCCCGGACTTCTTCTACTCCTCGCCAAACCAACCTGTCTGTTCTGTCCGGCCTTAGGGAGGATGTTCGGTCTCTTTCCGATACGGTCACTACTGGATTTAGGGAATTTCGGTCAGCCTTGAATGAACAGTCTCTCGTGCTCGATCAAGTCCAACTTAACCAGAGCAAGTTGGTTTCTGCACTTGATGCTCTGAATGTAGTTGCCCCTGAAGAAACTCCTCGTCGCAAGAGTGCTCGTACCTCCCAGCCCTTTGGATCCCCTTCCAGCCGTTAGATTGTGGCGACAGTTGCCTCCGTTGTGTTGTTTAATGTGTTTTGTTTTGCTGATGTCGGATACTAGGTCTTATGCCGATGTGTTAATGCTCTTTTGTTGTTTGCATAATGGTTTTTAGATATGCTTTGTATTCGGCCGTAGGGCCTTAGTCATGGGTATGTGGATGTATGTTTGTTATCCTTCCTAAAAAGTGTTCTGTTAGTAAAATATGTTCGGTTATGTTATGTGACACTTTTTCCGTTGTCTGTTCTGTTTTGTATTATTCTTTCACTTAGTCGACTAACTAGTTTTCTAATCGACTAACATAATTTTTACCCCATCTTTTTGTCAATGACAAAGGGGGAGAATATTTAAGCAATTTTTAAGGGGGAGCATACATATTTGTCTTCATAACCTAAGTTCATAAACTATGTTTATAGAATTGAATATAACACTTCATTTAACGCTTCATTTTTTTAATGACATATGATATGACACTGCATATAATTGAGTATGACACTTCACTTTTTATAAATATTTGTCATCATCAAAAAGGGGGAGAATGTTGGGATTTCATAATCACATGTTCTCTTTCCTATTCTATTACATATGATTTTGATGTGACAACTATTATTATTGCTACTCACTCTATCTATGCAGATATGCAGATTCCTAATATATCCACGCTTGGACAATAATCACTTGATAAGGAATCCCTGCACAAAGGCATTTCAACTACTCACAGAAGCTCAACATACATATCTACGGAAATCTACGGACTGATGTATTTTTTATATTTATAGATTTCAGAGCCTTGAATATGAAATCCATCTAAGTCCTAGGTTCCTAATAACATATCCTAAACATCCCTTTTCAGAAAAGTCAAAATTCACATTTTTCTGTCCTGGTCGACTAAGACATTCATTAGTCGACTAAAAACTTTTTCTTCGAATTTTGACCTGAAAATTTCTGAGTAGTCTTCAGTCAACGTCAGAAAGTTACCGTTAAAATTTCAGTCAAAAATTCCAAGTTTGACTTTTTAGTCGACTAAGACTTTCTTTAGTCGACTAATGAAATTTTGCGTCCGTTTTTTCTGAAACTTTCCAGACCGTTTGTGAACGGTAGGAAACTCCTTTTCCCCCCATTTTCCCATTTCTGAACGGTAGGAAACTGCCCACAAATCCTATAAATAGAGGGGTAGACCCTCTCTTTTCTTCACACAACTTTCTTCTCTCTTTCTTACTAGAATTGTTGATTCTAAGCAATCTTGCCTTAGTTGCTCTTTTCTTATTTGCAAGAAGAAATCCATAGATTTCTCTCTTCTTATAAGAACGGAAGAACTTCAAGATTCTTAATCATAGATCTTTTGGAAATTGAAGTTTTCTTCCTTGGAGCAATTTTGATCTTTTTCAACATCAATTTAGAAAGTTGTTTGTGTTCATAATTGAAGAAGATATCAATTGATCTCTCTCTTCTTTTATGAACCAGAGAACTTCAAGTATTGTTCTTTATAACATATCTTTTATATCTTGAAGTTCATCTTCTAACACCATCCTTGAATTTAATTCTAATTTCATAACAAGGCTATAGGTGTTTTTCTATTTCTTATTTAACAGGTTTGAATCTCGTTTTGAGATTGTACAAAGTTTGGGACACGGGGAGTGTCGCCATTTTTGTAAGTTTGCGCTTGCGGGGCAAGTGGTTATAGTGGATTGAAAATCTCTACGGGGTAGAGGACTGGAGTAGGATCACAAGGATCCGAACCAGGATAAATCTCTGTGTTTGCGATTGATTTAATTTTCCGCACTTGTCATTTTATTTTCATTGCCATCTTTGCAAATATTACTAACATCTTATTTGCAACATTTTTTAATATACACTATTCACCCCCCCTCTAGTGTATTTGATCCTTACAGGCTAGAATTACACGGTTTGGGTGGCCAAGCTCAGTGAACTTGCCCCGGAGGTCTTCTTGGGGGGGGAGCGAGTACGCAGCTCGGCCCGTGCCCCTCTCCGGTTTGGGTGGCGAGGATTGGTCCTGCCCCGGAGTCTTTGAGAGGTTTGAACTGAAATTTTCAGGCAGAAGAGGCGAAAGTCGAAGATAAAAAAGGGGTTCAAGATATTTCATTCATGACTTACAGTTCCCGGCTATACCGCGACCGGCGCTCCGTGTCCCTTGGAGGGATTAGCCCGTCCTTCTCCGGGGGGCGGGGGGGGGGCGTGGTCGATCCCGCTTCCCTTTGCGGTGGCATCGGCTGGAGCTAGCTCTGGCTGGTAGGGGTCATAACTCCGCCTGGGGGAGTCGATCTTCAGGTTCATATCGGGTCCCTTGTGCTTGGTCGACCCCACGTGCAGCTCCTAGACAGCTTCTGGCTTCCCCGTACGATCCCTACCCCTCGGGGGGTTTGGAACTTGACCATCTGGTGGAGAAGGCTGGGGAGCGCCCCAATGGCCGACATGTAAGGTCGTCCTATGATCCCGTTGTACGCCGACGTAATGTCGACCACAACGAATAGTGTCATTCGAGTGACGACCTGTGGCTCTTCTCCGAGGGTTATCGGCAAGGTGATCACTCCCATGATGGGGGTCGAGTGACCGGTGAAACCGACGAGGGGTCCGGTACAGGGTCTCAGGTCCGTCGGCCTTAACCCCATCTTCTCGATTGTGGACATGAACATGATGTCGCAAGAGCTCCCTGTGTCGATCAGGAGGCGACTGACGATGGCCGTCCCAATCTGGGCCTCGATGACGATGGCGTCGTCGTGGGGCTGCTCAATCCCCTCCAGATCTTCGTCGCTGAAAGTAATGGGAGGGTAGGCCATCCTTCTCCCTCTCTGGTCCCCTCCAAGACCCGCTGTCATCACTTGTCTCGCATACGCCTTTTTGCTTGACGACGATGCCCCTCCAGAAGATGGCCCGCCGCATATCGTGTTTATGCGCATGACGGGTTTCGGGGGGTGAAGCTCTTCCCGCTCGCCGTTTGCCGGAGGGTCTGCCCTCCGTGCCCTTCGGTGGTTTCCATCCTCTCGGTCCGGTCTCCGGCCTCCGACGAAGCCTCCCAGGTGGCCCACCTGGATCAGCCGATCGATTTCCCTTTTGAGGGTGAAGCAGTCGTCGGTGTCGTGGCCGTGGTCCCGGTGGTATCGGCAGTATTTCTTAAAATCTCTCCGGGCTGGGTCCGACTTCATTTCTCGGGGCGACTCCGGCAGCAGACCGGCTCGTGTAGCCGCGGCCATCACCTCGATCAGGGGAGCATTGAGTTGTGTGTAATGCGCCCGTAGGGGGCCCTCTTGTCTTGGGGCGACTCGAGGGAGCCCTTGTGCCGGAGCAAACTCGCGCGCCGGACCAGGGCGATCTTGAGGGGCGAGGCCCGGGCGGTTCCCGCCTTGGTCGGGCTAGCCGGTCGCGACCTCGGTCCCCCTCTTCCGGCCTCGGACGAGGTTGTGATCGGGGTTCGCCTTGGGACGGTTTCGCCAGGGGGAATAAGGCCTTTGCACCGAGCGTCTCTTCGGCCAACGCGTGCCTCTCCGCCATAGCAACCAACGCCTCATAGTCGGTCGGCGGGTCCCGGAGCAGGGATTTATGGAGACTCCGAGTCCGCAACCCCGTTTTGAAGGCCAGCATAAGCACCTCATCGCCGCATGTCACCACCGCCCGTCTCTCCTCCTGAAAACGGCGGAGGTATCTACCCGTTGTCTCTCCTTCTCCTTGGACTATCGTGCAGAGATAGTCCAAGGGCTTCTTCTTCGTCCGCCCGGCCCGGAACTCTTGGCAGAACATGTGGGACAGCTCGCCAAAGCTCCCGACGGATCTCACGGGCAAGCCGAAGTACCAGTCCAGCGCGGTGTCCCTCAGGCTTTGGGAGAAATGTCGGCATAGGAACGCCTCGTGTAACGACCCGCTTTCGGGGGCCCGTTACTTATTTGATAATTGCGCAGGTTCTGCAGTTAACCAGTGAAATCAAAATAGCCACGATGCAGAGATGTACAAAAATACCCAAATAGTGTCCAAATATTACAATCCAACCGTACAGATGATCCAACAGATATACATGACAGAAGAAAAGTACACAACTGAAAATAGCTCTGGAAGCTGCGGTCTCATGGTCGAAGTCTGGCGCTATTAACTCAAGAGCATCTGCTTCCATATGTACGTCGTCTGCGGTGCCACGGAGATGGAACCGTAGGTAAGTCACAACAATTCTAAATAAAGAAAGAGAGGTACTGTACAAGTATGGCAAAGCAGACCAAAGTGAAAGTAAAGTACGGCAAGTAAAGTGCGGTGACTGTACTGGTAAGGAAAGTAAAGTGCATGTACTGTAAAGTAAAGGTGACTGTAATGCGTAAAGTAAAGGTGACTGTGCAAAAATAACTACGTGACTCAAGTAGGAGAGTATGATATGCAACCATAAAGTTCATCTATTGCCAGGGACCGTTTTGCCGACGCAGGCAGACCTTGTGGTTTTGCCGACACAGGCAGACCTTGTGGTTTTGCCGACGCAGGCAGACCTTGTAGTTTTGCCGACGCAGGCAGACCTTGTAGACAGACATGCAAGTAGATGAACTCCCGGTCATAGCTCCCACACTCTCACTACAATGAGTTACCCCAAACCCCAGTGATGTGTATCCATTACGAGATGTTCCACAAGATGTTCCACGAGATGTTCCACCAGATATTCCACACATGATATTCCACACGATGTTCCATATGTTGCTAGTCAGACCAAGTCACTGGTTGACTTTCTCATTGAAAACCAGCAAGTAGGATAAAGACAAGTCCAACACCAAAAGCTGCTATTTCCGTGCTTTGAGCACGTGGCAGTGTGGCTAGCACACAATTTACCCAAGTTGAAAGTTGGCAAAGTAATCTTTGGTAGATTACTTTCATTTAGTTCTCTAGTTTGGTTCAAGTTAAATAGCCGTTCGAGGCTATAAGTGAAGTGTCACAAGTTCATGCAAGCACAGTAGACTAGTTTTCTAAACTTAGAATCTGTCGTGACTTACGATATTCGAGCTCGTCGTGGCAAGACGAGGTTGGAGCTGGAAGAGCTGGTGCACGAAGATTGGTACCTGAAATCACAAGAACAATTGGTTAAAGCGTACCCTATTTTCTATTTATTAAACTCGATCGTTTTGATTTTCAAAACTAGTTGAAACGTGGTCGAAAAGCGTTCTAAATTTTTATATAGACTATATATGGTGAAAATAATTTTACTGCAAGAGGGAATATTTTTCTGAGGCTTATAGTAATTTTTAGGATTTTTAAAAGCTCAAAAACTAATTAAAAACTATTTTCCAATTAGTGGCGTATTTATTCAGGAATTTATTCCGGATGCAATCCACATCAGAAAGTTGCAAATGAGGTGTTAAAATGACCGTCTCGAAGAGTATTATAACATATATTTTTCCCACATATTAGTTTACGTAAAAAAAAGAAGATATGGATTTTTGAACGAAAATCAGGTATTTATCTTTTAGGGTTAAAAATTAATTCTGGAAAAACTAAGCGTCGGATTGAGATGAAACTAGCGCCATTAGGTCCAGAATGTCATTTCTGATTTTCTGGGGCTAGCGTCACATTTTTCTGGGTCATATATAATTACTTATAGATTTTTGTTCAAATAACCTATATTTTAAATTATCAAAATACGTAAAAAATACGGTAATATGTATATTAGCAAAATACGTTTAGAAAACACGTACACAACTCACCCTCGTCCTCTCTCTCTCATGCAGCGACGAACTCGGGGAGGGGGGTCGAGGCAGAGGGCGGCAGCGGCGTTTGTCGGCGCCGGAGGTCGGCGGTCTAACATCAGCGGCGGCGGTCGAGCCCACCGGCGTCGAGGGCGGGGAGAGAGAGAGTGTGTGAGCGATGGAGAGTGGGAGGGTGAGGGCGCTGTCGTTGGGAGTGGGTGCTGCTCGTCGGAGGCAGCTGCTGCTGCGGCGTGGGGGCGGTTCACGGCGACGGGAGCAGGCGGGCCACGTCGGAGGAGCTCGGGGTTGTGGCTACCGGCGTACGGCTGCGGCGCTGCGAGAGCGAGGGATCCGATGGGTTTGTCGACGCCGTCGTAGGCGGAGAGCGGGGTTGGCGTCGGGCTCCATGGCAGCGGCGATCGAGGCCGGTCGACGATGGAGGGCGGACGTCGTCGTCGAGCGGGGTGGGCGAACGGGAGAAAATGAGAGAGACTGCCTCTGTGTGTGGGTGTGTTGGCCTGCGAACAAAAAGAAAGGGAAGGGGAGATTATATAGGGATTATTTAATGGGGTTAGGTATGGAGATTTGATCTGGGGTATAAACGTGGAAACCAACCCACGTTACTTGTGCTGTCGACGGTTGGTTAGGTAGGGGGGGTAAGTAATTAGGTTACGTTAAATAATTATGGTTAATTAGGTAATTAATAATTAGTAAAATTCCATTAGCAAAAGTAATTAGTATAAATACAAAAAACGAAATTACGATTTTGCCCATACTAGTAAACGTGTCCGAAAAATTACGAAAACATACCCACGGGATCGTATCATCACGAGGATCGTGAATACGAAGACCGTTCCAGGGTTTGAGCTACGGAAATACTAGTTTTTGGCCAAAACGTTTAGAAAGCGGGTTTGCGGGTTCTCTATTGAAAAGATATCAGAAAATTACGAAATTAATGTGAGGAGCCCTAAATGATCATATGATGTTACTGCAGAAGTTTGAAAACGTTTTGAAGACGTTTGAGTAGAAAATAAATTCATTGAGGCAAAACTGCAATATCTGAAAATGAATTTTTATCAGATCTTTTAGAGGTATTTGACGAAATCCGATTTTACTAAAATACTCCATAACTAGTCTGATACTCCAAAATATTTTTATAGGAAATTTTTGAAATCAGTTAAAACTCCTAACAACCCATTATAAAATACAATTAAAATTGAATTTACTTTAAATACTTAATTTAAATATTTTTGGAAAATATAGGCCGTTACATTCTACCCTCCTTAAAAATAATTCCGTCCTCGGAATTTAAAATATTTTTGAAACAAATAATCGATATTATAAAGAAGCTTAAGCAAATAAATGATAGAAAAAAATAGTAATCTTGTAAATCAGGTTGTAAATAACATGAAATGTGATAAGAAAATAAGGGATGTGACTAATATATTATTATCACCATTGCTACTTCGATTTACCAAGTAGGCAAAACATAAAATAATGGCATTACTCGGAAATGATAATGAGGATGATGATGACATCTGATCGAACTTGGGACATAAGGTGATAAGCCAGAAGCAAGCACACCAAAGAGAAGAACGGAACGTCTAGAATATATAAACGATGATTACATGGTCTCAATCATGTAAATTATCGCCATAACATACAAAAACGTGAGGACTAATCCAAATGCATGCAAGCTGTTACAACGTAACCAGCAGAGCACCAAAGACTTCATCTGCCATGCTACCAAATTATAATCCAATATCCAGATCGTTACCAAAAGGCAGATATAAGGCCAACTCTCATGGATCAAGATCATTGTCACCACTGCTTCCAGCAATCTCCACCACATCCAACAGTAAGCCAGCATCAAAGCTGTCCTCCAAATGAGAGCACAAGACTGGCATCTCATCTCAACACCTAAGGCCAAAAGGAATCCAATACCCAATCCTAAAGATACTCCTTCCCAACACCATTGTTCGATATCCACGGCTAACACCATCAGCCCTAAGCAATTTAATGACCAAAAACTCACGAACCCAAAAACATCAAGGAGCGCCCCTAAGAAGCAATCGAGGCTGGGCAGCTCAAGGGGGAAGAACCAGAAAAAGGAGCTCCAAATAATGCCAATAGCGGCGGGTTCCCAATATCCCGACCATACGGCAACAGCAAGGGTGGCGGCGAGGGTCGTCGCCAAGGCCAAAAGTCCCACAACGGAACGTTGATGGGCCATCGGCGGCTGGCGATCCACGGTGGCGAGGGCTCCGACCGGCTGGCGATCCATGGCGGGGAGCTAGGGCCTACGGGATGGAGCGAAGCGGAAGCTGGCGGATCAGAGATCGGGGCGACGATGCGGGGTCCGATCGAGCTCGCTTGGGGGAGAGGCCGGGAGGAGGAGGGGGGTGATGTCTGAGGGAAGCCACAGGGAGGCTTGCGGAGGAAGGAGATGAGGGTTAAAAAGAAAAAAAAAGGGGGGGCGAGGGGCACCGAAGTCGGGGGTAGGTAGGGTAGGGTTCGGCGGGCACGTATCTCGAGGAGGGAAAACGGACAAAAGAATTAAATAGGGGGGAGGAAGGTGGTTGGTGGGACATGAAATCAAACCCTTGGAGAGAGAAAATTGGGTACAAGATAGAAGTAGGGGCTAGAAGAGAAACACTAGCTCAAAAGAATGAAAAGACGCAAACAGCCTACACTTACACGTCAGGTTTGGCTCGTCTCAAAATCTCTAGTCACCATCCTCCAATACCTTCGAGCGTCCTTCGATTCGCTTCCGTTGCCGAACTCGAACTCCTGGTGATCGAAAATTGAATGCTACCCTCCTTAGAATAAACGTAGCTGGAGTTCAAGCGAACTAAACGCGATTTAGGAAGAAGAAAAATAATCAGGAGGCCATCACTAGCTAAAGAAAGGGGTGCTAGTGATGAAGATCGATGGTGTTACATAATCATGATTCATGTCCTTGCGGTCCAGCGGACACGGCCAGGGAAGTGACTAAGCCAGGATCACTTATGCCTAGTCTAGCCAGGTTGATCCAACAGACTTTAGCCAAGCACATTGACCGGTATCATGGTCCATTGAAGGAAGCTCATCATTTAAATGCGTGCCATCATCAACTGAAGGAAAGGTGATGAAGTGGGTAGATAGTTCAACCTATGGAAAATCACTATAACTGCTAGCAAAAGAGGGTACTAGAGAGGTATAATCAAGAATGGAACACGAATTCCTAAGCAATGGTTAAGAGTTCAAAGGAAGTAAGGAAGACCTAATGAAGATGGTAATAAGGACACTTCACCCGTATATCCAATACAGGTGAACACTCGAGACATCCTGTACTCGAGGTTCAATCTGAGTATTTTACATTATACATCCTGATCTTGCTATAATGTTCACGAGGTAGTTAGCGAGTACCTGCGTGGGCCACCAAACTTGTAACGACCCGCTTTCGGTGGCCCGTTACTTATTTGATAATTGCGCAGGTTCTGCAGTTAACCAGTGAAATCAAAATAGCCACGATGCAGAGATGTACAAAAATACCCAAATAGTGTCCAAATATTACAATCCAACCGTACAAGATGATCCAACAGATATACATGACAGAAGAAAAGTACACAACTGAAAATAGCTCTGGAAGCTGCGGTCTCATGGTCGAAGTCTGGCGCTATTAACTCAAGAGCATCTGCTTCCATATGTACGTCGTCTGCGGTGCCACGGAGATGGAACCGTAGGTAAGTCACAACAATTCTAAATAAAGAAAGAGAGGTACTGTACAAGTATGGCAAAGCAGACCAAAGTGAAAGTAAAGTACGGCAAGTAAAGTGCGGTGACTGTACTGGTAAGGAAAGTAAAGTGCATGTACTGTAAAGTAAAGGTGACTGTAATGCGTAAAGTAAAGGTGACTGTGCAAAAATAACTACGTGACTCAAGTAGGAGAGTATGATATGCAACCATAAAGTTCATCTATTGCCAGGGACCGTTTTGCCGACGCAGGCAGACCTTGTAGTTTTGCCGACACAGGCAGACCTTGTAGTTTTGCCGACGCATGCAGACCTTGTAGTTTTGCCGACGCAGGCAGACCTTGTAGACAGACATGCAAGTAGATGAACTCCCGGTCATAGCTCCCACACTCTCACTACAATGAGTTACCCCAAACCCCAGTGATGTGTATCCATTACGAGATGTTCCACAAGATGTTCCACGAGATGTTCCACCAGATATTCCACACATGATATTCCACACGATGTTCCATATGTTGCTAGTCAGACCAAGTCACTGGTTGACTTTCTCATTGAAAACCAGCAAGTAGGATAAAGACAAGTCCAACACCAAAAGCTGCTATTTCCGTGCTTTGAGCACGTGGCAGTGTGGCTAGCACACAATTTACCCAAGTTGAAAGTTGGCAAAGTAATCTTTGGTAGATTACTTTCATTTAGTTCTCTAGTTTGGTTCAAGTTAAATAGCCGTTCGAGGCTATAAGTGAAGTGTCACAAGTTCATGCAAGCACAGTAGACTAGTTTTCTAAACTTAGAATCTGTCGTGACTTACGATATTCGAGCTCGTCGTGGCAAGACGAGGTTGGAGCTGGAAGAGCTGGTGCACGAAGATTGGTACCTGAAATCACAAGAACAATTGGTTAAAGCGTACCCTATTTTCTATTTATTAAACTCGATCGTTTTGATTTTCAAAACTAGTTGAAACGTGGTCGAAAAGCGTTCTAAATTTTTATATAGACTATATATGGTGAAAATAATTTTACTGCAAGAGGGAATATTTTTCTGAGGCTTATAGTAATTTTTAGGATTTTTAAAAGCTCAAAAACTAATTAAAAACTATTTTCCAATTAGTGGCGTATTTATTCAGGAATTTATTCCGGATGCAATCCACATCAGAAAGTTGCAAATGAGGTGTTAAAATGACCGTCTCGAAGAGTATTATAACATATATTTTTCCCACATATTAGTTTACGTAAAAAAAAGAAGATATGGATTTTTGAACGAAAATCAGGTATTTATCTTTTAGGGTTAAAAATTAATTCTGGAAAAACTAAGCGTCGGATTGAGATGAAACTAGCGCCATTAGGTCCAGAATGTCATTTCTGATTTTCTGGGGCTAGCGTCACATTTTTCTGGGTCATATATAATTACTTATAGATTTTTGTTCAAATAACCTATATTTTAAATTATCAAAATACGTAAAAAATACGGTAATATGTATATTAGCAAAATACGTTTAGAAAACACGTACACAACTCACCCTCGTCCTCTCTCTCTCATGCAGCGACGAACTCGGGGAGGGGGGTCGAGGCAGAGGGCGGCAGCGGCGTTTGTCGGCGCCGGAGGTCGGCGGTCTAACATCAGCGGCGGCGGTCGAGCCCACCGGCGTCGAGGGCGGGGAGAGAGAGAGTGTGTGAGCGATGGAGAGTGGGAGGGTGAGGGCGCTGTCGTTGGGAGTGGGTGCTGCTCGTCGGAGGCAGCTGCTGCTGCGGCGTGGGGGCGGTTCACGGCGACGGGAGCAGGCGGGCCACGTCGGAGGAGCTCGGGGTTGTGGCTACCGGCGTACGGCTGCGGCGCTGCGAGAGCGAGGGATCCGATGGGTTTGTCGACGCCGTCGTAGGCGGAGAGCGGGGTTGGCGTCGGGCTCCATGGCAGCGGCGATCGAGGCCGGTCGACGATGGAGGGCGGACGTCGTCGTCGAGCGGGGTGGGCGAACGGGAGAAAATGAGAGAGACTGCCTCTGTGTGTGGGTGTGTTGGCCTGCGAACAAAAAGAAAGGGAAGGGGAGATTATATAGGGATTATTTAATGGGGTTAGGTATGGAGATTTGATCTGGGGTATAAACGTGGAAACCAACCCACGTTACTTGTGCTGTCGACGGTTGGTTAGGTAGGGGGGGTAAGTAATTAGGTTACGTTAAATAATTATGGTTAA
Organism: Scilla litardierei; assembly: GCA_030789695.1. Lineage (NCBI taxonomy): Eukaryota > Viridiplantae > Streptophyta > Magnoliopsida > Asparagales > Asparagaceae > Scilla > Scilla litardierei. Next base: position 5,071,618 of record CM061131.1, read on the forward strand.
TTAGGTAATTAATAATTAGTAAAATTCCATTAGCAAAAGTAATTAGTATAAATACAAAAAACGAAATTACGATTTTGCCCATACTAGTAAACGTGTCCGAAAAATTACGAAAACATACCCACGGGATCGTATCGTCACGAGGATCGTGAATACGAAGACCGTTCTAGGGTTTGAGCTACGGAAATACTAGTTTTTGGCCAAAACGTTTAGAAAGCGGGTTTGCGGGTTCTCTATTGAAATGATATCAGAAAATTACGAAATTAATGTGAGGAGCCCTAAATGATCATAGGATGTTACTGCAGAAGTTTGAAAACGTTTTGAAGACGTTTGAGTAGAAAATAAATTCATTGAGACAAAACTGCAATATCTGAAAATGAATTTTTATCAGATCTTTTAGAGGTATTTGACGAAATCCGATTTTACTAAAATACTCCATAACTAGTCTGATACTCCAAAATATTTTTATAGGAAATTTTTGAAATCAGTTAAAACTCCTAACAACCCATTATAAAATACAATTAAAATTGAATTTACTTTAAATACTTAATTTAAATATTTTTGGAAAATATAGGCCGTTACACCTCGTCCACATCCTGCACCTCCATCGCCCCCCGGTATTGTTGTACGTGCGTGAGGGGGTCGCCCCTCCCATTGTACGTGGCCAAGTGAGGGGGTTTGAACCTTTTGGGCCTTGGGGCGGACGTGATCCACCGTGCGAGCGGCGTGGCCTCCTCCGGATATGTAGGGCGATCCGGGGCATCCCCTCTCCGCCATTCGGGGGTCCGGCTTCGGTCGCGCCTCGGCCGCCGACGGTCCTCCGCCCCCGGGGAGTAGCCCGACGTTCGTCTGGCGGGGCTCCTTCCCTGGGCCGAGGATTCGACGGGTTGCGGGCTACGGCTCTCCCCGCGCCAGCGCCTCTCGGCCAGCTCTCCTCGGGCCTCCATCCGTTCTTGATTCTCTCGGAGGAGCCTCTCGCGCTCGGCGACGAGGAAGCGTAGTTGTCGACAAACGGCTTCCTCGTACAGGGTATCGGAGGGGTGGTGTTGGCGATGCGGGATGCATCCTCCAGGTGGGGACCTGTTCCGTAACGGGTCCCGCCCGTCCCCGAGCCGCCGGCCCGTCGCCGTCTCGTCAAGGATTTCTTGGTTGCTTCTGTTCTCTCTCCTTAGCCTCTCGCGCTCCGCGATGATGAGGCGGAGTTGGCGGCGAGCGGCCTCTTCTTCCTGGTAGGCCCTTCGGGCGGTCTCGGCCGCTTCGTCCAAACGCTTTTGTGCGGCGGCCGCCTCCCCCAGGCGCCTCCACCGCCGCGCAACTTCCATCTCCTCTTCCAGGAGCCTTTGCTGGGCCGCAATCTCCTCCGCGAGCCCCCTGTTCTCCCCTCCTCCTCGAACTGAGGGTGGAGGTTCCGTCTCACGTTCAGGGGCTCTGAGGGGCCGGGCGGAGGCTCCGCTCCAGTCGTCTGATAGCCTCCCCTGGCCTGAGTGACGGCCTCGAAGCTCTTCAGGGCGACGTGGGCTGAAGTATGTTCAGTCTCGGTGCCCATCCCCAGAAGGGGGTCGGACGCCGGGGTGATTTGTAGAGAGAGCGGTTCCTGACCCACGGGATCTTTGCCGTGGTCAGGGTTCCGCGAGATTGGCATGGAGTCTAACATGGGTGTGACCCTTCGTTCCCACAGACGGCGCCAATTGTTACGAGGTGGAACTCGCGTACAATGAATTTGTATTATGGGGAACCAAGGGCACGATGGTTATGTGGAGAAGTAGGTTTTGGGTAGGCTGTTTTACAAGTGATTAATGGGGTGAGGAGGTTGGACCCGTTGCCGGCGGTGCTCACGGGGTCGAATCCCGCCGGATGCAGCTGAGGGCGATTGGACGGCAGGGGGCTGAAGCTAACTTCTGCCAAGGGGCGAGCTCTCCTGCAACACGAACAACTCGTCAGAAGGGCAGGGTTGGGGTTCAACCCTTAGCCCCTCCGATGCCTAAGTCAGTAATAGGGCTTAAAAGGGGGGCTAGACACGCCGGTCGGACTAACGGTGTACCCGCCTCGCGTGACGAGCTATAGGTGGGAGAACAAAGATATGGAAGACCTTTGCTCTCGTGTGTGAATAATAGAAACGAGAGAGAATTCTCCAACCCCCCTTCCGTAAGGGGAATGTGGGTATTTATACCTGACGGGTGATGACTAGGCGTGCTGAGCTGGCTCGTGTGTCAGCGGAAGCTTCGGACAAGGGCGTCGGGAACAGGAGTTCCTGACCTGCTTTTGTCAGGCGGCGCAACGGCCTAAGGGTGCTTTTGTCGGGGTGTCAGAGCCGAAAGCATTAACTGTCAGGTGGTTCAGCCGCCAGGGGGAGCTTTGTCAGACGGTCGGGTGACGTATGTGTCAGTCGTGTCCTTATCCTAGGTTGTTTGTCGTTAACGACGAACTAAAGGTCGGGCTGTGTCACTCTAGGCGCCGCGGTTCGTGGGAATCGGGCGGGTCGTTCCGATCGGGGGTTATCCGGCCTGGCCGCGCCCCCCGATCGGTCACGGGCTATGGTCCGCCGGTACAGAAGGATATGTCCGTGCCTGTCAGTAGGCCCGGCTTTGCTACCCGAGCGTCCCCAAGCGCGCTACCCAAGGCGGGCCGAGCGGCTGTCCCTGTTCGCCTCGACCGGGTGGGGGAACGCTACAAGGCACGCCCGTCTCCATATTGCCCCGGACTTTCGGGGTGGCGACCCTTTCATGAAGCGGTGAGTCCATGGATCACGAGGGCGGATTCGGGGGGAACCCCTACGATCTTTAGGTCGTAACAGTTAGAAACAACTTGTTTTCAGTTAAAATGTGTCATTTTAAGTGGACCCAGAACCAATCAATGCTAATATGGTCGTCATTTTCAGGATCCTAAGAAAAAACAACTGATTTTCTCTGCATGTGGGGAAACTATTCATTTAACCACAGAAACATGTAGGGCATCAACTATCATAGAAAGTTGTCTCCTTCTATGACGTCCAAATGTCCAATCAACTTCTCGATTAGATTGTTGACACCATCCGTGTTGATCTCCATGTCCTAAAACATGAGTACATCAAGTTATCATGGTTTCATACTGCTTGCCCTTGCATCATTTGGTTGCAAATTTAACTATTTTCTAGTAGTAGAATTGTATTCACCCCATATCCATTAGAGTATTTAGAACATGTGATCTTTGGTTATATGTGTTTTAGGACATGCAGATTATTATGAACGGTGTCAATCATCCAATCGATGAGTACACGGTTGATTTTTTTGCCAGATGGCCAGAAAGATTGATGCTTCCTCATATGGCTGTTGATACTGGTATCTTGACCTTTTACTTACAGGGACATGTTCCAGTTTCTTGTCTTACTTGTTGATTTTTTATCACTTGTGGTACACCACGCTGCCCTTGTAGATTGAGGGTAACTAGTGTTTTCAGCTGGCAAAGAGCCTGGCCTTTGGTAGGATCGTCTTATTTACTGGTTCTTGTGTTACCAGGCCGAAACCCATGTGCAAGTACGGTCATATTGGTATTTGTATGGTGGTCTTGTTTACTTCAGAATAATGTTCCATTAATCTATTTTACTGAAATTGCATAAAGTAAACATATTTGATAGAAGGATAAAACTACTTACTGATTGCTAGCTCTATAAAGCATGTACATTGACACAGTGTTATGTAAATGTCAATACGATACATTTGGAATGATTAGAGTACAAGACGTAGAAAGTACTTTAATAACAATTTATATATTTTATTGACATATGTTCTAATTAAAAGCATGCATTTCTCATTATTGATTAAAACAAACATAAGATGTTGAAAATTGTATGGATTCCAAATTATTTAAATTAGTACTTGGTTGAACAATAATAATGAAGCAATAAAACATGATGCTAATGTATGGCTAGATCACCATGAATCACTAACCCAGATTCATGTATTGCTTAGATAACATAAAGTAAATATATTTTAGAAGGAGGTCTTTAAGATTATAAGCTGATAACATGTTGTTAAGCTACAATTATATAATGTTGTATGAGACTTCTTGGCGTTACCGTAGCATTTTTAAGTCTGAGATATGCAAAATGTCTGCTTCCAAAATACCCAATAGGTGTTGGGTATTTGAAATTGTGATTCAATATTTACTTTATATAACAAGATGAATACAACTTGTACAGAGCCAAGTACCAGAGTATCCGGCCTCCAATACAAATAAGCGTTCCGATTATCTTATGCCGCACGCCGCACCCGGGTCCCCAGTATCGCACATCAATACTTCCGAATTTTCATGGTAACGGTGGTTTGCTGAGTGTAGTGTGGTGGTAGTATGGTCCTCTCATATTCCTCAACCTCTGCTGACCTGTTCAGTACCGACGTTTTACTTTCTGATGATTTCTGATACTTCCAGGATGAGCCTTCTACATAAGGAAGATTGTAAGGTGGCCGTAGATTTAGTTACAAATGCTAGGCAGTTTGTTTCTTTAGTTCATGACGCGGCTCGGAGACTTGCTGGTAACAAAAAAATTAAGAAAGACTGGAGAAATGCTATGGTAAGTTCCCTTGAATATCCCAGTGTGACTTGTTACTTGATGTTTCTGTATGCTTTCATGCGCATTTGTCTTTGACCAATTTTTACAATGCTCTTCGGCTCACAATTCAGAATGTGGTTCCCAGGCAGTTGTATGGTCCTTCTTCGGACACGAGCCCTGCCAATGAGCAATTGTTCAGATGTCATTCTCTTCCCCCTACTTCTTGGGAGACGCAGGATCGAGACCTGACCGGCGCGCATTTTACTGCTTTCCGGTGTGTATCAAAAAAAAAAAAGAATATGAGCCCTGCTATCGGGGCTACGAACCGTGTCATTTAGCAAACAGAGGGTGGCAGAGAAATAAAAAATGCAGGGTTCCTAACCCTGTCAATGTAAGCAAATTCCAAATGATCATGGTGTTGGAAAACATGCTTAGTCTTATAAAGATAATAGATCCCAAAAATTGTGAGCAAAGTATGAATTTGTTTGTTTATTTATGATAATGTTTGATGAACTATAATTGTTTCAATGGATTATAATGGTATTTATTTGTTTTAATGAACTATAATGATATTTGATTGTTTGTTTAGGGTAATGTTTAATGACTTTGTTTGTTGCTTGATTGAACTCAAAAGGATATATGAGAATACTAAATTCAACACGACTATTAATTTTTTGTTTTTATAGATTTCTTTATGAGTATTATTCGCATTTTGGTAGAATTATAGCATCGTGGAAAAGAAATATATGTTCGGATATGTTGGAGTGTGTGATTCGAGTATAGATGGTCGTACTATGCTACTACCATTTGACATTGTTTATGTATGATTCTAATAATGGCGAAAGATTGTATTTTTGTTTTTGATGTTAAATTAACCATTGATTATGAACTAATATATGATGGAGGCATCAGTTAACCTCTAATGAGTAGAAGATCATGCACGTGTTTTGAGCTAGTGGATGAAATATATCAAGTTATCAAAATCCATCTGTGTGAGTATTATCTTTAAGTTGATATGCAGCTGGTCGAAAATGGATAAAAGGTTCTTAGCTAATTTCTTTAGATTAGGGATAAAGATTTATTTGCTTTGTTTCTCTATGCATCCCCTGGCTAAAGAAATAAATTACTTGTGATAAAAAATATTTGAATGTGCATGTGTGACATTATTTTGCAATCTACGTCTGGCATGTGGTAAAAATGTAGAGTATTGTTGGAAAAAATATAGAATAATATCTTTTTAAAATGTATAGGAAATAATGTCAGAAGTGGGATTTGAACCCACGCCCTCTCACGAGGACCAGAACTTGAGTCTGGCGCCTTAGACCACTCGGCCATCCTGACACGTGTGCTTAACTTTGTAAAAATCATATTAAGTATCTTGTTAAATGTAGAAAACAACGACCTTTGTCATACGCGTCAGTTTTGTTTCACGAGGCAGTTTTGTCTCAGTCATATTTTTGTTTGCTGACTGGGACGCCACGTGGGTGTTGGGTGTAGTTTTGGACTTGGGTTTGGGATGTGTTTTTGGTGATTTTTTTTGCGTTGTAGTCCCTGCTTTTCCTCTTTTTCCTCCCGACCCTCCTCTCTCTCTCTCACCCACACTTTTTTCACTTTGTCGACAATTCTCTCCGCATTTGCTCCCGAGTGACGACTGCCTCCGTGTCCTCTGGACACGGGTTATGGCTAATACACAGTATCTCAATAATTTTAGTATTCTGGGTATGTCCCAACCACTATCGCGCCCTTGTGTTTCTTTCCAAATCATCGCCCTTGTGTTTCTTTCCAAATCATCAAAGTTACTATAGATACCGATTCCAACAATCGGGTTTGGCCCATTGGCAATGAAGCCTGACCACTCGACAGATGAGGGCCATGAGGCCCGTCAACACTATCTCGTCCTATGCACTTTTCATGTGCGCGTATAATATGCTAATAAACTCATCATATAAACTCAAAGATGTCTTCTCCTTGATATGACTTTTTGGAGAGAAGCATGTGCCTATGGAATTGTGTAAGGGCTTGTTCTTTTGAGTGGAAGTAGGGGAGGGAAAGTTGGGAAGAAAAGGAATTTTGGAGAGAGAAAAATGTGGTTTTGTGTTCTTTTGGGGGGGAGAAGTTGAGAGGAATTGGTAGGGGAAAAGTTATGTGGGTCCCAGTAAACTTTTTTGTGTTCTTTTGATGTTGGGAAAGTTGGGAATGAGAATTGAAATTGTGGTATGTGGTAGGGAGAGGTGAGAATAGGCTAATTTAACCCTCCAATGGATATCAAATGAAACTTGAACATATCAAACAACACAAAACAAAGAGCATATAGGGTATGGCAGCCAGGACCAAGGGGAGAAAAAACATCAGATTCATATGAATATCAACTGAACCATGCACATATCAACATGGCATGAACAATGAGCATATAGGGTCTGGCAGCCAGGAGAAAGGGGAGAAAAAAATGCGGTTTCATATGGATATCAAAGTAAACTTGGACATATCAACTTTCACATAGCAATGAGCTTATAGGGTATTGAAGAAAGGACAAAGGGGAGGAAAAAAATTCAGATTCACATGGATATCAACTTAAACTTGCACATATAAAACAGCACAAAGCAATGAGCATATAGGGTATGGCAGCCAGGAACAATGGGAGAAAAAACATCAGATTCACATGGATATCACCTGAAACTTGCACATATCCCAGTCATACCAAAAAATACAGTTACATAGCCAAATCAGTACAAGTTATCCGACAACCCATTCATACATTCTTCGTGTTCACGACCAACAACATTAAAATGATTAGGCCTAATATAGAAAACAACAAACACTTAATGGTGTCAATATCTCCGATAATCCTATTCATTTTCTCTGTGTTTCTCTCAAGTTGTCCAACTACCGTACCCAACTGCCCCTCTAGAGCGTAAACCCTGCTATCCGACAATGTGCTTGAAGAGCTATCCAAAAGCTGTCCCCTTTCATTCGAATCCTTCAAAAGGAGTATAACGTTTCGCGACCAAGCATTGTGAGGTAGGTCCTTCCATTCGTAGAATCCGCAGTGTTCGACGCGAGACGAACAAGTCCAATATCTCCTCCCAGGGTCGCGCCGGGACCAACATGTCTGCCTTGGGCACCTCAGGCCACAGCGGCAAAGCCGGTAGTCTGATGGCTCACAGTCCAACTCATCCCGCGGGTGTGATCGTTCTGATGGGTTAGAGCTTGCACTCATTAGACCCTGCAAAATTAGAGATTAGTAATGGAAATATGAAAGATACAAGAAACTGATGAGATAATTGTCATTGAAAGATGTACCTATGATGGTATAAGAAGGATGACAATGGAGACGACGTCTTGGAGGAACAAGAACGAGAAAAAATTCTTTGCATACACAAAATATGACAAAACAACGTAAATGCAAAAACAACATAAATGCAGAAACCATAAAAGAGTATATACAATTATAGAGTCTGAAAGACAGACACAAGGGAAGCAAAAATTTCAGATTCATATGGATTTCAAGTCAAACTTGCACATATCACCCTGAAAAAACCATAAAAGAATTTATACAAGTATAAGCCCTCAGAAATGTAGTTAATCATTTCCCAATTCTGGTTGCTGGCGGTTGCTCAATTTTTATAATTGTATAGACTTGAACATATCAAACAGCACAAAGCAAAATACATATAGGGTATGGAAGCAAGGACCAAGGGGAGAAAAAAATTCAGTTTCATATGGAAATCAAAATAAACTTGCACATAATACAGATAATAAAAATGAGCCATCTAGCCAACCTTCCAAGAAATTGGGAGTAGGATGAGAAGCGGTCATATGTGAACACCCTTCATCATTGGGCATGAAGTAAACATATCGAGCCTATATGGTAATGCTCACATAACAGGGAGCATATAGGGGCTGGAAGCCAGGACAAAGGGGGGGGAAAAAATCAGAATCACATGGCTATCAATTTAAACTTGCACATATCAAACAGCACAAAGCAATGAGCAGATAGGGTATGGCAGCCAGGACAAAGGGGAGAAAAAAATTCAGATTCCCATGGATATCACCTTAAACTTGCACATATCAAACAGCACAAATCAATAAGCATATAGGGTATGGAAGACATGACCAAGGGGAGAAAAAAAATTCAGATTCACATGGATATCAATTTAAACTTGCACATATCTAACAGCACAAAGCAATGAGCATATAGGGTATGGAAGACAGGACCAAGGGGAGAAAAAAAAAAATTCAAATTCACATGGATATCAACTTAAACTTGCACATATCAAACAGCACAAAGCAATGAGCATATAGGGTATGGAAGACAGGACAAAGGGGAGAAAAAAAATTCTGATTCACATGGATATCAATTTAAACTTGCACATATCTAACAGCACAAAGCAATGAGCATATAGGGTATGGAAGACAGGACCAAGGGGAGAAAAAAAAATTCAAATTCACATGGATATCAATTTAAACTTGCACATACCAAACAGCACAAAGCAATGAGCATATAGGGTATGGCAGCCAGGACCAAAGGGGAGGAAAAAATACAGATTCACATGGATATCACCTTAAACTTGCACATATCAAACAGCACAAAGCAATGAGCATATAGGGTATGGCAGCCAGGACCAAGGGGAGGAAACAATTCAAATTCACATTGATAGCACCTTAAACTTGAACATATCAAAAAGCACAAAGCAATGAGCATATAGGGAATGGAAGAGAGGAACAATGGGAGAAAAAAATTCAGCTTCACATGGCTATCAATTTAAACTTGCACATATCAAACAGCACAAAGCAATGAGCAGATAGGGTATGGCAGCCAGGACAAAGGGGAGAAAAAAATTTAGATTCCCATGGATATCACCTTAAACTTGCACATATCAAACAGCACAAAGCAATGAGCATATAGGGTATGGAAGACAGGACGAAGGGGAGAAAAAAAATTCAGATTCACATGGATATCAATTTAAACTTGCACATATCTAACAGCACAAAGGAATGAGCATATAGGGTATGGCAGCCAGGACCAAGGGGAGGAAACAATTCAGATTCACATTGATAGCACCTTAAACTTGAACATATCAAACAGCACAAAGCAATGAGCATATAGGGAATGGAAGAGAGGAATAATGGGAGAAAAAAATTCAGCTTCACATGGCTATCAATTTAAACTTGCACATATCAAACAGCACAAAGCAATGAGCAGATAGGGTATGGCAGCCATGACAAAGGGGAGAAAAAAATTCAGATTCCCATGGATATCACCTTAAACTTGCACATATCAAACAGCACAAAGCAATGAGCATATAGGGTATGGAAGACAGGACCAAGGGGAGAAAAAAATTCAGATTCACATGGATATCAATTTAAACTTGCACATATCTAACAGCACAAAGCAATGAGCATATAGGGTATGGCAGCCAGTGTTGGATCCTGTGGATGGCAAACAACACTAGAAGGGGGGGTTGAATAGTGTTGTATAAAGATAAAACTTTTTTCGTTCTTTAATCAATCAACACAAAAAACAAATCCTTCTAACGTTGCCTAAGAAACCAAGTAGAGCGATCTACGCTTGGTTCTTAATCAACAATATAATTAAAAATGCACAGCGAAAATTCACAGCAGGTAGTCGACTCCTTATGAGCAGTAGTCGACTCCCAGAGTATAAGTTAGAGCGAACAGATGCAAATCTCAGCGTATAGGATTGATATTTACTGAATATAAAATAAAAGCAAAGATAAACAAACACAGAAAAATGCAAGCGCAAAGACAAGGATTTTTATCCTGGTTCCCCGCAACCAGGGTACGTCCAGTCCCCGACCAATCCGGTACGAGATTTCCACTATCTGCCTTGGCAAATACAAGCACCTAACTTCACTCGTTAGGATTTCCAACGACCTAGCCTTGACCAGGATTTCCGAACACAACGCCTAGACTTGTCTAGGGTTATACCCTTGCCTCACAAACCGAGGACTTCCCAAATGGCAACAACTAGACTTGTCTAGTGTTCCAACATATAGCACAATGAGAAATTTGTCCAATACTCTACAACAAGTGATAGAGATTGTAAATACACCCGATTCTATAGCCAATCAAAAGATAGACAATTGTGTAGTGGCTTAATAGAATAATAGTCTAGATCACACAAAGATATGAGATAAATTCTTTGTGATCTAGAGCTTTTTCAAAAATCCTTCAAATAGAATTTAAAGAGAAGTAAAGTAGAGGATTTTGAAAAACAACTTAGCCAATAAAAATATGATCTTCAAGAGAATTAAAAATATTGCAAGATCAAAAACTGAAATTTAAAAATTGGCTAGAGAAGAAATGAGAGAGCTTTGATTCACGAGAGCTTTTGCAAATTTGATTTTCAATAATCTTGTTTTTCTTTTTTTTTCACAAAAGAAATAAGCTCTATTTATAGGGAAAAACTGGGATTTGAAATTTGAATTTCGTTTGACTTTTGTCCCAAAAATTTCGGAGTAAATCACTCAAAAGAATTTAAAATTCAAATTCAAAACGTTTGAAAATTTCCAGCAGGTAGTCGACTCCCTCTATAGGTAGTCGACTCCCAGAGGAGTCTAGGAAATTTTCATCCCTGACTGGTAGTCGACTCCCTGCTTTTGGTAGTCGACTCCCAGAGGAGTTTTTCCTGTTGTTCTAGTCAAAAAGGGTTAGTTAACTCCAGGGTGCGTGGAGTTTCACTATAATTATTGAAGTGACTAGAGAAAGCTCTTTAAAATTATTTTTGTAGTAAAAACAATATTTCGAAATCCTTTTGTGTGTGTGTGTGTTGTCTACTTGATATGGCTTTGACAAATATCCTAAAAGACACGACACACTCACACTAGACTCTGAACATGTCTTTTGCAGTTTTAGTCAGCTTGATGAACTGAAGATGAGCTTCTTCTTTGAGCTACTTGCTTTGTTTGAGCTTGAGCTTCATCACTCGAGTTTAGCCATGTTCGTCTTTGTCGTGGAGCGTAGATACGTGCTTCTTGGAGTATTTAGTAGAGCTTCACGAAACCTGTATACTTAAAGTGTAGTGTAGTTAGTATACCAAGCATTCATTTGGTGTGCTCATCATCAAAATTACTTAGGGGTGGAATTCAATTTCCATCACTCTCCCCCTTTTTGATGATGACACCCAAATGCAAAATTGGAATCAAGACAAATATGAATAATATTGCAAGTATACTTACTCCCCCTGCTTTGATGCGGTTCTTCCCCTGCATCAAAGCTATTTCACATATTCACATTTTTGCATTATAACATTTTTCTCCCCCTTGTCATCAACAAAAAATAAGATAAAATAGTAATTTCTATGGATCAATAAGAATAGGAGGAATTCAATTCCCTATGCCTGCAATGAAGGTGTTAGTTCATAGAATAGCTAATTTTAGCATAGCATATAGCTTCATAGAAGCTAGCATCCCATAATAGAAGTTATTACAAACCATAGTTTAAGAGAACATTGTTTTTGAAACGAAAATCCATTGTTTTTGAAGTAGAAGTGCATGAAACTAAGGGTGACCGCTGTTCTTTTTCAGTTCCTTGATTTCTTCAAGGATCATAACGAGCGTCTCCTCAGTCATCTTCTTGCTTTGCACTACGATTTCCTTGAGATCATCCACCTTTTGGTTGAGATCTTCAAATCCTTTCTCCTGTGAGATCTTCATTTTTCCAATCTTTTTCAGGAGCATCTCCTGAAGTTCAAGGATGTAAGCAGGAACTTCTTCTTCTTCCTCGTCGCTTCCTTTTTCTTCTTCTTCACTTTCTTCATCAGAATCTGCAATTACAACCTTCTTACCTCGCCTTGAGGATGATGATCCTCCTTCGGTAGCGATTTGCTCTTCAGGGACGTTCTCATCAAGGTCATGATGAAGATTCATTCTTCCAAGAGCATGAACATCAAAAACACGAGCAGGTTCTAGAATGGTTGTTTCATGATCCAAAGGCACGTTAAAGCTAATGAATAGGATGGTCAGATAGTGCCCATGAGAAAGTGTGGAGGAAGGTCTGTCAGATGAAGCTGAAAGTAGGATAGAATCCATGATGACTTTAGCCCAATTCACACGAATGTTACCAAGAATGGCATAGATGCATTTTGCTTGTTTTTCAGAGAGGATAGCATGACTTCCAGATTTTTGAGTAATGTTATACGACAGAATATTGGCTAAGATTCTCGCCGGATAGCGAAGATGGCTACAAGGAAGTTTAGTCTGAAAGTGTTTACCAGGCAGATACATTCTCTCTAGGATATTTTCGTCAGTCATCTCAATTTTCTCGAGGATCATACCGGAGTATGGAATTCCTAAGGCTTCACCTAGGGATTTTACAGTTATTGCAAGTTTGGTATCGAGAACCTTAGTAATGAAACGACTTTTTACGAGATCATAATCCATGTTTGCATAAAAGAGATGAATAAGCCTAGGATAACACATATACACATTTTCTGAGGAGAACAAATTTGCTAAGTTCTGGAAATCTAGAAGACTGTCAATACCGTAATTGATAACATCATTGAGTTTGACAAATCTTTCATGCAAGATAGGTTTCTTAGACACTTTAACAAAATGTTCATAGGTAGTTGATTTGAAGAGATATGGTAGAATGATTTCTTTTTCAGAATCAACATTAGGAGTAGCAATCTTTCTCTTCTTAGGAAAAGCTCCTTTGAAAGGCATCTAGATAGAGTAAAACAACAACAACAGAAATATTTTACACTACTAGATAACCAAGAGAAATAAAACAATAAAGTTCATGAGAGTAAAAAAAATTTTACCTTGGGTAAATTTGAAGGAAAAGAAATTATTCCAAAAATCCAAGCTTCAAGATGAAAACCCAAGAGAGGAGAGGTGAAAAGGAGGTAGTCGGCTACCTCTAGGGTTTTCTTGGGGTTTTGATTGAAGAGATGAAGAGATGAGGAGAATTAGGAGCCATTAGATCTAGATTTGGATGGCTAGGATGGGTTTTAGACTTTAGTGGGTAAGTTGTCTTAACGGATCTTGACCCAACCACTCAAATAGAACCCAATAGGAGTTAGTCAAAAACATTACAACCCAGAAATTTCCGCGCTGGTAGTCGACTCCCTCTGTAGGTAGTCGACTCCCTCCTGGGTAGAGTCGTTTTCTCATCCCAGAAAGAGTTTGAGCGAGCTCTTTTAACAAAAAATATTTTAAGCAATAAAACACAATCATGCATACAATTTTAACTTATTTCAACTCATTTAAATAATTATATAAATATATAAAAATTTATTCCGATTCAGCCGTTTGACTTCCTGAATTTTCTTCATTGTCTTCCTCCTTTTTAGAGCACCTGAAAGATAAGCGTTTTATGGTACTCTTTTGATTTTGAGTCCGAGGAGTTAGTCTTTAGGAAACCAAACCCAATACGGTTTAGTTCCTTCATGAACAATATACTTATAATTTCTATTAAAATGAATCTGTTGAACAAAGTTAGTAGCGTACCTTTCTTTTTGCTGATCAGACAATTTTCTTGGTACCCAGATGCTTAAAACATTATCATTAGCATGATGCATCCTAGTGTGCTTAACCCGTTTCTTGGTATGATGAGAGTCATAGCCAAGTCCGGTTTTGCTAGATGATAATTTTTGATTATCTATTATATTATCTAGCTTCCCTTTTCCTTTATTGAAGTTCTCAATAATTTTCATCGTAGCGTCGTATTTATTTTTGACGGTTACGAGAAGATTATTTAGACGTTCAACCTTTTCATTTACTAGCAGAATATCCTTTTGTAAAAGATCATTTTTCTCTTTAAGAAGGCTATTTTCTTTAATAACTTCTTCCTTTTCTTTAGTCTCTCTTTTAGCAATTCTAAGTGTTTTTCTATGTTCTTTAATGAGCTTTTCATGCATTTTGCATAGCTCTTTATATGCTCCCCTATAGTCCAAGTCTTCATCATCGCTTGATGATGACTCATTGTCGCTAGATGAATCATGATGCGAGCTTACCTTGGAGGATGTAGATGCCATAAAACACATGTGTGCTGTCTCTCTTCTTTCATCATTATCTTCGTCTGAGGATTCGTCGGATGAGGAATTGTCGCTTTGATCGAAGGCTGCATAGGCTTCTTTCTTTGGTCGTCTAAACTTGCTTCTTGTATTGGTTCGTCTTTCATTATTCTCTTTGTTTTTCCCACGATCTCTGGAATCACGGTTGTTTCTTTCCAATGGACAATCTCTCTTGACATGTCCTGGTTTATTACAACCAAAACAGATAATACCGTCAGTGGGTCTAAAAGATCGTTTTCCATACTTACTTGTGATGAACTCTTTAAAGTTCTTTGAGATGAACGCGATGTGATCTTCTTTGTCCGTATAGTCGGAATCTTCTTCTTGAGCTTTGAATGCAAGATTTTTCTTCTTTGGTTTTTCTTCGATTTTCTTGTCTTCTTCAAGCTCGATCTCATATGCCATGAGATTTCCCATCAGTTCTTCGATGGTGAGATCCTTCACATTGTGAGCTTCTCGAATGGCCGTGGTCTTTCCTTTCCATTCGGGACGGAGTGATCTTAGTATCTTCATTACCTGTTCATACTCGGAAAGTTTCTTTCCTAGTCCTGCAAGCTCATTTGTAATGTTAGTAAAACGAGTATTCACATCGGTGATACTCTCTCCTTCTTCCATTTTAAAAGTTTCGAATTTTGAATGTAATACATTTATACGAGATTCTTTTACCTTTTCTGTACCTTCATGACTTACCTGAAGAGTGTGCCAAATTTGATGTGCTGTCTCACATTGGGAGACTCGATTGAACTCATTTCCTGTAACAGCGCAAAACAAGGCATTCATTGCTTTTGCATTGAGATTAGCTTTCTTCTTATCATCGATGGACCATTTTCCAAACTCAACGTCGGTGGGTGCGATGTACGGGACTTTGGTGATTATCCATGCTTCTATGTCTAATGACTCTAGATGAGTCTTCATTCGGATCTTCCAGCTGGCGTAGTTGGTTCCGTTGAATAGAGGTGGTCGCATGGTGTTCAATCCTTCGAAGTGAAAAGATGTTGATGCCATCACTATTGTAACATTGCTATGATACCAAGTGTTGGATCCTGTGGATCGCAAACAACACTAGAAGGGGGGGTTGAATAGTGTTGTATAAAGATAAAACTTTTTCGTTCTTTAATCAATCAACACAAAAAACAAATCCTTCTAATGTTGCCTAAGAAACCAAGTAGAGCGATCTACGCTTGGTTCTTAATCAACAATATAATTAAAAATGCACAGCGAAAATTCACAGCAGGTAGTCGACTCCTTATGAGCAGTAGTCGACTCCCAGAGTATAAGTTAGAGCGAACAGATGCAAATCTCAGCGTATAGGATTGATATTTACTGAATATAAAATAAAAGCAAAGATAAACAAACACAGAAAAATGCAAGCGCAAAGACAAGGATTTTTATCCTGGTTCCCCGCAACCCGGGTACGTCCAGTCCCCGACCAATCCGGTACGAGATTTCCACTATCTGCCTTGGCAAATACAAGCACCTAACTTCACTCGTTAGGATTTCCAACGACCTAGCCTTGACCAGGATTTCCGAACACAACGCCTAGACTTGTCTAGGGTTATACCCTTGCCTCACAAACCGAGGACTTCCCAAATGGCAACAACTAGACTTGTCTAGTGTTCCAACATATAGCACAATGAGAAATTTGTCCAATACTCTACAACAAGTGATAGAGATTGGAAATACACCCGATTCTATAGCCAATCAAAAGATAGACAATTGTGTAGTGGCTTAATAGAATAATAGTCTAGATCACACAAAGATATGAGATAAATTCTTTGTGATCTAGAGCTTTTTCAAAAATCCTTCAAATAGAATTTAAAGAGAAGTAAAGTAGAGGATTTTGAAAAACAACTTAGCCAATAAAAATATGATCTTCAAGAGAATTAAAAATATTGCAAGATCAAAAACTGAAATTTAAAAATTGGCTAGAGAAGAAATGAGAGAGCTTTGATTCACGAGAGCTTTTGCAAATTTGATTTTCAATAATCTTGTTTTTCTTTTTTTTTTTCACAAAAGAAATAAGCTCTATTTATAGGGAAAAACTGGGATTTGAAATTTGAATTTCGTTTGACTTTTGTCCCAAAAATTTCGGAGTAAATCACTCAAAAGAATTTAAAATTCAAATTCAAAACGTTTGAAAATTTCCAGCAGGTAGTCGACTCCCTCTATAGGTAGTCGACTCCCAGAGGAGTCTAGGAAATTTTCATCCCTGACTGGTAGTCGACTCCCTGCTTTTGGTAGTCGACTCCCAGAGGAGTTTTTCCTGTTGTTCTAGTCAAAAAGGGTTAGTTAACTCCAGGGTGCGTGGAGTTTCACTATAATTATTGAAGTGACTAGAGAAAGCTCTTTAAAATTATTTTTGTAGTAAAAACAATATTTCGAAATCCTTTTGTGTGTGTGTGTGTTGTCTACTTGATATGGCTTTGACAAATATCCTAAAAGACACGACACACTCACACTAGACTCTGAACATGTCTTTTGCAGTTTTAGTCAGCTTGATGAACTGAAGATGAGCTTCTTCTTTGAGCTACTTGCTTTGTTTGAGCTTGAGCTTCATCACTCGAGTTTAGCCATGTTCGTCTTTGTCGTGGAGCGTAGATACGTGCTTCTTGGAGTATTTAGTAGAGCTTCACGAAACCTGTATACTTAAAGTGTAGTGTAGTTAGTATACCAAGCATTCATTTGGTGTGCTCATCATCAAAATTACTTAGGGGTGGAATTCAATTTCCATCAGCCAGGACCAAGGGGAGAAAAAAAAATTCATATTCACCTGGATATCAACTTAAACTTGCACATATCAAACAGCACAAAGCAATGAGCATATAGGGTATGGAAGACATGACAAAGGGGAGAAAAAAAAATTCTGATTCACATGGATATCAATTTAAACTTGCACATATCTAACAGCACAAAGCAATGAGCATATAGGGTATGGAAGACAGGACCAAGGGGAGAAAAAAAATTCAAATTCACATGGATATCAATTTAAACTTGCACATACCAAACAGCACAAAGCAATGAGCATATAGGGTATGGCAGCCAGGACCAAAGGGGAGGAAAAAATACAGATTCACATGGATATCACCTTAAACTTGCACATATCAAACAGCACAAAGCAATGAGCATATAGGGTATGGCAGCCAGGACCAAGGGGAGGAAACAATTCAGATTCACATTGATAGCACATTAAACTTGAACATATCAAACAGCACAAAGCAATGCACATATAGGGAATGGAAGAGAGGAACAATGGGAGAAAAAAAAATTCAGCTTCACATGGCTATCAATTTAAACTTGCACATATCAAACAGCACAAAGCAATGAGCAGATAGGGTATGGCAGCCAGGACAAAGGGGAGAAAAAAATTCAGATTCCCATGGATATCACCTTAAACTTGCACATATCAAACAGCACAAAGCAATGAGCATATAGGGTATGGAAGACAGGACCAAGGGGAGAAAAAAAATTCAGATTCACATGGATATCAATTTAAACTTGCACATATCTAACAGCACAAAGCAATGAGCATATAGGGTATGGAAGACAGGACCAAGGGGAGAAAAAAAAATTCAAATTCACCTGGATATCAACTTAAACTTACACATACCAAACAGCACAAAGCAATGAGCATATATGGTATGGAAGACAGGACCAAGGGGAGAAAAAAAATTCAGATTCACATGGATATCAATTTAAACTTGCACATATCTAACAGCACAAAGCAATGAGCATATAGGGTATGGCAGCCAGGACCAAGGGGAGAAAAAAAAATTCAAATTCACATGGATATCAATTTAAACTTGCACATACCAAACAGCACAAAGCAATGAGCATATAGGGTATGGCAGCCAGGACCAAAGGGCAGCCAGCACAAAGCTATATGATTTTTTATAGCTTGAAAATAAACATATCACCAAAACCAAAACAGGTACCATGTAGTTGATAATAACACACACCAAAACATATCGACAAAATTTGTTTATAGCTTGAAAATAAACATATCAACAAAACCAACACCCAATTTAATATTGAAGGAACCTTCACGCCAACCATTTTTTATTATCATAGGGCTCGACGCACACAAAACATATCCATATCATTTCGTACACCATGTATCAACTTCCAACAATGCCGTACCCATAGCAATATTCCGTCCATTGAATCGCAACAAACCACCGTGCCCTCAGAATAACCCACCAATATCCTTTTTTTGATGATTTCTTGTTATTTATCAGGCGTACCATATCAAGAACCGACCGTATCATCCACATTTAGCATGTGTCGATTTAAATTTCTTGGCTTTCATCATAGGGCAACTTCTCAAATGGGTCACCATCTTAAAATTGGGTCAACTTGCTAGGATTGCATTGGGTTGATGATACATGAATGCACAAAATCATCGGATTACATTTTGCATCTACTGGGAAAACTTGCATACACTTTGCAACTGAAATTATTGGAGCCATCAATGCTGTCTGACAGACCCTATATGCTCATTGCTTTGTGCATGTTGATATGTGCAAGTTTAAATGGATATCCATATGAATCTGATTTTTTTTCTACCCTTTGTCCTGTGTGCCGTACCCGAAATGCTCATAACCCCCCCCCCCCCCCCAAATTTTTTTGCATGCATCATAGATATTACTCTCAGCTAATGGCAACCTAATTCATCACAGAAATTAGCCAAATATACAGAGAATTTATTGTAGGTATACCTCCTGATGGATCAATCAAAGCCGAGCAGACAAAACCCCCAGATCCTGGCAGATCGTAGTGGCAAGGGTAGGCAGCAGCTAGATCAAAGTCGTCAGCCCTAGAATCCACGGGAAGAAGAAGCACAGCTCAGCAACAGCAGATCCATGGCGGCTAGGTCACCAAAGCGTAGATCATCCGCTTGCAACCCAACCAATCTCCTTGGATCTTGCCGAACAAGGAGCTAGGGTTTGAGAACGGAGCAACCGCGGCCAAACAGGAACGGAGACAGCGCCGCTGCCCTCAGATCCCCTCGCTAGGGTTTGACGTAGGAGCAAGCGAGGCGAAAACGGAGCGAGGGGAGGTGAGAGTAGGCGGCGGGACCCACGAGAGGACGACCGCTCGTCAGAAATCCCTTCGTTTCGGAGGGATTCGAGAATCACAAATTTCAGCTGCCAGCGGGGCGAGGGAATTGCTTTCTCTCGCTTCCGCAATCGAACGGCCAAGGGTTTTTTTCCCCCACTTTCTCGCTCTACAGTGCTCTCAACAGTGTAAATATCGGGATTCCCTCGCATTTAACCCGAAAAGAACAAGCTCTAACATCAACTGCTACACTAAATTAGAGTAATGCTACATACACCCATATGCCATAGGGGTGTATGTACTTTTTATTTCCAAACTTAGAAAATTCTATTAATATATTTGTCAAATTATTTTTGTTTTTATCCTTTTCTGGTTAAAGTTGTCCCAAACTCCTATATACACCCCTATGAATAATAGGGGTGTATATAGCACATATCCTAAATTATATGTTTCATATTCATGATTTCTCACCCAAACAGCCACCCCATGATTTACGGCAACCATCTGTTTCACACTGATAAGCACTGGTTAATGTTGTCAATTACCCGACCTATCAACGCCAACATTAGATTATATATTTCGTTTCCATGATTTATCACTAAAATAGCCACTGCATAATTTCCGGCTACAATAAGTTTCACAGTGACAACACTAACATTACATAATATTGAGGGCACACAAACATACGATCAACACATACATAAATTCCGATCAACACACCAGTTAACACTCTAAAACAACATCAGCAAAGCTCAGACTTCACTCCACATGGACACAAGCTAGCACTCCCAACAATTTATTCTCCCATTTTTTCCACATGACAATACAAAAGGATTCGCCGGAGCAGCACTCAGCAATCTCGGACACGAGAACTTTCCAAGCCTACTCATGGCCAAGAAGCGCAAGAAGCATGGACTTGTAATCTCCTGAAGTATCGCCAGCAACTGCATGCTCCAAAGGAACACTGTTTCTCTGTTGGTATATCGCCTTTATGTGCTCCAGATCCACCTCGGCGCGTGAGGTTATGACGCGGGTAAGAGCCCCCTCGTCAGTGCCCGTCTTGTTTATTGCTAGCCGAATGACCTTCTCAAAATACTTTGCAGGAACGGTGAGACAGCGTATGGTTGCCCTCAGCGCAGCAAGGAATTCGTCTTTGGGATCGGATTTCAAATCCTGAAGAGATGAGTCCAGTAAGGTCGCCATACCATGTGATGCAGTCCATAATCAAGCATGCATACACAAGCGACAAAATCGACTAGGATAGTCCATTTTGCCCCCCATATGTCTGGGTTGTATCATGAAAACTAAGATAAAAGGGCATAACTCCAAACATATTGTCTGATTATAGCAAAATTATGTGGATCATGAATATGAGTTTGTTAACCCAAGTTTCAAAGGGGGAATATGATTAGGCTAATGTTTCAAACGTTTTATGTGAAGTTTAGGTGAACAGTGAAGCGATAGCAAGTACTCTGCTAGTCTTAATATTTGATCAAAGAACACAAGTCTCTAAGCACTTCTTCTTACCATAATCTAATCATTCCGGATTCATCTACTGGCATCTCTAATCCCTTGAGAAAGCAGCCCCGTGGTGATAAGAACATTAGTAGGCAATAATGTTTTGGTGAATTTTTTTTTGGTTAGAGTAACCTAATTACCCAAGGCATTAGATGCAATTCCGGACATAAAATTATACATGAAATCAAAAACCATGCAGCACTAATTGGAAAATGAATGCAGACCATTTTTTGAAATGTCAAATGCAACAACATTCATGCAAATGCTAGTCTGGAATTTAAAATAGAAGGTGGATTCGATGTCCTACAAATTTTTGAACTCTATCAACGAAAAAGAACAGCAAATCAGAAATTTGGCATATACCTTGTTGATTGGATGGCCTTGCTGATCATTGTAGTGGTTGAATGTTGCGATCAGCTGAGCCTTGCTTCTGGTTGTAAGAATCCTGATAATCTCCTCATCATTATAAGCCTTGTCAGAAATCTTTTTGTGCAATATTTTGGCTTCAGACTTCGCAACTGACATGTTAACCTCTTCACCCTCATATCGGTAGACACTAAGAAGGGGCGCCAACAGCTGAAGAATGGTATGGAACAAGTAAAAGCATTACAGACCCAAGATGTGAATCATATTTGTCACGCATAGTTCAATTATAACAGTAGATCTGTACTGCCTCAAGGAGGGAAAATGAGATAAGCAACACATGAAAATAAAAGTCAAATTTTCTGATGAATTTAGATGCCATTGATATATCTACAAATTACTAAAGCGTATCAAAATTCTTTTTCAACAAGGGAAAAATAACTCATGATATACCCAGGGGAAGTAAATGCTCTCTAGTGTAGCATTTAACCAATAGGGGCCTGGTTTCAGAGTTTGGGTATATCATTGAATGGTTTCATCTGAGACCACCCTCACCGTCAATAATCTGAGACAAACTGACAGATGACCGACAGTGAGAAGTGGACCAACTTCTTGACTTGATGATGTGGTCATCATAACTCACCGTATACCTTAACGGGAAAGGATCTGGTGGACGGTAGAGTGCAATGTGCACCTAATAGAGGAGAGAGAGAACAATTAGGAGCCCCGATGAATCTCACTATTACCGTTATGTGTCTCTATTAAGTGCACCATGCTGGTGAATGCAATCTACCAATACTTTCTCCGCCGTAAACAGGCAACAAGGAACAGCTTGTAATGAAAATAATTACTGCAACTGTGACATCCTAAAAAATAAAGACAGACCGAAATTCAATTCACAAATTCATTACGACCATCCATGATATTGAATATTATCCCTTCACACCATGTGTCCACGATCCTATTTAGCATCATGAATAGTTCAGCTGCCTTAACCACTGGGACTGCATACTACTAAATTATTCAAACTTTAACTTTTGTCAAAACTACCTTTATGATTCCAAACTATTCAAGATTATCCTTAAAAAATAAAGCTAGATAGATTTGCCTAAAGTTCAAGTTTTGTTTGAAGTTCATAGTAGATTTCAATAATTTGGAAACATAGAGGTATTTGGTAAAAACAATGGAAATTAAAACTAGTTTTGAATAATTGACCATGTTCATAATGGATGAAGCTAAATTGCAGACAAAAGAACACAACACAAGCACCAACCGTCCAAGTTCACAGTAATAACAGTCGCTGCATCATGTCTTGTATATTATCAAACAAGTCACTTAAAAATACTCAAATTGATCTTACTCTTTCTGCATATTTAGCACTGAAAAATAATCACTGTTTAGGTAATTTAAGGAGATTGGATTCAAGAGATCACCAAGCGGTATGAAGAATTGAGTACAAAAACAATATCACAATGGGTTATATATAGATATATATAATTATAAATACCTTGCGAAAGTCCCCGGTGGTGTGGGCGGCAACATCCTCCTCCAGTGATCTCTTGTACCGCACATGATACGCCTGCCTTGCTGCCAACAGCTCTCCAGAAGTTCTTGCACATGCTATCTCAATGAGCACACGGTTGCTTGGGTTCCACTTCCTTGCTGCCTCGTTCGCCAAAAATGCATCCCTTTCTGCTGGATGAAAAGTCCACAGCAGCACTGCCCTCTGCTCTCAACACAATTGAGAATAATTTGGTCAGTCACGCTAAATCTTTTATAACCACAGTTAAGAGAGGTTATAAACTTATGTAAGACAGTTCATAAAATCAAAGACTTTATAGTACAAATTAGAATCTAATGTAGCTGCACTGTCCTAAATGGCAATATGAACAGAAGGGTAAATTTATGGAAAACCTCACTTAACTTTGAGTCGTTTTATGAGAACCCTCCTAACTTTTTATGGGAGCGAACCCCGCTTGAACTTATCTTTTTTTTTTGAATAAGCATATCATATCAGCCTGCCCTCTAAAATATGATCACATGTCACACCACACTTCCTATCCTGCTCGGAGCCAGAGCGTGAACTAGATTGTGGTACATTTAAATCAAGAGAAGAGTACTTTTTCTTTTCATGTGTGTGTATAATAAGTATATGTGCTGTTAGTGTAGGGGAAAATGGGTTTTTAAAAAAATTCAAATTTTTTTTGGTGGTGTTGTATATATTCTAAAACCCCAAAATCCCAAATATGGGTAAACATTGTGCATTTGACCTTCGATCCACCTGTTGTTAAAAATCCTATTTTTTTCGAAACTGTTGAATTCGTAACGGTTAAATCGATGGAAAAATAGCGTTGGATTCACTTGGTCTTTGATGGGGTGATCATTCATGGTCTTAGAACATTCACCAAAAAAAATTACAAATTTTTTTAAATCGTGTCTGAAATTTTCCTGCGTGCTGACAGCACACATACACGAGGAAACTAGATACTTAGCACAGAAAATTCCATGTGCTGACGGCACAAAATAGCACATTTCTCATGGCTACGAATAATTTCTATAAAAGGGTAAACGTTAGCTTTATCTCGATCGGGGTTATTTCGGCGTATTCACATAAGTCGTTAACAGCATGAGGGCTGCCTCAGAAAATAAATGTTGATGGGTGTTTGAGCACAAAAAATTAGTGAGGTTTTCTTAAAACGGATCAATATTGACGGGGTTTCTATGAATTTACCCCCAAAACAGAATATCAATTTTTCATACCACATCTCTATCATGATTCAGTCATCAACAGAAAAATTGAAGGAAAAAAACACCACATTTTCTTAACAGTTCACATAAATCATAAATAGTTTGCAAATGATTGATCAATAGAACATCTTTCTCAAATCACAATTGATGTCAGTAAAACTCATAACAGTCATAATTAAGAAAGGTTATTACCTTCAGGCTTAAAATTTTAACTAAGAGTATCTGAAATTTCAATTTCATTATTTGTAAATCAATTACAAAACATAGGCTTAGACAGCTTTTTCCAACACTCAGACGCAGAAATTAAAAATTTTCAAAAATTGAATTGTGTACACTTATCCAGATACATACTATAATTTACGGTAACCACACCGTCCTAAATAGTAAAATATTCGTCCTGAGCTTAATGCGATTTAGTTATCAACAGAAAAATTAAAAATGTCCTCTTTAATGAAGAAAATCAAATTAAAATCACAAATAGATGCAAATAATTGATTAAAGAGCAGGCTTTTTCCAAAGCACACAATACATCACGGTCTCAGTCCACGATCAGACCCGAAAAAAATTAAAAGCCATACTGATTAATGCGATCTAAACAATGAGATATAAACAACAAGACCTTGTACCAGAACGAATCGTACCTCAAAATCACCAGAGATCTCCTTGTCCAGAGACACGAATAGCTCCTCGCCGTACGTCTCCTTGTACGCCTGCCGTATCTGGAGGCGCTGGAGCGGCGAACGGTGCCCTAGGATCTCGATGATCGTCGCCTCGTCCGTTCCCCAACCTAACAAGAAACAATGTCAATTGATCGAAATCAGAGGTCCTTTTCTATGAAATTTTTGCCTGAAATTACAATGTCAACCCTAACACTACAGTTTAGTTATCTGTCAGTACCAACAAAGGCTCTTCGGAGACGCTCGGCGTCCTCGGCCGGAGATGGGACGACGGCAGGCACTTTCAAAGTCGACATTATTTTACAACAAAGTTTCTCCGCTGCTGAAGGCCCAAAGTGAGCGAATAGCCTGAGATCACCCAGCAGAAGAGAAAAGGGGTTTAAATTGAAGGAATGGGTGAAGACATTTGTGAAAAGGCCCCTATTCTTTTAAGTGTGTGCATAAATAGTGTCCTCTTTTTACTCATGTTAAATTCCATTAAAATCCCTTCCTTTGACCATATTTACATGGTCATTTTGGTTTTGGTGCTTCTTTTTTCTTGTTTTAGCCTCATCGTATGTTTTTCTCGACTAAAATTTATGCACTACAACCAAAACGGTTCCTAGACTCTGAAGATTCTGTAACGTTCTAAACGGTAACTGATTTGTTTCTTGAGGAAGACTATATACACTGCAAGATTCGGTGTATCCATTAAATTTTTTTAAAAAAATGGAAAAATACTATCAACATTTGTTACTTCACGCACACGATGTCAAACTTCTTCCCATTTTTGAATTTAACGCGAACGATGTGACAATGTAGACTTAATAGGTGAGAAGATATTTAGGGCCTGTTCTTTTGTAGGAAAGTATAATTGGGAAAGTTGAGTAAGTGTGGAATCTGATGAGAGAGAAATTGGTGTGTAGTGTGTTCTTTTGTTGGAACGTGGGATTGAATTGTGGAGTTGGAAAGTTAAGGTGGGTCTCATTCCGTGTAGTGTGTTCTTTTGGTTGAAGCAAGTAGGAGTTGGAAAGTTGGAATGTGGGGTATGATGTGGGGCCTACTCAAATTCAAATTATTTTTTTTTGAAACTAAACTATTTACTTAAATCTAAACTAATTACACTATTCTAATTAATTAATGCATTTGGCGAGAGCGGGGGCCCAAATTCTAATTAATTAATGCGGGGGGAGGGGCAACACGTGATCCGTTCACAAACGAAAAGGCAAATAAAAAATAAAAAATTCAAAAAACCATCATTCAGATTGGACCGCCGGGAAAGTGGGGCCCAGCAGAGAATGCAGAGGGTCGGATTCCTTTGTGTTCCGCGCATTTTGCGGAGAATACAAACCGAGCTCGGATTCTCGATTTTGCGAGACACGTCGGCATATTTTCCCAATGGATTTTTCTAGCAAACGAACAGCTTGAAAGAAAGTTACGCGAGATTCCTAACCTACAGTATATGAACAGTGATAATTCAACATTTTCTATCCGACTTTCTTTCAAAAGAACAGCCCTTAACCACTTTGAAAACTTAGTGTATGAATCATTGCGACCTACGCTCTCAGAGTCACGCACACGTGTAACGATTCTTTTGGATTGGCCACCGTCTGCAATTTAATTTGTTAGTTGATCCAGTCCATTGGCATGATGTGGGTGGGGCCCATCAACGGCCCGAAGTTAAGTCCGTGGTTGCAGCATGTGAATACCGTGTCCTCTGCCCGCGCCTTTCCCTTATTGGTAAGGTCTTCATCCCGACTATCCTGGTCAACAGTTCGCGGCTCACTGTTAATAAATTGATGGATGTTTGATGGGCGATTTGTAAATCCTCTGTAAGCGCTTTAAGAGCCTTGAGGCTTGTCCAGGCTTGTGATGGAGACCGCTGTCTAAACCACCCAAACTTTTGCTTACCCAAAAAAAAAAAGTAATGTGTCCTCTCTGGACAACACATTTGCGTTAGTACGAAAATGAAAGCGATGAAATAGTCACCAATGGATTGCAAAAATGTTACATCTGAAAAAATACGCCAAGGATAAAAATGAAAATTTGATGACATCGAGCATGAACTTTCCTCTCGGTGGGACCATGATAATATCCTCTCATTTTTTATTCTGTCGTGGTATGGATTTTAAATTAGTCGGTGTGACACAACGCACGTGATGTACGCCGCGTGCCCCGCGGCGACTCCTTGAGCTGAGCTGTAGTTTGATTTCCTTTTTCACATTAATTATTTATCACGTGATATAATGTATTGCAGAAAAGTACTCGCCTTTTTATAAAATTGACGAAGAGCGAAGCGTTACTCAGTCAAAAAAATGAAGTATTAAAATGCCAAATTAATGGTAAGTAAAACGACTCCGCTGGGGATCGAACCCAGAATCTCTGGTTTCGTAGACCAGCGCCTTATCCATTGGGCCACGGAGTCAATTCATATTGGTGGCAGGAGTAAGAATCATTACAATGTTATGAACAAGCCCACGATCGGCCCAATCAACAATTCATTCGTTAGGAAAACTATGAGTTCATCAATGTGATATCCGATTCAACCGCTCGCACAACTCTAAATGACCAACGAGGGTCATGTTTCTCAAGCATTCAAGGCAATCAACCACTAAATTTCATAGCACAGGCGAATGCGTGACTTAAGCATCGGAGAGTTTTGGGTCGGAAGCCAGTCTGATCTTCGCTGACGTATTGTTCGGCTCTGCAGACGGCCTTATCTGTAGCTTATAAATCTGAAGCGAACCCCTTCACATTAATTTTGTTGTGTGTACCGCACCCATAAAACATGTGCAGCAATATTTATGTTTCTTTGAAAATTAATTCTTTACAGATGTTTTTTTTGTTTGAAATTAATACTATGTTGCATGAGGCCAATTTTGTTGAAATTGTCAAACGAAACAAAATGAACTTCGGGAAGGCCTATACTTTTGAAGCTTATAGTATAATGCAGCTCAAATTTATAGTTGTGGCCTAACTGTGTACTTCAAACTTATTTAGGCCCATATAAATCTCAAGTTTTTGGGCCGAGGACCCGAACCTTGCAAACGAAGGCAATGACAAGTCACACTAAATTTGAGAGATTTACTTACAACGGTTTTCACATGTAGCCTTAGAGTTGAAACTCTTGTGTGTTGTGGTTATATTGTTGATCTCCACCAATAAATGAGGAAACGAAATCGCATTGAGAACAAAATTTTCCCACGAAAAATTGTAGAAAACATTTGGAAAAAATGGCCAAAAGAAGATGGTTTTTGTTTAAAAGGGGTTGCATTTGAAATTGATTTTTACTCAAGAAAATTGAGCATAAAAGCTTATAGTAAATGCATGAACAACTCTCTATAAATAGTATAAAATCTAGTCTAACCCGGTTACCAAAAACCCCCCTTAAAATGGTTTGAAATGACTAGTAGAAAGTTATCGTATGAGCCCAACGGCTAGTACTAGTCGACTACGGTGCATGAATTAGTCGACTAGTCAATAGGTAGCTGACTAGACCATCAACATTGGTCAACTAGTCAGCTCAACACAGAAGCAGTTTGGACTCTCTGTAAAAACTGGTCGACCATAGTTTCTTGTGTAGTCAACCAGAGCACTGGCACTAGTCAACTACACAATGAACATTTGTTGCCTAGTGTTCTTGTAACGGCCGGTATTTTTCCTACGCGTGTAATTTATTGTGTGTGCCCGTATCTTTGCTCGATCGTCCGGATGTGTTGTGCGCGAGTTCTTTGTGTGTCGACGCGAGCGCGTCTCGGATGACTTTTAATTTTCATGGCGCGATTAATTAACTTTAACCCTGATTAATTACACTAATTATTTACCCTAATTAGATTAACCCCAATCAAATACTGTTTAAACTTTAATCTCAATTAAATTGCTAATTAACCCTACATTCATACCCACCGTTTGGGGTAGTTCAGATCCAACACTACATTGAAGTTTCTCCCCCACCTCCAGCTCTTCCATCCGTCGACATGTTCACCTGCACTGTTGTATTTCAACAGGTACATCTTCTCCTTCCTCCTGCCAACAACAATTTTTCCTCCTGCAAAACAAATCCCTGCAAACCCACCACCTTCATCCCTGCAAATCATCTGCCAATCCCCAACCCTATCAGCCCCAATCTTTCAAACCAAGAACAAAATTCAAAAACCAAATCAGCCCTCCTCAAATCAATTCCCCACTGCAAACAAAATCTCCAAGTCAAAAATCGAACCAGCAACGAAAATCAAAACCCAAAATCAAATCAGGAATCTAGGGAAGAGATCAACTTAGATCTGAAAAACATTACAGATTTTTACAAAAAAAACCAGACCCCAAACTTCTTCTTCTTCCTTCCTTCCTCTCCTCCCTAGGCCCTCACCCGCCGCACACCCCTAGCCGCCGTCGCCGGAGCAACCACAGCGCGCCGCCGTGCGCTGGAGGAGGCCGCCGCCGCTGCACCCTGCCGGAGGCCGCCACGCCGCCGGGGAAGCCGCCGTCGCTAGGAGCGCGCGCCGCCCGCCGCCGTTCGCCTCCGCGCCGCCGGCCGCCTGAAGCCGCCCTTCCCCGTCGTCGCCGAAGGTGAGGAGCCCCTCTGCTGTTTTGATTTTTTGCAAGAAGCCGTTGGTTGCTTGGTTGCCTGCCTGCAAGTTTAAAGAACAAAAAAAAGAAAAGAATGAATGAAGCCTATTAAAGAATGAAAGAAGAGAGTTAAGAGATTGACCTGGGCTTTTAAAAATAGAGAAGAGATAGAGACGGAGTCTGAGAAAGAGAGCCTGAGAGGGGTTAAAGAGTATTCCAATAAAGAAGCAGCCAGTATTAATAAGTGAGGAAGGAATAGTAATAGACAGATAGGGTTAGTTGACAGTGGAAATAGGATTAAAGAATAAGAGAGGGTGAGAGAGTTAAGATAGGGTCGGCCTCTTAAAGAAAATAATAGACGCGTGACAGACTGAGTATTAAACGAGTAGGAAGGGTAATTAACGGTTAGTTTGTTTATTAACCCATAATAAATGTTTAGTTGTGTTAGTTTTCGTATTAATTAGCTAACTACTACCATGAAACTGTTTTAATCTTTCTGTTAATAATATTTCTGTAAGTTAATAACCTCAATCTACATATACTTTTCCATGTTAGATTATTTAATTATAACATAACCCACTTGTTAGTATTGACATGTTAGGATAATATAAGTAGAATAAAATAAGGTGTATCAGGTTAGTGTAACACATATGAATATCACCCTAGCCGGAGAACTTGATAAAATTTAACCGAACCCACTTTAGAGATTAACTTAATAATGTATTTGTTTCACGAAATATCTAATTCGGTGAATTGTTTAACTAAAACAGAGAGCCAGTCGTTTTATAGCGTAACGCTCGTCGAGGCGAACCCACGACAACCGATATCAGCGGAAACAGGCAAGTGATACTTGCCAGTAATTATTTAGGCCACGTTTTTAGGCCAAATTGTTTGTTAGCGTAAAAGAGACTAGACAGTGAAATGATAGCTGTCTAGACGCCCTATTTGATCTAGTTTGACAACGAAACTAGATTCGACACCCTACTTGATCTAGCTTGACAACGAAGCTAGATCCGACACTTTACCTGCTTTCATTCATGCTGCCATGCCATGTTTAATTTTCAATTAACGGTATGCACTTTAACTGCTCATCTCATGTCATGTCATGAATTCAATGTTTCATCGTGATTGTGTAGCACACGCTACAAAAATTGTAACTATTGAGGCTAGACAACTGCTTTTGCGGGCACAACCCTATGCCAAAAACACTTCCTGGTTCGTGATCCAGAAGATGGGCGCCAGTCCATATTGAGAAACACTTCCTGGGCTCGTGATCCAGAAGCGGGCTCACGTACTTGGGAAACCAAGGCTCGACACATGTGGGAGGGGTAGGGTTAAACGATCGCTTGAGCGTAGAAGTGAGCCCGTACAGCCACTTCAGCCAAAAGACGGAAACTCTGTGCACAAAGTGATAAATCAGTGATTCGTGAATCGTGAAATAATGAATTGTAGCTTTTTGCTACACCGTGCTTGATTACTATTATCTTGTTCATTTAAATGTTGCATTCTTAAATGTCATGCCATTTCATCATGTTAGAACTGCTAGTTGCATTATTTTATTTGTATCCTTGCACAAAAGTTCTCCGCCCTTTTTTGGGATACTTTTGCTGACATGTGCCCTTTTCTCTTTGGGTGTCACATGTCAGGATTTGAGACAGAGCAGGTTGTTGAGGACGAGCAGTTCGTTGACGCTGAGTTCGAGGTCCATACTGAGACCGAGTTCGAGGACACCGGTGACCAGTCCTAGTCTCACCTAGAGACTTCTTTAGTTGTTGCTGCTTTTATAGTTGCTGTTAGATTTCGGTGTGTAGCACCTATATATCTCTTTGTTTTGTCTGGCCATGCTTTAGGCCTATTGTTCAGACTCGTACTTTTGTGACTATTCTGTGATGTAATATTTGTTGGATGTTGTTGGTGGATATTTTCTTATCTGCTTTATTGTTGTTGTTGTTTCGTCGCAATGCAAGGACCTGCTACTTTTCGAAAAAATTTTACAGACGCTTATCAGACTGCAGCTTCACAGCTCCACGTCTGAGCGGGCCTCTTCACGTCTCGCCTTCCATATTAGGGAAGCGGGGCGTGACAGGTTTTAGTGGTGGCCCATGCAGGTCCTCCCTTTTTGCATCTGCGAAATATCGGAACAACAATGATGATAAACCACATCCAATTAATTATTCATAACATTCGAGTCATGATTAAGTCTAATCTGAACGTTTCCTTGTCTTAGATGGCTGGGAGACGCGTTACCCGAGCTGTAGTTAGACCCGCATTGAAGTCTAGTTCGTCTGCACAGTTTAAGAGGCCAGGTGGGCTTAGCCGGAAAACGTGTCATTTTTGTGGCAAAGCTGGTCATGAGAAGGCGCAGTGCAGGAGATTCTTGGGTCAGTGCTTGACTTGTGGCGGCACTTCGCACACCTCGAAGGATTGCCCGCTTACTAGTCGACAGCTGCGACCATCAGTAGCTGGGCCTACTCCGAAGTTGTGTCATTTTTGCGGCAAGGCTGGTCATGTAAAGGAGCAGTGTAGGAGATTCTTGGGCCAGTGCTTGGTTTGTGGTGACGCCACGCATGCATTGAAGGATTGTCCGAGAACTAAGCAACTGTGGAAGGCACCAGTTGGAGTTCAGCAGCAAAGAGCTCCGGTAGTCGCTGGACGTGGAGCGCCTCTCATTCCCCAGAAGCAGGCTTTCCAGCAGGCTGTTCAGCCTAAGAGGCAAGCCTTCACAATGACTGCAGTGGAGGCCGAGACTGAGGACGGAGTTATTGCAGGTAACTTCTATACCAGTCTTCCTTATTTATGCATTATATTTGATTAGTTATATTCATGTTAATTTAGTTGCATATTACCCTTAGGTGTCATCTTAGTTTCATCTCACCCGGCCTTGACCCTGTTCGATTCTGGAGCTTCCATGTGCATCCTATCTCGGAAGTTCGTAGTCGAACACTCGATACCCACCTATACACTTCCCAAGTGTTGGAACATTACAACTGGGAATGGTGTAGTGAAGGTTGCACTGGGATGTAGACCGTGAACGTTGGTGATTAGTGGACACGAACTGTATGCTAATTTCATCGTCCACGACCTCTCCAATTTCGATGCTATTCTCGGCATTGACTGGTTAGGAGCTTTTTATGCCACGATCGACTGCCACCGGAAGAAAGTGGTGTTCGAAATTCCTGATCACCCAGTGTTCGAGTTTGTCGGCGGAGGACGTTCGCTTGGACCTGTCAAGTTCCGAGCCCAGCCTTACCGATTGACCATTGCATCTATGATTGCTGAGCCAGAGAAGCCTGCAGTGGTGAGAGATTTCGAAGACGTCTTCCCTGAAGACATTTTTGGAGTGCCGCCTGATCGAGCGTTGGAGTTCGGCATCGATCTTATGCCAGGAGCCCAACCAATTTTGAAGGCGCCGTACCGTATGGCTCCTGCAGAACTAGAAGAGTTGAGGAAGCAGTTGGATGAGCTACTACAGAAGGGTTTCATTCATCCCAGCGTATCTCCCTGGGGTGCACCCGTCTTGCTGGTAAAGAAGAAAGATGGCTCGAGAAGAATGTGTATCGATTATCGGGAGTTGAATCAGATCACAGTGAAGAACAAGTACCCGCTGCCTCGCATTGATGATATCTTCGATCAGCTTGGTGGATCGAGGGTATTTTCGAAGTTAGATCTCCGGAGCGTATACCATCAAGTCAGAGTCAAGAAGGAAGATGTACTCAAGACTGCTTTTCGGACTAAGTACGGGCATTATGAGTTCGTTGTCATGCCATTCGGTGTGACCAACGCTCCTGCTATGTTCATGAATCTCATGAACCTTATCTTTTACGACTTCCTCGACAAGTTCGTGGTGATTTTCATAGACGACATCTTGGTGTACTCGAAGAGCGAGGAGGAGCATGCAGAACATCTGAAGATAGTGTTGGAGACGCTCCGTCACCATAGACTGTATGCCAAGTACAGCAAATGCGAATTCTGGCTGGATAGAATTGCATTTCTTGGGCATGTAGTATCGGGAGCTGGTATCTCAGTGGATCCGGAGAAGGTCAAAGCAGTTAGTGAATGGCATACACCTCGATCGGCATCGGACATCAGAAGTTTTCTTGGATTGGCTGGATACTACCGCAGATTTATCAAGGATTTCTCGAGGATAGCTGAGCCGATGACGAGATTGACGAGAAAGGATGTTAAGTTCAGTTGGTCAGACTCATGTGAGCAAGCCTTTTCTACTTTGAAGGAGAGACTGACATCTGCACCAGTCTTAGCTATTCCGGACAGAAGCGGAGGCTTCGAAATTTTCTGCGACGCATCAGGCAAGGGACTTGGATGCGTTCTGCACCAGCACAATCATGTGGTCGCATATGCTTCACGACAATTGAAGGTCCATGAGAAGAATTATCCGACCCACGATTTGGAGCTAGCCGCCGTCATCTTTGCTGTGAAGATTTGGCGACATTTCTTACTGAGTGAGAAAGTGAAAATCTTCACTGATCACAAAAGTTTGAAATATATATTCACCCAGAAGGAACTAAATATGAGACAGCGTAGATGGTTGGAATTGATGGCAGAATACGACATCGATCTTCAGTATCATCCAGGGAAGGTGAATGTCGTACCAGATGCCTTGAGTCGACTGCCCGAAGTGATGATTCTCACCGCTCAGTGGAGATTGCAGCAGGACATACGAAGGATGAATGTTGAAGTTGTACTACCTGGAGTCACATCGACATTGATGAACATGCAGATTCAGTCGACGATTGTGGATCGAATCAAGATTGCTCAAGCTGGAGATGCTAAGTTGAAGAAGATCAGAGAGCAAGTCGAAGCAGGACTTCGAACAGATTTTCTGATTCACGCGGATGGATCTTTGAGATATGGTAGCAGGATCTGTGTACCTGCAGGAGATATCAGAGAAGAGTTAATGAATGAGGCTCACAGCTCACCTTATTCTATTCATCCTGGAGGTACTATGATGTACAAGGATCTTCGACAAAATTTCTGGTGGCATGGGATGAAGAGAAGTGTGGCACAGAGCGTTGCCAAGTGCCTCGTGTGTCAGCAAGTGAAGGCTGAACATCATCGCACTGCTGGACTATTGCAACCTCTGCCAATTCCAGAATGGAAGTGGCAGCACATCACGATGGACTTCGTGACTGGCTTACCTCGGAGCACCAAGCAGAACGACGCGATCTGGGTTATCGTTGATCGATTAACCAAGTCCGCGCACTTTATACCTTTCCGAGTTGGGCAATCCACGGAGATATTAGCAAGGAAGTATATGGAGGTAATGACTTAACTCATGCCTTATTAATTTCCTTCTAGTACTAGTCGTGATATGAATTATGTCGTGTAGGAGATCGTGCGCTTGCATGGAGTCCCTGTGAGCATTGTATCAGATCGTGATACGAGGTTCACATCTCAGTTCTGGAAGAGTCTGCAGACCAATCTGGGTACCAGTCTGAAGTTCAGTACTGCGTATCACCCGCAGACGGATGGACAGTCGGAGCGCACTATTCAGATCTTGGAAGATATGCTGAGAGCTTGCATGTTGGATCTCAAGGGTTCATGGGAGGATCACCTGCACCTGGTAGAGTTTTCCTACAACAACAGCTATCAGGCGAGCATTGGCATGGCGCCATTTGCTGCTCTCTACGGGAGGAAATGTCGATCACCACTGAGTTGGGATGACGTAGGTGATAGAGAGCTCTTGAGACCAGAGATGATAGTGGAAACAGTTGATGTTGTGCGAAATATCAGAGACAATATTCGGATCGCCCAGGACCGTTATAAGCATTGGGCAGATGCTAAACGGCGTCCTCTAGAGTTTCAGCCGGGAGATCATGTATTCCTGAAGATCTCACAAAATCGAGGAGTAATTCGATTTGGGAAGAGAGGCAAACTTAGTCCGAGATATATTGGACCATTCGATGTGCTAGAGCGAGTTGGAGAAGTAGCTTATCGCTTAGCTTTGCCACCATCCTTGGAGGGAGTTCATGACGTCTTTCATGTGTCTCAGCTCCGTCGTTATATTAGCGACCCTTCTCATGCTGTGGACTACTCAGAGATCACAGTTCGACCAGATCTGACGTACGAACAGCAACCGGTGGAGATCTTAGATCGACGTCAGAAAGTTTTCAGGACCAAGACTGTTGATCTAGTCAGGGTGATGTGGCGTCGTGACTCACCAGGAGAGTCTACCTGGGAGCGGGAAGATGAGATACGGGAGCGTTACCCATATTTGTTCACTACTCTTTAGTGGATAAGAATTCCGAGGACGGAATTTTTCCTAAGGTGGGTAGAATGTAACGGCCGG
Organism: Scilla litardierei; assembly: GCA_030789695.1. NCBI lineage: Eukaryota > Viridiplantae > Streptophyta > Magnoliopsida > Asparagales > Asparagaceae > Scilla > Scilla litardierei. The sequence goes on from CM061131.1 coordinate 5,107,392, forward strand.
TATTTTTCCTACGCGTGTAATTTATTGTGTGTGCCCGTATCTTTGCTCGATCGTCCGGATGTGTTGTGCGCGAGTTCTTTGTGTGTCGACGCGAGCGCGTCTCGGATGACTTTTAATTTTCATGGCGCGATTAATTAACTTTAACCCTGATTAATTACACTAATTATTTACCCTAATTAGATTAACCCCAATCAAATAATGTTTAAACTTTAATCTCAATTAAATTGCTAATTAACCCTACATTCATACCCACCGTTTGGGGTAGTTCAGATCCAACGCTACATTGAAGTTTCTCCCCCACCTCCAGCTCTTCCATCCGTCGACATGTTCACCTGCACTGTTGTATTTCAACAGGTACATCTTCTCCTTCCTCCTGCCAACAACAATTTTTCCTCCTGCAAAACAAATCCCTGCAAACCCACCACCTTCATCCCTGCAAATCATCTGCCAATCCCCAACCCTATCAGCCCCAATCTTTCAAACCAAGAACAAAATTCAAAAACCAAATCAGCCCTCCTCAAATCAATTCCCCACTGCAAACAAAATCTCCAAGTCAAAAATCGAACCAGCAACGAAAATCAAAACCCAAAATCAAATCGGGAATCTAGGGAAGAGATCAACTTAGATCTGAAAAACATTACAGATTTTTACAAAAAAAACCAGACCCCAAACTTCTTCTTCTTCCTTCCTTCCTCTCCTCCCTAGGCCCTCACCCGCCGCACACCCCTAGCCGCCGTCGCCGGAGCAACCACAGCGCGCCGCCGTGCGCTGGAGGAGGCCGCCGCCGCTGCACCCTGCCGGAGGCCGCCACGCCGCCGGGGAAGCCGCCGTCCGTCGCTAGGAGCGCGCGCCGCGCGCCGCCGTTCGCCTCCGCGCCGCCGGCCGCCTGAAGCCGCCCTTCCCCGTCGTCGCCGAAGGTGAGGAGCCCCTCTGCTGTTTTGATTTTTTTGCAAGAAGCCGTTGGTTGCTTGGTTGCCTGCCTGCAAGTTTAAAGAACAAAAAAAAAGAAAAGAATGAATGAAGCCTATTAAAGAATGAAAGAAGAGAGTTAAGAGATTGACCTGGGCTTTTAAAAATAGAGAAGAGATAGAGACGGAGTCTGAGAAAGAGAGCCTGAGAGGGGTTAAAGAGTATTCCAATAAAGAAGCAGCCAGTATTAATAAGTGAGGAAGGAATAGTAATAGACAGATAGGGTTAGTTGACAGTGGAAATAGGATTAAAGAATAAGAGAGGGTGAGAGAGTTAAGATAGGGTCGGCCTCTTAAAGAAAATAATAGACGCGTGACATACTGAGTATTAAACGAGTAGGAAGGGTAATTAACAGTTAGTTTGTTTATTAACCCATAATAAATGTTTAGTTGTGTTAGTTTTCGTATTAATTAGCTAACTGCTACCATGAAACTGTTTTAATCTTTCTGTTAATAATATTTCTGTAAGTTAATAACCTCAATCTACATATACTTTTCCATGTTAGATTATTTAATTATAACATAACCCACTTGTTAGTATTGACATGTTAGGATAATATAAGTAGAATAAAATAAGGTGTATCAGGTTAGTGTAACACATATGAATATCACCCTAGCCGGAGAACCTGATAAAATTTAACCGAACCCACTTTAGAGATTAACTTAATAATGTATTTGTTTCACGAAATATCTAATTCGGTGAATTGTTTAACTAAAACAGAGAGCCAGTCGTTTTATAGCGTAACGCTCGTCGAGGCGAACCCACGACAACCGATATCAGCGGAAACAGGCAAGTGATACTTGCCAGTAATTATTTAGGCCACGTTTTTAGGCCAAATTGTTTGTTAGCGTAAAAGAGACTAGACAGTGAAATGATAGCTGTCTAGACGCCCTATTTGATCTAGTTTGACAACGAAACTAGATTCGACACCCTACTTGATCTAGCTTGACAACGAAGCTAGATCCGACACTTTACCTGCTTTCATTCATGCTGCCATGCCATGTTTAATTTTCAATTAACGGTATGCACTTTAACTGCTCATCTCATGTCATGTCATGAATTCAATGTTTCATCGTGATTGTGTAGCACACGCTACAAAAATTGTAACTATTGAGGCTAGGCACCTGCTTTTGCGGGCACAACCCTATGCCAAAAACACTTCCTGGCTCGTGATCCAGAAGATGGGCGCCAGTCCATATTGAGAAACACTTCCTGGGCTCGTGATCCAGCAGCGGGCTCACGTACTTGGGAAACCAAGGCTCGACACATGTGGGAGGGGTAGGGTTAAACGATCGCTTGAGCGTAGAAGTGAGCCCGTACAGCCACTTCAGCCAAAAGACGGAAACTCTGTGCACAAAGTGATAAATCAGTGATTCGTGAATCGTGAAATAATGAATTGTAGCTTTTTGCTACACCGTGCTTGATTACTATTATCTTGTTCATTTAAATGTTGCATTCTTAAATGTCATGCCATTTCATCATGTTAGAACTGCTAGTTGCATTATTTTATTTGTATCCTTGCACAAAAGTTCTCCACCCTTTTTTGGGAGACTTTTGCTGACATGTGCCCTTTCCTCTTTGGGTGTCACATGTCAGGATTTGAGACAGAGCAGGTTGTTGAGGACGAGCAGTTCGTTGACGCTGAGTTCGAGGTCCATACTGAGACCGAGTTCGAGGACACCGGTGACCAGTCCTAGTCTCACCTAGAGACTTCTTTAGTTGTTGCTGCTTTTATAGTTGCTGTTAGATTTCGGTGTGTAGCACCTATATATCTCTTTGTTTTGTCTGGCCATGCTTTAGGCCTATTGTTCAGACTCGTACTTTTGTGACTATTCTGTGATGTAATATTTGTTGGATGTTGTTGGTGGATATTTTCTTATCTGCTTTATTATTGTTGTTGTTTCGTCGCAATGCAAGGACCTGCTACTTTTCGAAAAAATTTTACAGACGCTTATCAGACTGCAGCTTCACAGCTCCACGTCTGAGCGGGCCTCTTCACGTCTCGCATTCCATATTAGGGAAGCGGGGCGTGACAGTTCTGATACATATCTAGCCTTTTTCAGATCTGGCCAGTCGACAATGTATCTGTTCTATAAGACTAGTCAACGCACAAACGTGGGTTTTGACCTATTTAACACTTGTGTATGATTTTAAAAACGTTTTAAACCATTTATGAAGTGTTCTTACGTGTTTATGAGCTTCGACAAATACTTTAACAATCAACCAAGACAAAAATAAAAATACATCAAAAAACTACATTAAGTTGAAGCTTTTTCGATGTAGCCATGAAACTCATACTCTTGCCATTGTTTCTTTGGACTCCATTATCTTTGTTGACTCTACACATCATTGATGGTAGCACATCATCTTAGTATGTTTGCACACATTTACGAGAACATTAGTACCTAATATACATGCTGATCGTCGAAACTTACATGATGTGACTCAATATTCAACACACCGATGAAATGAACTACGCATTATGATAACTAGACATCACAATCTGCTATAAAAACATTGCCTTAAAACATTGCCTACGCATTATGATAACTTGATACTGGCTTTGTTTTTTGTAATATTTTGCCGGAAAAAAATGGACAACATAATGAAATATATTTTTTGATTTATCGGAAAATAATATAATGACATATTTTCAATTAACATCGACACACATTTGCCGCTACACATCGGTCACACTTGTTATTCTAAGTGGCGTGGGTATTCTTCTGGGTGCAATGAACAGCGTGAACTTAAGTTTTTGCTCGAAATCTCCAAACTCCCTTTGCCTTGTTCTTCACCTTTCTCTATCTCTTTTGCTCAGACATACAGATTTTTGATCAAGCGACGGGGAAAAAAACCCCTTTATCTTTCGATTGCAGTCTTGTTGTCGATGGGTCTTCGGAGCAAAGCTGCGCACTTCGTTTCCGATCTCACCACCGTTCTTCTCAATCCCATCTCCGACGACCCCTCCTTAAAGCCAACCGTAAGATTTTTTTTTCCACAGATTTTTTTGGGAATTACAGTAATTTACAAACAAAAGATTGCAATTTGAACTGTTGAATAGATTATTTGACCTTTTCAACTGGAATGGATACTTGTTATTTCTCCGTTTGAATTACCACGTTGAATAGAAACGTTTGATTGTATTATTACCACTTGAGGCTGTGGAATTATTGCTTCCCCTTAGCTCAAAATGGTTGTGTTTGGAATGTGAAATTCACTGCAGTTAGTGATGCGGCTAATGCCCAAACACATTATACCAGTGAATGCATTGTGGACGTAATTACGCTTCATAATTTATTTTGATCATGATATTGTTGTTCGGTTTTTTCTGGATACAAGGGAGGTACTAACAAACAACTAGGTCAAGGACCTTTAGAGATGTTAGCCAATGTCCAGCAGTGGGGAACAGAAGTCTGGATAATGGTTAAACATATGATATGTCTCCTGCATGAAACCTAGACCATGCTTAGTGAAAGAATCCGCAACCATATTAGCCTCACGATGGATGACTCTGAGAATAATGTGCAATTGACCCTGAAGGAGCCTTTGACAACATGGAGGGAATCCGTGAAAAGGTTGTTGAGTTCGCGTGTCTCAATTAACTTAATTGTTGCACTGGAGTCCATTACCAATATGACCTTTCTATACCCCAAGTTTCACGCTAGTTCCAAACCATAGAGAATAGCTGTCAGCTCTGGCTCAACAGGTGCACACATAGAAATGCCGGCTGAGAATCCACATACACATCCTCCTGTTGACTCTCTGATCACACCTCCAGCACCATCCCTAGAAAAGTTACTACTGACCGCACCAACCATATTGATTTTGATCCAGCCCATATTTGGAGGGCACCACTTTTGGAGCTGAGAGTTGCTATGACTAAGGTCCACCCTCGAAAGAATACTTGCCAATTTAGCATAGGAAGACGCCAGATGCAGTATTCATTGGATTGACATGTCCCACTGGTGATGAGTCTCGAACATTGTGGCATTCGTCTCCTTCCACAACAACCATCAAGTAATCCCAAAGATCTGGGCCCATGTGGACTGTGCTCTGCTCTTGGAATGATCACCAAGGTTCCTGTCCAACCAAGTACCTACATCCAAAGAGAAGAAAAGATAATCAGGGAAATTCGTACGCAAAGCAAGCCAAACCGTTCATATCTGGCCACAATCTCTAAGATAGTGCAGTAATGTCTCAGGAGACGTGTGGTATAAGGGTCATTCTACTGAAGAAGAAAGCATCATGTGGCAGCGTTCTGCATTGGTTAACAATTTCTCCTGAATAGCCAACCAGAATTCTCTGGAGGCCGCACCATCTCCAAATGGCCTGCCAATGGGATTGTGAGGAGAAATAGCTCCGACAATCCAATTGTAAGCATTTATGACCGTACCACCTTCTGGATCACCATTAGTCCAACCGCATCATCGGGGCCAGACGAATTCGTATTGGGACTTATGTCAGAAATCTTTTGACAAATCTCAGATGAAGAAGCCGTAAGCGGTCCCAATTCCACTGGCCGGAGGCATTAACAAACTTCGAGATAGTGTCATGAGGGAACCGTGTACCAAGCAGAGGGTTAATAAAGTGCGAGAGGAGTATCGGGGATCCTGGGGTCATATCAGAAACGGCCTGATTGACAGTTCCCAATATTCCACTGCATACTATCGGTGACAACTTCCTAACCTTTCTTGACAACAGACCAGGTAGAGGAGACTGTCTGGTTAGGGTTAAGATGGAGGATGTTGGTAGAGCCAAGGTTATACTTGGCTCTAAGGGTTTTGCTTCAAAGACAATCGGGAGATCGCATGAGTCTCCAAGATAGGCGAGCTAAGAGGACCAGATTCTGGTCCTTACCCTTCTGAAGACCAGCTCCCCCATGCCTTTTAGGGGCGACACATCTGGTCACATGAGATCAGATGGACCTTTCTGGAACTAGTAGAAGACCCCAAAATAAAGGATTTGACCAGACAATCAATGTGATCGCATGTATGCTGGGGAAGAAGGGTTGTTTGCATAGTATAGGAAGGGATAGCTTGGAGAACTGACCGGGCTAGGGTGATCCTGCTACTCAGGAATAAAGACATTGCAACCCAACCATTGAGGCGAGAATCAATCCGAGAGATAAGGTGATTGTAAGTGTTGGAGGAAACCCTCCCATGAATAATCGGGACACCAAGGTGGCGCCCTACATCAGGGATAACGAGGAAACCCAGAATGTCAGAGATGCCAGATGCAACTGAAGGGTCCACATTACGAGAGAAATAAATACTAAACTTGGCCAAGCTAGGTTTGAGCCCTGTGTTCGTGCTGAACCACGAAGCACAGCTCGAATGAGGTTGTCCTGATCTAAGGAGGCTTCACAGAAAAGGAAAATATCATCAGCAAACAGGAGATGAGAGCATGTAGGACTGTGACGCGAAACCCTAGCAGATTTCCACCTTCCTAAGTTGGATTTCCTGGTGATAGTTTGGGAAAGACGCTCCAAACAGAGAATAAAAAGGTAAGTGGAAATCGAGTCCCCCCTGACGAATTCCCTTCTCGTGATAGAAGGGCTGAGAAGTAACCCCATTCCAGCAACTTCTTATAGATGTCGAGGAGAAGCAATGCTGTATAAGATTGGCAATATAGGCAGGGAGACCACATCGTAAAGAGCGGCATAGATGAAGTTCCATTTCAGATGCATAAGCCTTCTCCATGTCAGTCTTAATAGCCATAAGGTCATTGTCAGTAGTCTTAATCCTCATAGAATGTGCGATTTCTTGGACCATAACGATGTTATCGGTGATCATGCGCCTAGGAAAGAAGCTGGATTGATTGGTTGAGATTAGATAATTTATAAGGAGCTTGAGGCAGAAGGTAATAACTTTGGTGAGCAACTTATAAGCCACGTTACAGAGGCTAATGGGATGGTAATGGAAGATCGAAGTGGGATTACGAGTCTTAGGGATCAAGACAAGGAGGGTATCATTCATGCTATGGTTGAAAGAATGAGTGGCAAAAGATTCCCTGGTAAATTGGGCGATGGAGTGGCCATAATGCTGCCAGTGCTGCTTGCAGAAGCCAGCGTGAATACCATGAGGGTCAGGGGCACCGTTACTTTTATGGAAACGAAGGGCTTGGAAAACTTCAAGATCGGAGATGTGGCTTTTCAAGACATCTAAGTCTTCGTCAAGGAGTGCGGGAAAATCATTGTAAGTATTATAAGGGGTATAGGTAGGGTCATCATTATTGTAGAGACAAGCAAAGAAATCACGGGCAATATCATTCATCTCAAGGGGTCAGAGCACCACGAGCCATCCACCATAGACATGCAATAACACCTGTTGTGTTGCCTACATGCCATAGTAGTAGCATGGTAATACTTAGTGTTTTGGTTGGCATCCATGATCCATTTGCTGCGCGATTTCTGAAGCCAGAAAATCTTCTCTTGGCAGCAAACGAGGTCATACTCATCGCGCAAAGACTTATCGAGTTTTGCAAGGAATGGGTTAAAGCCACGAGACAACTTATGCTAGATCCCATGGAGTCTTGCCAACAAATGTTTCTTCCGACGAAAGATATCCTTGAACACCTCATCATTCCACTTAGAAGAAGCCTGAGGGACAGCTTTAATAGAGTCTAATAGGTTACCTCCCGTGGACCAAGACGAGAAAACAATATTAGGAAAGTGAGGATGGAAGAACCTAGTAATTAGCATTTTAAAGGGATTGGAACCAACTATTCGGGTATTGGGAGAGGAGAGGAGGATGAGGAGAGGGCAATGGTCAGACTTAGTACGTGGGAGATGCGTGACAGAGAAGGATGGAAATAAAGAAGTCCATTGGAGGTTGCGTGCGACACGATCAAGGCATTCCTGGACACCCCACGAAAACATGTGAAGACAGGGCCCTGGAAACCAAGGTCCATGATGCCACACGTCAACATCCAATCCTTAAAACGGGCACACTGAGCGTAGTTAGCAACAGTTTCACCCAGCTTTTCAGAGGGGTCGGTGATAGTGTTAAAAATCACCCACAAGGACCCAAGGGAGCCTAATGGAGCTGGCCCCTGCCTCGATAGCTGACCAGAAGAAAGAGCGATGAGAAGGATAGGGACTAGCGTAAACAACCATGAACTCCCTCTGTGTACCAGATGCCTCATGAATTTGGACGTGAAGGAATTGATGAGGAGCAAGGAGACATTGAGATTATCACTTCCATTACCCCACAGAATCCAGATGCCTCCAGAAAATCCCGAGGCCTCAACTCTGTCGGATTTTGGGATGATGGTGTCCTGAACGATGCGAGGGGCATTGGCTGGTTTATTCTAGTCTTCCTTGAAAGTTATGGGTTCTTTTTTTGTTGGCTGTTTAATTTGACAGCTTAATTGTATAGAGATTTAGCGGTATTAATCTGGAGCCTCATTAGTATATTTTCATGTAACAAAGAGAGTGAATTTATTATTAAAACAAATAAAGCACAAGAATGTTGGTCATTAAATGAGAGCGGGCGGGATGGACGTATGGTGATTTATAATATTGGTATCTGCCGTAACTGAAGTATCGGGTGATGCGTACTAGAAAAATCAAGCTTTTAGTAATTGATTTATCTCAGCATAGATGTTGGTTGCAGGCAGAGCTTCGTCTGCCTATATCTCCAGCATCCGAGATATTGTCCTCTCTTTCTCTAAGCCACCTCATCAAAGTGCCATCTTTATAGAAGATAATGTCTTATTAATCAGCGTAATTTGGTTTACTTTCATCTTAAAGTTTTATGTATTAAACTGCTTCTTAATACTATATTGTATGTATCCTGGCAAAGTACAGTCCAATACCAAAGTACAGTCCAATACCATACGTATCTTGACTAGTATCACCCTGTCCAAATACAGATGGCATGTTTCTTATTACCCTTATAAATCTGATCAGTTGCTGCCAATAACTATCGATATCGGCCAACTTTTTGGATCATTTTGACTTTTGATTGAGATTCTTTCGACTATTATACTAAATAAGTAAGAATTTAAAATTTAATACTTCAAAAAATTAAATTTATTCTATTATTAGTTGATATTGATGGTATCGATTGGTTTAAGATGAATCATATCAGCTTGCTTGGAACTTGATACGGTATGAATCATAAGGCTCGGTATTGGCTGGTACTTTGAACCTTGAAGAAAACGGATTAAAAGTTTGGTTCTATTGGATACTAGGTGAGATTCAACTTGTCTGTCTTGGCAGTTACGAGTTATAGCTTATTTTGGGTCCTTTTGCGCAAAGGTTACAGTGCAGAATTAGTTGCTGTATTTAATGAGCATAATGAATTTAGGAGATGCCATAGGTCGTTTTTAGGTATGTCTCATATAAATCTCTCTTTGTAATCCATAGGACTCATCAAAACAATTAATGCGTATAGAATGAAAGATAGTCTTTTCGCAAGCATGCCTGCTGGTAGAAACACCTTTAGAGAAATGTACTTAGGTTGTGTTTGGCTTTGTTTTTACTTTTATAAATGTCCTAGAGGACGTATCAAAAAGTTCTTTAACCTTTTTAAAAGACGTTTTAGATATATTATGCGTTTGGTAATTTAAAATTCTAAGTGATTATCAAAACAAATATTTAAATTAGAAAATGTTTGGATAAATTTCTAATAAATTTATAAACATGAGAGAGTGTTTAGATAAGATATTTAATTATAGTTGGAGAAAAGAGAAGAAAATAAAATAAAATTTTGGTAAGAGATAGGTGATATCATTCGGGAGAGAAGAGATGAGTGGGGTTTTTTGGCTTATAAGGAGACGGCATAAAAATAGGCTCTAGGAAAAATAAATTTTATTTTATGTTTCTCTCAAAGGTATTTTTCCTAGAGTGGTTGCATACATCTATTTTTCAAAAAAAGCTTTTATCTACTTTAAAAGTCATAAAAGCATTTTAAGCAATGCCAAACAGAATCATAGCTTTGATTACCTCAAAAATAATGCAATTATCTAATATTATATCCCTTCAGTACTAGATAAATACAGTATAAATTTTGAATTTGTTAGAAAGTATCCAGTTATATTCTAAAGTCTACTGATGACGCTTCATGGTGATGTGAGAGTCGGGAAGTTTGATTGTATTTTGATTATGATGTTATTACAAGCTTTTGGATGATATTAATTGGTTTATTGTAGTCTTGCTAATTCTAAGAGTTTCTGGGTTCTTTTTGTTGGTAGTTTAATTTTGGCAGCTTAATTATATATATACTTCGTGGTATTGATCTAGATCCTATGGTAAATTTTCATGGAACAAAGAGAGATTTTTTTTTAAGAATAAAAACCCCAAAAACTTGGGTCATTAAATGAGACTAGGTGGGGAAGGGAGGGAGGTTTGTAGTATCAATGTCTGCAATATCCGAAGTCTCTGGTGATACATATCAGAAATATCAAGCTTTTAGTGGTTGTTTTATCTCAATAGTCAATATAGAGTCTAATTGTGTGTTATCTGTATCCTCCAAGATATTTTGTCCTTTATTTTTTCAAACCGTTCCATCAATGTGCAATCTTTATGAAAGATACTATTTAAATTAATCCGCTTTGGTTTAGTTTACTTCCATCTCAAAGTTAACCGTATTAACCTTATAATTTAATCGAAACGGTCCAAACCGGTATCTTGGTAAGTATGGTTGGTCCAAATAGAGTGGTTTGTTTTTGTCAGCCCCGACAAATCCAATTGGATATGTTCAATATGTATCAATATCGTCCGATATTTTGTACCAACTTGAATATTAATTGATATTCTTTCGACTATTGTACGAAATAAGTCATAATTTCAAACCTAATACTTCAAAAACCAAATATCCTGTTGGTTTTGGATCGATCATGCTTGGAATCTGATACGATAAGCTATAGGGCCGGTAGCAACCGATATTTTGATTCCTGAACCTTGAGAAAAAGGATTAAAATTTTTGTTACTGTGTGGTGCTAATAGAGGTTCAATTGTCTTATCCCAAATATGAAGAGTCGTAGCTTATTTCAGACCTTGTGTGCAAGGGTTACCAAGCAGAAATAGTTGGTTTCTTAGATGCTTCATGATGCATTTAAGTGATGCCCCTGATCCGTATTCAGTTCATAAATCTCATATAAATATCTTTTTGTAATCCATAAAACTCATCAACCACGTAATGCATGAAAAGTGAAAGAATGTCTGTAGCAGATATGTCTGCAGGGAGAAACATCTTCAGATAACGTACATAGATTTGTTGGCTTCAAGAAATTTATTAATATATTATCTATTCAAAAGTAGATAAATGCAGTAATGCACTATAAATTTTGAATATATCGAAAAAAATCCCGTTATATTTCGTAGTTTAATGATTCATGCTGATGAATGGGAGTCTGAAAATATGTCCCAAACCTGTTGCAGTCGACAGGATGAAACTAGATCTCTAGTCATAAGTAATAATCTATGCCTATTACTATAGTAGTTGCTATGTCTTACATAACTAAACAGAGACCACAAAGACTGCAACGACAAAATTACAAATCCATATCTTAATAGAACTTGTTAGATTTATATTAGAATTAGGAGGTTTTCAGGTTTAGAAATAGGAATATATTCTTTGAGTTTTGGAGTTAGATTCAAATAAGTCCTCAACCCTAAAGTGGGGTATTGATGCTATTCATATAGCTAAATATATAAGACGAATACAATTTTTATTTTATTTTATTGTATAATAGAAGAGATGGGGTCACAAATTTGCACCTCCCAACTCATGTAATTCCATCTCATACGATACCTCCAATACACTAAGGATTGCAATTCATATTTGATGCTTTGTTTGGCTCCAATTCTAACACTGAAAGAATATAGTTCATATTTCTAAACTAGAAACTCTCCTAGTTCTAATATAATACTGACATAACAAACGGCTACTACAGAAAACCATTTTCTAGACCATACAATTCATTTTTATATGTATTTATGTTATAAAATTGGGGTATTGATGCTATTCATATAGTTAAAAATAAAAGACGAATATAAATTTTATTTTATTTTATTTTTTAAGAGAAGAGACTGGGTCGCAAATTTGCACCTCCCAACTCGTATCATTCCATCTCATACGATACCTCCAATATAATAAGGATTGAAATTCATACTTGATGCTTTGTTTGACTCCAATTCTAACACTGAAAGAATATAGTTCATATTTCTAAACTAGAGACACTCCTCGTTCTAATATAATACTGACATAACAAAAGGCTACTTATTGAGTGTTATTTAGTAGGGTGTGTGTGTAAAGCAAATCAATGGATGATATATATATATATGAGGGGTTAGCTCATTTGTAGCTAATCACCACTTACCACTTTCCCAAATAACAATATGGTATCAGAGCTCTAGGAAGAAAAAAAACAAAACCCTAACCCTAACCCTCTCCCCGCTGCGCCTCCCTCCTCCCAACTGTCCGGCGCCCCCCCACCTGCGGTCGTCTCCACCAACCGAGGCCCTCGTCGACCCAGCAAGAAGCCCTCGCGTCGACCCCGCAAGCCCCCGCGTGCGACCCTCACCCTCGCACGCCGCCGGCGGCTGCTTTACCTGCGCGCGCCGCTGCCTGCGTAAGCAGCCGCCGCCGCCGCCTGCGGTGCAGGCCGCCGCAGTCGCCGCCGGCGTAGGCCGCCTCCGCCGCTGCCGCAGCCACCTGCTGCAGCCGCCTCCGCTGCGATTGCTGTCCGCTGCCGCTGCTGATTCTCATTTGCTGCTGATTCTCGGCTACTAGGGAGGATCCAAAAACCCTAACCCTAGATCTATGGTCGAGCCATGAAGATGACTCCATAGATTTAGATTTACGGTTAGGGTATGCCCTAGAAGAAGAGAAGTAGATCTGCGGATCTAAGGAGGAAGAGAGGAGAGATCTGCGGATCTGAGGAGAGATGGGGGACAATCTTACCTCCGCTGACATGAAGGCCTTCATCGGAGAGATAACGAAGCTGCTTGCTTCGAAGGAGTTGGGCTCCTCGAGTGGATCGACGCCTTCCCGTCCCGTGCAGAAGCTGGAATTGATGCCCAATGATGTGAAATTGGAAGGGACAAAGAATTATCTCAGTTGGTCCAGGAGGGTGCTTCTCATTCTGAGGTCGAAGGGGTTAGAAGGCGTCGTTCTGGGTTCATGCAAGGAACCGCTGGACAAGGATGTGGATGATTGGAAAGTCTGGAGCACCACCAACTCACTGGTGGCTGCTTGGTTGATGACATCGATGGTCCCACCCATTGCTGGGATGGTGGAGGCCATAGAGAGTGCTGCTGGGATTTGGAGTATGGTGGAGAAAATGTACTCAGGAGCAGGGAATGTGATGCTCATGATGGAGGTTCAGGGCAAGGTCGACACCTTGAAGCAGGGGGAGATGACTATTCTAGCCTACTCTGCGGAGTTGAAAAGGCTTTGGTCAGAGTTAGATCACTATGACCCTATTGACCTGCCTGATCCTAGGAGCGCTGCGATACATAGGAAGTGGGTGGAGCGTAGGCGTGTGACACACTTTCTGAGGAACCTGAATGGAGACTTTGAGGCCAGGAGGGCGAGTATGTGCCACCTATCCTCCATCCCATCCCTGGAGGAGGCCATAGCTGCAATGGCACAGGAGGAGACCAGACTGAGGGTTATGAAGGATGAGGGTACTCAGGTCACTCGGGCTGCACTGGCTGTACCCCCAGTGGCAGTAGTGAGCGAGGATCGAGAGTGCTACACATGTGGGGTGAAGGGGCACCTGAGCTTCAACTGCCCACAGAAGGGCAGTGGACGAGGACGTGGCACTGGAGGCAGAGGAGGAGGTCGTTGGGGCCGTGGAGGCCGTGGACGAGGTCGTGGTGGCCCACGGGCCAACTTTGCTACCGCTGATGGACGACAGGAGACAGTGATGATTGAGGCTACGCCAGCTGAGGCGTCAGACCTAGAGCAGCGGAGACAGTCCAGGTCTACTACTGAGAGCTCGGAGAGCCATGCAGACCAGACTGTGGATATTGCCTCGCCATTCGGTAACTTTGCCCACTTCGCTCACACAGGCTCGGGTAACCGATTAGCCCTTTCATGTAGAGATCATATAGAGTGGATTATTGACTCAGGTGCATCTAGTCATGTGTCAGGAGCATATAGACAATTTTCCACATATAAACCACATTCCATTCATGAAACCGTTCAGACAGCTGATGGCACATCCCAACCCATTAGAGGGACTGGTACTATTCAGTGCACTCCCTCCATACGCCTCTCTTCTGTCCTTCACGTCCCATCATTTCCAGTCAACCTCTTATCTGTTGGCTCTATTGTTGATGATCTCGACTGTAGCATTACTTTTGACTCTACTCATTGTGTGTTGCAGGAAAGGAAGACTGGGAGGAGGCTTGGGACTGGCGTCAGGCGTGATGGACTGTGGTATCTTGACAGAGCTAGTGGGGATGCTGCACTGGCTGTCGTTGGTGGAGAGAAGGAAAGGGATGTACTTTTGTTGCATTGTCAGTTGGGGCACTTGCCCTTTGATATTTTGAGTAAAATGTATCCCGATATTTTGAATGGAGTGAATGAAATGAATTTGACATGTGATGCATGTGAATTTGGGAAACACACTAGGACGTCATATCCTAGTGTAGGGATGAGGAGTGTAGAGAAGTTTCATCTTATTCACTCAGATGTTTGGGGGCCCTGCCCAGTGACTTCAGTGAGTGGGTTCAGGTGGTTTATCACCTTCATAGATTGTCACTCTCGGATGACATGGCTTTATATGATGAAAAACAAAGGCGAAGCGCTGAAGTGCTTTCAGGACTTCCATAGAAGTGTCAGGAACATGTATGAGGCCAGGATCCGTGTCTTGAGAACGGATAATGGGACTGAGTATGTAAACAGGGAGTTTGCATCTTACCTATCTGAGAGTGGGATAACTCATCAAACCACCTGCCCCAACACCCCCCAACAGAACGGAGTTGCTGAAAGGAAAAATAGACACTTGTTGGAGGTAACTAGGTCACTCATGCTCACCATGAATGTACCTAAGATATTGTGGAGTGAAGCAGTGATGACAGCCACATATCTTATCAACAGGATGCCTTCACGGATCCTTGGTATGAAGTCTCCATGTGAGATTCTTATGGGAAGGAACACTTTCGTGGTTCCACCAAAAGTGTTCGGATGCACATGCTTTGTGAGGGATCATAGACCCTCTGTGGGGAAGCTGGATGCTCGGGCAATTAAATGTATATTTGTTGGGTATCCTTCAAATCAGAAAGGCTACAGGTGTTGGAGTCCCTCAGAAAGGAAGCTGTTTGTGAGCATGGATGTGACGTTCAGGGAGACTGAACCGTTTTATGGAGGACTGACAGATTCTACATCAGTATTTGATACTGGGGCCTCTCCAAGCACAGGAGGAGTTGGTCGAGAGGGGGAGACTGATGACAGGAGGGTAGTGGTTGGACTTATACCATGCCCTGTCAGGGCTACTGGTACTGGTCCTGATAGCAGGGAGGAAGGAAGGACCTTGGTGGAAGAGGAGGAAGACAGGCTGTACGGCAGGAAATATAGCAGGAGACAGAAGGATAGTCATGGCGATGGAGGACAACAAGAAGACATCTTCCCCACTGAAGAACCACTAGCTCCACTGCCCCATGTCGAGGTTGATCAGTCTATCACGCCTGCTCGAGTCCCGACCTCCTTACTGCCTTCCTCTCCTACCACGGATGGTAACCTTTCTTTGCCTTCCTCTAGTTTAGATCTTCCACTTGCATCTCGTAGGGAGCCTCGTATCAATGTCGGCAGGCCTCCTGTACGGTATGGATATGAGACTGATATTGCTAATCATGTCTCCTACGCTTCTCTTACACCTGCATATAGGGCTATCATTGCATCCTTACAGTCTATCCCTATACCAAGTGATTGGCGAGTGGCAAAGCAACATCCCCAGTGGAAGAAAGCAATGCTCGAAGAACTTGAGGCACTGGAGAAGAACAAGACATGGAGACTTGTCTCACTTCCAGCAGGGAAGAAGGCTGTGGGCTGCAAGTGGGTATTCACAGTAAAGCAAACTGCAGAAGGGAAGGTGGACAGGTACAAGGCGAGGCTGGTTGCCAAGGGTTACAGTCAGACTTATGGGATCGACTACGATGAGACATTTGCCCCAGTGGCAAAGATGAGTACTGTGAGAGTACTGATATCCTGTGCAGCGAATTTTGGATGGAAATTGCATCAGTTGGATGTAAAGAATGCCTTCTTGCATGGAGACTTACAGGAGGAAGTATACATGGAGGTTCCACCTGGCTTTGGCACACAACAGACGGTGGGAAAGGTGTGTAGACTGGACAAGTCTTTGTATGGGCTGAAGCAATCTCCAAGGGCATGGTTCGACAGGTTCAGGCGTGCAGTCATCACCATGGGCTACAAGCAGAGTAATGGTGATCATACTGTGTTCTATAGACATTCAGGGCAGCGGATCACCCTTTTGGCTGTGTATGTGGATGCCATTATTATCACTGGAGATGATGAAGAGGGAATCTCTCACTTGAAGGTGAGGTTGGCGAGAGAGTTTGAGGTCAAGGACCTTGGACAGTTGGGATACTTCCTTGGACTGGAGATTGCCAGGTCCAGGAAGGGTATAGTTCTCTCACAGAGAAAGTATGCACTGGATCTTCTGGCTGAGACAGGTATGTTGGGGTGTCGTCCAGCAGTTACTCCTATTGATCAGAATCATAGGTTGCATTCACAATCAGGGGAGCCAGTGGACAAAGAGAGGTACCAGAGACTTGTTGGACGCCTCATCTACTTATGCCATACCAGACCTGACATCGCCTATGCTATCAGTGTGGTAAGTAGGTACATGCATGATCCTAGGACTGGACATATGGAGGCAGTCTTCAGGATACTGAGGTATCTGAAGAATAGTCCAGGAAAAGGCATATTATTTGGTAGTCATGGTCACATGAATGTGACAGGCTACTGTGATGCAGATTGGGCCAGTTGCCTAGATGATAGGAGATCGACCTCGGGCTACTGTGTGTTTGTTGGGGGCAACTTGGTCTCTTGGCGCAGCAAGAAGCAGGATTTGGTGGCTCGTTCCACTGCAGAGGCAGAGTATCGTGCTATGGTGCTTAGTACCTGTGAGATGATCTGGTTGAGATCACTTCTACATGAGCTACGCCTGCTGAGAGAAGGACCATTGCAGTTGTTGTGTGATAACAAGTCTGCAATTAATATTGCCAACAACCCAGTGCAACATGATAGAACGAAGCACATAGAGATTGACAGGTTCTTCATTAAAGAGAGACTGGACAAGAAACAGTTGGAGATCTCCTACATTAGCTCTGGACAACAACTAGCAGATTGCCTTACGAAGGGGTTGAGCTCTAAAGGAGTGGAGGATGCTTGTAACAAGATGGGCATGATAAATATCTTTTGCTCATCTTGAGGGGGAGTATTGAGTGTTATTTAGTAGGGTGTGTGTGTAAAGCAAATCAAGGGATGATATATATATATATATATGAGGGGTTAGCTCATTTGTAGCTAATCACCACTTACCACTTTCCCAAATAACAATACTACTACAAAAAACCATTTTCTAGAACACACAATTCATTTTTATATGTATTTATGTTATAAAATTGGGACAATGAAAATAAATGCAATAATTGAGGTGAAAAATAGCGGATTAGAAGTCTGTAGAAGAAAGCACCTAACTGGCTTTAACTCTGCAATATCATAAAATGAGTTCAATTGATGAGGAATTGATTGAGGAAAAAATTTCCACTAATGCGGATTCTGGCATATATATAACATGTGTTTCATTGTTTATTTTAAGATCTTCTTCCCTAGTGGAATGTTTGGATAGTCTGGTTGGTGATGATAATTTGAGGAGATCATATGGTTCTGCAACTTATTGTTGATGCTAGCACTGATTGATTAAGACAAAGGAAATGATAAATTTGAGTATTATAAGCCAACTATTTGGGATGCCATCACTGATTGATTAAGAGAAAGGATATAATTGAATGTACCAAATTACCAATAATCTTACATTCTCTTGACAAGGTTCATGTAAGTTATAATGGCAAGTCTATTACCCTAATAATTTAGTCTGCATTTTTGTTGTTGCAATAGATATATCACTATAATATATGTACATGAGAGTCAAAATATACTATTTATCTCATAAAATGCTGGCAAGCATTCCTCAGTTGATTGCCATCCGAATATTAGGCACCATCTTGTTCTGTCTTCAGACTCATCTATATGTACTATATTCTTTTCCCAACCATTTGATAACTCTATAATTAGTCTTTTAGTTGCCAAACTTTACTTAAATATGAGATGATATTTTTACCCAAATATTTCATATATGAATCTCCACAATTGAATCTGCAATAGCAGAGCAATTCCCACCTCTTGAATATAGTCCTGACCTTCGTATTACAGATCAGGTAATTGTTTTCGAGGCCGTTGTTTAACTTAGGTCTCATTTTATGAATTTAGTAATCTTTGCTTCACTATGAATGTCCATCCTAGAACTTGCAATAACATCCATTTTTTTTCCTCTCAGACATGAAACTAGAGTGTTTGATGAAGGAATAATCTTCCAGTCATGATACCTGCATGCATTTCATAGTTATTTCTTTGCATTCTGCGTGCCATTAATCTTTCAGAAAAAAGTTGCAAGCTCTGGCAGCTTTTATCGCTACTTCTTCCCTTAGATTGTGATTTTTTAACTAGAAAGTTGATCTCCCACCCCCCCCCCCCCCCCCCCAAAAAAAAAAAAACCAAAGGACATCTCAAGACCAAATTTGTGACAGTATTTTCTCTTAATAACATGCATAGATTGTTTGTTTTTGTTGTCACATGATCTCAGTTAAACTTTGGTAACTTGTGGACTTTTTTTCACTATGCAGGAGGAAAGTGGGATGGGAAGGCCAGAAAAGGAGGATACCGAGGAGCATTCTGCTACTCAAGAGGGCCCTGATACATCTTCCTTTCAAGCATTCCTTTTTTCTCTTCTAACTTCTTCTGATTCTGGTAGTCAATCTGTTGGGGGTTTAAATGAGCACCATTTCGAAGTAGGAGACACGACTCCAGTGCCAGAACCAGAACTCAAAGAGAATTTTGGAAGAAAAAGCCTTCTTTCACGAGGCAGGCAGACAATTGGAAGAGCTTTCAATAAAGCTGCTAGGATCAGTGGGTTTAGACAGAACTCAGAGCCTAAAATTGCTTGTAGCACAGTTAATGATTCAAAAAATGTGGAAAGTGAAATGAAGCATATGATGGTTCAAGATGATTTTAATCTTCCAGACATTTCCGAACCATCATTTCTTCTGCCCGAAAACTTGCGAGCTGCTGTTTATTTCTCGTTGCCAGCACTGGCACAAGGGAGGAACTGGGTGCTGCTCTACAGGTAAAGTATAACTTCTTGATTTTTATGGCATATTCCTTATTCTAAGCTTCAATGAAACATACATGCTTATCCATATGGTTCTCTGCAGTACATGGAGGCATGGGATATCTTTATCGACCTTGTACAGAAGAAGCATGCTTTGCCCTGGTTACTCTATGTTGGTAACACTCATATATTTCTCACCCGATAAAATTTATTTACATGTATTTGCACTTCCAAGATTGTATGTATGAGAACTTGTATGGTATCAAGCAATGATTATATTAGCATGGTTTTTATGTTGTGCCTGATAATATGAAGGCTTATTGTTTCAGATTAAGAAATGGTCATTGATGTACATGCAGAGTATATGTCACTAGATTCCAAACTTTAGTAGTTTGATAGTTTCAATTTAAATCCAAGCAGTGTTTGGTTGGCATAAAGGTATTAAATTAGGATAGAACATGGTCAGTTGCCATGATGAAATTTCGATTAGATTTGCATGCATGCCAGCTATCAAGGCATTTGGTAAAATTTAGTGAGGGAAAATTATTGAGCATCCTAGGGGAATAAGTTAACAGTTTTTCTTAAGAAAAATACATGTATCCACTAAATTCTCCTGCCAGGATTTGTTAAAACTTGAACACTGTTGTCTTCTAAGTGGGCATGACAAGAGAGATACAATGTTGATAAGAGGGTCTCTGGGGTTGAAAGCTTAGGCTGTCCTCTAAGCGAGTCTACTTATTGAGTGATAGCAATGTTGAGTTCAAAATGACATGAATGTTTGTTATTTGGTACTCATAAATTTTTATTTTTAAGAATAACTTACGGGGCAATACATAACTTCTGTCAACAGTGCGGTTAAATACTGCATAAAAACTTTATGTGGAATGTGACATGTTTGGTGATTTTTCTTTCCACCTGAGTGCCACACTGCGTCAATGGCCATTGGGAAGTTCCTTTTATAAACCAATCTGTTGAAATTGAAAGAAAATGATATCAATCATGTTAAAGCCATACTTCAAATTGAACTATTACTTCTGTTTATATAGGAACATACAAAATGAATAAATTAGAATTACAACTCACATTTGACCCTTATTTGACTCTAACTTTAAAACCAAAAACTGTAATTCATATTTTCTCCTAATTCTAATGTGTAATCTTTTTATTTCTTAACACTTCCCCTCAAGTTAAAGCATGCACGAGCTTGTCATAAATAAAATTAAACTTGAATTTTTCACATCATGTGTCAATAATTTAATCTCGCAAAACCACTGATCCATTCATCTAAAGCTGTCACACCAGTCTCCTAAACCTTTGTCTAAGACTGCTAAACTTTGACCTACAAATCAGATACATTCTCACCAAAAGTCTTCCTCTCGACCACCACCATGTCGACTACAGCTATCTCGACATCCACATTGTCCTCGACCAACTCCCAAAAAGCTCTTGGAAACCAAAACAAACTTAATCTTTGAAACCTAAATTCGTTCTTCAAGATTGAATACCAAACCAAACCACATTTCTGATATGCAAACTTCTGAAATCAAATTGAACCACACCAAAATTTCATAAATTTTTTGAAAACCAAACTAGATATTTCTTTAAGATCTATCAGCATGATACCTCTCATAAATCCAACTTCTGAAAACGAAACTAGTTCTTTTGAGTTCCGAAACAAACTTCTATGATCCTCTTTTGGGGTCAGCCATCCATCTTCCCATTTGATCTAAAAACAAGATCAATTGGTAACTTTCAAAAATCAAACCAAACTTTTAAAAACAAATCAAACTTTTGAAAACTCGAACCATATGATGTAGGACGCGAAAGATCTAGGGATTTTAATGGAGAATTTAGGAAGATTTAGGAAACAATGATAAATTAGGGTTACACATCATCTCATCACCACTGGTTTAGACCTTTCTTATGTTTAGGAACAATTTTCTCAAGTTTTCATTGAGTTCAATAAACCAATATAGGAGCATTTATGTAGGCTTACAACCTTTCTTAACTCTATCCGACTTCACTCAAAAAAGAAATAAAAATACAAAAACCAATCCTAATCAAACACAAAAAAGTTAAGCCCAAGTCAAATACAAAAATCAAGTCCGCATCAAATCCTACTTAGGCACGAACCTAGCCACAACGAACTAGGATTGGGTTCGTGTCGCCGTCTTTGTGTAGACCTTGATGCCCCCATCACCACATCAAGTCAAACTTTGATTAACTGAACTCCCTCTTCGACTCTCAGCAAGTCCAATCAAACCGAACCTAATTCAAAATACCCTTCAAAACCAATCCTATTAACAAGAGTTTCCAAATAGAAGGAATCTTTCAACACAACTGTCAACTAATGACAACTAATTACTAACGAGACAACCATCGACAGTAAACGACACTCACAAGCAACATTAATCAGCCAACAACAAACAACTTTCAACCAACATATTACAACCACTCAACGATTACAATGATGACAATTTTCAACCAACATCTCAATGACGACCATCAACGATAATATTTCAACACCAGCTAATAATTATTAATTGACACGTGATAATTAATCCCGATAACGAGCAATGATGATCATTGATAACCACAACTAACATTGATCAGTGATAACTTTCAATCAACAACAACTAATAATGCTTAAATTTTCAACTAACCATGATGCATGAAAACGTGAAACTTCATCTTCTTTTCTTTTTCTTTTTCTTTTTCTACCTAGTACTGTAGCACCATAGTACCAACTTACTTTAGTGTTATGGTAATGGATACTATAGCGCCTTGTTACATTAACTTTTCTTTCTTTTTTAAAGGAAATAAAGAAATCAAAAGTTAGGATTAGGGTTTTGGATTTTGGATTCTACAATGAGGTTTGGGAATTAGGGATTAAAGTATGAGCAGATTATTTTTCTTAATATCAAAAGATCAATGCAATTTATTAGGAAAACAAGAAAAGGAGAAAAAAATAGATTGTGACTCTGATACCATGTAAAAAGTATAAGAAAAAAATATTATCGAGAATAATGGTCACATCTTAAGCTGAGGTATTGATGTTGTTTGAATAGAAAAATTAAGACGAATACAATTAAGAGAACAACTAATGCATGACCCTTATTTGACTCTAATGTTAGAACTAGAAGCTATAATTCCTATTGTTCTTAATTCTAGTTTGGGAATTCTTGTTTCTTAACACGATCGACTTGTTCAATGTAAGAGGATACTAAATGTAAAAACATCTTAAAACAGTCATGTTTAACTGACGTGTAGAATTATGTTTGTATTTTTGTCTGATGAACAAAGTTCAGTAGATTAGAACTATAGAAAAGTTAAATTTTAGAAAAGGACAGAGTTGTTTAGTCGTACGAAGACTGTAAATATCTCATGTTCATGTGTGTATAATGGTGCTGCCTTATTTGTACATGCCAATTTCTGTCCGGATGTCAATTAGGGTCATATTCATAGTTTCATATGAAACACTTCTATGTTCATTGTAGCATGTTGCATAAAATGTTCTATAAAACATGTTTTGAGAAAAGGCATCATAATTCTGTGTTCTCAAATTTGCTCTAGCAAAATGCCCAGAATAAACTCAGTGGAGATCATCCATAAGCTTGATCTTACCATTAGTCAGCTTTTGTTATCATTGTGAGGCTACTTAATGAAAGCACTTCTAAGTTAATATGAAATACAAGATCGCTTATCTACGCATTAGATACATTGGTAGTGAAGTGTGTTGGATATTATGTCTCCACCCCGTGGTTATTTTGATGATGAGCAACATATTATGCTAATAATGTTTTCATTGAGTTTGTGTGCAGGAAATGTAATTTTAATATAGTTTATAAAGTAAAGATGCATTGCACAAATGAAAGCCAGGAATGAAGGGAACTCAAATTAATGGAGCTCAAATTGTTAGGAACTAACAAAGATGGAATTTTTATTAGAAAATAAATAGCAAAATAGAAAGATAATTGAGCACAAAAGAGGTGTGCTCTCCTCCCAAGACGCCTAGAGGACGTCCGCACTCGTCTACCTATGGAATCACCAAATAACAATCATCAAATTAGCATAGGCATACAAGAGAGACTTCCCCCTATTTATAATAGAGACTAGGGCAATCCTAGGACTAGGGGGATTAGGCAATCCTAGGACTAGGGGGATTGGGCAATCCTAGGACTAGGGGGACTCGGAGCCAAGAGGGGTTGCGGGCAGGGCCTGCGGGTGTAAACCCGCAGGGGCTGCGGCTGGGCCAGAGGCCCATCAATACTCCCCCCAAAGAGCCACCTTGTCCTCAAGGTGGAAGTCTGGAAAGCGCGCCACCATATCATCCATGTCTTCCCATGTGCTGTCGTGCTCTGGTAAGCCCCTCCACTGCAGTAGTACATGCCTCTCGCCTGTGTGACTCTGCCGAACCCCTTTTAGCAACTCGGGCTCCATCATCACCTCCATATCCGCAGTAAGGGTCTCTGGTAATGTAGGGGAAGAGGTGTGGTTGCCAATGGCCTGGCGCAACTGTGAGACATGGAAGACTGGGTGAATGGTAGATCCTGGGGGTATGCGCAATCTGTAAGCCACTGGTCCTATCCTCGCCGCGACCTCGAAAGGTCCAAAATACCCCGGCGCCAACTTTTCATTCCTCCTATGAGCCACCGACCTCTGCCTGTAGGGCCTTAGCTTTAGATAGACCATATCACCGACCTCAAAGTGCACGTCTCGACGGTGTAAGTCTGCCCGAGCCTTCATCACCTGTTGAGCCCTCGCCAAGTGGAGCTTCAGCTCCTTTAGAATCAAGTCCCTCTCTGCCAGGTACTGCTCGACATCTGATACCGGAGTAGTCTCATGACCGTAATGAAGTAAGTGAGGAGGATCCCTACCATACAAAATCCTGAAAGGTGTAGTCTGCGCAGCTGTGTGATATGAAGTATTGTACCAGTATTCCGCCCATGGCAGCCAACGTGCCAACTCCTTAGGATTCTCCGAGATGAAGCATCGTAGGTAAGTCTCCACACTCCTATTGACTACCTCCGTTTGACCGTCAGTCTGGGGATGATAAGCTGTGCTCCGCTTCAAGGCCGTCCCCTGTAGTCTAAAAAGCCCCTGTCAAAACTTGCTCTGGAATACCTTGTCTCTATCCGAGACTATGGACTTTGGCGGACCATGCAAACGAATGACCTCTCTCACAAAAATCTCTGTCACTGAAACAGCGCTGTAAGGATGCTTAAGCGGGATAAAATATGCATATTTGCTAAGACGGTCTACCACAACAAAAATGACGCTGTAACCGCCCGACTTAGGCAATCCATCGATAAAGTCCATGGAGAGGTCCTCCCAAACTCTGTCTGGTAAAGATAGCGGCTGTAGTAGTCCTCATGGGGACATGGCCTGATATTTGTGACGCTGGCACACGTCACACTTTGCCACCATCCTTGCCACATCCTTCTTCTGTCCCTTCCAGTAGACCTCCCGTGATAGCCGCTGGTAGGTCTTGAGGACTCCAGAATGTCCTCCTATAGCACTGCCGTGGAACTCCCGGAAGATGGTCGGTATAAAAGTAGAAGTCCTCGGTATCACCAACCGCCCCCAGTAAAGTAGCCGCACATCCTGCAAAGAATATCCTGGGTACTCAGTCGACCCCTGTAAAAGGGCCTCTCGTATAACCTCTAACTCTGGGTCCTGCTCCATCTCCTGCTGCAGTGGGCCCCAATTCTCTAGGATCGACACCGTAAGGGCTGCTAATTTCGTCTCTTCCTCCCGCCGAGATAACGCATCTGCTGCCTTGTTCTCCAATCCAGGGCGGTACTCGATCTCGAACCTGTAGCCCATCAGCTTTCGCAGCCACTTCTGATGTTCCTCTGCTACCATCCGCTGCTCTAATAGGTATTTTAAGCTCCGCTGATCCGTGCACACTATGAAGCTCCGTCCCAATAAATATGGTCTCCACTTCTGTATGGACAACACTATCGCCATCAGCTCCCTCTCATAGACCGATCGCAATCGGGCCCTCGTGGTCAGCACCTGGCTGTAGTAAGCTATGTGACGCTGCTCCTGCATCAGTACTGCTCCCAGCCCATGTCCTGATGCGTCCGCCTCTACTACGAATGGTCTGATGAAGTCGGGCAACGCCAATACTGGCACAGTGGTCATTGCCCTTTTCAGGGCCTCGAAAGCTGTCGTCGCCTCCCCCCAGTGGAACTGATCCTTCTTCAATAACTCTGTCAATGGCCAGGCGATCGTCCCATAACCCTCTACGAATCTGCGGTAGTAACCTGTAAGGCCCAAGAAGCCCAGTAGCCCTCTGAGAGTAATCGGGCGCGGCCAGTCCAGCATGGCCGCTATCTTCGCTCTATCGGCGGCTACCCCTCCTACTGAGACCACGTGTCCCAGATACTCCACCTGCGACTGCCCGAATAGACACTTTTTTCTGTTCAAATAAAGCTGGTGGTACTGCAGCTCCTGAAAAACCACCTGCAGGTGGTCCAAATGCTCCTCCAGAGTACGACTGTACACCAAAATATCGTCGAAAAAAACTAGTACAAATCGCCGGAGAAAGGGACGGAATACCTTATTCATGAGTGCCTGAAAAGTGGCAGGGGCGTTGGTCAACCCAAAGGGCATGACCAGGAACTCGTAGTGGTCCTCATGCGTCCTGAACGCCGTCTTGGGCATATCCTCCCGTCGCATCCGTATCTGATGATAGCCTGACTTAAGATCTAGCTTGCTAAACCAGGCGGCTCCGTGTAGCTCATCCAAGAGTTCATCGATCACAGGTATCGGAAATTTATCAGGGACCGTCTCCTTGTTCAGCGCCCCGTAGTCCACGCAAAACCGTCAACTACCATCCTTCTTCTTCACTAGCAACACTGGACTGGAGAACGGGCTCACGCTCGACTGAATCACCCCTGCCTGCATCATCTCTGAAACCATCCTCTCTATCTCGTCCTTCTGATGCTGGGGGTATCGGTAGGGCCGCACGCTAATCGGGGAGACACCCTCTCGTAGAACTATGGCGTGCTCGTGGTCCCGTGGTGGTGGAAGGCCCCGAGGCTCCTGGAAGATCTCCTCAAACTGGCCCATCAGCTGCTGAACCTCGCCTGGGATGTTCTGCTCTGCACCGGCCTCTGCGCCTCCCTCACCTGTCAAAGAGTACATCTCCACTAGGTATCCACCTCCCTTTGTCTGGATGGTCCTGAACATGGTCTTCAAAGAGACCAAAACTCTGCAGAGGCTAGGGTCTCCCTGGAGTATCACTGCTCGTCCCGCCTCCCTAAACTCCATACGTAGCAGCTTCCAATTTATGGTCATCTCGCCTAATGTCTGTAGCCATGTCATGCCGAGGATGACGTCTGTGCTCCCCAGGTCTAGGGGTAAAAAATCGGCAATGATCTGTATTCCCTGCATGGACAGTACCAATCCCCTGCAAACTCCGCGGCTGCTCTCTTTCTTCCCCGTCCCCATCATCATACTAAAGCTGCCGCAGTCTGTCAGCTGAAGTCCAAGCTGTGTCACCACCCTCCTGGAAATGAAATTATGGGTAGCCCCACTATCAATCAGCACAGTCACCTCCTGGTCGCCGACCTCTCCCCTCAGCTTCATGGTATGGTTCTGGGTGAACACTACCACGGAGTTGAGGGACACCTCTGCCACGTCCAACTGCTGGCCCTCCAGCTCATCCTCTTCCTCAGCGGCCTCCTCCTCGATATCAGACCCGTCGTCGTCGTCCTCCAACAGGATCACCTAGAGCTTGCGCCCCGCGCATCGGTGGCCTGGCGAAAACCGCTCATCGCACCGGAAACATAAACCCTTCTGCCGTTTTTCCCTCATCTCTGCGTCCGTCATGCGTCTGAACTGCCCCCCAGTCACTGGCGTGCTGCTCTTCTCCCCGAGCTTCTCTCGGCTCGTCTGGGTCACCCCTGCCGTGGTACCTGCTCCTCCTGCCCCAGATGTGGTGCCTCTCGAAGTCTGACTGCTGTAACTGTCACGGACCCGCCTATCCTCCGTCTGTGCGTCCTCCACCATCTGGGCCATCTCTATGACCTCTGAAAGCCCCCTGGGCTTGTAGGGTCTCACTGCTGCTCTCAGACTGGGGCGTAGTCCCTTCAGGAAAGTGCCCTCCAGGGACTCGTCAGACACCCCATGGACTCGCCTGGCCAGTGTCTCAAATCTCTCAATGTAATCTCGCACCGGCCCCTCCTGCCTGAGGGCATACAGCTGCTCGTGTAGGTTTCCCAGACGGTGGTCTCTAAACTTCTCCAGCACCATGTCCTTCAGCTCCTCCCAGCTCATGATCTGTTGTCGCCTCTCTGTCCACTGGTACCATCCCAAGGCACGTCCCTCCATGCAGATCGCTGCCGCCTCCAACTTCTGGGCCTCAATCATGTGATGCGCCATAAAGTATCTCTCTGCGGTAAATAACCAGGCGTGTGGGTCCTCCCCGGAAAATAGCGGCATCTTTAGCTTCTGGACGCGGCAGTCTCCTCCAAGGCGCCCCTGCTCAGGTCTCCCCTCCTCTCTGTGTTGTGCACGATAATGCTGCCGCCGCTCCTCCAGTGTCTCATATCGCCTGGGTGGCCCTCCTCTGTGGCCCCCGTAGTCTCCCCGACGATCTCCACGCCGCCCCTCAAAATCGTCCCAACCTGCGTCGTCGCCGAACTCCGCCTCGTAGCCACCCATGTCGTCAGAATAATATCCTCTCCCGCGCCTGTTACCGTGGAAGGGGTCCTCAGCTGCTGGTCGACGCTCTGGAGGGTATCCAAAATCTCCCGGAATCCACCCGTGATCCTCCTCATATGCTGTTTGTCGCCCAGGGGCCTCGAATCTCGTGTCAGGTGGCTGTCCGTGTCTTTCCCCGATGTCAGGCTGCTGTCCGGGGGGCCCTGCCTCTGGCCGAGCCCCCGGTGAAAATCTGCCAGGGGGGCTCCGGCCCTCTGGAGAAATGTCCGGGGGGCTTCGGCCCCCTGTAGCCCTGTCCGGGGGGCTCCGGCCCCATGTGATGCTGATCGGGAGGCTCCGGCCCCCTGTACAGCTGACCGGGGGGGCTCTGGCCCCCTGTACGACTCAATCGGCCCCCCGGGGTTGCCGGAGGGGGGGGCGGGCCCTACCGGAGGTCCGGCAGGGTCGCCGGATCCTGCCGAGCCCCGGCAGGGCCTGGCCCCCCTGTCGGGGCCCGACAGAGGCGGGGTAGGCCCCCCCCGCCTCTCGCACGTGTTGTCCGCGGCTCCCGCGGCCCATGGTGGTTCGGCCGGTGCTCCCCTTGGTCGTGGCGATCCCAATTTGGGCGGCTAGGGCCGCCGCTCTCCCTTTGGCTCTCCACCGCCTTCCGTCGCACCTCCTCGCGGTAGTCCACCCTCCACGGCTCGTCGTCGTCTTCCCCATCCAATTCCTCCACATAGTAGGGTTGACTTTGGGAAAGAACCTCCTCTTTCTCCTTCTCCTTCTTCAAAGGTGTCGCCTTTGGTGTCGGATTAGGGTTTCCTTCGCTTTTGGGGCTCGTCGCTAATTGATTTAGGGCTCCCATTAATTGCGTGAATTGATCGTCGTGTTTTGCTTGATTTGACGCCAATTCGGAGATGGAGGTAGTTAATTTCGCCATGTATTCGTCGTTTCCCGCCAAGGACTTTTTGAGTGCCTCAATTTCGATGGTGAATTTCGCCTCCAAGGCCTCAAATTTGTCTTGCGATCTTGTGGAAGCCGCCATGGATCGTCACGTGCTCTAATACCAAATTGTTAGGAACTAACAAAGATGGAATTTTTATTAGAAAACAAATAGCAAAATAGAAAGATAATTGAGCACAAAAGAGGTGTGCTCTCCTCTCAAGACGCCTAGAGGACGTCCGCACTCGTCTACCTATGGAATCACCAAATAACAATCATCAAATTAGCATAGGCATACAAGAGAGACTTCCCCCCTATTTATAATAGAGACTAGGGCAATCCTAGGACTAGGGGGATTAGGCAATCCTAGGAATAGGGGGATTAGGCAATCCTAGCACTAGGGGGATTGGGCAATCCTAGGACTAGGGGGGCTCGGAGCCAAGAGGGGTTGCGGGCGGGGCCTGCGGGTGTAAACCCGCAGGGGCTGCGGCTGGGCCAGAGGCCCATCACAAATATGATGGAGCAAACAACTTAAAGAAGGCTAGGAGCAAATGTGCAAGGAACAAATCAAGTCAAGTTCAAATGAAGTCAACAAGAAGAATTGCAAGCTAAAATATAATATGTAAATTTGAATTTTATTTGAGTCTTAGGAATTTATTAAAGCCTTTTGATTAAGCCCACACACACTTAGGATTATGCCATAAATGATTTTAAATGATTTAAATATCTTTTCCTAAGTTTTCGAGCCCAAAGCCCATACTAGGAAATCTCTGGGAGTCGACTACCACCTTGGGAGTCGACTACCAGAAGACAGTCTAGCATCTGGGTCAAACGACTAGTTTTTCAAAATCACTTTTATTGCATTTGAAATAATTTGAATTTCAAATTTCAATTCTCTTTGGTTAAATGCATATAAATGTTGGAAATTTTTTTGGGAAATAATTTGAATTTAAAATTTAAAATTTCAAATCTCCTTAATTAATGCAAACATATTTTGGAAATAATTTGAATTTCAAATTTCAAATCTCCTTGATTGATGCATTTTTGAAATAATTTTCATCTTTATAAATTGATTTATAAATAGAGGGATTGAGGTTGGGTTTTAAACAAGAAAATTGTTCATCAAAATTATTCATTTCAAAATATTTCTATTGCTCAAAAAGCTCTCAAATCTCTCTCATTTTATTTAGGCCTTGTTTTAATTATTGTGCAGAAATTTTTTTATTGATTCTATTTATTTTATTGGCCTAACAATAACTTGATTTGATCTCCAAAGCTTAAAGCTTTTCTTTTAGAGATTCAAACTTCAAGTTTTCTTTTCGATCTTTGTGCTTTCTCATTTATATTCTTTCAAAGATCAAGTCTTGAATATTGATCTCTATAAAGCCAAGTGCTAATATTTTAGAGAATCAATTTCAAGCTATTTCTTTTAGCCACGTTATTCATAACATATATATTAGCTATAACATATATATTAGCTATAAGAATTTTGTGAATTAATTAAAACTTGTTTAAATCTTTGTTTTTGAAGTTATATTTTAAAGAGATATAAACTAAGTTTATTTTTCGATCTCCAAAGCTTTTAAGTTTTATATCTTTGAGATCAAATCTACTCCTATAGCAATCACATACACAAGGGCTTCATCAATTTGCTATAGGTATTTGAAAATCGTCAAAAGGTTTGTAAATCCTAGCTGGAGGCTAGGTGGTGAGTAAATCCTTGTATGCAAGGTGTTTGTAAAAGTCCTCGGGTTGTGAGGT
Source organism: Scilla litardierei (assembly GCA_030789695.1). Taxonomy (NCBI): domain Eukaryota; kingdom Viridiplantae; phylum Streptophyta; class Magnoliopsida; order Asparagales; family Asparagaceae; genus Scilla; species Scilla litardierei. The sequence continues at coordinate 5,138,085 of CM061131.1, forward strand.
AAGGGAAAATCTTCATTGGAGGTGAGATGGTTTGTACTATTTACCGTAAATAGTGGTTTAAAGCTCGACAGAGATTCGGGGACTGGACGTACCCAGGTTGTGGGAAATCAAGATAAAAATATGTGTGTTTGCGATTATTATTTATTTACTTGCATTTGCATTTCGCTGCTTATCTTTATTATTGCAAGTAATTGTTGATTAAGATTGATATTATGTAATTCTATATTAATCTTAGGGAGAAAATTTCTAGACGAATTTTAATTTCTAAAAAACACCATTCACACCCCCTCTAGTGTTCTCATTGTCATCCACAGGATCCAACACTTGGTATCAGAGCGAGGTTATAGATGACGTCAACCAGTTGTTTTCTCGAAGGTCAATCAAGCAACCGACCACCACTTCTCAACAAATCAAATTATGGATCTTGGAAGAATCGGATGCAAATGTACCTTCTCTCTATTTCATACGAGCTATGGAAAATGGTGAAGAACCCTTATGAAGCACCCACTCTTGAGGAAGAAAAGTGGACCAAGAAGGAGACAGACAAAGTGTCTTTAAATGCCAAGGCGATGTGATGCGATCATTACGTATGAGAGGAGGCCGAAGGAGTAATTGCTATGCGCACCGACTGTTTGCGCGAAGTTTCTTTATGCACAATAAGTTTTGTTGTATGCACCACGCCTAAACATTATATAAGTGCGGGTGGGCTAGGGTTAGGATATGCTTATTTTGTGAAGAATTCTTAGGCATCCTTCGTGAAGGATTTTAGACTTTTGTGCGTTCATCAAAAGTTCGGAAAGCGAGTCTCCTCTCGAAAGAGGCTTAATTATCAATTAATCATTCATTCTTCGCATTATAATTTCCATAAAAATTCCACTTTTTTATTTTTCCACCTTTAAACGCTGATTTGATTGATTCGATACTCGGATCGTATCAAATTGGTATCAGAGCATCTACGATCCATGTGTGATTTGCTACAACAAACACGGGCGCTGCGGCAAGGGAACAAGCTCTTTCCATATGAAAGATTTCATGATGCAGCTAGCCAATATGAAATTGCTAAATCTTATTACGGTTGCATTTCCGCAGCCAAGGAAAAAGCTCAACACTTGCAATGTTTAGCCAATTTGATGGGGTGTTACTTGATGATTGGACGCTATTGGAAATGCATAGATTTGGGGTCAGAAATCTTGGATTATGATCCGAGAAAATTTTATGTTTTCTTTTACAGGGAGCAAGCTTATAGATCATTGGGTCTTGATGAAGCTGCGGACTCCGATCTGATGAAGTCTTATGTGTACTTCTCTGAGGATGAGGTGGAGAGGAGAGCGGCGCCTCAGATCGTTCAGATCCAGATCTGAAATTTCCAGATCCAGATCTGAAATTCTCAGATCCAGATCTTCAAGTTTGTAAAGGCCCAAAAAGCCTTGGGCCCGTTACTTTTTTTAATAAAACCCACCCACTTCCCTTTTCTCTCTCCCACTCTCTCATTCTCTCGCGTCAAAGCCCAGCAGAGAAAAAAAAACCCCCCCACGACCCCGTGCCCTCTCTCTCACGGCGAACCCCCCCCGATTTTCTCTCCCCCTCTCTCGTTCTCTTTTCGACCCGAGCCCAGGCGAGTTTCTCGACTCGTTCCCCTCGCACGAATAGGGACGGCGGCGATTACTTAGGGTTTTCGGAACCCTATCCATCTTCAACCGCTCGATCTTCTCGTGGGTATATCCCGGTGATTTCGGAGCCACGATTCACGCACGATAAGATCTCTTCCCTTTTCTCTCTCTTCTCTCCTTATATGAATGGATCTACTAGGGTTCTTTTTGCATGCGAAAATTATATTTTTTCACTTCAAAAGTTCTCGATTGCTGCTTGGAATATTTCGGTTTTGGCTCTGGAAGCTCGGATCTTGCTTCTGGGCTCCCGGTTTTGTTCTGTTGTTTTCGGATCTGCCTCTAGGCTCTCGGTTTTGCACTGTTGGCTTCGGATCTTTTTTATACTTTCGCAATCTTCGATTTCAGGTAGATTTCGAACCCTATTAAGCCTTTAATTATTTATTCCGAGGATGAAGATGATGATTCATGTAAGGATTCTTAGAGAGGAAACTCCTCTGTGAATGTTTTTGGCACCTAGGTTAGATTTACGGCATTATGGCCGTTGCTCCTTACTCTCGTTAGACCCTTGCGTAGAATTGTATGTTGTGGTCGGCCGTCGAGGTGGAAGGCACGGTTTAGGTTTGTTTACGCTGACTGTACTATTTCAGCCCTTTTTTGATGATATGCTTAACTTAGATATTGATGTCCCTTAGGCTGTTGTTCTTTCTTATGTTAAGTTCAGTATAAACCTGTTCTGTTAAATGATAATTTTCAGCTCCTTTATACATTCAGTTAAAGATGATAAAGAAAAACTTCAGTTTAGTTTCTTTAAATTCCATTTCAGTTTCCTTTTCATAAATCCAGTTTCAGTTTTCTTATCAATGAAGTTTCAGTTTCCTTTTCATAAATCCAGTTTCAGTTTTCTTATCAATGAAGTTTCAGTTTCCTTTTCATAAATCCAGTTTCAGTTTTCTTATCAATGAAGTTTCAGTTTTCTTTTTATAAATCCAGTTTCAGTTTCTTATAAATGAAATTTCAGTCCTCTTTTATAAATCAAGTTTTAATTTTTCCCGTACAAAATTCAGTTTTTGTTCCTCGTATAAGTTTGTCTTAAAAGCTGGGAATCTGTACCTCCTTTATCACAACAAATTTGAGCCAGATCAGTAGCCTTTTAAACAAATCCGGAACCGAGCAACCCCTCTAGGCAGGTAGACCACAACCCCTTAAAGGTGCCAACATGAATCTGATTCATTCATAGTCACTTTATATTTCCAATTACTTTTTCATATATATTGCATTCCTTCTTGCTACTTCTGCCTTTTACATTTCGTCATTTAACTATGTGCTTTAAAAGTGTTTTTGGTAATTATTGGACATGCATATCTAATTGCCTAATCCACTAAATTGTATATTTAGGAGTTATGCAACGAAAGTATATGATAGTATTGGAACGCCTGATTTTCTCTCTCCAAACATGACAACCTGGACATAGAGTTTGCATAGCTATCTAAATATATAATTTAGAGAACAATTTTCGAGAACAATACACTTGACATCCTAGTACTAGAACAACTACACATGACAACACGGGTATGGGGTAACTTATAAATTGAGAGGGTGCGGGAGCGATTGAAGCCATGCTTATGGCCCCTATCTGGGAGGATTTCCTTTATGGATCCTGAGTTCTCGGTACAGTTTGTCCTTATACTCGGCTCGGGGTAGCACCCCGCGGTCCAAGGTGGACTTCACGTTGCACATCGTGCCCTCCTTATATAAGTCACAACACAACAACATTCCTTTTGATTAATTGTTCATTTCCTTAATGCTACTCAAAACATGACGGGTCAGTAACTTTTCTTTTACAGTTTTCGGTACCTTTCTAACTTCCTGCAAAATAATTAATTAAATGTTTAATTCGGTTTTGCAATCTACTTTATTAATGGTGGTTCAAATCCATCAGGTAATACCCAGCTCGAAGAGGAGGCCCCACGGTACGAGGAGTCTGATTTTCTTGTTGAGAACGCAGATTTTTGAGCTTCTGTGTCATCAGGAGAGTTAGTTTTCTCTTAGTCGTTTCTTTTCAGTATTGTTTTAGTTGAGTTGTAGTGTTTCTTTCTGCCTAGACATTGTAATTCCATTTGAAGGTTTAATAAAAGAGTATTTCAGCTATCTTTGTCCTTATTATTTCCTGTTTAAACTATATTGACTTCACTGGTGCATGCAAGACCTGCAAAACTATTAAGAGTGTAACGTTACCCGCTCCTGGGGCGTTACAAGTGGTGGCCCATGCAGGTCCGCGCAACCACCTCGTGAACAGTATAGGATATACAGGAAATATTTATAAGATACTCGAATTATTAAACTGACAACCATCCTTTAATTACAGAATGTCGAAGGTGTATAACCGGCGTACACGTACCACCGTTGGATCAAATCCTGATATTGTCAACACAGAGATGGAGATGAACGGGAATGGGAACCATATCCCCAACAATGAGGACCTCGCCAACATTATCAATCCTGAAGCTGGCCTCAATGGAAACAGTGCTAGCAATGATGGCAGTGCTGATGCTGAACAACCTCCGATGGTGCACCAGATATCTGATCGAGCACTGCGAGAAATGGTTCAAGCCATACGACAGGAAGCCATGCGGCAGGAATCAAAGCGAGAAGGAGGAGTACAAGAGTTCCGGTCACTGCGTCCACCGATCTTCACCGGACCGGAGGACCCTCTAGCTGCAGAGGAATGGCTACGGTCTATTACTCATATGCTGAAGGCGGTACGAGCTCCCGTGGATTCTTGGGTCGATATGGCAAGGCTACAGTTGACCAAGGATGCCATGTTATGGTGGGATTCTGTAGAGGACCGCTTACCGCAGCCGATCTCTTGGGATGCATTTAAGGAGGCATTCGATGCCCAATTCTTTTCACCTGAGGCGCAGATGGAGCTCGAAGAACGGTTTATGGAACTGAAGCAAGGTCCCATGACCGTGGAAGAATATGATGCTGAGTTCTCTAAGCTCAGCAGGTACGTATTCTTGACCCATAACCGTTATTTATTCCGAATACATGATTTCTTTTTCTAACGACCTGTAAACTCCAAGTTTGCTAAGGACGTGGTGTCCACTCCTCTGGCTCGAGCCAAGAGGTTCCAGAAGGGCCTGAACATCGATATACGTGATAAGCTTGTCGGGTTCAAACTGAAGACCCATGCTGACGTGCTCTCCACTGCTCGAGAGTACGAGTATGTACAACGGGAGCGAGCACGAGAGCATCAGGTGGCTGCCCCACGACCACCACCTCCTTCTTCGACAGCTCCTCCAGGGCATCACAGACAGCCACCTGCTCCTACCAGACAGCTTCACAGGCCTATGCACCAGACACAGTTTAAGAGGCCTGCACCACCCCAGCAACCGCATCAGTCACAACTCCGGCGACCCACTCCTATCTGCCACTATTGCAACAAACCGGGTCACATCAAGCCAGAGTGCCGACTTTACCTAAATTTGTGCCTGGTTTGTGGTGCCAAGGACCACACTGCGAGAGATTGCCCGCATAGGGTACAAAGACCAGCTGCCCCAGCCCAGCCTACCGCTCCAGCTCCAGCCCCAGCCCCGGCAGGGGGCAATCAGCGTAGAGCTCCACTTCCACCTCAGCAAAAGGTGTACCAGCAGGCGAGGACTCAGGCTCCACCAGCAAAGCGCCAGATTTTCACTATGACTGCGGAGGAGGCAGAGGCCACTGGTCAAGTTATCACTGGTATGTAGTTTACAGTTTACTACTTATTTATCCATTTAATTATGTTTTCATACAATGTTATATGTATGCTTAGACTTAGTATCCATGACCGTAGGTATTATAATAGTTGCCAATAGACCCGTCCTCGCCCTATTCGACTCGGGAGCTTCACATTGTTTTATGTCCAAGCGTTTCGTCGACCAGCACACCATTCCTGTTTCTCCCCTAGATTCTTGTTGGGACGTTAACACGGGCAGTGGGGTACTGACAACGACTAGTGCATGTCTTTCGTGTCCTGTGGATATATGTGGACACAAACTGCCAGCAGACTTTATCGTCATCAACATGCCGAATTTTGACGTCGTCCTCGGGATGGATTGGTTGGCGGTACATTATGCCACGATTGACTGTCGCAAAGGAAGCGTGGTGTTTGACATGCCAAACCAACCTAGATTCGAATTTGTCAGAACAGAGAGGCTAGCAAGGTGCAGAGCTAAACCAACAGCAGCGACTGCCATGGAGATTGAGATAGAGAAGCCGGAGGTAGTCCGAGATTTCCCGGATGTGTTTCCGGATGAACTTACTGGGTTACCTCCAGACCACGGAGTTGAGTTTGCGATCGAGCTGATGCCTGGTGCCCAGCCTTATTCTAGACAGCCTTACCGCATGTCACCATCCGAGTTGTTTGAAGTGCGGATGCAGTTGGAGACCATGTCTTTCTCAAGATTTCACCTAATAGAGGCATGATTCGTTTTGGTCGCAGAGGGAAGCTTAGCCCACGGTTTATTGGACCATTTAACATACTCGAGCGTGTGGGCGAGGTGGCATACAGACTTGCGCTGCCTCCATCTCTGGAGGGTGTGCATAATGTGTTCCATATATCTCAGCTGCGAAAGTATGTGGGAGAACCAACCCATGTGGTTGATCATTCAGAAATCACAGTGAGGCCAGATTTGAGTTATGAACAGCAGCCAGTGGAGATAATTGATCGTCGACAGAGAGCTCTCAGGAACAAGACTGTGAATTTGGTCAAAGTGATGTGGCATCGTGACTCGCCAGGAGAGGCTACCTGGGAGCGAGAAGAAGAGATGAAGGAGCGGTACCCGTACCTTTTCACCGTTTAGTGTTTTCTTTGAATTCCGAGGACGGAATTTCTTTGAAGGTGTATAAGGTGTAAAGGCCCAAAAAGCCTTGGGCCCGTTACTTTTTTTAATAAAACCCACCCACTTCCCTTTTCTCTCTCCCACTCTCTCATTCTCTCGCGTCAAAGCCCAGCAGAGAAAAAAAAAACCCCCCCACGACCCCGTGCCCTCTCTCTCGCGGCGAACCCCCCCCCCCGATTTTCTCTCCCCCTCTCTCGTTCTCTTTTCGACCCGAGCCCAGGCGAGTTTCTCGACTCGTTCCCCTCGCACGAATAGGGACGGCGGCGATTACTTAGGGTTTTCGGAACCCTATCCATCTTCAACCGCCCGATCTTCTCGTGGGTATATCCCGGTGATTTCGGAGCCACGATTCACGCACGATAAGATCTCTTCCCTTTTCTCTCTCTTCTCTCCTTATATGAATGGATCTACTAGGGTTCTTTTTGCATGCGAAAATTATATTTTTTCACTTCAAAAGTTCTCGATTGCTGCTTGGAATATTTCGGTTTTGGCTCTGGAAGCTCGGATCTTGCTTCTGGGCTCCCGGTTTTGTTCTGTTGTTTTCGGATCTGCCTCTAGGCTCTCGGTTTTGCACTGTTGGCTTCGGATCTTTTTTATACTTTCGCAATCTTCGATTTCAGGTAGATTTCGAACCCTATTAAGCCTTTAATTATTTATTCCGAGGATGAAGATGATGATTCATGTAAGGATTCTTAGAGAGGAAACTCCTCTGTGAATGTTTTTGGCACCTAGGTTAGATTTACGGCATTATGGCCGTTGCTCCTTACTCTCGTTAGACCCTTGCGTAGAATTGTATGTTGTGGTCGGCTGCCGAGGTGGAAGGCACGGTTTAGGTTTGTTTACGCTGACTGTACTATTTCAGCCCTTTTTTGATGATATGCTTAACTTAGATATTGATGTCCCTTAGGCTGTTGTTCTTTCTTATGTTAAGTTCAGTATAAACCTGTTCTGTTAAATGATAATTTTCAGCTCCTTTATACATTCAGTTAAAGATGATAAAGAAAAACTTCAGTTTAGTTTCTTTAAATTCCATTTCAGTTTCCTTTTCATAAATCCAGTTTCAGTTTTCTTATCAATGAAGTTTCAGTTTACTTTTCATAAATCCAGTTTCAGTTTTCTTATCAATGAAGTTTCAGTTTTCTTTTTATAAATCCAGTTTCAGTTTCTTATAAATGAAATTTCAGTCCTCTTTTATAAATCAAGTTTTAATTTTTCCCGTACAAAATTCAGTTTTTGTTCCTCGTATAAGTTTGTCTTAAAAGCTGGGAATCTGTACCTCCTTTATCACAACAAATTTGAGCCAGATCAGTAGCCTTTTAAACAAATCCGGAACCGAGCAACCCCTCTAGGCAGGTAGACCACAACCCCTTAAAGGTGCCAACATGAATCTGATTCATTCATAGTCACTTTATATTTCCAATTACTTTTTCATATATATTGCATTCCTTCTTGCTACTTCTGCCTTTTACATTTCGTCATTTAACTATGTGCTTTAAAAGTGTTTTTGGTAATTATTGGACATGCATATCTAATTGCCTAATCCACTAAATTGTATATTTAGGAGTTATGCAACGAAAGTATATGATAGTATTGGAACGCCTGATTTTCTCTCTCCAAACATGACAACCTGGACATAGAGTTTGCATAGCTATCTAAATATATAATTTAGAGAACAATTTTCGAGAACAATACACTTGACATCCTAGTACTAGAACAACTACACATGACAACACGGGTATGGGGTAACTTATAAATTGAGAGGGTGCGGGAGCGATTGAAGCCATGCTTATGGCCCCTATCTGGGAGGATTTCCTTTATGGATCCTGAGTTCTCGGTACAGTTTGTCCTTATACTCGGCCCGGGGTAGCACCCCGCGGTCCAAGGTGGACTTCACGTTGCACATCGTGCCCTCCTTATATAAGTCACAACACAACAACATTCCTTTTGATTAATTGTTCATTTCCTTAATGCTACTCAAAACATGACGGGTCAGTAACTTTTCTTTTACAGTTTTCGGTACCTTTCTAACTTCCTGCAAAATAATTAATTAAATGTTTAATTCGGTTTTGCAATCTACTTTATTAATGGTGGTTCAAATCCATCAGGTAATACCCAGCTCGAAGAGGAGGCCCCACGGTACGAGGAGTCTGATTTTCTTGTTGAGAACGCAGATTTTTGAGCTTCTGTGTCATCAGGAGAGTTAGTTTTCTCTTAGTCGTTTCTTTTCAGTATTGTTTTAGTTGAGTTGTAGTGTTTCTTTCTGCCTAGACATTGTAATTCCATTTGAAGGTTTAATAAAAGAGTATTTCAGCTATCTTTGTCCTTATTATTTCCTGTTTAAACTATATTGACTTCACTGGTACATGCAAGACCTGCAAAACTATTAAGAGTGTAACGTTACCCGCTCCTGGGGCGTTACAAAGTTTCAGATCCAGATCTGAAATTCCCATATCCAGATCTTCAAGTTTCAGATCCAGATCTGAAATTCCCATATCCAGATCTTCAAGTTTCAGATCCAGATCTGAAATTCCCAAATCCAGATCTGAAAGTTTTCAGATCTGAATCTTTCAGATCTGGATTTCTTCAGAACGGCAGTGAAAACGGTGGAGATCATTTTCATCCTTTTGATCCGGGAGGAGGCTTGCGCGCACTTGGAGTAGGGCCTCCGCGGACTTCATGCACCATCTTGAGGATAAGGTGGCTCTTTTAGGGGCAGAGTAATGATGCGATCATTACGTACGAGAGGAGGCCGAAGGAGTAATTGCTATGCGCACCGACTGTTTGGAGGAAGTTTCCTTATGCAAAATAAGTTTTGCTAGCTTTGCTGTACGCACCATGCCTAAACATTATATAAGTAAGGGCTGAGCTAGGGCTAAGGGATGCTTATTTTGTGAAGAACTCTTAGGCATCCTTGGTGAAGGAGTTTAGACTTTTGTCCGTTCATCAAAAGTTTGGAGAGCGAGTCTCATCTCAAAAGAGGCTCAATTATCAGTTAATCCTTTGTTCTTCGCATTATAATTTCCATAAAAATTCCACCTTTTTAATTTTTTCCACTTTCAAACGCTGATTTGATTGATTCGATCCTCGGATCGTATCACGATGTCTATTCTATATTGCGGACTTGACACAACGAAGTACAACCGCATCCCCATGGCTACCACCGTGCACCAAATATGGAAAATCCTTGAGGTAACACATGAAGGTAACCAAAAAGTTAAATCGTCAAAATCTTCTCTTTATGTTTGCAGGTATGAACAATTTTTGATGTAGAAATGCAAGAACATAACAGAGATATACACGAGATTTACAGAGATCGTCAACACACTTGCGGGATTGGGAAAGAAGTACACACAAGAGGATCATGTATGCAAGATCCTTAGATCCCTCACTCCTGAATGGCAATCTAAAGCTTTGGCGATTGAATAAGGCACCGACACTTCAAAGCTAACTTTGGAGGAGCTCATCGGCAAGTTAATGGCGTATGAACTCCAACTGCAAGAGAGAAAGACCAAGGAACACGGTGAAAAGAAGAAGAACCTTGCATTCAAAGCCACATCGGATATGGAGGAGTCCGATGATGAAGTCAATGATGAGATGGAGAAACAAATGGCACTCATCTCCAAAGGATTCAAGAAAATCATAAATGCACGTAAGTACTACAACCGTAAGTTCAATTCCACTAATGATGTTATTTGTTATGAATGTAATAGGCAAGGTCACATGAAGAAGGAGTGTCCTCTAAAGAAAAATAGAGATAATAGAACGAAGTCGTATAATGGCAAAAGGCCAAACAGAAAAGCATTTGCGACTTGGGAAAAAAGCGATGATGAAGAGGATTCTGATAGCTCATCATCATACGAATATGAAGGAGAAGCAAGCAAAAGGAATGAGAAATCCTATATGTGCTTCATGGCACGAGACCCCAAGGTAAATTCTAACCCTAACTCTAGTGATATCGATAGTAGCGTTGATGAGGAACTTGATTATGAGGATGAATTCCATAAAATTTATGCTTTATATGAGGTCCAACTCAAAGAGCTTTTAACTCTCAAAAAGATGCATAAATCTTGTGGTTCTAATTCTACTAATTAAGAGCTAGAAAAGATTAAGAAAGAGAACCTAAAATTGATTATCAACAATAAGGATTTAATTGAAAAGAATATGTTGCTCAATGTAGAACTTAAAGACCTAGGAAATAGGTTTAGAGACTTAGAAAAGAACATGACAGCTATTAAAGCAAAACACGCAGACTTGGTTAATAATGTTGCTAGGTTCAATAAAGGTAAAGAAAAATTAGATAGCTTGATTAGTTCACAAAAACCATCAACTAGCAAACTTGGATTAGGTTACAATGTGACTATTCAAAATGCTAGGATCTCTCATTATCAAGCTAGAGTTCCTAAAACTGAAAATGGAGATGTCAATGTTTGGATTCCCAAAATTGGAACCGTCCAAATGAAAGACAATTACATTTCTAGTTTTATAAACAATGTTGATTTTTGTAGAGACTATAGATTTATTTATGAGAAATCTCAAACCAACTGGATGTGGTTCCATATTGGTTGATTTTTATATTATTATTTGACTAATCCCATGGACCCACAAAGAAAGGGTACCAAAATTATATGTTTGATGTTCAGGTACCAAAATTATACGGGATTAGTAGAGGAGCTCCAAATGAATCTCTAAATCCATGCATACATTAAGGGGGAGACCTAACTTCAATGATGCAAATTTTCAGGGGGAGCCTAGTAAGATTTTATTTATTTATTTATTAATGATGCCAAAGGGAGAGAGAAAATATGGTAATATTCATTGCATCATTTTTATGTTTTTATGCAATATGTTGTCATCATCAAAAGGGGGGAGAATGTTGGATATTAAGTCTCCACCCCGTGATTATTTTGATGATGAGCAACATATTATGCTACTAATGTTTTCATTGAGTTTGTGTGCAGGAAATGTAATTTTAATATAGTTTATGAAGCAAAGATGCATTGCACAAATAAAAAAGCCATAAATGAAGGGAGCTCAAATTAATGGAGCTCAAATGTGATGGAGCAAACAACTCAAAGAAGGCTAGGAGCAAATGTGCAAGGAACAAATCAAGTCAAGTTCAAATGAAGTCAAAAAGAAGAATTGCAAGCTAAAATAAAATATGTAATTTTGACTTTTATTTGAGTCTTAGGAATTTGTTAAAGCCTTTTGATTAAGCCCACACACACTTAGGATTATGTCAAAAAATGATTTAAAATGATTTAAATATCTTTTCCTAAGTTTTCCAGCCCAAAGCCCGGAAGTCTCTAGGAGTCGACTACCACCTTGGGAGTCGACTACCAGAAGACGGTCTAGCATATGGGTCCAACGACTAGTTTTTCAAAATCACTTTTATTGCATTTGAAATAATTTGAATTTCAAATTTCAAATCTCCTTGTTTAAATGCATATAAATGTTGGAATTTTTTTTAGAAATAATTTGAATTTTCAAATTTCAAATTTCAATTCTCTTTGATTAATGCAAACATATTTTGGAAATAATTTGATTTTCAAATTTCAAATCTCCTTGATTGATGTATTTTTGAAATAATTTTTTGAAATGATTTTCATCTTTATAAATAAGGGATTGAGCTTGGGTTTTAAACAAGAAAATTGTTCATCAAAATTATTCATTTCAAAATAATTCTATTGCTCAAAAGTTCTCAAATCTCTATCATTTTATTTAGGCTTGGTTCTAATTCTTGTGCAGAAAATTCTTTATTAATTCCTTAATTGCTGTCGGCTCAGCAAGAATAGCACCCAGAGAAGTAAACCGACCAAGAGGGCGTAGTGACTCACGATCACGAAGGTGGTAACGAGGAGGGTCAATGGAGGAAGAGGGCAACTCAGGAGGGTCACTGGTGATGGAGGGCATCTCATGAGATGGCACTGCAGGAGGATCCTCGACTCGCTGACGACGAGTGTAGTGAAGAGGAAAGGGAGAAACATGTCCTGGGGTAGGTGCAGAGGTGACCAGAGGCACAGGGGGCACTGGTGGTGGAGCTGAGGGCACAGGTGATGGAGGTATGGGTGGTGGAATGGTGGATAGTGGACTATCAGGAAAAGTGAGAAACAAAAGAGGCTCAATAATAGAAGCCGGACTGGAAGATGAAGAAGGACGAGGGAAGAAGGGACGAGACTCATCAAAAGTCACATCACGAGAAATCCGCATCCGTCGAGCTACAGGATCCCAACACCTATATCCCTTGTGCACAGCACTATATCCAAGAAAGACACACTCAGCAGACTGGGCTGTCAACGTGGTACGCTCACGAGGGGCCAACAAGACATAGCAGACACAACCAAAAAGACGAAGCTCAGGATAGGACGGCAGATCTGGAGGTGGAGTAGGAAGGCGCTCAAGTGGAATCGCACCCTGAAGAGGAGAGGATGGATGCATGTTGCTGAGATATGTAGCAGTAGATACAGCCTCAGCCCAAAACTGAGGGGGAACAGAGGAAGCAATCATAAGGGCACGAGCAGTCTCAAGTAAATGACGATGCTTGCGCTCAGCAACGCCATTCTGGGCATGAGCACCAGGACAGGAAAACTGTGAGAGAGTGCCCTGGGTATTAAGAAAGGCACGAAGGTGCCGAGATAAGTATTCTCCAGCAGAGTCAGCACGAAGAATCCGAATGGGAGTGCTATACTGTGTACGGATCATGGTAGCAAAAGATTTATAAATAGACAAAACCTCAGTACGAGAGGACATAAAGTATATCCAAGTGTAGCGAGAAAAATCATCTATAAATATAATATAGTAGCGATGACCCCCTTTCGAAACGAAGGGGGCCGGACCCCATACATCTGAGTGAACAAGATCAAAAGGACTCTGGGAGACAGACTCACTAGTAGGATAAGGTAGCTGTAACTGTTTGCCAAGTTTACAGCCCATACAGTCTAAAGACATCACCAGAGACAGACCCTAATAAACCTCTACGAACCAAAGAAGAAAGACGCGAACCACAGAGATGTCCTAATCGATGATGCCACTGGGCAAACGAACCGGTGGAGGATGCAACAGAGGCGGAGGCAATAGTGGTGATGGGAGGACTGGCAGAGGCAGCGGAAGGAAGATGAAGCCAGTCAAGCTCCCAAAGACGCGGAGAATCACGCTTGCGGGGGCCAGAACCAACTAGACTACCCGTGCGACGATCCTGGATAGTACAAGAGTCAGAATCAAGAATAACACGACAGCCATGATCAGTAAGTTGGCCTACCGACATAAGCTGCATGGTGAGTTTTGGAACGAGGGACACAGCAGGGACATGAAAAGTGGGACTAGGAAGTGTGCCTAGCCCAGTAACTGAAAGTGGGGTGCCATCTGCAGTGAGAACTGTGACAGAGCGGGAGGGAGTACTAATGGAATGTATAGTGGTAGGGTCAGGAGTCATATGAAAGGAAGCACCAGAGTCAAGGATCCAAGGAGAGGTACCTGAGGTGGTGGAAGATGGTGTCGCAGTACCGGGAGGCTGACTGGCAGAAGAAGCAGAGCCTGATACCCCAGAAGCAGACATCCGACGAAATAACGTGAGAAGCTCCTGCTCAGTATCAGATGGGGTAGAGCTCCTCTGAGAGGTGAAACCCCCAGCGTCAGTCTCCTTCTTCTTCTTGGCAGCAGCCTGATCCCTCCGCTTCTTGTGACACTGCGCCTCCACATGTCTGTCTCGGTGGCAGTAGGTGCAGCGTCTGGTGTCACCTCGCACGGGTGCTGTAGCAGAAGACAGATCTGATGTGATAGGAGCAGAAGAAGCAGGAGCACGGGTCGCCAAAACAGAAGCAGAAGGTGCTAAAAGACTAGCAGTGCGAAGACGAGTCTCCTCAGTACGAATAGCAGCAAGAACCTCCAAGAATGTCACGCGTGGGTGACGGGCAAGCAGCTGGGCACGTATCTGCTCGAACTCTGGCCGAAGTCGGGTCAAAAAGTCATAGACCCGACGAAGCTGCAGGTGGGAGTGCTGATGCTGGCAACACTGGCAGATACGACAGATCGCTGGTCTCAAAGAGTCGAGCTGACGCCAGATAGAAGATATCTGTGCATAGAACTCATCGACCGTGGCATCACCCTGCTAAAGAGCCTGCTCCTGTCTGACGACAGCAAGGTAGAGGGAGTCACCGGTAGGCTCATAGTGAGAGCGAAGATGATCCCACATCAGCTGAGACGTCACCAAACTCACAATGTCGCCAGTCAGGGACACATCAATGCTAGCGATGAGGATGTTGGCGACACGAGCATCGTCATCACACCATCGCTGATAGAGAACATCCTGAGAGGAATAAGCAGCAACAGCAGTCGCATACGCATCGGTTGCCGCCTTCTTGGCGGTGTCATCAGCAGTGGGGGGAGTGGTGTCTCGCTGGGAAGCACCGGTCGCGGTGGACAAGGACGATCGCCGGTGAGAAGGTCCCAAAGGCGCTGACCGCGCATATGGAGACGAATGTGCGGTACCCACTCCTTATAATTAAGGACATCAAAAATCAACGAACACCGAGGGATAGCAACATGATGATGATGAAGAGGGATATCCGTAGGAGACGCCATATGAAGGGGGGACCGGCAGCGGCGCGGCGCGGCGCGGATCGGGCGCGGCGCGGATCAGGCGCAGGCGTAGCGCGGATCGCGCGGATGAGGGCGCGGCAGGCGCGCGGACGGCGCGCACGGAGTGGCGACAGATCGGAGCGGCAAGCAGCGGGGATCTCACGGCAACCAGGGCCAAGGGCGAGGGTGTGGCGGCAGATCAGAGCGGCAAGCAGCGGATCAGAGTATGGGAGGCGACGGCGGGGCGATCTGCAGCGGCGACATGCGCAACGAGATCCAGGCAGCGGATCGGGGGCGGCGCACGGAGTATGGGCGGCGGAGTATGGACGGCGGCAAATCCAGGTGCAGACGATGACTTTCAGGCCGTCGTCGCCGTCGTCTTTGGGCCTGACGATGACTTTCAGTCCGGAGAGGCAGAACTCGGTGACGCGATCGGGTCCAGGGTCAGCGGGGGCGGAGATGTGTTTTGTGATGGCGGAGGAGAGGCTGCCGCTCCGGTCACGGAGGAACTTTCCGATCGTGGAGAACGAGTCGGATGATGCGGCGGCGGATTTGGCCCGCGTTAGGAAGATCCAGGCACGGAGTATGGGCGGTGGCAGATCACGGCGACGGCAGCGACTTCGGGCGCTCGCGGCGGTTCGGGCGCGGGCGGATGGCGCAGGTGGGAGACGCGGCGGGAGAGAGAGCAAAAAAGACGGCTAGGGTTTAGGTTAAACCTAGCTCTGATACCATGTTAGGAATAAACTCTCTTGTATTATTCCAAGGGCAATAGCCCGATATATATAGAGTACAGGGAATGGTAAATAAGCACAAAACACCCTATACAAAGGGAGTATATACATATACATCTAACAGGAACATGATCTCATTTGGGTCATTGCCTTCTGGTGCCTTACATATGAATCTATTTTCCATTGTCCGATCTTATCCTCATACCTCTTTGTGTAGATTCTTATTTAATGGAAACTCTAAACGAGTGCTGTTTGGTGGCTTGAGCTTAAACCACATAACTACAAAGCTAGGTTTACCTACCTCCTAACTGACATTCAAGGCTTCTTGGAACGGTTCTCAACTGCGTGTAGTTGCCTTGTCCTGTTCTGGGATGTGGCACTAACCTGTTGAGTTTTGGCATCAGCTTGCGAGCCAATCGTAACTCCTGGTCTGTCTATTCATGGAGTTGTTCTATGTTAATCTTTTTTGTGGCGGTTTCTACTTTAACTTGTACCCCAAACTTGATCCATTTTCATGAAAAACAACACTTATGGTGGTGATGATTGTGAACAAAGGAGCAGTCACTGTTATGTCATGAATCAATGATTGAAACATTGCAATAAGCATTAAATTCACAAGGGATGTTAAGTTTTTGCAAGTTTAGCAGCCTGCTTTCTCTTCTCGTTGCATTGTAGCACAATAATGCTAAAGTCAGTGAGCTATTGAGACTTGTTATGTGAAGTTTTGCACATTATTTGCATTCGCCCATAGTTGCTAACGAAAAATATCATTCCATTTCCTAGCTTATTTGTGCTAAAACATGTCGTATTGCCATACGTTATTAAGCAATGATGTCTGATCTGCATTTACCATTCAATGATATATATATTTCTTGCTTCATTTACAGGTTGTTGGAGATAAAAAAGGCGCAGTATTTGGTGGTTTAGTCGAGGCGCCACTGCAACCTACCAGTAGGAGGAAGTATCAGGTGCTCTAATCTGAATCTATTATGTTATTCCTTATCTCTGAATTCTAAATGTCATAAACTCTTCTTAGTTGTCTCTGTTATAACTTTTTACCACTTGTGCTTTGCTCGTGTTTTCTTGCAGGGGACAAATAACAGCTTTGTTTTCACCAACCGATCGAGCCATCCTGTTATATTTCACTCAACGGGTAGTTGGGATGACTCAGTTTCTAGAACTCAGTTTTCTTGCAACAATTTACTGCTTACATGAATAGATACCATTTGATGCATCTAAAATTATCTGCCATATTGTTTACTTCATGAGTGGTTTGTGCTCTCCCATTTATTCTATCCATGGCTAGATCTTTGTAATGGAGGTTCACAATAAGTCATTTATTATTACTTAGGGTTTACTTTGCCTTAAACACCAGTATGTGCCCTTCTTAGCTTGGCTTATCTTTACTTATTTGGCCAGAATTCTGAACATTTTGATACATATATTATAGCTGAATGCTGTCCAATCAATCAAGGCCAATTGTCGGTTCTAAAACAAGGTTTCTCCATTCTGGTCTGGAGGTCACATGTTTGAGATGCATAAGCAGATAAGTCCCTGGTTCTAAGCCTTGTTGGAGGGATATAAAATGGGAGAAGAGTGGGGGAAATGAAGAGGAGGAGGAACTAATCCCATAACACCTATAGTTATTTTATATATCATCTTTGTCCTGTGTTAGTCTTGGTCATAGGTTATATCCAGTGGGAGTCGATCTATTGTAAAGTTGTGTGGGTACCCTCTTTTATGATTAATTATATCATTTTACATCCTGTTATTGCAGAAAACAATACAATAGGATATGCTAATAGCTTGCATCTGTCACCTTCATTTGAATATCAATTAATACCTTGGTGTAAGTTTGAGGGTTTAATATTTTAAGTTTGTAAAAAGCTCTATAGCCATTACGAATCATGGCTTCCTATTCGGGGCATCCTTTTAAGTATTATACGAACAACATGAATCAACTGATTGGCTGCTTCTTCAGTGCTTAGTTTGAATTGTTTTGAAAGTATTCTATTGTAACTTTATAATTTCATCTCATTAGAAAATATTTCCTGCATTTTGGTAACTATTTGTTTTATACATAAAAATAATTTTTAAAGATGTAGTAAGCAGATGATATTTCACTTAATGTCTCCATAATAAATGACAAAAGTGATATTCTTGACCTTGCTTATAGAAGCCTAACACATTACAATTTTTCATGTAGACTCCTTCCCACAAGTGCATAGGCATCCTAGAGAGCAACTGAATTATGCAGAAGCTGTAACCTAAGCATGCTTTGTGAGATTGCCATTAACTGTCATCATCAAATGAAGCCATAGTACTGGCTGGCCACATGTAACAAAGGCCCTATACCTAGGGAGCTTGTATAATACATCATCTGTAAAGGGATGTCTTGCTACCAAGTAATTTTAGACACTTATTGACAACTGTTTGGGCAGTCTCTACTTATTCTTCGTCTCAAATATTTGTTTTATGAAACCTATTATGTTACTGTGGATTCTTCTTGAGGTTATCTAGGAAGGGTGTTGGATAGTATTCGTCATAGAGATATATGGCCATCTTTTCATAACACTTACACCTCCAGAACCACCCCCCCCCCCCCCCCCCCCCCCGCGGCACAACGCACAAAAAAACATCAACTCTACCCATTCTCTTCCTCTCTCCTCCTCTTTTGTTTAAATTAAATATGAGGGGGAGTAAAAAAAGAGGTCTTGTTAGATGGGGATGGGGATGGGGATGGGGATGGGGATGGGGATGGAGTGTTTTTGGTGTTCGTCTGGCAAAAGACATTAGATTTATTAGAGCTAAATGGAGAGAAATGATTAATGTGGCGGATCCAATTATTATGGATAAAGGTTTTTTTTCTGTTCATCTTGTTCTTGTGTCTGTCAGTTGGCCACTTGAAACTTCATGATGCTAGACATCATATATTACCACACAAGGATTTCACTATTTGCTCATAATCTGTTGCATATATATAAAGTTGTCATGTGTAGTATTGCATTTAGCAAAGGCCGAGATGTATCTATTAAATTATGGTGCAATTTGTTTTCACACACATGCCATCTGAAGAAGAAAACTGTGCTGATTAACTATATATAATTCTTTATTATGAATATTTTTGATAGAATCTTGTTTATGAATATTAACCACCTAATTTTCACAAACACTACATTTTTCGTGGTGGTCCCTGATGCGGACGCACCACCTCCGGGCCCCCCTTCACCTCCGGATGACGCGGTCCCACCAATCGTGACGTACGTGCGGCGCAGGAGGCGCGGGATCGCGACTTAGTGGGTTTAGTAGGTTAGGGGGTATATTAGTCCTTTCAGGCTAAATTAGTAATTCCCCATTTTCTTCTATTTATTAAGGCTAGCCGCCATTGTTAGGGCTATGCTTATTTTGTTGAAGAACATCCTTAGGCATCTTGCGAAGGATCTTTAGGCTTTTTATCCGTTCAAGTAAAAGCTAGGAGATCGAGTTCGTCTCGAAAGAACTCACTTATCCTTGTCTTCTTTGAAATTATCAATCAAAAATCCTCTTTTTAATTTTTCCTCTTTTAAATTCTGATTTCTATTGATTCGATCCACCGGATCGTATCAAATTGGTATCAGAGCACTACGATTCCATGGCAACGGGAACGAGGGCTTCCGTGGATGAGAAGATCCAAGGTCTACGCGACGATCTCAATCACGAGATCGGGGGTTTGAGGAATGTGATGGAAGCTTCGCTCAAGGATCATGCACACACCCAAGAAGACATTCAATCGGAGCTTCGTATCATGAGAAGGGAAGCCGCGGAGACGGGAATGGATCTTAAAAGTTTGAAGGAGGCCACGGCGGCGATTCTGGCGTTAATGGAATTGTTGCAAGGTTTGACCAAGGAGAAGGCTGCGGATCGCGACATGGGGAGAGCAACGGGAGAGATCCAAGGCGATTCTGGCGTCGATTCAACAAATCAAGGACCCCCGAGCCACGGGGAATCGCATGCGGCGGCGGCGGCTACAACCCTAGCCGGCGGGCTAGGGTTTGGCGCGACAGGGCCCGGATCCTCATCCACGGGCCCTGTCGGGCCACCATGGGGGTCGACCGACCCGCCCGGCCCAGCCACGGCCTGGGCGGGTCAGGCCGGCCACCCCCGGCCTCCGGCGCCCCAATCTGGGGTCGCCGGAGGGTCGGCACCCCCTTGCGGGGGTGCCCAGGGCCAGCCGACCCCCGACCCCCTTTGGGGGTCGGGCAGGCCGCGCGACCCCCGCCTGGGGGTCGGCAGCCCCAGGCGGGGGCGGAACAGGGGGTTCGGCCCCTGTTTGGGGCCGGGCGGGTCCGCTGGACCCCGGGCAGGGGTCAGCGGGCCCGGGCGACTTCTCCGGAGGCGCGGCGAGCACGGGGGGAGTTTTTGGCGGTGTGGCGGGGTTCGTACCCCAATCTGGAGGATCTTTGGGGGCGACGAGAGGCGGATGGGCCTCAGGAGCAGCAATTGGGGCCCCAGCGGGCCAGTTTTGGAGAGCAGAGACCATTCCGCCTGGGCCAAGGCCCAATTTTGCACGGCCGCCAGAGTTTCCGGGGCACTACTACCAGCCCGAGGCGTGGGAGAGACCTGCATGGCCAGAGGAGCCGTACGGGGTTGACGGGGGAGGCCCGAGGGAGGCTCGGGGTGGCGAGATGGTCAGGGCTGACGACCGTGGCGGAGATAGGGGGCAGCTAGGCGACATCAACGCAGACCGGCGGTTGATGAAGCTGAAGATGCCGACCTTTGACGGTACCGACCCCGATGGGTGGATATACCGGGCGGAGAGGTATTTCCAGGTGATGGGTCTGACGGAGCAGGAGGTCCTGAAGGCCATTGGGATCTACTTTGAGGGGAAGGCTTTGGCCTGGTACCGGTGGAAGATAGCACGGTCCCACTTTCGGACTTGGGAGGAGTTGTCAGCATTGATAGTGGACCGATTTCAGGAGACGGCAGGGGGGGATTTTTACGAGCAGCTGTCGGCCCTGAGGCAGGAGGGGACCGTGAGGGACTATGTAGAGAGGTTTGAAATGCTGAACAGCCGGGTGAAGGGGGTTACCGACGAGGTGATGATCGGGAACTTCATGAGGGGGCTGAAACCGTCCATACGAGCTGAGTTGAGGATGCAGAGCCCGGCTACCTTGGAGGACGTCCTTCGCTTAGCACATAAAGCGGAGGAGAAGCACACAGAGGAGAGGCGGATACGGGGCGCTTGGGGGGCACAGGGCTCCCGCCCCACTCCACCAGCCACAGCACCGAGACCACATGCGGCCGTTCCCGAGGCTCGAGGAGAGGGCCGCCCAGCTACCCTGGGGCGGCGGATGACGGAGGCCGAGGTGAGAGAGAAGAGAGCCAAGGGGTTGTGCTTCCGTTGCGACGAGAAGTTCACCCCTGGGCACAGGTGTGCGAGCAGCCTGCTGCAGATCACCATGGTGCCAGACGAGGAGGGGTACGTGGTTGAGGAGGAGGAGTCTGAGGAGGAGCCACCGGTAGAGGAGGAGAAGTCTCACCTAGACTTCGCAGAGGTATCCCTGAACTCCGTGGTGGGGTTCACCCCGAACCACACCATGAAGTTGTCAGGACAGCTGGGAGACACGGCGGTGACGGTACTGATCGATAGTGGGGCCACCCACAACTTCATTTCCAGCCGGGTAGTGGAGAGACATGGGCTACAGCTGAGCACCCTGGAGAAGTTTACCGTTCTGCTAGGGACGGGAAAGATGGAGGAGAGTAAGGGGCTCTGCAAGGGTCTATGCCTGACCTTGCAGGGGGTCCAGATTATGGAGGACTTCTTGCCGTTGGAGTTGGGCAACGTGGACATCATCTTAGGGGTGCAGTGGCTGAAGAAGTTGGGGGAGATAAAGGTGAATTGGAAGCTCCTGAGGATGGAGTTCCAAGATGGGGAGAGGACCGTCGTGTTGACCGGGGACCCGACCCTTTGCTTTTCATTGGTGGCCTTCAAGGCCATCACTCGGGCGTTGCGGAACGAGGGGGAGGGGTTCCTGGTGGAGTATCAGGGGCTGACAGCGGACTATGAGCAGCACGAGGAGGAGACCGCGGCGGAGGTCGAGCAGGTACTGGAGCAGTACCAGGAGGTCTTCCAGGATCCTCAGGGGCTACCACCATCCAGAGGACACGAGCACGCGATTGTATTGAGGGATGGGACAGCACCGGTGAGTGTACGGCCGTACCGATACCCGCATGTTCAGAAGGATAAGATAGAGAGGATGGTGCGGGAGATGCTGCAGGCTGGGATCATCCAGCCTAGTGTGAGTCCTTTTTCGAGCCCAGTCTTGCTGGTCAAGAAGAAGGACGGGAGTTGGAGATTTTGCGTTGATTACCGGGCGCTGAATAAGGAAACTGTCGCTGACAAGTTTCCTATTCCGGTGATCGACGAGCTGCTGGACGAGCTTCATGGAGCAGCGATCTTCTCGAAGATCGACTTGAGGGCCGGGTACCATCAGATTTTGATGCGGCCTGAGGATGTGCCGAAGACTGCCTTCCGCACCCACGAGGGCCATTATGAGTTCAGAGTCATGCCTTTTGGCTTGACGAATGCCCCCTCCACTTTCCAGGCCTTGATGAACAAGGTCTTCCAGCCCTACCTGCGGAGGTTCATTCTCGTGTTCTTTGACGATATCCTCGTCTACAGCAGGAGCTTGGGGAGCACTTGGGCCATTTGGAGGTGGTCTTCCGGGAGTTGTTGGCGCAGCAGTTGTTCGCCAACCGGAAGAAGTGCAGTTTCGGCCAGGCACGGATTGAGTACCTAGGACACGTGGTGTCAGCCGAGGGTGTAGCTGCTGACAGATCGAAGATAGAGGCCATGCTGGATTGGCCCGTTCCTACTACGCTGCGAGCTCTCCGAGGGTTTTTGGGACTGACCGGATATTACCGGAAGTTCGTTAAGGGGTACAGCACCATAGCTGGGCCCCTTACCGAACAGCTCAAGAAGGATGGGTTCCATTGGGGGGAGGAAGCCACCAAGGCCTTTCAGGCCTTGAAGGTGGCCATGACGACCGCACCAGTTCTGGCCTTGCCAGACTTCAGCCTACCTTTCGTGGTGGAGACCGATGCGTCGGGATACGGGTTGGGAGCGGTGCTCATGCAGAAGGGACGGCCCATCGCCTATTTCAGCCACGTGTTGTCAGCTAGAGCACGACTGAAATCGGTGTATGAGCGAGAATTGATGGCCATTGTCCTTGCGGTGGCAAAGTGGCGGCCATATCTGTTGGGTCGGGATTTCGTGGTCAGGACGGACCAGCGGAGCCTCAAGTACCTGCTGGAGCAGCGGTTGGTTACTGAGGAGCACTAGCGTTGGTTGTCCAAGCTGGTGGGGTACCGGTTCGCGATCGAGTACAGGCCAGGATTGGAGAACAAGGCAGCTGACGCCTTGTCTCGTCGGGAGGAGAGCGTGGATCTGAGGGCTTTGTCACGACCGATGTGG
Organism: Scilla litardierei; assembly: GCA_030789695.1. NCBI lineage: Eukaryota > Viridiplantae > Streptophyta > Magnoliopsida > Asparagales > Asparagaceae > Scilla > Scilla litardierei. Next base: position 5,161,333 of record CM061131.1, read on the forward strand.
TTGGACTGGGAGCCCATCTTTCAGGAGGCGGAGAGTGATGAGGAGCTGGGGCGGATCCGCGAGTTGTTGCAGCAGGGACAGGAGGGGCCGATCGGGTATTCCTTGCAGGGGCGTCGACTGCTGTATCAGGGGAGGTTGGTGCTGCCACGAGCTTCAGGCTTCATACCCGTCCTCTTTCAGGAGTTCCACGGGTCGGCGACGGGGGGACATTCCGGGGTTCAGCAGACATACCAGAGGATGGCTAGAGAGGTGTACTGGCCCGGAATGCGCAGGAGGATTGCCCAGTTAGTAGCAACTTGTGACGTCTGTCAACGTCACAAGTACATGGCCATGGCCCCGGCAGGACTCCTACAGCCGTTAGAGTTACCAGAGCGAGTATGGGAGGAGGTCACTATGGACTTCATCGACGGGCTGCCACGGTCCGAGGGGTATTCAGTGATCTTCGTCGTAGTGGACCGTCTGAGTAAGTATGCCCATTTTATACCCTTGAGGCATCCGTACACAGCGGTCACGGTGGCCACATCGTTCATCCGAGAGGTGATCCGCCTGCATGGGATCCCGGGGTCTATAGTGTCCGACAGGGACCAAGTATTTTTGAGCGGGTTCTGGCGGGAGCTCTTCAGGGTACAGGGCACGGTCCTAAAGAGGAGCACGGCATACCACCCGCAGACAGACGGGCAGACTGAGGTGGTGAACAGATCCATAGAGACTTATCTGCGGTGCTTCGCCTCGGATAAGCCCCGACAGTGGTACAGGTGGTTGGCATGGGCGGAGTATTGGTACAACACCTCGTACCACTCTGCCGCGGGGACGACTCCCTTTCGGATCCTGTATGGGCGAGACCCACCGTCCTTGCTCCGATTTGGTGACAGGCAGACACCTGTGTCACAGGTAGAGGCTTACATGGGGGACAGGGATGCGATGTTGGAGGAGCTCCGGCGACACCTATTGAGGGCACAGCAGGTTATAAAGGCCCGGGCAGACGGGCATCGGAGGGAGGTCCATTTTCAGGAGGGCGACATGGTGTACCTAAAGCTGCGACCCTATAGGCAGAAGACATTAGCTCGGAGGCAGAATGAGAAGTTAGCTGCACGCTACTACGGACCCTACCAGATTGCAGCCAAGATTGGGAAGGTGGCGTATCGTTTACACCTGCCTCCTTCCTCGAGGATACATCCGGTGTTCCATGTGTCGCAGCTATGGAGGGCGATTGGAGACCAGTCAGCGACGTCGACGCTGCCACCTTCACTGACGGAGGACATGGAGGTACTGCTGGAGCCATTGGATGTGCGGGCAGTTCGACAGTGGCCAGGACGACGCAGAGAGGTGCTGATTTATTGGGTGGGCCTGCCAGATTGTGATGCCACGTAGGAGGCGTATGACGTGGTTCGGGAGCAGTTTCCAGATTTCCACCTTGAGGACAAGGTGGCTCTTTTAGGGGGGTATTGATGCGGACGCACCACCTCCGGGCCCCACTTCACCTCCGGATGACGCGGTCCCACCAATCGTGACGTACGTGCGGCGCTTGAGGCGCGGGATTGCGACTTAGTGGGTTTAGTAGGTTAGGGGGTATTTTAGTCCTTTCAGGCTAAATTAGTAATTCCCCATTTTCTTCTATTTATTAGGGCTAGCCGCCATTGTTTGGGCTATGCTTATTTTGTTGAAGAACATCCTTAGGCATCTTGCGAAGGATCTTTAGGCTTTTTATCCGTTCAAGTAAAAGCTAGGAGATCGAGTTCGTCTCGAAAGAACTCACTTATCCTTGTTCTTCTTTGAAATTATCAATCAAAAATCCTCTTTTTAATTTTTCCTCTTTTAAATTCTGATTTTTATTGATTCGATCCACCGGATCGTATCAGTCCCACAATGTTACACTCAACTCCTTAAATTACAGAATACTACCATATCTTCACTTTTCCCAATTTGCTCTTTTAATGTCATAAACGGCAAAGATAGTTTTGTGAAAGATAAAGGTAGCATTGTGAAAGATAAATATGGTATTGTGGGAAAACTGTGAAAGATAAAGATAGTTTTGTGAAAATTACCCATAAATTAAACTTATATTTAACCTTTGTCGTTAACGGAGTTACAAGAGCAAATTGGGAGAGTTACAAGAGCAAATTGGGAAACGTGAAGAATATGGTACTATTCTGTCATTTAATGAGTTGTGGGTAGTATTGTGGGAAAAACGTGAAAGATAGATGTAGTTTTGTGAAAATTCGCCATATTAACCATATGTGATATCCAATTTACCCTGAATTCCTCCATATGTGAACTCAGATGTCAATTTAACAGTGTGAGGAAAGTGTAGATACATTATATTGTCATGAAATATAGGAAACAACTTCGTCTAACTACAATAAACTTGCAGGTGCTAATCGCTACTTCACTCTATGCTCACCTAGTTTCTTGGCATTGGGCGGGGGCGGTCATTTTGCTTTGTACTTGGATGGAGACCTGTGAGTTTTCTGCCACGTTTTTTGTACATATGTTTTCCCCTTGTGTATTTACACATCACACTCCACATATTTCATTATTATGCAATTCCATGTCCTGGTGATATTGACATTGATCCTAATTGCTGCCTCTTAAGGTTGAGCGGTTCGAGTTCTGCTTCAGAAACATTTGCCAATTCTTGTCTTGCGCATTCTGAAGACTTTGAAATCAAGGAGGTTGAGGTATGGTTGCGGGCATCTGCCTCGTGGTCTCTTTATTTCAGAGTCTTAATCAGGAGGTGGCTCTGGTCTGATGCAAGTCTTGACCTAGATTATGGACCCCTGTGTTTGATTTGTGTTTCCGCATCTGAAATACAGACCCTCCTGACTGCTTTATCTAGTTAAGATGTACTGCTTTAAATTAAAAAATTGAAAGAAAGAAAGGACACATGGAAAGTGGTTGATTCTTAAACAATGGAAGAACACAAGCAGCATCAAATTTTAAGTTCTTAAAAATTAAATCTAGTAGAAATATGAAATCATAACGCATGTGATCAACATGCAATTTCAGTTCCTATAATTATAATAGCGAGAATCAAATGCCCTGTACAATACAAGGCTTACGATCACACATTTATGCCTCCAGGAGCATCAATCTTCTGAAGGCAAAGCGAGCAATAAGCTATCAACATTACATATAAACAGCTCATTATAAGAAAATTGGAGATGTGTATCACTTAAGAGTCTACTGCTTTATATAGCTAGAATTTTTGTAATATTCTTAAAATCACTTGACACATAGCTGACAGTAAGAGTTAGATTGCTTGGAGTTTGCAGGCTGGGACCAGGATTTGTGCATTTGGGTTTGGGCACTAACTTATGTTCTTTGAGTCTGCAGTTGTGGGGATTTGTTTACCCTTCACAGTACGATGAGATGATAACGTTGTGCAGAACCGAGCGACCTGGAATCTGCAGATGGTAAAATTTCCCTCGACTGCATAATTACCCTGGCGGAGAGGAAGAGCAATTAACTCTAGTCGAAGCTGTTGTGCATGTGTAAGCTTTCTTCACAACCATCTGTATATATTAACCGCTTTTTACGACATAAACCAAGAAGAGAGGTTTTCTGATCCATGTACGGCGTACATAAAAAAACAGTGTCCATTGTATATATAACCTGTAAGTGACAATGTAATAACTGCAGACTTGCAACCTTGTTAGTACCGTAATCTTCTTGTTGTATGCATGTATGTTTTGATACGATCCGGTCGATCGATCAATCAAATCAGCGTTTAAAGGTGGAAAATATGAAGAAAAAAAAAGGAATTTTTATAAAAATTTCAGCGAAGAACAATAGATAAATTGGGCCTCTTTCGAGACGAAGCCCTATCTCCTAGCTTTGGATGAACTGGTCAAAGCCTAAGAACCTTCACAATCGATACCTAGTTGTTCTTCACAAATAAGCACGAAAGAAATAAAAGACGGCTAGTCCTAATAAATAGAAAAAAGCGGGGAATTACTAATCTAGTCCACAAAGACTAGAATACCCCTAGACTAACCCTCCTACGCCGCACGTAGGTCACTAAAGGTGGGTGGGTCCCACCTATGTAGCCGCCGGCCCTTGGGGTATCCGGATGCGGGTCCGCATCAATACCGTCCCCTAAAAGAGCCACCTTGTCCTCAAGGTGGAGATCTGGCTTTGTAGGCCCCCGAGGGAAAACAGAGGCTAGGGTCACCTGTCAGAACCACCGTGCGACCCCCCTCCTGGAATTCCATCCTAAGCTATTTCCAATTCATCTTCACCTCGCCCAACCCCCTCAGCCACTGCACGCCCAAAATCACATTGATATTGTCCAACTATAGGGGCAAGAAGTCCTCCACGATTTGCACTCCTTGTAAGGTCAGACTCAGCCCCTTGCACATCCCACTGCTCTCCTCCCTCCTCCCTGTCCCTGAGAGGACCGTAAACGTCTCCAAGGTGCTCACCTGCAACCTATGACGATCTACCAAATGTCGAGAGATAAAGTTGTGGGTAGCCCCACTGTCTATGAGTACCGTCACCGGCGCGTCGTCCAATCGTCCTGCAAACTTTATGGTATGGTTCGTGGTTACCCCTACCAAGGAGTTCAGGGACGCCTCCGCTACATCCAGATGTGCGTGCTCAACCTCGCTCCCTTCCGTCATCACTGGCTCCCCATCATCGGCATACTCCCCCTCGTCCGGTACTAGCACAATCTGCATCAGCCTGCTCGCACATCGATGACCGGGGCTGAACTTCTCATCGCATCTGAAACAGAGGCCTGCAGCACGCCTCGCCCTTATATCAGCCTCCGTCAGTCGTTTACCAGGGATCACTGGTCGGGTTTCCTCTCTCTTCATTTCCGTGTCCACTGGTGCTACTGTAATTCCCGGAAGTGGGGCCGGTGCTGTCTGACTACGCTGGCCCTGGGCGCCCCAAGTCCCCCGAATGCGTCTCTCCTCTGCATGCTTCTCCTCCGCCTTATGGGCCAGGCGAAGGACATCCTCCAACGTCCACGGGCTCTGCATCCTCAGCTCTGCTCGTATGGAGGGCTTCAGCCCCCTCATGAAGTTTTCGATCATCACCTCGTCGGTCACCCCCTTCACCCTACTATTCAGCATCTCGAACTTCTCCACATAATCCCTGACCGTCCCCTCCTGCCTTAGAGCAGATAACTGCTCGTAGAAATCTCCCCCTGGAGTCTCCTGGAACCGGTCTAGTATCAGTGCGGACAGCTCCTCCCAAGTGCGAAAGGGGGTCTGCGCCACCTTCCATCTGTACCAGGCCAACGTCTTGCCCTCGAAGTAGATTCCGATGGCCCTCAGAACCTCCTCCTCCGTCAACCGCATCACCTGGAAGTAACGCTCCGCCTGATAGATCCACCCATCCGGATCCGTGCCGTCAAAAATCGGCATCTTCAGCTTCATAAGGCGGCGATCTGCATTGATGTCCCCCTGAGGTCCCCCATCTCTACCGCGGTCACCCCCACGGCCGAATCCTCCGCCGACTGTCTCTGCTGGTCCTCCCCTGTCCATCCCGTACAACTCCTCGGGCCAAACGGGTCTCTCCCACGCCTCCGGCTGGTAATGGTACCCCGGGAAGCCCTGCTGTCGTGCCCACACGGGCCCTCTTGCCCCTCTGTGTGGTTGTACTGGTGCTGTCCGTCCTCCAAAATAGCCTCCCGGGCCTTGTCCCCGCCCCGGAAAGCCATCAAAAGCCTGCCTGGGATCAACCTGCGGTCTCGGTACCTGTGGATGAGCCTCTGGTCCCTAAAATTGGGCTACTGGAGCCCCAATCATCGCGTCTCGAGCCCATCCGCCTCCGTCTTGCCCCCACGGGGCTGTTTGTGCTGCTGCGGGCCCCCAGGGGGCTGGTTGCGTCGCTGCGGGGCCCCAGGGGGCTGCCTGCATTGCGGCAGGCCCCCAAGGATCTCTCGTGGGTCTGTTTGGGCCTGCTGGGACAGCGGTAGGCCCGAACAGGCCTGCCGATGTCACAGCAGGCCCGGCGGGGCCTGCAGCTGCTGCGGCAGGCCCACAGGGCCCTGCCGCAGCTGCGGCAGGCCCTGTCGGGCCAGGCTGCTGTTCCGCAGGCCCGACGGGGCCTGCACAGGGTGGCGCAGGCCCTGCAGGGCCTGCCAAGCTCGGCGCAGGCCCGGATGGGCCTGCCGAGCTTGCTGCAGGCCCAGATGGGCCTGCCGCCCTTTTCCAGGGGCTTCCGGCCCCTCCCCGCCTCTGTCCGGACCCATTAGGGTTTGCGACGGCTGCGGCGGCCTCCAGAGTTGTCGTTGTAGCCGTCGCCTCCTCCGGTTGCTCCCGATTGGCCGATTCGAGTGTTGAATCTCCTTGGTTGTCTCCCCCTTGAGTCTTCTTGCTCCGATCTCCTCCCCTCTCCATTGTTAGGGCTTGGAGCATAGCTTTAATCTCCGGAATCGACGACGTGGCCTCCCTCAAAATTTTCAGATCTGAAGTTGCCTCTTTCAGATCTAAAGTTGCCTCCTTTAGCCCTTGGATGTCGCGTCCCGCTTGCGTGGCGTCCCTCCTCATCGCCCGAAGTTCGATTTGGATGTCCTCCTGTGAATGCGCATGGTCTTTGATGGATTCTCCTTGGGTTTTCTTCAACCCCTCGATCTCCCGGTTGAATTCTTCCCGAAGCCCTTGCACCTTCTCATCCACGCCATCCGCCTTTGACCTAGTGCTTGTCGCCATCGGATCTCAATGCTCTGATACCAATTTGATACGATCCGGTCGATCGATCAATCAAATCAGCGTTTAAAGGTGGAAAATATGAAAAAAGAGGAATTTTTATAGAAATTTCAGCGAAGAACAATAGATAAATTGGGCCTCTTTCAAGACGAAGCCCTATCTCCTAGCTTTGGATGAACGGGTCAAAGCCTAAGAACCTTCACAATCGATACCTAGTTGTTCTTCACAAATAAGCATGAAAGAAATAAAAGACGGCTAGCCCTAATAAATAGAAAAAGCCGGAGAATTACTAATCTAGTCCACAAAGACTAGAATACCCCTAGACTAACCCTCCTACGCCTCACGTAGGTCACTAAAAGTGGGTGGGTCCCACCCATGTAGCCGCCGGCCCTTGGGGTATCCGGATGCGGGTCCGCATCAGTTTTGTTGTATATATTTGTTTTGGCCATGAATAATTGGATGTAACACAAAATAGTGGTTAGATGTCAGTTTGTGGATGCCATTGGTTTAAAAACAACATGAGTTGGATGGGTATGGATTTTTTCACATGAACTTTCTTGTATCCATCTTTGCACATGAAAGGATTTTGTCCTGTAAAGAACCATAGTCTTGTTATATGAAATTTTGAACAGATTAATTTTTGAAGCTTATAATATACTAGCGAACATTCTATATCATTCTATATCGCAAAATTATTGAAGAATGTATTCAAATAGTAGCCTTCTTGTGGCAAAATGATTCAAGGGAGTGCACTGAAGCAAAGCTCTTTGCCGATTATGGGATTTGTCGGACGACATTTCACGGTTGAGAGCAAAACAAACGCACAACAATATATTATTTTGCAATAAGTATGCATAAAGGTATTTGTTGTGTGTGTATATATCGGTATGTATATGTATTAGGTCCCTACTACAATTGTATATGTATTGGGGCCCTACCAAACTAAAGGTCTGATTCTGCCATTGCGCGCGCGCGCACACACACACATATATCAGAAAAATGGATATTTGTTATGAATGGGGGAGACATTTGGTCTCCACCCACTATCATCCACAATTAAACCTGTTACGAGGTGGAACTCGCGTACAATGAATTTGTATTATGGAGAACCAAGGGCACGGTGGTTATATGGAAATGTGGGGTTAGGTAGGCAGTTTTACAAGTGATTAGTGGGATGAAGAGGTTGGATCCGTTGCCGGTGGAGCTCACAGGATCGTATCTCGTCGGACGTAGCTGAGGAAGGTCGGACGGCGGGAGGCTGATGCTGACTTTGGCCAAGGGGCGAGCTCTCCTGCAGCACGAACAACTCGTCAGAAGGGCGGGGTTGGGGTTCAACCCTTAGCCCCTCCGATGCCTGAGTCAGTAAAAGGGCTTAAATGGGGGGCTGGACACGCCGGCCGGACTAACTGTGTGTCCGCCTCGCGTGACGAGCTATAGGGGGGAGAACCAAGATATGGAGGACCTTTGCTCTCGTGTGTGAATGATAGAAGATGAGAGAGTTTTTCTCCCCCCCCCCCCCCCCCACCGTAAGAGGAGAGGTGGGTATTTATACCTGACGGGAGATGACTAGGCGGGGCTGACCTGGCATGCTGACTAGACGTGCTGAGCTGGCTCGGTTGTCAGCGGAAGTTTCGGACAAGGACGTCAGGAATAGGAGCGCCTGACCTGCTTTTGTCAGACGGCGCGATGGCCAGGGGGTGCTTTTGTCGGGATGTCAGGGCCGAAAGCATTAACTGTCAGTCGGCTCAACCGCCAGGGGGTGCTTTGTCAGACGGTCGGGTAGCGTATGTGTCAGTCGTGTCCTTATCCTAGGTTGTTTGTCGTTGGTGACGAACTAAGGGTCGGGCTATGCTATCCCTGGCGTCGCGGTGCGTGGGGGCCGGCCGGGTCGACCGGCTCGGGGGCTGTTCGGCCCGGCCGCGCCTCCTCGTCGGTCGCGGGTTGTGGGCCGCTGGAACGGAAGGATACGCACATGACTATGTCAGCATATCCGGCGGTATTGTCCGGGGGCTCCCCAAGCGCCCTGCCCCTGGCGGGCCGAGCAACTGCGGTTGCGTGCCTCGGCCGGGTGGGGGGAGTGCTGCGAGGCGCGCCCGTTCCCGCGTAGCTTCGGTCTTCCGGGGTGGAGGCCCTTTCACGAAGGGGAGAGTTAATGGGGTATGTCAACGGATCCGGATGGAAGGTTGGAGTGTCACGATCTTTAGGTCGTAACAATTGGATGGAAGGTTGGAGTGTCACGATCTTTAGGTCGTAACAATTGCCCCCGTCATTCGAGCTTGAGACAGAAGCCCGGCCTAGCTCGGAAGACGTATCAATTCTTTGTACCTCTTGGCTGGTAGTGAGCTCCATAAGCCCTGACGACCTATCAAGGGTCCAGCTTGTAGGCATGTTTCGAATTTTGGGGGTGGCGAGGTCGGCCACCTAGGCAATCATGCCGATCTTGGACTAGGCCTCTCTTATCATAGAAACACAAAGTGCGTTAGCCGAAACATAGACGTGTATCAGAGATGGATTGGTGACCGGTTTGGATGGCGAGCTGTCGGGCTGCCCCGGAGGACCTCTAGAGTGCGGGTACAGATTGGCTGAAGCCTCCCACGCATTTTTCCTCTCCGGTTTGGGTGGCGGGCTGGCGGGCTGCCCCGGAGGTCCTCAAGATGGCGGGTACAGATTGGCCGAAGCCTCCCCCGTATTTTTCCTCTCCGGTTTGGGTGGCGAGCTGACGGGCTGCCCCGGAGGCCTTCAAGATGGCGGGTACAGATTGGCAGAAGCCTCCCCCGCATTTTTCCTCTCCGGTTTGGGTGGCGAGCCGACGGGCTGCCCCGGAGGTCTGTAGGATAGCGGGTACAGAGTGGCCAAAGCCTCCCCCGCATTTTGCCCCTCCAGTTTGGGTGGCGAGCTGACGAGCTGCCCTGGAGGTCTGTAGGATCGCGGGTACAGAGTGGCCAAAGCCTCCCCCGCATGTTGCCCCTCCAGTTTGGGTGGCGAGCTGACGAGCTGCCCTGGAGGTCTTCAAGATAGCGGGTACAGAGTGGCCAAAGCCTCCCCCGCATTTTGCCCCTCCAGTTTGGGTGGCGAGCTGACGAGCTGCCCCGGAGGTCTGCAAGATAGCGGGTACATAGTGGCCAAAGCCTCCCCGCATTTTGCCCCTCCAGTTTGGGTGGCGAGCTGACGAGCTGCCCCGGAGGTCTGTTGGATCGCGGGTACAGAGTGGCCAAAGCCTCCCCCGCATGTTGCCCCTCCAGTTTGGGTGGTGAGCTGACGAGCTGCCCTGGAGGTCTTCAAGATAGCGGGTACAGAGTGGCCAAAGCCTCCCCCGCATTTTGCCCCTCCAGTTTGGGTGGCGAGCTGACGAGCTGCCCTGGAGGTCTGTAGGATCGCGGGTACAGAGTGGCCAAAGCCTCCCCCGCATTTTGCCCCTCCAGTTTGGGTGGCGAGCTGACGAGCTGCCCTGGAGGTCTTCAAGATAGCGGGTACAGAGTGGCCAAAGCCTCCCCCGCATTTTGCCCCTCCAGTTTGGGTGGCGAGCTGACGAGCTGCCCTGGAGGTCTGTAGGATCGCGGGTACAGAGTGGCCAAAGCCTCCCCCGCATTTTGCCCCTCCAGTTTGGGTGGCGAGCTGACGAGCTGCCCTGGAGGTCTGTAGGATCGCGGGTACAGAGTGGCCAAAGCCTCCCCCGCATGTTGCCCCTCCAGTTTGGGTGGCGAGCTGACGAGCTGCCCTGGAGGTCTGTAGGATAGCGGGTACAGAGTGGCCAAAGCCTCCCCCGCATTTTGCCCCTCCAGTTCGGGTGGCGAGCTGAGGAGCTGCCCCGGAGGTCTGCAGGATCGCGGGTACATAGTGGCCAAAGCCTCCCCCGCATTTTGCCCCTCCAGTTTGGGTGGCGAGCTGACGAGCTGCCCTGGAGGTCTGTAGGATAGCGGGTACAGAGTGGCCAAAGCCTCCCCCGCATTTTGCCCCTCCAGTTTGGGTGGCGAGCTGACGAGCTGCCCTGGAGGTCTGTAGGATCGCGGGTACAGAGTGGCCAAAGCCTCCCCCGCATGTTGCCCCTCCAGTTTGGGTGGCGAGCTGACGAGCTGCCCTGGAGGTCTGTAGGATAGCGGGTACAGAGTGGCCAAAGCCTCCCCCGCATTTTGCCCCTCCAGTTCGGGTGGCGAGCTGATGAGCTGCCCCGGAGGTCTGCAGGATCGCGGGTACATAGTGGCCAAAGCCTCCCCCGCATTTTGCCCCTCCAGTTTAGGTGGCGAGCTGACGAGCTGCCCTGGAGGTCTGTAGGATAGCGGGTACAGAGTGGCCAAAGCCTCCCCCGCATTTTGCCCCTCCAGTTTGGGTGGCGAGCTGATGAGCTGCCCCGGAGGTCTTCAAGATCGCGGGGTTGGGGTCCAACCCTTAGTCAGGGTTTCGGTGATCGGTATGGGATTTGACATGGGTGTGACCCTTCGTTCCCACAGACGGCGCCAATTGTTACGAGGTGGAACTCGCGTACAATGAATTTGTATTATGGAGAACCAAGGGCACGGTGGTTATATGGAAATGTGGGGTTAGGTAGGCAGTTTTACAAGTGATTAGTGGGATGAAGAGGTTGGATCCGTTGCCGGTGGAGCTCACAGGATCGTATCTCGTCGGACGTAGCTGAGGAAGGTCGGACGGCGGGAGGCTGATGCTGACTTTGGCCAAGGGGCGAGCTCTCCTGCAGCACGAACAACTCGTCAGAAGGGCGGGGTTGGGGTTCAACCCTTAGCCCCTCCGATGCCTGAGTCAGTAAAAGGGCTTAAATGGGGGGCTGGACACGCCGGCCGGACTAACTGTGTGTCCGCCTCGCGTGACGAGCTATAGGGGGGAGAACCAAGATATGGAGGACCTTTGCTCTCGTGTGTGAATGATAGAAGATGAGAGAGTTTTTCTCCCCCCCCCCACCGTAAGAGGAGAGGGTGTATTTATACCTGACGGGAGATGACTAGGCGGGGCTGACCTGGCATGCTGACTAGACGTGGTGAGCTGGCTCGGTTGTCAGCGGAAGTTTCGGACAAGGACGTCAGGAATAGGAGCGCCTGACCTGCTTTTGTCAGACGGCGCGATGGCCAGGGGGTGCTTTTGTCGGGATGTCAGGGCCGAAAGCATTAACTGTCAGTCGGCTCAACCGCCAGGGGGTGCTTTGTCAGACGGTCGGGTGGCGTATGTGTCAGCCGTGTCCTTATCCTAGGTTGTTTGTCGTTGGTGACGAACTAAGGGTCGGGCTATGCTATCCCTGGCGTCGCGGTGCGTGGGGGCCGGCCGGGTCGACCGGCTCGGGGGCTGTTCGGCCCGGCCGCGCCTCCTCGTCGGTCGCGGGTTGTGGGCCGCTGGAACGGAAGGATACGCACATGACTATGTCAGCATATCCGGCGGTATTGTCCGGGGGCTCCCCAAGCGCCCTGCCCCTGGCGGGCCGAGCAACTGCGGTTGCGTGCCTCGGCCGGGTGGGGGGAGTGCTGCGAGGCGCGCCCGTTCCCGCGTAGCTTCGGTCTTCCGGGGTGGAGGCCCTTTCACGAAGGGGAGAGTTAATGGGGTATGTCAACGGATCCGGATGGAAGGTTGGAGTGTCACGATCTTTAGGTCGTAACAATTGGATGGAAGGTTGGAGTGTCACGATCTTTAGGTCGTAACAAAACCCACTCTTAGTGGGTGTCCCTTGGGTTCCAAGTGACATGTAACTCTCATGATTTACTATAAATATGACTATGGTAAATACCATATGTCTACTTTCTTCATACTATTCTAACACGTTATCACGCACGCTCAACAGCTAAGCAGAATCCCTGCCAACGGACGAACAGCGAGGACGCGAATATGGCTTTCTTCTCCGAACTTTGCTAGATTCGGCGGATAGGATCTAGAGGTAAATTTTTAGAAACCCTTAGATCATTATTTTAACATGCGCATGTTGTTAAATTTGTAAGATTTATTTTCCAAGCTATCTATAGCTAAATCTATAGCAAGGAAATTAGCTTACAACCACAGATTTAAAGAGATTAAATCTGTGAGTTTTAGCAAGTTGTTAAATCTGTTAAACATCAGTTTTTAAAGAGATTAAATACATTTTTAATAAAAAAATTTAAAATTAAAAAAAAAGCAGTTGGGCAATTTGTGGAATAATCATGTTTATGATTTTTGACTATTGTACACGAGCGAAAAAAAATTAATAAATACATTTTTGTTTGACAGAGCCAAAATTGCTCATCGCGCTGAACATGCAAAATTTTTGACTATTGTACACGGTGAGCACTTTTGGCTACGTGGAACAAAATTGCCTTTTGTGGAATAATCATATTTATGATTTTTGTTTGACAGAGCCAAAACTGTTTACCGCACACAACAGACAAATTTTTTACATGTTGAGCACGTTGGGCAATTTTGGTCTGTGCATCAATTTTTACATATGTTTCTAAAGTTGTTAAGAAAGTATTTTTCTCTGTGCATGTCCATGCAAGATTGGAACATTTTCATGCAAGATCCGAATTCTTCTTAACATATTTTCGCTCCATATAATCGTTTGTGCCTTAAAATTTTTCTACCCGATCGACAGATTTCGGTTTTTTCATCGATTAAACTTTTTAGAAAGAATTTTAATATGATTCGGATCATCCTTTTAGTAGAGTATTTGGAAGATTTTAGTTTGTTTTGGCTTACCGTTATTTTCGGTATTTCCAATTGTGTGTTTAACAAAAACTTAAATAATAATATTTACTTCGTATGTATAGAAAAAAATTTGACCGATTTGAACAGAGTAAAACGGTAGGTGCGCGTAGCAATTCCCCTACATCGTTTATCTTTCCATCCATTTTGCGGGCGGGGCCGCTTCGACGAGAACCCCATCAGCTCCGTTCGCGGAGGAACTCCAAATCAATGGCAGATGGATCAAAAGGGAAGCGCAAGCTTCTCGACGACGAAGACGAGGCCGATCCCCATCTGATGTAAGTTTCTTGGGTTCCGGTTTCTTGTTCTCAATCTCAAAACCCTAGGGGCTTATGTGCAATTATTAATTCTGTTTTGATTTGTTTCAGGGAGAAGAAGGTGAGATTCCCAAAGGGTAAGAAGGTGAAGAGGGGAGAAGGCGAAGGTGGGGCTCACGTAGCTGACGATGAGGAGGGGTTGGACTCTCTGATCGACCCACTGCTGGCGGCGAAGGAGCGGGCGAAGCGACGGAGCCAGATAAGGGAAGAGGAGCTGTTCAAGGGCCAGCAGACTGAAGTCTCCGCCGCTGAAGTTATTTACGATGTGTGCCTCTGTCTCTCTCTCATTTAAAAACACACACACACTCTCTCTCTCTGTTACTATTTTTCTTTTTCCTTTTTTTGAATAATTGTTTTAGGTAGATGTTTATGTGCTTCGTCTTGCAGTAGTAATTGATCGTAGTTTCTGCTTTTTTTTTTCATTTTAAATACGAGAAAAGTTGAACTCTTTGAAATTATTTTGCCCAGTTTATCAAACAATTCGGCAGAAGTATACTGCAATGGCAGCGTGCCCATCGCAGGAAACTACAGTTCTTGTTATATTAATTGAAAATGGACCAAAATTAAGCGTCAACCTTCACGGGAACACACTGCAGAAAACTCATGAAGCTTAAGACAGTGGCAACATATATACTAAAGACAAGATTTATTAACTATCAGTAGGATTCTTTTATGCTTGGAAACTAGAAGCTGAACGGTCTGTATTGTAACTCTAGGCGTTTGGTGACATGGTTTAGTATTAGAAAATGTGGGTTCGTAGAGTCTGGTGTCCAAACCGAGGTTTCTAAAACTGGGTTCATAGTGGCAGCCAAAATACAATTAAAGATAACCATTTTTGAAATTAGGTTTGCAGGTGCCCATACCTTATGAAATTGGGGTTGGATAAACCTAATCAGATTGGATTATAGACAAATTATGAGAAACGAAGGGTTGTATTCATACAAATTTTGGTTTCATTTTAACTTAAGTAACACCATAGTTTTAGAAACTATTCCAAACTAGGCCTTATTCTACAACTGAGGACATCCTCACTTCTTTTCTTTGCAAAAGTCGTTACTTTGTGACTTGCAAAGTACTCGGATAAGTTGTGTTTCGGATCATAAATAAAATTGGAAATCCCCAATATTCCAAAGCATAATACTCGACCTGGAGCCAATCACAAAATCTGTTGCACCAACCAGTTTGCTACAAGGGAACTTTCATCTCACGCTTGAAATTTACCTTATGTATGCATTACATACTCGTGATTATATTTCAAGCTGAATTATTGCTGAAGTTACACTGATTTATCTGACAATGAACATAGAGAAGGACGTCATGTCAAGGTAAATGTGGTTCAGCTTGGAGTTGGAACACCATTGTCTTTGTTTATTGTCCTACAAAAACTTTGTAGGATTCATCCATATTAATAGATGACCTTTATAAACCGCTTGCTTACTGGTTAGTTTTTCATTGCGATGTATCTCGAAGTTTTGGTTCCTTCTGGTGTCCTTGAACTTCTATTTGGTCTACACGTGATGAGTGGTTAGTCCCTGTGTGCATCCTGACGGAGGCAATTATCTTGGAGATGGGTCAGAATGGGATTTTAAGTAGGCGATAGAGTTACAAGCTTAGGTGTAAGGTTCCGCTCTCTTTCATCTGACTCATATTACTTCTTTGAGAAAAGGCCTGGTGATTTGATACTGGAAAATATGGTAGGACTCTTCAGAACCCCTCCCACCTCCCATACAGGATAGTCATAAACTAGATGGATACTGTGAATATCAAGCAATACATGGATGACAAAAAACTAGAGCACTAATTCGGTGTTGGACTTGGCACAGTAGTAGTCTTGAACATATCAAGAAGATATGCATTATTATCTCCCAGATCACAAGATGCCTGACATGAAGAAACTATCATAAAGTGCTACAAACCAAGAAGATTTGCATTATTCTCGGGGTCAGGCGCCTCTAGACCTCGCTTCGGGATTTCCCCCTCTCCGACATGCTATGGGGAGAGCCGATCCTTCATGTATCAATGCAGGCAACCCATATCATCGGTGTTCGTCGTATTGTCATCAACGGATTTCAACTGCTACCCCTAAGACAGTACCTGCTGATGTTGATCGGAATGTTAAAGCTGTTGGCAAGCCATCTGCTCCTTTGAGGGTGGCAAAATCGGGACGTGAAACATGCAGTTCGCTCTTTTCGATTGGGCGTTCTGTTGAGCAAAACAGTAAATGCGAATACGTTCCTCCCCGAGAGATTCCATCTGGTAAAGCTGTCCCTTGGATCCCTAAAGAAGCGGTATCTGCTAATGTTGCAAAATGGAGTAGTACCCTGGCTGGTTATGTTGTGGGGGACAAACCATTCTACTCACACCTCCGAGCATGTGTACATCGATTGTGGCGCCCTAAAGGAAAGCTTCAGGTTCACTCCAGGGATAATGGGTTTTTCTTCTTCGAATTTGAGTTAGAAGAAGATGGCAGCAGGGTTCTCCAAGGAGGGCCTTGGATGTTTGATAAAAGGGTGATTGTACTGCGACGCTGGACTCCAGAACTTATAATGGATAGAGATCTTCTGTCCTCAATTTCAGTATGGGTGAGATTCCCTGACCTACCATTGAAATTTTGGTCTACAGAATGCATTAGTATTATTTCTAGCTCTGTAGGTAAGCCTCTATTTGTAGATAAGGCTACTGCTTCCGGAGAACGATACTCTTATGCTAGATGCTTCGTGGAAGTTGAGGCGAAAACAAAATTACCTAGCACTATTGAGATTGCGGTGGTGGAGGAGGGAAATTCGATCATTAGAGTGGAGTATGAGAACTTGCCCCCTAGCTGTCCAACGTGTGAGTGCTTTGGGCATTCATCCTCTCAATGTCCGTTTAAGAAGGTTTGGGTGGAAAAAGATAAATCTAAACTGCCGGCGGATGTGAGTGTGTTGATTAATGAAGTGAATGGTACGAGTAGAGGTTTTTTAGCTAATGTGGTCAGGATGATGGAGACTGGAAGCCCTTCTGGTAGAGACTGGAGGCCCTTCTGGTATAGACTGGAGGTCAATCAAATGGAAATGTAGAGGATACTAATGGTGAGGCAACAGATATACATGTGACCTCAAAATCTACGGAAACTGTGGGTCCTTCTGGTAATGTTCACGTTGATGACCCGAACAATGTTAGTGATGAAAATGCTGATGAAGATGAATATGAAGAAGAATGGGTGGAAGAATTTGATGGAGATGTTACTATGGCAAACCAAGAGTGGGAGGATGAAATGTGCTGCTCCTTAAAGACACTTAAAAAGATTTATCTGGATCCACCTCGACGGAAAAGCTCAAGGACTACTAGGAATTCTAATTACCGTTAGGATTCCTTGCCCTTTTAGAGTTGAAAGATTATTTATGCTTTAGTTTCATTGAGCTTTAAGTTTGGTTCTATTTGTAGACCAATATTGTAATTTGTTGAGTTAAATGAATAAAGTTGCTTACCCTTCAAAAAAAAAAGAAACTTAGTCTTCAAAGCTTGATAGGAAGTGGGGAAAATTACCACTTGGGTTTCTGGAAGTGATGAGATAGCAAAATAGGTCATGTAGGAACCCACATCAACAATTTTGCACTGGGTTTCCATTAAGTATTAACATTTGTGGTGAACCACCATTTTGGAAGCTAATGAATTTTTCATTTTCCTAGTTTTCTTGTCCCGATCGCTGAAACGTGAAAAAATAAACACATCTTGTTTCTGTATGTTTCTAGGTTTCTGGCTGGGTTTTCCTGTTTCAACTTGCAAAATGCTGCCTTAGTGCACATCATGTATCTTTATATTAGTTGAAAGAAGAAACATTAACATGTTGGTGCCTGCATTATGAATGTAGAAAGAGTCAAGGGATTGGTGGGAAAGCAATCCACATAAATAGTTTGTTTCTAATGCCACCTTGGATGTCATTAATCCCAAGACGAACACTCTAGAACATCATTATAATTCAAAGTTGTGGGTTTATAGGGTGAAATTGCACGCTAACGTGCACGCATGCATACTTTATTCATTTTAAGATATCAATAGTACTAAAAACAAAACAAAAAAGAAAAGAAAAGGTGAAAATGAATATAAAAAGAGATACGAGATGTTTGGAAGGGAGTCTAGAAGACATTGAACAACCTTGCCATTTCCCACTTCATCAATTTCCCTGGCTTTTGGACATTGGTCTTTTTTCAAACATTTCAATTTTGCACTTTATGGTTTTGAAGAATCCACCCTTGCAACTCACTTGATATTGAATCAATTGTGGTAGCGTGGTGCGCATTCACAAACAAGACAAGCAGTGTAAGGAAAAACACCTCCAATATAACTATATAAGGAAGTGAGTCCGGTAGAATCATGAGCTTGTTTAGTGAAAATAGTAATGACCCTTAAATGGGTATGCGACTTTCAAAGGTTCTTTTCCTTTATGATGTCTTGTAGAAATTACATTTTCTAGAAGATATATGTGCATGAAAATTGTTCGCATCAATTGTGAGTGTGTGTTTTTAAAAATTTACTTTCAGACTAAAAAATTAGATGTTATATTGGAATACATGTCTTGCTTGAGCAGGTCTAGACCGCAGTGGAGCTATATGGGTGGAGTATTTGAACACAGTAGAAAAACATGAAAGTTACTTGTAACATAATTACATTTCAAAGTACTATGTGTCTCATTCTTACCTACTAGCGAGCGAAGAGAATGCTGATGGTGGAGTAATCATATTCACCGAATTCCTTGCATTGTATTTCAAAACCCCTTGTTTGCATTACAGACTTGATCATGTTATTATAACTTTAGAAAGTTTCCATCTGGCTTTTCTTTAAATATAATTTATCTGCTTTGGTTCCGGTAATAAACTATCAAAAAATGTCATTCTGTGTTTCAGGTATAATGGATATTATGGAATGTTGTAGCACATGTTTTTAAATTGAAGTTAGTGACAAATGACTTAATATTGAGATATATTCTTAGTCATGACACTTTGGGTGATATATTTATAATGACAACAATATATGTTCTTTCTCACAATTCATGACATTTAGGATCATATGATGCAAGGCTTAATTAAGGAATTTGTATTGTTCGTTGAAGACTATTTACCATGGTTTTAAATGGCGGATGTTGCCCGGGGGGGGGGGGGGGGGGGGGGGGGGGTTTCTATATTATACTGGGCGATGTGTTATTAGAACACATGTCCTAAAAGGTGATTTCATTATGCGTGCAGTCCAATAACGCACGGCACATAATCGGTTATATGGTTGATTATGCGGATTATACAAACTACACAAAAATCAATATTATATATATATACATATGTTCAACTTCTGCATCGGTAGATGCTGTCTCTTGGAGTTGAAAAGTGTGGGTCATCGCCACAGCTGGAGCAACATGAGGGTAGGCATGGGGCGGATCTCTGCCCAACTCGACAGGACGCTCTGCAACTCAGCATGGATTCACATTTTTCCTCATTCCTTCATCGAATATATTAATGTTGGGACTAGTGATCACTGTCACATGCTTATCCAGTTTCATCCCAAGGTATCCTCACATCCCAAACCTGTTAAATTTTACAATACTTGGGTTTCCTTCTCTGGCTTTCGTGAAGTTGTTCAAATGCTTGGTCCATGTATACTTTTGACTCCTCACCTATGAAGAGTTTAGTGGCTAGGCTTAAAAATTTAAAGGAAGATCTGAAAGAATGGGCTGCAGTAAATAGGGGATGTGTTGATACATGTCACAAAGAGCTTGATATAATTCAATCTAGTCCAGATTTGATTAGTAACAATCAGTTGCAGAAATTGGAGCAGGTTGCTTCCTTTAAGCTAGCTCACGCTCTTGATGTGGAAGAATCTGATTTGAGACAAAAAAAGTCGCCAAGATTGGCTCAATCTGGGGGATAGGAACTCTAAATTCTTTTACACCGCTATGAAGGCAAGGCATTGCTATAATAATCTTAGTCATCTTGTTAATGCAAAGGGAGATATGAATTCCAACACATCATCTTAGAAAAGAGGCTCCCATATTTTATGAGAATCGATACAATCAAAATTACTCATTGGAATGTTTTTCCCAATTTAATTCCAAAGCGTAAACTCACTATTGATGCCTCTGCTTGGATAGATAGACGTATTTTCGCTACCGAAATCAAAGAAGCTACATTCCACATTGGTAAGGACAAAGCCCCATGGTCCAGATGGGTACAATGCCTTCTTCTTCAAGCATATCTGGTATATTATTGGAGATGATGTCACTTCAGCTGTCTACTCTTTTTTCATATCTGGTTCTATGCTCAGGCAAATTAACCATACCTTTCTTACTTTGGGCCCTAAAAACTCAAATGCCTCGAATCTTGGAGACTACATGCCTATTGCGCCTATTGCGCCTATTGCGTGCTGTAATGTTATATACAAAATCATCAGTAAAATTCTCTGTAATAGGTTGAAACAGGTTATTAGTTAGCTGATTTCACCTATCAAGCAGCTTTTCTTAAAGGCAGACTACTATCTGATTGCACTCTCATAGCCC
The DNA here is from genome assembly GCA_030789695.1 of Scilla litardierei. Classification (NCBI taxonomy): domain Eukaryota; kingdom Viridiplantae; phylum Streptophyta; class Magnoliopsida; order Asparagales; family Asparagaceae; genus Scilla; species Scilla litardierei. Next base: position 5,181,504 of record CM061131.1, read on the forward strand.
ATGAATAAGTTCGGGATTTCAGCAATCATATGGGAGCAAAGGCATGTCTTAAGTTGGATCTACGCAAAGCTTTCGACAATGTCAACATGGAGTTTATCCTATTCATGTTACATCACTTAGGATTCTAGAGCAGATTCATTAATTGGATATCTATGTGTATCTCTACCCCTTCTTTTTCAGTGTTGATTGATGGTTCCCATGCAGGATATTTTACTTTCAATAGTGGCCTGAGGCAAGGTGATCCATTATCACCTTATCTATTCGTCCTCGTGATGGAAATTTTTCCCTTCTAATGGCTAGAGCAGAGGCATCTCGTTCTATCCATCCTATGAGGAGGACATGGGCCATTTTCCACCTACTATTCGCTGATGACTTGCTGATATTCTGTCGTGAAAATTCTCATTCTTTTAAAGGGCTTAAAGAGCTTCTGGGTACATTCAACCACTTTACGTGACTACAGGTTAATTGTAATAAAAGTTCCGCTAGTAAGGGTTCACGGGATCCCAGTTGCCTTGCTAGCACTCTGGGTATAAAGTTGGTGTCTTCTCTCACTAATTATCGTGGCCTTCCCTTATCATCTAACTACCCTAAAGCGTCCATGGATGCTAGATTGGTTGATAAATGCAAGAAGAGGTTACTGGGATGGTCTTTGTCTTTCCTTTCTATATCATGGAGGATAGAGGTGGTGCGTACTGTAATTTACGGCATGATTGCTTTCTGGATGCATGCATATCGTATTCCACAGTCGCCCTGTGTACTATCAGCACGGCTTGTAGGAGATTTATTTGCAGGAACCTTCACACCTGGGCATGGCACGACTTATGTACCCCAAAGGAAGAGGGGGGTGTGGGGTTGAGGCTTCTCTTTGATTTAAATGTGGCATCATGTGTTCGTTTAACTTGGAAACTTTTATCAGCTAATAGCCCATGGGCTCAATACATGAGGAGTAATTACAATGTATCTGATGGCTTTTATCTTTCTAAAGCCAAGCCCACCCATTCTGGGACTTGGAAATTCCTGCTCCGCTACCGCAGCACTTCTCAGAGGTTCATCACGTGCATTGTTAGAGATGGCTCATCCACATCTTTCTGGTACTACAATTGGCTACCTTGTGGTCCCTTAGCTCCACCTCCATGAGGTTCCCACTGGAGCTGAAAAGAAGTTGGTTAGTGATTATTGGTCTTCTAATGGATGGATAGATGATCCAGCCATCCAACCCCTCCTCCCCATGCTGCAGTCATGCACCCCTGGCAGGGATGCGACTCGTGGGAATGGCTTCCAGGCCCTGTTTGCACGTTTCGAGCGACATGTGATGGTTCATGCACACGGGGTACCCCTTTTGCTTATTTCAACGTGGTTTGGTATAGTAGTCATGTGCCTAAGATGACTATTACTCTCCTTCGTGCTTTTCATGGTAAACTCCTCACAAGAGATACTCTCCATAAGTGGGGGGTTGCCCAAAACCAATCAAGTGTTCTTTGTGAGGATGATTCTATTGAGAGTGTAGGCCCATCTATTCTTTGAATGCAGCTACTCACGTTATATCCTATGCAGAAGCTTGCTCAAGCTGGGGATTACTTTACTAGCTCCAACATCACTTGTAGGGGTTGGTGACATTATTTTCTCCCTCTTCAACAAGAAAGATAGTGTGTGTATTTTAGCTAGAACAGCTCTGGCATCTATGGTCTGGCATATTTGGAAACAATGCAACATGAGGATCTTTGAGGGTAAGAGATTGGAGAAGACATATCTATTTGAGGATATTGCGGCAGATGTCGTTATTGCTCTTCGCAACATTGATCGGGATCAACCATCAGCGAATATCCCTTCTCAAATTGGGGCTTCCTGGACATTTGACTACTTGTACATATTATTAGTCTATCTAGTTGTTGCTAGCAGGTTATTAGCTTGTAGTGGGTGACGGTGCTTGTGCCCTCTCTCCCCCTCCTCTCTTAACCTTCTGGTTACCTCTAGTGTTGTAGTTTTGTATCCATTTTGTTACTATTAATAAAGATCCACACTTACTCGTCATACATACATACACATTCACATACACATATACATATATTAATGGGTATAAGGTGATTACTTATGGGGTCCCTTAGTTGCATTTGACATGCAGCCTATTATTTGGTGGAGCAAAAGAAAACACGTGTTATACTTTACTTGATATTTCGAATCTATTTTGTCATTGCTTCTCATTTGATTCAGTTTTCCATAAATTTTAGCCTTGTTATGCTTGTTGTTGTTGATTTCAGCTTCACGCGATGCGGTTGTCGCAAGAGGAGAGGAGGGGAGAGTAGAGACCCCAGAGAAAAAGAACACAGTCCATGCATTTGGACTTTCTTTGATTTAATTTGATGGGTTGGGTCTGGCCAGTTAGCATGTTGGGGTTTTTTATTTTTTAAAAGCCCATCTATTATGCGTCCGCAATTGTTGGTATGATGGCACATAATGGATATGCACCTATATATGCATTTGTCTGCATATTCCAAGCGCATTTCCCCAATTCAATGCGGTTGGGAGCATCTCCTTGTATGCTGCCGGATATGTGGACATATATTTCACCTTATAGAACAGTGATCGGGACATTTAGTTAATATCAGACATCCTAGTGGATGAGCAACATATATTTCATGTATATGAGCACAAACAAATTTCACATACATCCGGTGTTCCGCGTGACGTACGTGCGGTCTTGTTTAATTTTTCCTCGTATCATAAACATATCATCCTAAAAATGAAACATATAATAGAATTGTTGAGTTTAGATGGGGAAAAATTTAAATTGCATAATATATCTTGCAACCAACCAAAAATAAAGTACGTTTGACTTACAAACATAAATAACAAACATAAACAACAAGTATAACTAACAAACATAGATAACAAATAAATAAATCACAAACAATTACAAAACTATTATAATTTACACAACACACCATGTCGGGGATATAACAGCAGACATGTTGAATCAAAACCGGACATGTCAGAAAAATTGACTAATATCTCTTTTGTGTTGTAGCAAACTCTGCTTAAATCGACATGTCGGAAAAATTGACTAATATCTCTTTTGTGTTGTAGCAAACAGTGCTTAAATCGACATTCGACATGTCGGGAACATTTAAAACAATATTATTTACTGATATAAGTCCTAGAATAAAGTCCCATTCAACTTATAAAAGCACCATTGTATATGATAATTAGGTCGTTTTGTTAGGAAGCTTTCTATTACATTTACATCTTTGTTCCATTCAAATGCCTTTTTACTTCTCTCTACAAGTAAAAACGGGGTTTTCACTGCACATGTAATCATAACACCTGCCATTTACAGCAAATGGAATGTATGGAGAAATATTAAAATTTGAACTTCTGCAACAGTTATGTTGTTGGGGCTATATGATATGATGTGTTCTCTCATTCAAGTTACAGTATTTTTTATTTGATTTTGTTCTAGTGTGGTTTCTTTTTGGGCATTTCCTTTTGGAAATGGTTTACACTGCCAATATTGGCAGCACATCTTTACCAGGATAATTTTTGATGCTTTACATGATCCATAATTTGTATGATTCTGATCTACATTCAGTTTCCAGTCTGCAGGAGACTATTTTTTATTATTGTTAACATAAATTACAATCTCGATGATGCTCATCCGAGAGAACTGGATTTTGGTAGGAAAATGCTGAACTTGAAGATGATGGCATCCTAATAGAGCCATTTAATTTGAAACAAGAGAGAGAAGAAGGGTATTTTGATGCAAATGGAAATTATGTTGAATATGTTGGTCAAAATGATATTAAGGTGTGTTTGATTTCGTTTTTAAAATTTAAGTAGTCTGCGCATAAATTGAAAATGTTTGGCTGATATGCGTTGGTCTTTCATTTAGGATGCATGGCTGGAGAGTGCAGTTGTTGATACAACTCATGCAGAGAAGATTCAAATAAAGACGACGACGGATGAGGAATATCAAGAACTTTCATCAGAGGAAATAGGAAAAATAAAGAGGAGCATATCCAATGTACTTCAGCCAGGAGAAACGGTAATACTTAAAATTCCACAGGAATATGTTTTCTGATGCATACTTACTCGTATCCATGGATAATCAATTATTTCTTTCTTGAAAACAGGCATTTACTGTACTTGTCTTGTGGATTCAAAAATATTTTCTCCACCGCATATTATATGAGGCCCAGAAGTCTGCAAAGTTGGGCACATGGCTTGACAGTTATGATGAATGTGGCCATGACTAGAATTTTTTTGTTGCCTGAGAATGGGTCCTATGTAGATAGTGCATACGGGGGGCCATATGGACCAATTTGATAATGCAACTTTTCTTCCTGTATTTATTACAGTATTTAATTTTTTTTCTAATCTCTTCTTATTGGCCTTCCTTTCTCTTATTTTATTTTATTATTTGTTATTCTCTTTAAGCGGATTTCTTATAGTAAGATCTATAATAATTCATGCACCGGAAAAAGGGTTGGTTACTTTGTTTTGGGTTTGATGGGTCATATTAAGTGATCATTTCCTTGTGTCCAAAAGTTGTTTACTGAGCTTTGCATAATGAAGGACATTTGTTATCTACCTGACTGTCAAATTGACAATAAAATCTCTAGGCTATAGGGGGGAGTTTCTGTTTATTTTCTGCTTTAGAACATTTCTTGCTTCAAATCTCTGTACTACATTTACTTCAGTTCAAGAGCTGCAGTCACAGTACATATTCGTATACTTGTTCAACACATCTTAGACCAATAAGCTACATGGATATTTGATAGTCATGGTTTAGTTTAATTTGTGGATGCTTTTAAGTTTGCCTTCTTTGTAAATAAAACAAGGATTATGTCAATGTCTTTGTGTGCTGTGTGATATTACTCCATCTAATTTATGTAAAGAATTAAATTTTGTTCACAATTTGTTGATTTATGCTTGTGATATTATTTGTGTAACATGAAAGTACTGTGTACGAGTGCACCTTTTTATTTACTTAATTACTATTTTATTTAATTTGTGTTCTGTGTTTATTATTCATGTGTAGACAAGTATAAACCAGTACTGTGTATGTTAAAAATATTTATCCAATGATGTATCCCAACCATGTTGTTCCCCAGCTTTTAAAGGGCGGAACTGTGTCTTGAACCGTAGCTATGCAACTTAAATTCTCGTCTTCTGAGTTCTGCATAAAGAGGAAACCTATCAAGGCCCTGCTATTTTATCATTCATGTGAAATTAGTAATATATCAATGCTATGTATTTTAAGTATAGTAATATTATAGTGCATTCCAATAATGTCTGTTAAACGTTTTGCAAGGATGCAGCATCCCCATGCGTGAACCATAGCATCCTGTTCATATCTGTGCAACTTAGATTCTAATTTATTTGAGTTGATGTGTTTGTATTCTTCATAAAGGGGATAATCTTCCATATGATTTGATATCATTTCATGGAGAGTCAATTGGGGGGGGGGTTGATTGCTTTTCTTGGCACTACATCATTGTCAGACCAGTTTAAATTAGGGAACCTTGTGATTGTGGGTAGATATAAATATTAAAGCAATACGATGCTAATGGTGAATGCCAGATATTTTAACTTTTGATCTACTGGATGAACAGTTGAGGTGCAAAGAGTATTAGTTGCGTAACTTAATCTAACATACGTGTAGCTGAGCATGCAAATCTTATCATTTTTTGAATTCTCTGCTATTCTACTGGATTCGAAATCTCTAATATTATGATGAGATGTGGGAAGAGACTGGAGTGTATGGTAGAACATTGATGCAAATGAGCCTGAGATTGGTAATGTTCTCTTTGTTTTACAGATCATACATGCTTTAAAAAGGTTAAAAGGAACTTCTGGTGATAATAAAGCAAAGATGTCCGAAGGCACTAAGCGCATTTTTGATCAGCTTACTGAAGATGCAATGAAACTTTTGGAGAATGGTGAATACAGTTAAGTCTAAAATATGGCAATAACTTCCTTTCCAAGCATATTTCTATCTTTGTACTAAATGGAAAATTTAGTGCCACAATATTGTTGCAGCACATACAAATATATACTTCACCTTTGAGCCTCATACTATCGTCCCATGTCTATGAAATTTCTTTATATACCTTTAAATACTCGCAAACATGTGTACACATGCACAACCACATGCATGCATATTCATCACACATTACCGCATGCACTTACATCGAAACAGTCACATGCCAACATTCTCAAGCACACATGCATGCATTCATTTATAGTTTTATAACGCCTTCTGCGAATGTATATGCTCGTTCACGTGTTTATTGGACGTTGTTGGTCCCCAATGTAAGGACACTGTCTATGGGGAAAACACTAGAAGGGGGGTTGAATAGTGTTTATGCAAATTTAAAAGGAAATTACGCCAAATAAAATGCAATCCAACAAATAGTGCGGAATAGAAAAACGACCCAAAGAGAAACACACGCAAACGCAGAGATGTTTCAAGGGTTCGGATTACCCAAGTCAACTCTCGACTTGTTCCCGGTAATCCTACGTCCCTACCACCCGGATACCACCGGATACTCAAGTTAGAACCCTAACTTGAGGTTTCCTTAAAGCCCACTTGTAGCAACCCTACAAGTGCAATCGAATACAATCGATGTCCTTGACTCCCACAATCAGGGAGCAAGCAAAACCACTCTCACAACCGAGAGCACAATTCAAATAACGAAAGTTATGAAATAAGAAAGCAACACTTACAATCACCTATGCCTTGAAGTAGAACTTGAAGGAGAAGTGTGATGTGTGTTGAAGAACTCTCTTGGAAGAGAGGAGAAAGCCCTTTCTCTTGACTACACCAATTGCCTAGAAGATCAAACTTTGGTTCTAGGTTGGAGAGCAAGAGAACAAGATTTGGAAATACTTAGGGCTTTGGATTTGAGAGCTTTGATCTTTGGAAATGAAAGCTTGAAGGATTTTGCAATGAATGAGTAGCCTTCCAATGAAACAGTAGAAGCTCTATTTATAGCTTTCTCAAATCCACAAAACAGTTTAGGCAAAAACCCAATCGAAATCCGTGAGAAAAATCTCAACGGATATAATCTGAACTCGCGACAGTCGACTGTTGAACAATCCACAGTCGACTGTTGCACAGTCAGCAAGGGTAGGTGAGAATTCATAACGGTAGCTTACCACGTGGACAGTCGACTGATGAAGCAAAGACAGTTGTCTGTTAAACCAACAGGCGACTGTAACTTCTTCGACAGGCGACTGGCCGAGAGAAGAGTAAGTTAGACAAATACTGGAAATCCCACAAGATACAGGACAGACGACTGATGCAAGGAACACAGTCGACTGTTAATCAGAACAGGCGACTGTATAACCTTAAATAGACGACTGTCAAAATCAAGAGAAATTTCCAGAGAGCTGAGTCAAAGAAATGACTTACAAACAGGCGACTGTTGCAGCATAGACAGTCGACTGATCTAATAGACAGTCGACTGTATATACAGCATAAGTCGACTGGCCGTAGAAATCAGATCAAACAGAGTTTGGGCATGGAGAGACATGCGACTGATTTACAATACACAGTCGACTGTCACTAGGACAGGCGCCTGTGAATCGTTCAACAGTAGCCTGTGCGAAATAATCAGAGAAGACCCAAAACTACATTGTAATAGTCTGTGCATAACAGGCGACTGTAGAACAAAACACAGTCGACTGTTTTTGAGACAGGCGACTGTAAACTGTTAAGCAGTCGGCTGTTATAAACAATCCTAGCACAAACAAAAGAGAATTGAATTGGGATCAAAGGACAAAGGTCTAAAGATGTCCTATGACAGAATGTAGATGTGTGTGAGTGCTCCATCAAAGTTCTACTTCTAAGCTACATACTAGAAGAGATAAAAGAAAAATTACATTGACGAATAATCTCTTCTTTCCATCGTATGAGCTTGAAGTCTTTACGGAGCTTCAATCATCAATCTACGATCATCCAATTCATATCATTTGCCTTCAATTACGTTTGTGAGTCATCCATTGCTAGTTGATCTTCATAATAAGCTTAGGCAATGGATTAACTGCAAAATAGGGGATTAGTCACAAGTATTTATGTTTGCTCATCATTAACACCAAGTAGGGAGAAGTCCAATACTCAACATTCTCCCCCTTTTTGATGATGACAAACAAACATAAACAAAAAGATAAATAATTGTGCGTAATGAAAACTTACTCCCCCTACATAGATGCCAATCAAGTTAGTCAACAAATATTAGAGCATCTACATAACAATTGAAGCAAATGAGTGAGATATGAATGAATTCAATTCAAGAAATCTAGGAAATAAAATCCCTATTCATTGTAATCTTACTCCCCCTGAATCTAAGGCAATGAAAATCTTAGATTCAAGCGTTAGAACATACTTAGCACATCCATTATGAATCTTGTATGTTTATTTCTCTCCCCCTATGGCATTATCCAAAAAGGTGGGAGCAAATAACAACTATAATAGTGCTAAATACGAACTAACAACAATCAAGGAGTATAAAGATATATCGAATCAAAAATTCATAAAATCTCATCATATACACATGTGAGTAATGGAATTGAAATCCAATATCAACATTTTAGATATACGAAATGAAAATAATGTCCACAAATTCATCACAACAAAGATAGCATGAATTAACCAATATCAAATTCATATATTGTCTCAAAAGCACATCAAGGAGAGTGAAGCATACAAGGAGACAACATATTATACATCACACAGATAAGATATACAATATAGCATAGTGTGACACAAGAGAGGGTGCAACATCCTATATATAGATATATAGAAACTGAGTACATCAACGGATGGTCATCTACATGGCCATCCCAACAAGATACATCATGATCAAGCCAAAAAATACATCATCATGACGACATCAAAGTATATCACCATACATATATAAAAGAGTCGCTGACAACATCATCCATCATATGTCAAAAAATATATATATCATCACTCAAAATAACATCACTCAAACATCTATCTAAGAGTGAGCATCTCCAGGGGCTGCAGAAGAGGAAGCAGGCTCTGTAGCAGCAGGAGTATCCTCTGGAGGAGGGTCAGAAGGAGCAACAGAAGCAGCAGCAACAACATCCTGAGTAGAAGCAACACCAGGAGGCTCAACGACACCAGTAGGCTGAGGAGGCACATGAGGCTGGGGAACAAACTGTCTCAAATCCTCAGGGAAGGGAATTCCCTGATGGAGGAAAGAGAGAGACAGCAATCTGTAAATACCAGAGACCATCTCCAAAAGAATATTCCGAGACGGTGGAGCAGATGAAGAAGGCAAATCAGCCGGAGGCACAGTGGATGAGGACGGAGCTGAAGTAGACTTCCTCTTCTTCGAGGCAGTCTGCAGAGCCGAAGAAGATTTCGACTTTGCAGAAGCGTCGAGGAGAGGACCAAAGGGCATGGGCTCGTAACGAGTCAAGTCAACACCAAAATGACGGAAGACACGAGTCAGAAGACCACCGTAAGGAATGTGAGACGAGGAGGACGTGAACTCAACCTTGTCCATCCTATCAAGGAGGACACCGGCCCAGTTCACGGGCATGCCAGAGAAAATAGCATACATACACTTCAGGATATCCTGAGACGGCTGGTCAGACGATCCATATCTCGACAGGATGTTGGACTTCACCACTAGGTGAACAGCCCAACCTCGTGCAGAGAACATAGATGATCTGACACCCGAATCAAGAGCTAAAGGTACCTCTCGAAACATATCCCGGAGGACAGACTGGTCAAGATCGGCAATCTCAGAGATGCAGATATCAGTGGGAAGGGAACCAACAGAAGGAATCCTAAGAATAGTCCCTAAGAGAGAGGGAGTGATCTGAATGTGGGTTCCCTGAACGATAGTATCGAGGATGCCGGTAGACGAATACTCACCGCGAACGCGGTTCGCATAGAAAAGCTTCACCAGAAATGGATAGGCTCTGGGGAACTCGCTCTGAGAGAAGCGAAAAAGATCGGCCAGGTGAGTAGCGGAAAGAATGTCAGAGAGTCTCTCAGCAGTGAAGGCGGGGAAAGCAATGTACCGCTCCCTAAGTAGGTTGATCCCTAGGAGAGAGTGAAATTTTGCCAGACAAAGATCGTCTCGGCAAACGGGAACTAGGGGATCAGAGGGGGGGGGTACGGCAGGAGTCTCTTCAGAAGAACTGGACACAGAAGGAGACACATGTGGGTTCTCAGCAACAGGCTCACTGATGTGAACACCAGCAGGCTTGCACTGACGATGGATCAAAGGCTGAGCATCGCTAGAGGAAGCAGAAGGTGAGTAACCCGGCGAAGACGAACGCACGGGTGACTCGGCATGCTTGGTTCGGGCTTTATATGGTTTCTTTTTCTTGGCAATGAGTTTCTTGGGTGCCCTAGGTCGTTTAGGAGCAGCGATCTTCTCTTTTCCCTTTGGTTTAGGAGCCATGGAAACAAGAGAAGGAGAAACTAAAGCAAAGAAAAATCGAACGAAGAGCAAGTGAGAGAAGCAAACCAAGTGTGGAAGCAATGACGATCGCGGAGAAGGAGATCGATGTCAACGGCAGAACGCGAGCGACGACGACGAATAGGAGCAGTTCGACAGTTTTGGAAGCGAAATCGAGCGTTTTTGGAGAGAAAAACGAGCGGGAAGTTGAACGGTCGAAGCGGAGGAGAGAGAGTCGACGTGGGGAAGTGATCGCGTAAACTCGAATATAAAATTAGGGGAATGAATCTGAGCCGTTGGATCAAGGAATCGACGGCTCGGATCAAATCACTTGAACCGACACAGCATAAGACAGTCGACTGATGCACAAATGTCAGTCGACTGGATGAAGTGATAAAAATAAAGCTCAGAGAGATGGGCAGTCGACTGGCCAGTAACATGCAGTCGCCTGTCCATTGGACAGTCGACTGACACATACTCAACAGTCGGCTGGCCGAGAATTAATACAGTTCACAAAAATAACAGAGAACACTGTAAAAATTAGACAGAGAGTACAGTCGCCTGATGACTAAAATGCAGTCACCTGTTAAATTAACAGTCGACTGTAAAATAGTCATCAGTCGGCTGTGCGAAAGATACCAATTCTCAGACTGAGGAGATAGAGTAGGGCAGTCGACTGTCGAAGGAAAGACAGTCGTCTGTCCTGGTCCAAAAGTGCACAGAGAGATAGAATTCCAGAGAATAAGAACACTCACCCTAGGACCTATACTCTAATCACAAATACATCGTAAAATCATTATGAAAACAATAAATCCATTGAAACACAAATTACTCCAATCAAACTCAAAACTCATGAAATCAAATAAGTCACAATTGCCTTTCTTAAACACATAAAACAATAAAGCACATGAAGAAAGACAATCAAAAAGATATGAGCTCAATAAGGAGTTATAACATGAAAGATTGAGCTTCTAGATTTCAGATTCACCCATAATTCCCAATTCTCCACGCAACCTCACAAATGAATCTTCTTTAAGAGGTTTAGTGAAGATATCGGCAATTTGTTTTTGGGTTTCAATGTACTCTAAGATGATGTCCTTCTTAGCTACATGATCATTTATAAAATGGTGTCTCACGTCTATGTGTTTGGTACGGGAGTGGTGTACCGGATTCTTGGAAAGACAAATAGCACTTTGATTATCAACCATGATAGGGCAAGTATCACAATTGACACCATAGTCACTAAGAGTGTGTCGCATCCAAAGAACTTGTGTACATGCAAGACCCGCGTCAATATATTCCGCTTCAGTCGTGGACAATGACACCGAATTCTGTTTCTTAGAAAACCAAGAAACTAAGGAATTTCCTAAGAAATGGCAAGTGCCACTAGTACTTTTCCTGTCGGACTTGCATCCGGCAAAGTCGGCATCACTATATGAGATTAACTCATATGTGTTAGACTTAGGGTAGAGTAACCCATAATCTAGGGATTGATTGAGATAACGAAATATTCGTTTAACCGCAATCAAGTGTGACTCTTTAGGTCTTGCTTGATATCTAGCACAAAGACATACGGAAAACATGATATCGGGCCTACTAGCGGTTAAGTAAAGTAAGCTACCGATCATACCTCGATATAGACGAACGTCTACATCTTTTTCGCTTTCATCCTTGTGTAGATGAGTAGTAGTACTCATGGGAGTCCTTTTGCTCGAAGACGATTCCATCCCGAATCGCTTAATAAGCTCCCCTGTGTACTTTGTCTGATGTATGAACGTGACATTCTCCATTTGTCGAATTTGCAATCCAAGGAAGTAGGTGAGCTCTCCCATGTGGCTCATCTCAAACTCATCCTTCATAGACTTGGAAAATTCTTGACAAAGATTAAAGTTAGTAGAACCGAAAATAATATCGTCTACATAAACTTGAATCAAAAGAATGTCATTTTCATAATCTTTAATGAAGAGTGTAGAATCAACTTCTCCCATTTTAAAACCTAAATTCAAAAGAAAGGTCTTAAGACGATCATACCAAGCTCTAGGAGCTTGTCTCAATCCATACAACGCTTTCTTAAGTTTGAAAACATGGTTTGGAAATTTTTCATGAATAAAACCGGGAGGTTGAGAAACATAGACTTCTTCATTGACAAACCCATTTAAAATGCACTTTTAACATCCATTTGAAATAATTTAAAATTCTTATGGGATGCAAAAGATAAAAGCAACCTAATAGCTTCTAATCTAGCTACGGGGGCAAAAGATTCTTCGAAATCAATACCTTCCTCTTGCCGGTAGCCTTGAGCTACTAACCTTGCTTTGTTCCGTGTGATTACCTCGTTTTCATCCGTCTTGTTCTTGAAGATCCATTTGGTCCCAATCACTTGGTGACCACTTGGAAGAGGTACAAGTTCCCAAACTTCGTTTCTCTCGAATTGCATTAGTTCTTCTTCCATTGCCACTATCCAAGAGCTATCCTCACAAGCTTCTTGGATGTTCTTTGGCTCAATGGTAGAGACAAATGCGCAATGAGAGAATTCTTCAATTCTTGATCTCGTTCGAACACCCACACCAATATCTCCAATAATTTGGTTATGGGGATGGTTGCGAACGGTCGGGTACGCTTTGGGTATACCTGGATCACTAGGAACAACTTCAACAACTTCGTTAGAAGTGTTAGTCTCAACAATAGAATCATTAATCTTAACATTATTAAGAGAATCACAAAGAATATCTACATTATCATCATCAACATGAGGAAAATCAAAATCTTCATAAAAAGATACGTGAAGTGATTCCTCAATCGTTGAAGAAGTTTTGTTGTATATCCGGTAGGCTTTGCTACGTGTGGAATATCCAACAAAAATTCCTTCATCGGATCTTGGCTCGAATTTGTCTAAATTACCAAAGGTGTTCTTTATAAAACATTTCGAACCAAAAACACGAAAATATTTCACTTGAGGCTTTTTATCATAAAACAACTCAAAACAAGTTTTGTTTGTTCGGGGTCTCACTAGGATCCTATTGAGCACATAACATGCCGTGTGCACCGCTTCTGCCCAAAATTGTAGTCCTAAATGACTATCATGGAGCATAGTGCGAGCACACTCAATAAGAGTCCTATTCTTTCTTTCTACAACACCATTTTGTGGTGGAGCACGAGGAAAGGAAAAGTTATGAGTTATCCCGGAGTCATCACAAAACTTAGTAAAAGACTCATTCTCAAATTCTCCTTCATGATCACTACGAATAGTGATAATGGTGGATCCTAAAAGATTCTGAATCTTCTTTGCAAATTTGGTAAACTCTTCATGAGCTTCATTCTTATTAGTTAAGAATGAAACCCAAGTAAATCTAGAAAAGTCGTCAACGACAACTAGTCCATAATGAGCATTACCTAAAGAAGCGGTTCTAGTTGGCCCAAATAAATCTAGATGTAGAAGTTCTAGGGGGCCTCTTAGAAGTAATCCCTTCTTTAAGCTTAAATGAAGATTTACTTAGTTTACCTCTTTGACATGAATCACAAAAGTTTTTCTTATTAAAAGCAATCTTAGGAAAACCTTTGACTAGATCATGCTTAGCTAACTTATATAAGTGCTTGAAGTGAACATGACCAAAACGGCGATGCCATAATAGTTGTTCACTTGTGTTAGCAACTAAGCAATGTTCTACGGTTTTAGGCAAGCTCAAATAATAAATATTTTTACGCCTAATACCGGAAAATAAAACATTTGAATCACAATCAACAATAGTACACAATCCTTCTCCAAAGTTAACCTTGTAACCTTTGTCACAAAGTTGACTAATGGAAATGAGATTGTGACATAAACCATTAACAAGATAAACATTAGTAATTAAAGGTTTGGAAGGATTACCAACGATACCTACTCCAATGATGGTTCCCTTTTGATTACCTCCAAAAGTGACCGTTGCACCATCCTTGATGCTAATCACTTCGGAGAGCAATGATGGATCTCCCGTCATATGTTTGGAGCAACCGCTATCAAGAATCCATCCTTTCCCTTTAGAGCTAATAAGACATTTATTGCTCTTCTTCTTTCTCTTGGGTACCTATATAATATACCATAAGCTTATGGTACCCAATGTTTGTTGGGTCCAAGGGGATTAGCCCTTTGGAAGCCAAGTCCAAGTGGACTTCCGCTTCCCAACATAGTTACTATTTCTAATCACATCATGAAAGTAGGAATCAACATAAGCATTCCTAACATTTAGACTAGTGTTCTTAGGACCCCAAATAGTGTACATCTTGGGAGTCCTATTCCTAGTTGCATGCATATGTGTTGGATTTCTATGTGGTGCATGCTTCTTAGGAACATGATTTCTAGCATAGAGATGTGGTGGAGGATATGCATTGTACATTCTAGGATGATATGTATGCTTGGGAACATGCATATTATATGAAGCATAAGGATCATGCATGACATGTGGAGGATGAGCATACATGAAGGAATGATGCGTATGAGCATATGGGTGTGTAGGAGCACGTACATGAGTATTTCTCATGTGTGGTTGTGTACGTGTCCGTGGGTGCGGAGCATAAAATGTGTCATGATTATCCACTTGTGAAGTAGGATGTTTCCTACATGGATGAGTGTTAGTGTACATATAAGCATGGCCTTGCTTTTGGTTTCCACCCTTAGTGGGTTTCTTGCCAAAAGGAAGAGAAGGTGATGTGGTGACATTCTTGGTAGGATTACTACCTATAATGTCTTTGACACCACTTGTGGATGCACCGGAGGAAGGCCTCACAAAATCTATAGTGACACCACTATAGGAGGTGCGAGCATTAGATGCATTTGCTTTTACAAATCCAAGGCCAACACGATGTGTGGCCGGAAATTGGTTTGCAAGCAAATCATCCAATTGTCCTTTTGCCCTTATTGAATCTCACAATACGGGAGGACATGAGCTCATATTTCTCCTTTAAAGAAGAAATGTTGGTATCCAAGGTGGAGACCCGTGCTTTGAGCTCGAGCACTTGGGTTTTAAGAGAATCATTCTCTAAACCCAATTGTGTGTGACGTGTAACTAGATCACTATTATCCTTGGGATGTGTTTGATCTAGTTGAGATTTGAGGGAATTCACCTCATCTCTCAATGTGACATTTTGAGAAGCTAAGTTTGCTTTCTCAAGAGTTAAAGTATCAACAATGGTGTCATTGTTGATAATGCATGGAATGGATGACTTGCTAACATTTGATTTCTTTAAGCTAGTGTATCTAAGCATTAAAGATTGGTATTTAGCAAATAGTTCTTCATTAGCTATACGAAGTTCATCCATTGTTACCTCGGTGTCATCCGTGTCGGAGTCACTCTCATCCGAGAGTGGGTCTTCAAGTGCCATGAAGCACATGTGGGCGCTCTCACCCTTCTCATCATCGGAATCGCTTGATGAGTCATCACTTGAGTCATCAAAGGTACCTACGAGTCCTTTCTTCTTGTCTCTCTTGTTCTTGTCGGACTTGTGGTACTTTGGTGCCTTCCATTTTTCTTTGTTGTTTAGCATTGGGCAATCCCTCTTGATGTGCCTTGGCTTATTACACTTATAACAAAGAGAGGAAGTAGCATTAGTAGACTCAAAATGTTTGTTTGAGGAAAATTTACCTTTGCGAAAGAAGCGTTGGAGCTTCTTCACCATTTGGGCCATATCACCCAAATCCATCTCGTTCTCGGATTCATCACTTTCAGAGGATGATGAATTGGCGTTGAATGCCAAAGCTTTCTTCTTGGCCTCTGAGGGATTCATCATGGCTCGAAACTTCAATCGGTTATCCCGTCTTACTTCGTAAGACATAAGAGTCCCGAAGAGATTCACCACGGTGTAGTTCTTCAAGTCATTGACCTCCTCAATGGCGATTGCTCTTATTTCCAATTTGGAGGTCATCCCCATGATGATCTTCCTTAACTTTTCAGGTTCTGTGTAGATTTGGCCAATGGTTTCCAATTCATTTGTGATTTCGGTAAAGCATCCGTACATCGACGCAATGCTCTCATTTTTCTGCATGTGAAACAAGTCAAAGTTTTACACTACAACATATAACTTTGAAAGCTTTACCTTATTCGTTCCCTCATGGGTAACGATGAGATGGTTCCAAATTTGATATGCACTCTTACATGTGCATATCACTTATAACAAAGAGAGGAAGTAGCATTAGTAGACTCAAAACGTTTGTTTGAGGAAAATTTACCTTTGCGGAAGAAGCGTTGGAGCTTCTTCGCCATTTGGGCCATATCACCCAAATCCATCTCGTTCTCGGATTCATCACTTTCGGAGGATGATGAATTGGCGTTGAATGCCAAAGCTTTCTTCTTGGCCTCCGAGGGATTCATCATGGCTCGAATCTTCAATCGGTTATCCCGTCTTACTTCGTAAGACATAAGAGTCCCGATGAGATTCACCACGGTGTAGTTCTTCAAGTCATTGGCCTTCTCAATGGCGATTGCTCTTCTTTCCCATTTGGAGGTCATCCACATGATGATCTTCCTTACCTTTTCAGGTTCGGTGTAGATTTGGCCAAGGGCTTCCAATTCATTTGTGATGTCGGTAAAGCGTCCGTACATAGACGCAATGCTCTCATTTTCCTGCATATGAAACAAGTCGAAGTTTTGCATGGCAACATATAACTTTGAAAGCTTTACCTTATTCGTTCCCTCGTGGGTAACGATGAGATGGTTCCAAATTTGATATGCACTCTTACATGTGCATATCTTGTTGAACTCATTCGGGTCCAACGCACAATGAAGAGCGTTCATTGCTTTAGCGTTGTTGACTTCGGCGGACTTCTCGGAAGTCGTCCATTTCTCGAAGTCATCTTCGGCGGGTCTCGACGTACTCCTTGTAGAGAGTTCTCCAAAGAGAAGCACTCCTAAGGAATGTCTCCATCCTACACTTCCAATAGCCAAAATTAGTACCATTGAAACGTGGAGGACGTACCGTAGATTGACCTTCGAAAAGAATGGACGCTCCATCACGGTCGTGATTGTTGTACGAAGGCGGAGGAGGAACGTTGTTGTTGTTGGATGCCATAGATGAAACCTTGCGCTCTGATACCAATTGTAAGGACCATGTCTATGGGGAAAACACTAGAAGGGGGGTTGAATAGTGTTTATGCAAATTTAAAAGGAAATTACGCCAAATAAAATGCAATCCAACAAATAGTGCGGAATAGAAAAACGACCCAAAGAGAAACACACGCAAACGCAGATATGTTTCAAGGGTTCGGATTACCCAAGTCAACTCTCGACTTGTTCCTGGTAATCCTACGTCCCTACCACCCGGATACCACCGGATACTCAAGTTAGAACCCTAACTTGAGGTTTCCTTAAAGCCCACTTGTAGCAACCCTACAAGTGCAATTGAATACAATCGATGTCCTTGACTCCCACAATCAGGGAGCAAGCAAAACCACTCACAACCGAGAGCACAATTCAAATAACGAAAGTTATGAAATAAGAAAGCAACACTTACAATCACCTATGCCTTGAAGTAGAACTTGAAGGAGAAGTGTGATGTGTGTTGAAGAACTCTCTTGGAAGAGAGGAGAAAGCCCTTTCTCTTGACTACACCAATTGCCTAGAAGATCAAACTTTGGTTCTAGGTTGGAGAGCAAGAGAACAAGATTTGGAAATACTTAGGGCTTTGGATTTGAGAGCTTTGATCTTTGGAAATGAAAGCTTGAAGGATTTTGCAATGAATGAGTAGCCTTCCAATGAAACAGTAGAAGCTCTATTTATAGCTTTCTCAAATCCACAAAACAGTTTAGGCAAAAACCCAATCGAAATCCGTGAGAAAAATCTCAACGGATATAATCTGAACTCGCGACAGTCGACTGTTTAACAATCCACAGTCGACTGTTGCACAGTCAGTAAGGGTATGTGAGAATTCATAACGGTAGCTTACCACGTGGACAGTCGACTGATGAAGCAAAGACAGTTGTCTGTTAAACCAACAGGCGACTGTAACTTCTTCGACAGGCGACTGGTCGAGAGAAGAGTAAGTTAGACAAATACTGGAAATCCCACAAGATACAGGACAGCCGACTGATGCAAGGAACACATGCGACTGTTAATCAGAACAGGCGACTGTATAACCTTAAATAGACGACTGTCAAAATCAAGAGAAATTTCCAGAGAGCTGAGTCAAAGAAATGACTTACAAACAGGCGACTGTTGCAGCATAGACAGTCGACTGATCTAATAGACAGTCGACTGTATATACAACATAAGTCGACTGACCGTAGAAATCAGATCAAACAGAGTTTGGGCATGGAGAGACATGCGACTGATTTACAATACATAGTCGACTGTCACTAGGACAGGCGCCTGTGAATCGTTCAACAGTAGCCTGTGCGAAATAATCAGAGAAGACCCAAAACTACATTGTAATAGTCTGTGCATAACAGGCGACTGTAGAACAAAACACAGTCGACTGTTTTTGAGACAGGCGACTGTAAACTATTAAGCAGTCGGCTGTTATAAACAATCCTAGCACAAACAAAAGAGAATTGAATTGGGATCAAAGGACAAAGGTTTAAAGATGTCCTATGACAGAATGTAGATGTGTGTGTGAGTGCTCCATCAAAGTTCTACTTCTAAGCTACATACTACAAGAGATAAAAGAAAAATTACATTGACGAATAATCTCTTCTTTCCATCGTATGAGCTTGAAGTCTTTACGGAGCTTCAATCATCAATCTACGATCATTCAATTCATATCATTTGCCTTCAATTACGTTTGTGAGTCATCCATTGCTAGTTGATCTTCATAATAAGCTTAGGCAATGGATTAACTGCAAAATAGGGGATTAGTCACAAGTATTTATGTTTGCTCATCATTAACACCAAGTTGGGAGAAGTCCAATACTCAACACCCAAGCCCATTTAAATTTTAGCAAGCATTGATTAGGACAATAAATTTAAAAGTTTTGATGCATTAATGTTTATAGTGTTTCACCTATGTTGTTTCTAGGTAACCATATTTCTACAGATGAAAATTCTTTCCGCCTTTTGTTATCAGCATTGATTTTATCGTTTTCTGGAACCTTTTTTTTTTTGACTTTTTTGTAGATGTTTACCACGATGAGCGGGAGATTTTTGAACGAGAAGCAGGTTCGTTTGGAATATATTTTGCTCATGACTTCTGCTATTTCACTTTTCCAGGCAGATACTCGTAGAAATGATTGTTAACAGAGGAATATTAATTCATGACATGTAAAAAATGTATAGCGTGCCATTCAAATTGGTGAAATTCATGCCTCATTTTTTTGAATTTTTTAATATGCTTTATTTTTAAATTTCCCATGCTTTACCTATATGGCATTTGCTGTATTTGTTATGATTATTTCTTAAATGCAACAAATTTTCGTAAGATGGTTTTATATGATCTGTTCAATTTAGGTAAATGGCTTAATAATGGGAAGCATGGAGTGAAATGCACATCTGTCATTTATTTATTTATTTATTATATGTTTCTTTGTTATTTTCCTGATGTTTTAGTTATATGGCATTTAGTGTATTCGTTTTGATTATTTCATTAAATGCCACAAATTTCATAAGAGGATTTTATATGATCTGTTCCATTTAGGTAAATGTAATAATGGGAAGCTGGGAATCTTTATAAATTTTAGCTATAAAATTATAGTAGAAACTAGAAAGTTCAAAATTAAGCTTCTGTCATGGTTTGTCTACCAAATCTTCTGTGGAGCTGTGTTAATGAAGCCAATGAGCAATTTTGAAAATATACGTGTATTTCTTTGTTAATATTAAAATTCATCTGCTATTAAATGAACTTTACTATAAATTCGGTATAGTAGAAAAGCAGTAGCGGTAAAATTTAAGAGTTACGAAAGGAGGAAATGTTAGTAGCTGTTCCCAAATTTTGGGGTAAAGGTTTGTTGTTGTTAGCAACTAACCTATGCAAAATAGTTTTGCATAATTATGGTATCATCTTTGCCTTTCCCCATCAAGATGGTGCTGGCTATGGTAGAAGGCTCCACAACAGATTTGATAATGTTCCACTGCTGGTTTATGACCTGACCTAGACCGCGGAAAAGTTCTAAAGAAGATAACATGTGCACTTTAGGGAACTATATTAAATTCTGAGGCATGCATAAAGCCAAGTGTGAATAGAACACATGTCCATATCCAATATGGTTTAAATCCAGTTCGATAGCAAAGTCCTGCTGTTGTAACAATAAACTATGCACTGTAGAACATTTAAACATAAGAGTGGAATTGCCAGCACTTTATCCGTGTGGGAAAGTTTGGAAACCTCTATCTGAAACGAGGAGCTCCAAGATTCATCACTACCATGCTTGGTGTACTTCAGAATATCTTTAGCTGTCGTGCTTCATCTCATTTTAACACACTTAATCATATGACTAAAGATGTTTTGTTAAACCTCATTACTATTTTATCAAAAGGGTTGTGTTAGGCTTAATTTTTATTTCAACCAGAACAGACCAATCTGACTTTGGGGTACATATCAGCTCAGCAATACAATCCATTGACATGTCTAAGCGAACTTCTATTTCTTCTTTCTCAGCATGTCAACCGATGCTATCATGTTAGGTATTTCCTTGAATTCTGAACATTTATTATATGGAATCATCTTACCAGACTATTTATTTAATTCAGTAGAATGTTATTACCTGAGTATCCTTGTAACGTTGTTCCATTGGTTATGCCATCTTATTGCTTGCTGATGCATCCATATGCCTGCTTCGATAAATACATTCGATGCATAGTATTCCATTGTTTGACGACCAGTGTATACCACACATTTTATTTGCCAGAGGCCTTTTCACCACCCTTCTTTTTGAACCATTAATCAACATTTATCTTTTCTGCACATTTTGTGGCTTAGTTCACATTTCTTGTCTTTTTCATGTATTCTTCACCTGGTGACCCATTTTATCCCTCCATTCTGTCATAGTACCGGTAAGTAAACTTGTTATATATAATGTGTGTATATCTTACTGTATAGAATGGACACAGCAGTCTTCCGTGTGAAACCGACATGGATATGCCACTGACACATATGCCTTTAGTCAGATGCAAGTTTGGTCATGTTGAAATGCTTCCTCCTGAGTTTCACAATTGGACACGGTCAGAACATGGCAGAGAAAACCATTCTGTCTGATGTCTTCCTTCTTTCGATGTGTCTCTGTTGTTTTACTGGGACGTAGGTAGATAAAGTAATGGGGTTTGGATTGGGTTTGATTCAGCTTCTAATCTGATACAAACGTATAACTTGAGTGATGTGTCTGTATCTGAGCAGGTTCACATCCAGATTAAACTCATAACGAACCTGAATAAGAAACTTGTGGTCGTGATACATAAGTTGGTTTAGACAAACACAAATCACACATCCCCCCCAATAAGTGCATTCCAACAGGCATCCGTGTATGCGCGTGCCTGCCTGTGCGTTCGGAGTGGAGATAGGTGGGTGTGGGTGTGAGTTAGTGAGGCGTGTATGGCCTTTGTGGGTGTGTATGCTGATGCACGTGCCAAGTTGACTCCCAGCACAGCATCTCACATCTCTCTCTGTCTCCCCCTCTCACACAGTACATTACAGCACTACTATGACTTGAGAGTGCCACAGTTGACTGTAAGATCGGAGAAAGTCATTTCTTGTTCCTTCCTTGCTCATCTTTTGGCCTCTTATTTGATATCTTTTTCATTTGATCGTGTTAGATGGCATGGATGGCTACAATGGCTCATCCCTGTACTGTTGTATACATGATTTTAACTACTCTTTTTATGTTCAGTTAAGATAAATAGATTAAAATATATGATATTTTTAGCAATTTCCTAATCATTGTCACGTGCTTCAAGGCCATTGTATTACTATGTGACCCAAAGCTGCTGCTGCTGCTTTTCTTTCCAAGTCCTCTTTTTTGTCAGTTCCAACGCATGCGAGACAAGTTATTTATTAAGTTCACGTAGCCTATTCTCTTGGAATATCAGGAACACAATAGATTTTCATATTATCTCTTGTTTTCTGTTGCTAAGTAGGCTTCATGCCAATTATTGGTGTATCATTTGATAATATAAGATTTTGGGTCATTGTTACCTCCATCCATGGTATAAGAGCATCGTGATATGAACCGAATGAAAGATCTGATTTTTATTAATAAAAACAGAAAATAGTAGATAATTTGGCCACGTTCGAAAGGTGGACCGCTCTCCCAAGTCGCCGATTCAAGAGGATGACCT
Source organism: Scilla litardierei (assembly GCA_030789695.1). NCBI lineage: Eukaryota > Viridiplantae > Streptophyta > Magnoliopsida > Asparagales > Asparagaceae > Scilla > Scilla litardierei. Next base: position 5,204,176 of record CM061131.1, read on the forward strand.
TACTCTCCCAAAACTAGAAGGAATTCTCAACACCTTTTATGATTTCTCTCTCAAAATAAGCATATGAATCCCATTTTCCCTATCCGCATATAAATAGAGTCCAGGAAAAGACAAAATTACAGAAAAATCTAAAAAGACTGAAAAAATTACGAAAAGACCCTAAAAATCCAAAATTCACAAAATTGCAGATATATCATTACTCCGTCCCTGAATATATACCTTGTCCTCAAGTTGGTGTATGACGTCTATGGCAGCTTTACTTTACGTGGAGATGCTCAACTCCCCTGGCTCTCCATTCTCCATCCCATCGTATTCCTCATCCATGTCTACTATCAGTAATTGAAGCTTGCGCACTCCACAACAGTGCACTGGGGTAAACTTCTCATCACACATGAAACATAACCCCTTCAGCATCTTCTCCCGCATTTTTGCATCAGTCATCTTCCAGAACTGCTTTCTTGGTTGTGGCTCATTGTGCTTCTTGTTGACTTGATCTACCACCGCCGATGCCTGATGTCTCCATATTCTCAGCTGGTTGTGAAAAGAAGAGCCGACCGCAGTTCCTCTAGATCTTCTCTACTCTATAAAGTGTTCCTCCACCAACTGGGACATGACCATAGTCACCATCAATTCATGAGATCTCTGTATCTGAAGCTCAGTGCGTATGTTGGGCTTTAGCCCTTTTGTAAATCTCACATTGGGTGTCTCTTCTAGGATCCCCTAGACTCGTTTCGACAGTGCCTTAAATCTCTCTGTACTCCTTTACCGAACCGTCCTGCTTGAGTGCCAATAGCAGCCCCTGTAAATTTCCTTCCTGAGTCCAGCGGAACCTCTCCACCAATCAGTTCTTGATCTTCTCCCATGAGCGAAAACACCGTCACTGCTCTCTCTACTGGAACCAAGAAAGTGTATTTCCTTCAAAACACACGACCGTCGCCTCCAATTTTTGGCCCTCTGTCATGCGCGTCACTAAAAAGAATCTCTTCGTCCTATAAATCCAGCTGTAGAGATCATCTCCTTGGAATATCGGCATCTTCAGCTTCCGCGCACGACATCCACCACAAAATTTTATTAACCAGCTCAACCCTCAAAGTGTCTAAAATGATGGTGTTGGTATGTGTGTCTCCATCTGTCTCTGTATTGCTCCAAACCCCTCCATTGGCGTCCATCTCTGTCTCCATAGTCTTTCCAATCATCGCCACACAGAATGGAGCCTCGATCATCTTCCTCTGGGTCCAAGTCCCCGTTGAAATCCTCTGGGTACACCTCATAGGCCGGGAGCAGACGTCGTCGCCTTTCCGCAGCATATCGGGGGCTGTGGGGCACCTGAAACTTGTCCTCGTTGTCATCGTGCTTCAATCCATACTCTGGAGGGTCGTTGGTGTCTTTGTAGGTCGTGGGGGAGGGGGGAGGTCACAGGGCCCCTGGCAGTCTCGCAGAAAGTCGACACAGCTGCTGGCACCTTACAGAGGCACTTTATGGGCTGGCTGCCCTTGCCAGTGTCTTGCCGGGGCCTCCCTGCCATGGCTCTGCAGGGGCTATCCGCTCATGCAGGAGGTCTACAGGGGCTGGGTGCCCCTGTCGGGGGGCTGTCCAAGAGTGACTGCAAGGGCTGGGTGCCCCTGTCGGGGGGCTGTCCACCCTGGCAGAGTGACTGCAAGGGCTGTTCTCACTGCAGAGAGGTGTCTGCCCTGTAGCCTGATTGCATGCTGCAGGGGCTGTGAGCCCTTGGTTTTTATGGCCACTGGCCCCTGCAGATTGACTGTAAGGGTTGGCCGGCTCCCTGGGGCCCCGGGGCTGCTACCCTGGGGCCCTGGGGCTGGCGGCGTGGGTCCCTGTCCCTTCCGTCGTCTTCCTCGAAGTAGTATTCGACGTCCTCAAAAATTCATTCGACGAGATCTTCCTCTTCTTTTCCCTTCTCCAAAGTCGTCGCCTTTTGCCTTATATTACGGTTTTCGGCTCCATCGATTATCTTCGTTGAGATGCTTGCAAATTGTTGCATGAATTTGTACTAGGCTTTCTCCATGTTTCTCTAAGGCTTCACCTTGCTTCTCTATGGCTTCACCATGTTTCGCTAGGGTTAGCTTCACACGTTCAAGCTCACTGTTATATTTCTCCTTGAAGATGTCAAACTTGTCTTTAGATCTTGTCGCAGCCATGGATCTCACAGCTCTGATACCAAATTGATAGGGACCAAAGGAAAAGATCTAAGATAATAGAAGATAATTTGGCCACGTTCGAGAGGTGGACCGCTCTCACAAGTCGTCGATTCAAGAGGACGACTGCACTCTTTCGAAAGTAGAGGGAATTTCTCAATATCTTTTATGATTCTCTCTCAAAATAAGTATATGAATCCCATTTCCCATACCCGCATATAAATAGAGTTCAGAAAAATACGAAATTACAGAAAAACCCAAAAGGACTAAAAAATTACGAAAAGACCCCTAAAAATCCGAAAATTACAAAAGTGCAGATCTATCACATTGAATTTTTTCAAAGTCCTAGGCTTGAAACGTACCATAAGCTTATTTCTGTTTACCCCGGTCAAATGCCTCGTATGTTTGCTTATTTCAAGGTTTGAACGAGGGAGCTCATATATCTTGGCCCTTGGGTATCGTTATTGGAAAATGACTTTTACCTTAATGCTTAAGCCAAGTTAAAGAAACGATGACCATGTATGTGGAGATCTGTCCCCCATTCATGAGCCTGAATGCTTAATCGATTTATGAATTAAGTTTTCTGTAATATTAATGAATTCTAATCTTGGCTTATGAGAAACTGGAATTCTTATCCTCCTCCTTTCTTGAAATCCTCTGGGGGGGTTTCTTGTGATAGCAACACCGTCTCTTGGATTATTACTCGATATTGGTAGGCGACCTTTTTTCTCATCCATCTAAGTAGTTTTTTTGAGGCATTGAATATTAGTCAAGTGTTACATGGTGTCGCTCGCTTTGCTTTGTCCGCCTGACATTTATGAATTCTAATCTTGGCTTCTTGGCTTCTGAGAAACTGGAATTCTTACACTCGTGTTCCGTCATGAAATCCTCTGGGGGGTTTCTTGTGATAGCAACACCATCTCTTGGATTATTACTCGATATTGGTAGGCGACCTTTTTTCTCATCCATCTAGGTAGTTCTTTTGAGGCATTGAATATTATTCAAGTGTTACATGGTGTCGCTCACTTTGCTTTGTCCGCCTGACATTTATGAGCCTATTGTATTCACATGTTGCCGATCTTGGCAGTTGCATGTAATCATTCGAGTGCCCCAAAATGGCTGTGGCATGTTTGCCGCACCAATATGGTGCTTGCAAATGGTTTAGCTCTTTTTTTGGTATGCATTGCACATGCCAAATTCTAGTTTCATATGATTTTATTGTGTGTTGTGTTCTGGACTATGGGTAATCCATTCTGATGGGAACAGCTTGATTGATGATAATCTCCCATTTGGTAAACAATATTATCTGGAGAAAATGGGAATAGAGCAGTTCCAGGAGGATATTTCCTCATATGGTGTTACAAAACTTCTCTCCCCAATTTTTCCGATGATCGGTGCTGTTGATCTACACATATCTAAACATTTATATTTCAGAAATCTCATGATTTGCATGTTTGCACATGCATCGGGTTGTTGGAAATTCAATGGTTGTCTCTATAGTACTTTTATTCACCCCTGAGATTAACAACTAAAAAGCCTAGGATTCACTACTCTGTGGCGTATTGGTTTTTTAGAAAGGTGCTGATCATCCGAAAAAGAAGGAAGAAGTTGAACTTTTGGACTGCCATTGGAGGAGATTTCCTCGCGTGTCAACTGACATATCTTTATTCTCTATTTTCGTCTTAAATTTGTTTCTAGGTTAACTGTATTTATTGTTTCCTGCACTCATCGCTCTCTCAATTACATGGTAGCTTGTTAAGGAAGCAGTATTGTTTTCAATAGCTAATCAATTAATCTGTTTTACCGTCTCTTAGATACTTTTTGATAAAATTGCACACGAGGTTCTTATTACTGACTGTGAATTTAGGCTTTGGATTAGCTAATAATATTTTTCTTTCTTCTTTTTCAGAAGGATATGAACGAATAGCTCGTGCAAGGAAAGGCATATTTGCCACTGCAGAAGATATGAGTCTCGGTAATAAGCTTGGGGAGGATATTTATTCAAACGCCTCAGGGGGTGGAGCAGGCAGCTCGTCTATATGGGACAGACCCCTCGGTAATCCAGAAGCCAACACAACTTTACATGTCTCATCTAGTGATGGTGGCGATCAGTTTGACATGTTTGGGGATGAGGAGGACAATGCCAATGTGGATCCACAGTCAAATGGGGCATGTTTGGCTTCTGGTTCTTTGTCAGAACAATTTCCTCAACCTGCATCAGAGAGCTTGGACCATTCTCAGGACTTGTGTTTTGGAGGTCTGATCTTGTCATCATGAATCAAGATGCAACACACTTGTTAGCAGCTTGTATTCTTGTGAGTTACATACTTTTCCATCTCTGTTTGCAGAAGCTGCCAGCAGCGCGGAATCTGATTTCGTGTATGATCAGTCTTCCGGGTAAGCAAACAAGAGCTTCATGCCTCTAGCTTGATCTTTCTGTATTGTTAACTTGGATAAAAAATCTGTTATAGACTTCAAATACTTTCGTAGTATCAGAGTTCTTTACCTATTTATTTAACAATGTGTAAGAAAGAAACTTATAATTCATATCTTTAAAGTTTAACTTCTCTTAATATTTATGTGAGTCCGGCTATTACTTCACATTCATTGTCTACTCAGGAATTACTATTGTGCGAACTATTGCCATGTACAATATAAAGCTGTGATCTAGCCTTGAATTCATAGAGGACAAAATGAGCATCATCCCCCCCTCCCCCCCCCCCCCTCCCAAAAAAAAGCCCCCCCCCCCAAAAAAAAAAAAAAAAACCCCAAAATAAAACAAAATAAAAACAAAATAAAAACAAAAAACATAAACAAAATTCCAAAAATAGTTTCTTCGATCCGAACTGTTCATTTTAAAACGTCATGTTCTAAAATGACGTACTAAACCCCACCCCCCCCCCCACCCCACCCCCCCCCCCCCCCCCCCCCCCCCCCAATTTTCAAAATGAATCTAACGAGTTTTGCTTCTTCATCCACTCGTCACAAGTTTACGTTTTCACCGTAACAGAGCTTTTTCCAACAGTTAGATTATCGATCAAATCCCCTAGGGTTTACATGAAAATTAGTAGTTTGAGATTTTAGAACATAATGAACAAACTGAGCGGATTTAATCGTCGAAAAAGGGGAGGTGGTGTTTGCGTGAGCTAGCTTAGGAGGAAATTTCTTCCTTGGTTAGCTGATACCCATATTGCTCTTATTCAAAATCAAAAAGCATGTCTAACATCTGTTATTGGCCTTATTATATTTTAATAATTTTAAATTTGTTAATTCTGCTAATATCATGTATTTCATCTAGTTATGCAATTGCTAGAACAGTCACCTCTTCTCTTGATACTTTGAGATTTTAAACATTATTGCTCCTAGTCGAACTCTTAGTTTTGGCTGAAATTTCATACATTGTGTTTGGTTATGTAATTGTTCAAAATTTTCTCCTCTATGTTCTATGATCTACCATTCATTTTTCTGCATTACATTCTGGAGCAGTATCCCTTTGTATTCCATGGTTTTGTGTTATGAATATTATGTGCGTTCTGTTTCCTTGCAGGTATTACTATAGTAGCAGCCTGGGTTATTATTATGACCCATCATCAATGCTCTACTGCTGTGCCACCTCTGGAAAATGGTAATATATTTTTATCCATTCACGCCATTGTATGACTGGTCCACATCTCATGCATGTGTTTTATTTTTAACGAGATTTATGCTTCAAAATCAGGTCCCACATTAGTGGTGGATCAAGTATCTATGACGGAAAATCATGTTTTAAGAATTTCTTTTTTTGGTGGTCTAAAAGCTGAAGCCAAACAAATGGTAGTCGTATTTGGACTTCCATGTTTAAAGTTTGCATTTTGTTCCAATTTAAACTTAATCATCATTGGAAGTGTCTGGTTTAATTCCGTAGGGAAAGGAAAATACACATTTGTTCCCTTCTACATACATTTCATTTGTTCCCTTCTACTTTTATCTGTCTCCACAAAAGAAAAATAAATAAAAATATAATGATGGTTGCAATTACATATAATAAATAAAAAAATAGAATGTCAGTGTTGGGATCTTAGCTACTTATTTTTTGAACTCCCATTGGTATAGGCTATTTTGCTTGTTTGAGTGAAACTGTGGTTTAATATTCCATCTTTTGCTGTTTGAACACAAACGGCCAAGCAAAATTTTGATTTCATATTTAGCTTTTATGTAAGACGTCGCGGTAAGAGCGATGTCAGTTTGAAGGACCGATTTAATTGAGATTCTTATCAGAATAATCTAAGACTCGTGATTTAATTTGTCGCTGTTAAACCCAGCCAACAATTGTTCCAATTGTCTACTGGTATAAGCAAGCATGAACTCAGTGACTTGCAAATGGACATGTCCAGTTAATTGATGGATGTTTATATTTTCTTTTTGGGTGGCAGGTACTCGTTCAACGAGCAAACAGGCGAGTATGCAGAGTATCAAAATGCTGATGCAGCCACTGGTGAAAACTGAAGGCCTTACAGAACATTTTCACAATCTGTAAGGTGATATCTCAAAGTAGGACGACGGAGCCAATGGCATGGAGAAAGGAGGAAAACTCAGCTTGGTGCTTAAATATTGGGCGACAGACAAATTTGAACTCAAATTGACAAGACAACTGCCAATTGTATGGGGAGAATGTGTAGAAAACTTTTTCATGTATGGCTTGCTGCAAGATTATGAGTGTGTCCAACTGAAACCTAGTCTTGTTGTAGATGCTTGTTCTGTATATTGTATCTTTGTTATGAATGGGCACCAAAGACCCTTGGTACCCACCATCATTGTGTAGATCCTTGGTATTCATCCCTTAGTAACGGCTAATTCTTATATATATATGACCTGTGGGTTCACCATAGTTATGCGATTCTCAACAATCTTATCTATTTTGCATAGCCCACTTTATTTTTGTTTTGTTTTTCTATATTTTTTCCCGTATTTCTGGTTATCTGAAGCTGAGACTAGTTGGCTTTGATTTTCATTTTGATGTTGGCAGATGGCGTTTAAAACAATAACTAATTACACTAAAATGCCTCCCATTTTGAGGGTATTGTCAAATAAATGCCTTAATTTTTTTTATTGGGTAGATTAGCTCACATCTGAAGTATCAGGATTTTGAGACCATAAAATATATTTTTGCTAGGCTAAACACATTTGAATTTGGCCGATGTTACTTTTTTGTTGTCGAATACATCATGGAAGTTTAATTTCAACCAACCCCACCTATGAATGAAAACCTAGTTCTTCGTCACCCTCTTTCATCTCGCCTCCATGGGAAAAAATTGGAATTATTTTCCGAACTCTCCTCAAATCATATACCACCGTCACCATCCACCACCACCACCTCCTCTTTCTTTTAGAACTAATTCTTTTCTAACTTTAGTTAACATTGGCCCAAACACTTATATGCACCCCTACTTGTAGGGGTGCAAAGAGCAATCCTCTTCTTTTATATCCACTCTTCCGTCGCCTCGTCATCCTTTGAATCATTGCTACCTGCTATTTGTTGACCAATGAAAAAGGGTAGAATACTTGAAGAATTATCTATGACAAGGAGATGGATACAGGACTACGTCAATCATGTCAACTACTGCTTGTAATTGATGTAATTTTATCTTTCTTGGCTTAGAATATTTGTAAAGCCTTGAAGATGCACCACATCTTTCTTGGCTTGGAATATTTGTAATGCCTTGGAGATGCACCACACGCACATGAAACCCTAGAAAAAAGACTTAAAATTTATATGGACTTAATCCTTAACTAATTACTATTTTTGAGCTATTAGTTGACCAATGAAGAACATTCAGTAGACTACTAAGACTTCACTAGTCGACCAATGCATATCCATTAGTCGACTAATCGAAGACAAACTCTGGCTAGATCAGCTTTGTCGACTAACAAAAGCTATTAATCGATCAATGAAGAACCATTAGTCGGTTAATAAGAATTCACTAGTTGACTAAGGGAGTTTTCCAGTCTAGTTCTTCTATGAACCATTAGTCAACCGACGAAGATTATTAGTCGACTAATCAACTAACAGTTGACCAAAAAGTAGCCATTTTCTTGCCGTTGGAGGGAGTGTTTTGGTAATACTATTTCTTAGGATTTTTTCTCTATAAATATGAGATACTTCTTAGATGTTTAGACAACAAGAAAGAAAAGAAAAAAAAATAAAAGAAAATCCCAATTTTAGCCAAAATTCTCATGCTTTGAATTCTTATCTTTCCAAAACAAAAGGCCATAATTTCTATTCTCCAAAGATAGAATTAAAATCCCTACTTCTTAGCTATCATTGCATCAACAAGCACAAATCAACAAAGGCTACAGGAGTTTGTACAAGTTTCTATTTAAAGCTTTACCGCAGTTGTGAGGTGTTGGCTCGTTGTGAGGTGTTTGCCTCGTTGTGACTTGTTTTGTGCTCTCATTTGGAGAGTGGTGTTTTCCCATTTCAAGGTGGTGAGATTGGGGAGTTTTGTAATTGGCAAGGGTGTTTACCAAGTTGCAATGTTTTTTTCTTGCGGTTTCCAGAGATGTCTAATGAAAATCTCAATTGGCGAGCTTGGGGACTGAAGTATATCAGGAAAACCGAACTAGGATAAAATCTTTGATGTTTGTGTTCTACTATCTTGTTTGATTGCCAACTTTTTATTATTGCAATTACTTGTTTTATTTCCGTTACAAATTCATTTTTGACAAGTATCAGCTGTTGAAAAAGATTTGCAGTGATAACTCATTTAGAGATCTTTGTAGAACTTTTATAAACCACCATTCACCACACCTTTAGTGTTCTACTTGACGATCCCCTAGAGACCTACATCTAAAACAAAACCTCACGTTGAATGTCGATGGTAAGCGCTTCTGATATTGAGATTCAACATGTAGCTCAATATCATGTAGGCTAATTGCTGACCGCAGGGAAGCCATTTGAACTGTGTCTGGTTGGTAAAAGTGAGCAGACTAAGATGCTATGTCTAAATCATTGGAACATAATGGTGTTACCTCATGTGGATGGCAAGTAAACACTAGAAGGGGGCTGATTAGTGGTTAAATTTTTTTCTAGATAATCTACATAAGTTTAAGAATTGGTTTGGAAAGGACGATGGGGAAGATGGAGAGGGTGGATAGGAGGTCGGAAGAGGGGGAGGGGGATGGGGAGGTCTGAGGAGGGAGGAAGAGGGAGAAGGGGCCGGGGAGGTCGGCAGGGGGAGAGGGGGAAGATGGAGATGTGGGCTATGGAGGTCAAAAGAGGGGGAGGTGGGGTTAGGGAGTTCAGAGGAGGGGGCGGCAGAGGGAGAGTGGGAAGAGGGAGAGGGGGGCTGGGGAGGTCGGAAGAGGGGGAAGTGGGGCTGGGAGGTCGGAGGACGGAGCGGTGTCGTCGCTGGCTGCCGTTTGCCCCTCGAGGGAAGATGGAGAGGGAGATGGGGATGTCGGAAGAGGGGGATGGTGGCTAAGAGGTCAGAAGAGGGGGAGGCGGAGGGGGCTAGGGACGACGGAAAGGGGAGCTGGGGAGGTCGAAGGAGAGGAAGGTAGGGAAGGTAAGGCTGGAGAGGTCGAAGGAGGAGGCGACATAGGGGGTGTGGGAAGATGGAGAGGGGGATGGGGAGGTCGGAGGAGGGGGCGGTGAAGGGGATGGGGGAAGAGTGAGAGGGGGGGCTGGGGAGGTTGGAGGAAGGGTAACATTGTCACCCATTGCCGTTCGTCCTTTGAGCGGCCTTCTTACTTACCGTGCGTACCTAGTGGCATTTTAAGAAATTTGGTTTCGGAGTACACGATGAGTAATTTCAGTGACAAACTTGTAATACGTGATATGTGCGGGGGAGTAATGGTAAACTTGTAACTAAACGGTAGAGGCAGAGTAAAACGGTGGGTGCGCAAATCAATTCCCTTCGATGGGCTCTTCTGCACAGCTCTGAAGTTCCCAAATAAAACGGCAAAATGGGTTTGAGTTTTTTGAGTTTTGAGCAGAAGAGGGTCCATTTTCGAAGAGGGGGGGATCGAAAGCCAAATCCCGAAATAGGTACCCTAAATTCGTTTCCTTTTTGCTTAAAATTTCTCTCTTTATTTGAATCTGATTGAAAAAGAAGTTACTACTCCCCATTCTTTCTGATTTAAAAATCCCATTTTGACACAAAAAGGAAGCAATCCCCTGTTCCAAATCAGTTCTCATGTAAAACCCTGATTGATTTATGAACATTTAAACATTGTTTTAGTTTGCTAGATTTATTAGCAAGCATGATGCTTCGTATTGTTAAGAACAGACTCTCTCTCTTTAATCCTGAAAATGCTGCCTTTTCCTATATTGTTCGCTACACTTCTTCATCAGCATCCTTTAAGATCCAAAGCCCATCTCCCAATTCCAGTAGCATGGCTGAATTTCTAAGAAACTCATGCGGGTTATCCTCACAAAAGGCAGTCTCAGCCTCTAAAGTCATCTCCAAGGTCACATCAATTAAACAAGCTGACTCTGTCAGGCATTTCTTCAAACAACGCGGATTTGATGATACTCGCATCCGGAAGGTGATTTCGAACTATCCCTACATCATATCCGCCAATGTCGAGAAAACCCTTAAACCAAATCTACAGACTCTTTCCAATTTGGGCTTTGCTGAAGCCGAGCTCCAAGCGTTAATCTCATCCAACCCTTGTATTGTTGTCAACCCGTTGGTGATTCCCCGCCTTCAATTCTGGGAAACATTTCTTGGAACCAACGGCAAGAAGGACCTTGTGAAGGTCTTTATGAGGAACCGGGGTCTTCTTGGCCACAACATTGTCTCGGGTATTACCCCAAAGATTTCCCTTCTTAAGAAACATGGTTTTTCAGATTCCGACATAGCTAGGCTCGTGAAAAAGGGCCGTTGTCTTATATCACGGAGCTCAAAAACGATCGAGGCATTGCTGAAAAGAACAAAGGAAATCGGATTTGATAAATCATCATTGATGATTTTGCAAGGATTATCATCCCTTTGTAGTATCGGAAGAAGTGCATTTGCTAGTAAGATGGAGTTTTTCAAGGGGTTCGGGTGGTCAGAGCAGGAGTTTCTTGATGCATTTAAGAAAGCTCCATATGTTATCCATCTCAAGGAGGAGACCATCCAGGCAAAAATGGAGTTTTTGGCAGGTAGAATGGCGTGCAAGCAGTCTTATATTGCTTCGCACCCAGTGATTCTAGCATTCAGTTTGGAGAAGAGATTGAAGCCTCGACAGTATGTGATGGAAATCTTAAAAACAAAAAAATTAGTTGTAAGGGACTTGGACCCTTTTACCATCATGTGCCTCGGGGAAAGGAAATTTGTTGATAAGTATATTGTGCCATATGAGAAGCAAGTGCCAAAAATACACGAGATTTATGTTGCTGCTTGTGCTGGTCAATTCAATTTTTAGTGATGTCCATGGGAAAATGAGTGTGATCCTCATTCGTCTATAAATTATTGTAAGTGCTGATCTCTCTCTCTCTCTTTCACATCGAGCAATTATTTGTGTCCTATTGTTCAAGCATTTTGTTTTCTTATAATTCCAGGAACGTTAATTTAGCCTATTTTGTTATTTCTTGGAATTAATGCTGCACCTACCATTACCATGCAATTTCTAAATAGTGGACCTGGCCACACCGGCTATTTTTGGGGTGGATAAATGGCAATTCCTTTGTCTATTTATCATGTATATTACTATCCAATTTAAACAAAAATCTTATATTTAGCCAAATGTTAGCCATTGTCTGCTCCTCAATTTGCATGCTCATTATTCAGATTAGCCTAATTTCTTGATCTTTGAGATATAGTCCTCTTAGTGTCGATTCCATGGCGATATCATAACACAACATGACTTTACTGGTAGATGCAGTTGAAAATTTAATATGAATACGTTATGAAATGGATTATATCTGCAGAATCATGGATGGTTTGTGTTGTATAAATACCATGAAGATCTTCAGAAGATTTTACTGCATGATTTATTCTGCCTGCGTGATTTCAAGTTCTGGTGTCTCCCTATATATCCATCTTGCTGTTGAAATTGAACTTTATAAGCACGGGGCTATCAAACCTAGTTCCTTTTCTCTGGATTTTAGGTAAGTACTTGTAGTCATTGCTTTCAGGGTTCTAGGTGCAAGCTGCCTAGAACCCTCAAAATCCAAGTTCCAAGGCAATACTATCAGCTAGCTAATTGGAAGGAGGTGCTTCTATTTATCTCATAATTATGAAAGCCTTCTGCCATCAAACTGGAGATGGGCTTGACCCTTTTTAAATAACTTTTAATAATTCATCAATTTGCAGCTGTCGGCAATTGTTAATTGTTCTAAATTCAACATGATTCAGGACTGAATTATAATTTAATACAATGAACGAATGCAGAAGACACAATGTGTATATTGTAAATTATCTCCAAACAATTACCTTATTTTGATTGATTTGGTGATCAAGTTTCTATAATTATGTGAAATATAAATGTTCATTCCACGAAATGTATTTCCTTCTATCTCATTGCATATATTTTTATCCACTCTTTTATCCCTTTTGCTCCATCATCCATTCTCTTTTCCCTCACCTTGCAGTCTTTTGATTTGTTTTTTCTTTCTGGGCAAAATGCAGAACAATTCAAAATTAGACCGCCTAATGGTGCTTCTAACCCACTGATTTCCCTCTGTTTCTTTTCCTCCTATTGACGACTTTTCTTCTTTGAATTGATATGCATATATTGTTCTATTTTCATTCTCGTACATGCTGCTCTTGTTCTGTTAGAAATTGCAACCTGTGAAACAGGAGGACATAATTTGACGTAATTTGATTATGTAAATTGTAGAATCAATTTTGTCACCCTTCAGGATTTTCATTTTCATACATTTTTTATAATTTCAGTGGCTACTTTTGTCCTTTGCATTAAAATGGAATTTATGATTAATGGAAATGATAGATAAAGGAGTTAGAGATTCTGCAACATTTACCAACAGTTAAGCTAATTAAGGATTCTACAGGATGCAAAAAATGCAGCATCCTATCCTGATTATCCCCACAGTGGCACTATTTCATCGTCTTACGAATCACATACGCTTCAAAGTGAGTTTTCTAAGTGAGTCTTCCTATTCATGTGTGTCACATGTCAAACACCGCAGTTGCATGATACTTGCCCAAGTATGTGACACAATAGGCACACCAATTTTCAAAGGATCAAATAGTCGCACATTGTATCCACGTCAATTTTTTAATAGATTCTTATCACACTGCTTTAATTAAGCCATTACATGTCCAAAACATGTTGGACACGCATGTCGGATACACATATCCTTTGTATTTTTTAGAATTTTCCGGATGTCGGCATATCGTGTTTTAGCAAGGTGGATGTATGTCCGTTGGATAGAGAAAATCTGAATATTTCTTGTAGGGCACACAATATCCATATCCGGATTAAACAAACATATAGGAATTCATTTAACATAGGCTGGGTGGTATCTAAAAGACACTTTAATCACCTTCCAAATCATGGGTATAATGGGCTTCTATGGGGTTTGATGTCAGGTAGCTTTATTTGATGTATTCATGTTTGTCAATAAATGGTTGTTTTGTTTCTAGTTTTTATGAAGCACGACCCATTCACTGCAAACCAGTAGATATTTTAGTCTATATGTATATGTTTGTGTCCGTGGCGCTGTGCCCCTATATACTTTATTTTTTGAGGATTTTACTTATCAGCATACCATGTAGTTTCGTATCTGTCTTCTCATGTCAACTGTTGATTTTGATCAATTGATAGTTATTGTAACGACCCGCTCTCGGGGGCCCGTTACTTATTTGGTTTAATCGCAGGTTCCGCAGTTTACCAGTGAAATCAGCATAGCCACAACTCAGAGATGCATCACAATACTCAAACCAGCGTACAGACGTTATTACAGTCCAAATTAAAGTACAACAACAACCAGCACACTCTCTCACAAATACATGAAGGAAGTACTGAAAAGAAGTGCGGAAAAGTAAATACACAGTACAACACACACACCAACAGAAAAGTAACTAAAACTCTGCAGCCTCTGGGTCAATGTAGGCTCCTCGAACTCTGGGGCAATCTCCTCGATCAGGTCTTCGTCTGCCGGTGCCATAAATGGAACCGAAGGTAAGTCACAACAATTCTAGCGATAGAAAAAGAGGAGTGCACAAATATGGAGCAGTCTATAGTAAACAAGTGCGGAAAGTAAAGCAGGGACAGACAAGCATGCAAGTGCGATAAGTAAAGTACATCTGTCAAGCATGCAAGGGTGACAAGTAAAGTAAAGGTGACCGAGCAAGTAACGTACAAGAATAACCATGACAATAGCAATAATGAGAGTAACTGTGCCTAGCCTAGTCCGTGACTTATAACGGGTAGTACAATGAGCAACCAAGAGGCCACCTCTTACCCCGGGTGCTACCCGGGCGAACCAATTCTCTGAGTACTGTGCAATAAACTGTGATCTGTGATATCTGTGATGGTTGTCACCGGCACTGTTATGGGTTGCTAGAACCCGCACGGTGACAACAAATCTGGACTAGTCGCTCCCGCACTTCCGCAATTATAAGTTACCCCAAAACCCAGTGTCTGTGCAGGTTACCGTACTCTGCAATTTTACCAGTCATTTACTGTTCTTACATTTCTAGTTACAATCTTTCTGTCAAGCAATGTCAATAATCTGTTCAGGTCAATAACTGTTCTGAGACTAGGTGTCAAGTCCTATGTTCATACGAGTACACTATCTATATTTCTAAGGGTAGAATTTACTGTGACTTACACTATCGAGATCGTTGTAGCAAGACGAGGATGGAGTTAGAGCGCGGGGAGTGGTACCTGTAAACACAAGAAGATATCAGCTAACGGCTACACTAATTATTATCTACTTTAATTGGGTGTTTTGATTTTCGAAACTGGTTGAAACGGTGATGAAAAGTGTTCTAAATTTTTATATAGGCTATATATGATAAAAATAGTTTTATTGCAAGAGGGAATATTTTTCTGAAGTCTATAGTAATTTTTATAATTTTTAGAAACTCAAAACTAGCTTTAAAACCCAAATTATTTAAGTGATGCGTATTTTCCGTAAATTGTTCCGGGAGCAATCCAAGTCGGAATTACTCAAATGAACAGTCAAAATGACCGTCTCGAAGTTTACTTTCACCTATAATTTTCTCACGTATTATTGTGAATGAAAACAACGAGTTATGATTTTTAGAAAGATTTATACGTATTTAATTTTTAGGTTCAAAAATAGATTCTGAGAAAAGTATACGTCTGCTCGCAGTGAGGCTAGCGCCATTGGGTCCGGAATATCGTTTCCGATTTTCTGGAGCTATCCCCACATTTTTCTGGTCCCTGTATTTCAAGTTATGGGTTTAAAACTATTAACCCCAATTATTAATTAGTTAAAAATCGAAAAATACGAAACTTCTTATTATTTACAAGTTTGCCCTTGAGGAGTTTTACCATCGCCGCTTCGTTATCGATGGGGGTCTGTGCTTCTACGGCGGCGAGTGGCGGAGGGGGGCGCTGGCGACGAGGCGACGACGGTTGGAGCAGGCGGAGGGCGACGGCGGCGGGGCGGTGCAGATGGGTGCGGCGGCCGGCGGTGCTCGGCGAGGGCGGGACGGCGGCGCAGCACAGCGGCGGCGACGGCGGGTCTGTGCAGCGGCGGAGGGGCTAACGGCGGACGGCGGCTTCACGAGGCGCGAGGCGCTCCGGAGCGTACGGCGACGGCGGTTCAGGCCTCCGCCATGGCGACCGAGGGGGAGGGGCGCCTGTCGTTCCTTCGAAGCGGGCGGAGGCGAGCGGATCGCCGGTGCTCGGGGGCGGCGGGGCGTGCGTTGCGGCGATGGCCGCTGGAGGCGGTGAAGACGGCGATCGTCCGCCTGAGGGCGCTAGTGAGAGAAGGGGGGAGGTTGGACAGAGAGAGGGAGAGAGATGATAGAGCGGGGCTGCGTGCGACAACTTGGCCTGGGCTTGAAATAACGAAGAGAGGGGAGGGATTAAAACCGTGTGTTAAAAATGAGAGGGGAGAGTGGTTTATATAGATTAACTAATGGCAATCTAGTAATTAGAGGGGAGACCAAATGGATTAATGGGATGGTTGAACGTTGGATCTGAAATGATTCAGATCCAACCAACCAAACGGTGGTTTAAGAGGGTGGTTGGGGGGTTTAAGGTGAAAGTAACTAGTTAAGGGTAAAAAAAGATCATTAGTGAATGTAATTAGCAGTGCGGTGAAATACAGACACATTTTTACAAACGACTCCGAAAAATTACGAAAACATACCCACGGGATCGTATCGACGCGAGGATCGCGAATACAAGATCCGTTCTGGGATTTGAGTTACGGAAATACTAGTTTTTGGCCAAAACATTTAGAAAGCGGGTTTGCTGGTTCTATGCTGAAATGATGTCAGAAAATTATGAAATAAATGTGGGGAGCCCTAAATGATAATAGAATGTTACTGTAGAAGTTTGAAAACGTTTTGAATACGTTTGAATAGAAAATAAATTCGTCGAATCAAAACGGTAATTTTGGAAGATGAATTTTAACAGGAATGTTTTGGGCATTTGAGGAAATCTGAAATTGCTGAAATACCATATGATAAGTCTAGTGCTCTAAAATACTTTTAAAAGAATTTTTGAAATCAGGTTTGATATACAACTCCTAACTAACCATTATAAAGAAGATTTAGAATAAAAATACGTTAAATACGTATTTGAAGTGTTTGAAAAATACAGGCCGTTACATTCTACCCTCCTTAAAATAATTCCGTCCTCGGAATTCAGAAGATCGGTAATCGCCTAAGCAATTCAAACGATCGACCGGAAGGTTTGACGAACGACCACAACATATGAAAATAAGTTGTTAATAGCATGAAATATAATGTTATATCACAGTATCAAGAAAACAAGAGATGAACACTACTATTGACATCACCATAGCTTTTATAGCTAGTCCCGAGACTAGTATCATCATCATAGTTATCTCGACTTTTCAAGTAGCCAAAATATTAGATAATGGCATTACATGAAAATGAGGGCTATTATGATGACGACATCTGTTCGAACTTGGAACATGAGGTGATAAGCCAGTAGCAAGCTATTTAACAACATAACATGAAGATCATAAAGTTTAAAAGGGGGTGCCGAAAGTCATGATATGGTATGGTAGGTCAGGCGGGAACGGGGCTCAAGGAGAGGATAAGGACAACAAACAATAATGAGGGGGTGGTTGGCGGGAAAGAATTCAAACACGTGAAAAATTCGGGTACAAGATGAAAGTAGGGTCTAGAAGAGAAACACAAGCTCAAGAAGGATGCAAAAACGTAACAGCCTACACGTCGGGTCTGGCTCGATATTTCACTGGTCCTTCTGATCGTCTTTCGCTGAGGAACTCGAACTTTGGATGATTGGGTATATCGATTTCTACCCTCCTTTGACGACAGTCAATGGTGGCATGAAATGATCTCAACCAGTCCATCCCAAGAAGTCGGCAAAGAGATCTCGTCTACAAATCACAACAGATCATTGAAGGCATCCGCCAGCTACCGGTAGGAAACTGCCAGCGGTCTCGACCTTCCAACGGGAGTCAGAGGTTCAACAATGATAGCATGTGATTGAACGAAACGACTGGCCAAGAAGCAATGTGTAGCTCCTGAGTCGAACAGTGTGAGGGCAGGTTTACCGGCTATTAAGACGGTACCTACCGTGATGAGAATCAAGTCTAAGCTTACGATTTCTAAATATTAGAGTGTGTAGCTTAGTGAAAAATCGCATACCTGTGATTACTTGGCCCGTAGCTTCGGCTTCTTCCACTGTCATGGTATAAGCTTGGCGTCTCTGGGGCGCCTGTCGTGGAGTCTGCTGGTACACTTGCTGCTGAGGAGGGAGTAGTTGACGTTGCTGAGCAGATGATGGTGGTCGCTTCCGTTGTGGAACTCGAACTTCTGGTGGTCAAAAATTCGAACGCTACTCTCTGTAGCCAGAGTTCAAGCGTAGAAAGATTCTAAGAAGGCCAACCGAAAGGTCACCAAGCTAAAAGAAGGGTGATAGTGATGAAGATCGATGGCGTTACATAATCATGATTCACGTCCTTGCGGTCCAGCGGACACGGTCAGGGAAGTGACTAAGCTAGGATCACTTATGCCCAGTCTAGCCAGGTCGATCCACAGACTTTAGCCAAGCACATTGACCGGTATCATGGTCCATTGAAGGAAGATTATCATTCATACGAGTGCCACCGATACAAAAGATTTTTATTAATAACTAATTAATCCTATCAAAATTTAGGTTTTGTTAATGACTTTTATTAAGGCCAGACATGTCAGCTCCATTGGGGCTCTTCGAAATGTTCCCGTCCATCTTTCGAGTGTCAAACCTGCATTCATAGAAAATTCCAGCTTAGTCGAGTATCGTATACGATACATCCTGGTTTCACTATACTGTTCACGAGGTATTTTGCATGGACCTGCGTGGGCCGCCAAAACTGTAACGACCCGCTCTCGGGGGCCCGTTACTTATTTGGTTTATTCGCAGGTTCCGCAGTTTACCAGTGAAATCAGCATAGCCACAACTCAGAGATGCATCACAATACTCAAACCAGCGTACAGACGTTATTACAGTCCAAATTAAAGTACAACAACAACCAGCACACTCTCTCACAAATACATGAAGGAAGTACTGAAAAGAAGTGCGGAAAAGTAAATACACAGTACAACACACACACCAACAGAAAAGTAACTAAAACTCTGCAGCCTCTGGGTCAATGTAGGCTCCTCGAACTCTGGGGCAATCTCCTCGATCAGGTCTTCGTCTGCCGGTGCCATAAATGGAACCGAAGGTAAGTCACAACAATTCTAGCGATAGAAAAAGAGGAGTGCACAAATATGGAGCAGTCTATAGTAAACAAGTGCGGAAAGTAAAGCAGGGACAGACAAGCATGCAAGTGCGATAAGTAAAGTACATCTGTCAAGCATGCAAGGGTGACAAGTAAAGTAAAGGTGACCGAGCAAGTAACGTACAAGAATAACCATGACAATAGCAATAATGAGAGTAACTGTGCCTAGCCTAGTCCGTGACTTATAACGGGTAGTACAATGAGCAACCAAGAGGCCACCTCTTACCCCGGGTGCTACCCGGGCGAACCAATTCTCTGAGTACTGTGCAATAAACTGTGATCTGTGATACTGTGATGGTTGTCACCGGCACTGTTATGGGTTGCTAGAACCCGCACGGTGACAACAAATCTGGACTAGTCGCTCCCGCACTTCCGCAATTATAAGTTACCCCAAAACCCAGTGTCTGTGCAGGTTACCGTACTCTGCAATTTTACCAGTCATTTACTGTTCTTACATTTCTAGTTACAATCTTTCTGTCAAGCAATGTCAATAATCTGTTCAGGTCAATAACTGTTCTGAGACTAGGTGTCAAGTCCTATGTTCATACGAGTACACTATCTATATTTCTAAGGGTAGAATTTACTGTGACTTACACTATCGAGATCGTTGTAGCAAGACGAGGATGGAGTTAGAGCGCGGGGAGTGGTACCTGTAAACACAAGAAGATATCAGCTAACGGCTACACTAATTATTATCTACTTTAATTGGGTGTTTTGATTTTCGAAACTGGTTGAAACGGTGATGAAAAGTGTTCTAAATTTTTATATAGGCTATATATGATAAAAATAGTTTTATTGCAAGAGGGAATATTTTTCTGAAGTCTATAGTAATTTTTATAATTTTTAGAAACTCAAAACTAGCTTTAAAACCCAAATTATTTAAGTGATGCGTATTTTCCGTAAATTGTTCCGGGAGCAATCCAAGTCGGAATTACTCAAATGAACAGTCAAAATGACCGTCTCGAAGTTTACTTTCACCTATAATTTTCTCACGTATTATTGTGAATGAAAACAACGAGTTATGATTTTTAGAAAGATTTATACGTATTTAATTTTTAGGTTCAAAAATAGATTCTGAGAAAAGTATACGTCTGCTCGCAGTGAGGCTAGCGCCATTGGGTCCGGAATATCGTTTCCGATTTTCTGGAGCTATCCCCACATTTTTCTGGTCCCTGTATTTCAAGTTATGGGTTTAAAACTATTAACCCCAATTATTAATTAGTTAAAAATCGAAAAATACGAAACTTCTTATTATTTACAAGTTTGCCCTTGAGGAGTTTTACCATCGCCGCTTCGTTATCGATGGGGGTCTGTGCTTCTACGGCGGCGAGTGGCGGAGGGGGGCGCTGGCGACGAGGCGACGACGGTTGGAGCAGGCGGAGGGCGACGGCGGCGGGGCGGTGCAGATGGGTGCGGCGGCCGGCGGTGCTCGGCGAGGGCGGGACGGCGGCGCAGCACAGCGGCGGCGACGGCGGGTCTGTGCAGCGGCGGAGGGGCTAACGGCGGACGGCGGCTTCACGAGGCGCGAGGCGCTCCGGAGCGTACGGCGACGGCGGTTCAGGCCTCCGCCATGGCGACCGAGGGGGAGGGGCGCCTGTCGTTCCTTCGAAGCGGGCGGAGGCGAGCGGATCGCCGGTGCTCGGGGGCGGCGGGGCGTGCGTTGCGGCGATGGCCGCTGGAGGCGGTGAAGACGGCGATCGTCCGCCTGAGGGCGCTAGTGAGAGAAGGGGGGAGGTTGGACAGAGAGAGGGAGAGAGATGATAGAGCGGGGCTGCGTGCGACAACTTGGCCTGGGCTTGAAATAACGAAGAGAGGGGAGGGATTAAAACCGTGTGTTAAAAATGAGAGGGGAGAGTGGTTTATATAGATTAACTAATGGCAATCTAGTAATTAGAGGGGAGACCAAATGGATTAATGGGATGGTTGAACGTTGGATCTGAAATGATTCAGATCCAACCAACCAAACGGTGGTTTAAGAGGGTGGTTGGGGGGTTTAAGGTGAAAGTAACTAGTTAAGGGTAAAAAAAGATCATTAGTGAATGTAATTAGCAGTGCGGTGAAATACAGACACATTTTTACAAACGACTCCGAAAAATTACGAAAACATACCCACGGGATCGTATCGACGCGAGGATCGCGAATACAAGATCCGTTCTGGGATTTGAGTTACGGAAATACTAGTTTTTGGCCAAAACATTTAGAAAGCGGGTTTGCTGGTTCTATGCTGAAATGATGTCAGAAAATTATGAAATAAATGTGGGGAGCCCTAAATGATAATAGAATGTTACTGTAGAAGTTTGAAAACGTTTTGAATACGTTTGAATAGAAAATAAATTCGTCGAATCAAAACGGTAATTTTGGAAGATGAATTTTAACAGGAATGTTTTGGGCATTTGAGGAAATCTGAAATTGCTGAAATACCATATGATAAGTCTAGTGCTCTAAAATATTTTTATAAGAATTTTTGAAATCAGTTTTGTTAGAAAATTCTTGACTGACATTAATAAAGTAAAAATTTTAAAATATAAAAAAATACGTGAAGTGAAGTGTTGAAAATTTCCGGTCGTTACAGTTATCCTTATTTGTCAAATCAGCACGAAGTCTCAAACTTGATGAAGTTTGCCATTTTTATGGAGAGTCAAGGATTGAGCTATGTGATTCTGATAACACGACTCACTCTTCTGTGGTCTCTTATGAAAGTTATCCTTAGAGGTCAAATCAGCACAAAGCTAATGTGAAGGTTATAGAGCTTTATTAACTTTAATATGAGCAGCTTTATTATTTCAACACAGGTCACACAATATATAAATTTTTTAAAACAAATTCCTTGTGTTGAGTGCTGATGGTATACTTTTCTTAATACTAAATTATATGTTTAAGAGATACCTTAAGCGCACGAGGCCCCTAGATGTTCTAAAGCAAAACATGACAACTGTTGGCATTTCCTGTGCTTCATCCATGACTACAAAACAGATAAAACACTGGTTTTCTATCGTATCGTAGGAAGAATGTATTAGGAAGTCAATTGGGAGATCTTGGTGACTCATATTTTTCTGATTCCTGTTGGCATAGGCTTTTTTGCATGCGAGTAAGGTTGTAGTTTAATTTTCTGTTGTTGTCTGTCTGAATGATAATGGCCCAGAGAGATTTCGATTTCAGATTTAGCTTTTATGCAAGGCAATGTTAAGAGTGACGTCAGTTTAAAGGACCAACTTACTGCATAATCTCTAAGATTTTGGTTTAATTGGTCTCATTAATAGTTGTTCCTATCATCCGCGAACATAAGCAAGCATCAACATGCTAACTCATAAACTGACATGTATGGTTGCTTGGTAGTTGTCTCATGGAATGTCAATGGTCTTATATTTTCTTGGTGGCAGGTACTCATTCAACGATCAAACTGGCAAATATGTCGAGTTTCACAACACCGATACAGCCACTGCAGAACCTGAAGGCTTTTGCAGAGCATTTTATATAGTCTGCGGGGTAATCACTCAACAGTTCAGCTAGCCTGGAGAAGGTGGAGGGGCTGAACTCAGATGCTTCAATGTTTGGCGAACACAAACTGAACCCTAATTTACGAGCCAACTGACATTTGTATTTGGCAAATGAGTAGATGAAATAAATTTTGGCGCGGCTGGTCCCTGTTTGTATGTGTCTGTTCGCTAGGCCTCTTGTTTCCACAGGCCGTGTTTCAGTACACACAACATGGATCAACACCTGTTGCTGTGAACAAAAATTTGATGGGTGAAAACTTTTCCCCTGGGATTTTGGCAATGAATTTGGATCTCCAAGGGGGGTTTACTTGTCTTGGAAATTGATTGAATAAAGAACGCGTGTTGCTGTGAACAGAATGTGTTTTTGATCTTGGCTTTGCATCATATGGAGCTCTTGTGCTGGCTCATTGGTAGATAGCTTTGTCATGGTAATGATTTGGTATGGTGTATTACTGTTAGAACAACAAACAGATATGAAATTAGAGAATAATGGGAAACATACGACATGTCCGTATGTTATCCTTTAAAACTCCATCTTCACCTATTTTTCGGCAGATCGAAACCGTGCGTTTTGTTTTTCATTTTCTAAAACCCAAAAACATAAAATAGCTAGTGAACCTAAGGAGTTTTATACGTTTATCCACTCGTCGCAAAAAGTTCTATTTATACAAAGCCATTAACTTTGTGACAGATGGATGAACGGGTAAAACCCTTTGGGCTTACCCGATATTTGGTGTTTTATGATTTTAGAATATAAAGGTCAACATTAACGGTTCTAATCTTTCGAAAAATGTGTAAAGATGGAAGATTAGAGGGTAACATATGTGGCTTGGTGACATGTCATATGTTTTCCATTTTTCATTATGAATTATTTATCACAGTTGAGTTTCTAATTCTATTTTTTGACAACAGATATCCTTAGTCGACATTTTGACATCTGTCTGCGTCATGAATATGGATACAGATATGTGTGTGATACGATAAAAATGTTTCACATGTTAGGAAATATGTACCAATATGTTTGTGCACGGATTATTGCTAGTACTTTTTTAAACGAAGAGTTTAAGTTATTTTGTTGATAGCTGGTTGTTCAGTTATTCAATTGATATCTGGTTAAAATTCGGTAAGAATGCAAACCTGATCCCAACTTATATTTGACTAAAAGCATGTTTTGCAATCTGGAAGTGAAGTGAAAGTGCCAAAGTAATTGCAGGCCATACTTGCTGTAACAACCACCAACGTGTGATGGGAGTTTCGAGCTAAAAATGCTGTGGCTCAAAGTTCACCTTGTCACAACTCGGATTTGTGATGTTCAGATGCGACAGATTAGTAACAAGGGTTTGCAAAGATTTACTGTGACTCGGGTAAAGGAGCAGGGGGTACTTCACTCCCATGGGAGTTGCTTTCTCTGATCTTAGAAGGGGTTTCTTTACCTCGTTAGGGTTTTGTAAACACGCTTTTTTTTTAAAAAAAAGGTAGATGATTGGGCCTGGCCTCGGCCTATCATATAGTTTGGGCCGACCGCGCGCGTGGGACCCCGGAGGGGATGTGGTCGGGGATGGGCGGCGGGTTTGGGCAATGTACTTTGCTGGACAGCTCAAAGTTCACCAGTAAAACATCAAAATGACTGGGATTTTTGAGTGTTGAACAGAAGAGAGCTCATTTTTAGAGGAGGTAGTCGAAAGCCAAATTCGGAAAGAGGTACTCTAAATTCGTTCCCTTTTCACTTTAAAATCTCTCTCTTATTTGATTCTGATCCGAAAAGAAGCCATGTTTTCCTTCTTTCTGATTTCAAAATGTCTTTTTTGCACGAAAAAGTAAACAATCCCCAATTCCAAATCAGTTCACTTGTAAAACCCTGATCGATTTATGAACGTTTACTCATTTTTTTAGTCTGCTATATTCATTTGTTATCATGATGCTTCGTATTGTAAAGAACAGACTCTCTTTCTTCAATCCTAGAAATGCTGCATTTTCCTATGTTATTCACTTCTCCTCTTCATCCGAAGCATCCAACATCCAAAACCTATCTCTCAAATCAAGTCTAATGGCTGAATTCCTAATAAACTCATGTGGGTTTTCCTCACAAAAGGCAGCCTCAGCCTCTAAAGCCATCTCCAAGGTCACCACCATCAAGCAAGCAGACTCTGTCAGGCATTTCTTCAAACAGCGTGGCTTCGATGATGCACGCATCCGTAAACTCATTTCCAATTATCCCCGTATCCTATCTGCCAATGTCGAGCAAACCCTTAAACCAAATCTTGAAGCTCTATTTGATATGGGCTTTGCGGAAACTGAGCTCCAATTGCTAATCGCTTCTAATCCTTCTGTTGTTGTCGACCCTTTAGCGATCCCCCGGCTTAAATTCTGGGAAACCCTTCTTGGATCTGACAACAAAACGGACCTTGTGAAGGTCTTCAGGAGGAATCAAGGCCTTATTCGCCATGACATTGTCTCGGGGATCACCCCTAAGATGGCCCTTTTGAAGGAACATGGTTTTTCCAATTCCGACATTGCTAGCCTCATGAAGAAGTGTGGGTGTCTTATGTTGCGGAGCTATAAAACAATTGAGGCATTGCTGAAATTAACAAATGAAATTGGATTTGATATCAAATCATCGTTGATGATTGTGAAGGGGTTGTCATCCCTTTCTAATGTTGGGACACGTGCATTTGCTAAAAAGATGGAGTTCTTCAAGGGTTTTGGGTGGTCGGAGCAGCAGTTTCTGGATTCATTTAAGAGAGCCCCATGCGTTATCCATCTCAAGGAGGAGACCATTCAGGAGAAGATGGAGTTCTTGGTGGCTAGTGTGGGGTGCGCACATTCTTATATTTCTTCTCGTCCGTTACTTCTAGCATTGAGTTTAAAGAAGAGGTTGAAGCCTCGACATCATGTGATGGAGATATTAAAAGCAAACAAATTACTTGAAAGAGAATTCGACCTTTTTGCTACCATGAGCCTCAATGACAAGAAATTTATCGAGAAGCATATTGTCCCATATGAGAAGCAATTGCCAAAAATCCAGGAGATCTATGTTGCTGCTTGTGCTAGTCAATCCAACTTTGAGTGAGGATTATAACCTTGCCTTGTCAACTATAATTTATTGCAAGTGCTGGTCTCCTCATTTTATGTTCTTTTCTGTACCATAGAATTGTTAGTGTTTTTTTAGTTTCCAACATTTGTTTTATCATAACGCCAATAACTTTTAATGTAACTTACTGGCTTAATTCTTGAAATTGATGCAATACTTGTCATATGCATTCATTCTCTAAGAAATGGAGGAGGCTGCATCATCTTTTCTGTCTTTTCTGTCTTTCTTTCTTTTTTGTGTTTGTGTGTTGTGTGTGTGTGTGTGTTTTTTTTTTTTTTTTTTTGGGGGGGGGGGGGGGGGGGGGGGGGTGTGTGTGTGTGTGTGTGTCAATCCGCATGCCTTTGAATGATCAACTTATTTCAGAATACTTGCAACTCTTTTAGATATAGAAGCTTGCTTATCCAGAAGCTAGCCACCTGTCTTCTCCCCAATTTGCAGGATTAATGTTCAATTTCCTATATCTTTATTGGCTTTAACAACATATTCATCTAAATTTTGATTCAATGACTGGCAACTGATCCATAATCTATTATACATATGTGGGAGTTTCCCCACGGGCAAATCTGTGGGGAAATCCCACGAGGACAAATGTGTCGGTAGAGATGTGGCCATGGTTTGGCCACATCAGCAAGATGGGTCCCGCTGCGGCTTGCATGTGGGCTTGGGTCCGGATTGGGGTGATCGTTTGTGGCAACCAAAGAAAAGCCCCTCCATATCCTTTAATTGCATTCTTGCCATTCATTTTTCATGAAATCAAAGCAACCATCCTCTGCCACCACCCTTTTTTGCACTCCCCCCGACACCCAAAACCCCTCCCCACCCCGAGTGTTTTTGCACTTAGATTCCTGCTTTTCATATTTTTATCCTCAGACGCTACCCATCCATCCACCCACTTCCTTCTCAGTTTCCTTTGCGCGCGGGCCCTACCTCTTATGTGTTGGTTTTTTCTTGAGTCCCCGTGCGCCAGGTGCCTCCATGTGGCACCCTTTGTTCCTTGTGGTAAGGGGAGAGGGGTGCCACCCAGTGGCGTAACTAGGAATCTTTTTGCCCTGGGCTAAAATAAAGACGATGTAAAGAATATTTTTAAAAATAATATCAAAATGAAAAATTAAACGCTAATAAGTAACATGCAACAAAAATTAAACGTTAAATAAGACCCAACATGAAAAATGTTTCTACTCTCGTTTCCCTCGTCCCCTACCGTAACAAGTCTAGCATAGGCTTAAAAAATCAGAACAAAAAATTAACGTTAAATAATACCCAAAATGCAAACAAATGATAATAAGTAGTAATAATAATAAATAAAAAAATGATTGCTATGGCGATCTAACCCAATTGGTTCTATAGACCAGTGCCTTGTCCATTAGGCCATAAAGATGTGTTGGCTAAATAATATTCAACAAGCATAACAATAATAATAAGTAACAAATAGTAATGAATAAAAATTAACTAGCAGGATCGAACCGAGAAGCTCTGATTCCATAGAGTTGTGGTTTATCAAGTGGGCCATAAAGGGATGGTGGTCAAACTATACCGAACATATTATACCGAACATGTAAATAATAATAATAAATAATGAATAAAAAGTGACTGCAACGGAATTCGAACCTAGATGATGCTCGGATTTCATAAGCAAACATCCTATCCATTAGGCCCTAAAGGGTCAGTTGTCAAATACGGACCATGTAACATAATAATAGTTAATAAGAAGTGACCAACATATGAAATAATAATATTGAATAAAAAAGAGGAGACCAACAAATGAAATAATAATATTGAACAAAAACCCATTACAGCAGAACTCGAACCAAGACGCTCAGGATTCATAAGCCAGCACTTCATCCATTGGACCTCAAAGTGGTAGTGTTAGTGAATTATAAAAAAATTTATTTCATTCACGTGCCCTGGGCAGCTGCTCGGGGCAAGTTCCACATAGTTCCGCCCTTGGTGCCACCTCATCATGTTGGGGCCCATTTGGGGGTGGGTGGGGATTTGGGTTTGGTTTGGGGTGTGGTTGTTGAGCACCCACATAAAAGCTCCACATTTCGAAGAATTACAAGCATGCCCTTGGGATTTCTGCAGATTGCCCCCCCCCCCCCCCCCCCCCCCCCCCCCCCCAAACAAAAAAAAAGTTTTTTTCAATTTAACATTTGCTTTTTCCCCTTTTACTTCTCGACGACACACACACACACACCACACTCCTTTTCGGTTGCGGCGTGCACCGCATCCTGCTCGTCAGGGAGGGGGGGGTGCGTGTGTGTGTGTGTGTGGGGGGGGGGGGGGGGGGGGGGGGGGGGGGGTTTGCCACAGTGCACAAATTATTTCTAGTAAAACTTCAATAGATAAAGACAATTGTTTTTCATCAAAACCTTCACTAATTGAAATCATTTATCATTAGGATTACTAATCAGTTTGAAAAGGAGAATACTGTAGTGATTAACACCATTAGAAAATTTAACATGCATCCTAAGTATGCATGCAGATTGGGCTTGGAATGGATAATGGTTCTTGGACTCAAGTTAGACCCAGCGAGAAAAAGTTCTCTTTTTCTTCTTGTTTTCTTTTGTAGGTGTGGGTGTGGGTGGACGGAATGCATGCCAAATTCCTTGTTTCATTTGAACATTGATGGGAAAAGGTGGACTAGACTGTAGGAAAGGGGAATATATGTAGCGATCACGCTAACCAGTCATCTTTGGGTAAAATTGTGCATCCATCCTAAAGCAAAATGAAGTAACATGGTCTCCAGTGTCAAAGTTAGGGAGCTTTTATATTTTAACAAGTGGACCTTTATTAGTTCTCACCAAGTACACAATACATAAATTCTCTACAACAATTGCCCCACGTTAAGCTCTAATTGTCTGCTTTTCTAACTTCTACTTTACATGGTTCAAAACTGCCCATAAATGGATTAATCAAACAAAGATTCATCCTAATTTGCTTGTTCGCTCACTATTATTGTCAAAGCTGTTGATGTGTCTTCCTGGAGTTCTTGATGCGTTCATGCTTTATTCATCTCGAGGAGGAGCCCATTTGGGAGTGGGTGGGGTGGGATGGTAGCAGACTTGTGTTGCTTATTGTCTGCTTATTGTCTGAGCCTACTGGGATTCTGTTTGGAGAAGAGATTGAAGCCTTGACATCATGTGATGGGGATACTGCAAGTGAACAAGTTAGTTGTACAGGAATTGGACCTTATAACGTCGATCATACACCTTACTGACGAGAAGCTTGTGGAGAAGCGTCGACAAGGACCAGAATTTTGAGGTATATGCAAGTTATATACATTGATTTCTACATAATGTATTGAGTCTATTGACTATAATTGCACTTGGCTTTGTGAGACATTTCTTAAAGTATGAGGTGATATTTTGAAGAGTCACAATTAACCTATTATGTTTTTTAAGAGTCATTTGACTTCAGTTGTTGTAGACGCTTGAGAGTCATTTGAGATATATGGCTGCTAATATTTGAATATCTGGCTTAAGTTTGCATTGTATTTGGATGTCTAGCTGCTAATATTGGCATTCATGATCCCTCTGTCTAGATACTGAATGGAGAGTCATAGGTATCAAACTATCAATAGGAGAATTCCGCGGAACGATAGATAATAGGAGACACTGCCATGCACACATGTCACTGTTTTTTAAAGGATGGAACACTAGATTCCAAGTATGAGCACGGAATAACACCAGGCATAATACTAGGGATAACGATATTACGAAAAGGGTTGAGGTAGAAGCCCTTACTTCTAATTGTAGGCTTGACCCCAAAGCTTTTAGGGATTAGTTAGATAATATGGACCATTATTTCAAATGGTATCACACCAAAAAGCCCTAGGGATAGATTTGCTAAGATAAAGCTACACGGTTAGGTCAACATTGGACCAATGCAAAACAACACAGAACATTCAGAGTAAGAACCTAGTATGCTGGGATGAAATGACCTGTCCCTGAGGAATACGACTCCGTATTTACCGAACTTTATTACTTCTTGACCTCCTGTGTGTGAGTAGCACATTTTTGAGGCAATCATGGAGGGAGAGGTGTATGAAGCATAGAAACAGACGATAAAAGTAGAGTCAGGAGGAAGAGAGAAGTTGATAAAGAGAAGGATAAACCAGTGATTTTTGAAAGCAAACGTTATGAGTTTAGCAACGTAAAAAAGTGTAATGTGCTTAGCAATGTAATAGCTTTAGCATGTGTAATGTGACTAGCATCACTTGTGAAGCAAATAGGTCTTGGAAATTATATACACACAGACCTATTTGCTTTATATACAGACCAATTTACATCCAATATTATTTAAAATTCAGCTTTTAACATTTCCCCCCACCCTCCCCCCCCCCCCCCCCCAAAAAAAAAAAAAAAAAAAAAAACTATACCTGACCTATGTTGCATCTGCCCCCCGTAGCCGTTGTCATCACCCTTAAGCCCTTCTCAGCTCGCTCCATTCCCTTCTCCCTCTTATTCCTCGTCCCCTCCCCTCTTCACTCCACCTCCCCTCTCCACTCTCACCACTGTCACGGTCTCCGTTGCCGCTGGGATTGGTGAGACAATGATGACATGCTCTGAGGACGGCGACAGCGGCGATGGAGAAGAAGAGGAAGAGGTGATGTGAGGATGAAGAGAGGAGGGAAAACAGGAAATAATGTTAATGGCAAACTTGTAAATAAATGGTCTGTTGTGAATAGGTCTGTGTGTATAGCAACTCCCGAACAGGAAATAATTTTAATGGCAAACTTGTAAATAAATGGTCTGTTGTGAATAGGTCTGTGTGTATAGCAACTCCCGAATTAATCCCAAAGGCGCATTCGGATTTCGGATCGGGTCCGGATTCCATCTTATCTAAAATAAGGTTTGGCTTGCGGAACGAAAACAACGAACAGAGGAGGAGGAAGAGAGAAGGATCAGAAGAATGGCGGGTAGCGAAGATGCAGAGAAAACCCTAACCCCCGCGCTAATCGAGAAGGCGACGAACTCGACGGCGAACGAGGTGGACCCTCGCATCCTCCGTGCAATCAAGTCTGCCGCCCGCTCATCCGACCTCGAGATCCGCGCGGCCGGCGCCGCCCTCATGTCCAACCTCCGGCGGCCCCATTCCCAGGTACGCTACGTCTCCCTCCTCATCACCGACGAGCTGTTCGTCCGATCCAAGCTCTTCCGCTCCCTCCTCGTTCCCGACCTCGACCAATTCCTAACCTTAACCGTCGGATTCCGCCGGGACCGCCCCCTTCCTCCTCCGGCGGCCGTTGCCTCGCGCCTCCGCTCAAAAAGCATCGAGTTTTTGGAGAAATGGAACGCCGAGTTCGGGCCGCACTACCGCCAGCTCAGGCTAGGGTTCGATTATTTGAAGAACACGCTTAGACTCCAGTTCCCCAATCGGATCGAGACTGCCGCCCGCCTCCAGCAGGAGCGGAGAGAGAGAGAGGCCCGATCCCAGCAGATTTTGCTGACCAAATTCGAAGCCCTAAAAGTTAATTATTTGTCTATTAGGGCAGAGATTCAATCGACAATCGATGAAATAGAGCAATGTTTAGAGATTATAAATGTTCAAAAGGATGAGTTCTTGGAATGCAGTAATGAACGCGTGGAGGAGTTTAATTCCTTGAACTTGCGGGATATTCGACTGGATTCTTTGAAAGAAGGGGAGAAGGTCAGGGAGAATAGCGAGAACAAGGCTGTGTTTGATGCACTGCGAGAATCGTATAAGCTTCTCGTTTCCAAGCATTTGGTGGATGTGCATGATTGGATATCCGTGCTTATTAGGGTTGATGTTTCTGATAATAAGTTTAGGGATTCTGCATTGAAGGAGTTTATCGATCTTCGAAATGTTATTAAGTCAGTTCAGAAGAGGTGTGATGAATTAGGGTGTGATTTGAATGAGAAACTGAATGCGAAAGAAGAAGAAGAAGACGATTTGTGGGAGGAGGGTAAGATTGAAGTTTCTACTGAGCCTAAAATTGTAGTTGAAGATAGTAAGGGGAAAGGGAAGAAGAATGTGGTTGCTGATTCTACAGAGAGCAGTAAGCCTTCTTCGAGCTCGACATCTTCGAGATCGAAACTTTTGGATGCAGCTCCAGTATTGACATGGAGTAGGGCATTGGATGATTGGGGTTCAAGCCGCGATGCTTTGGCGAACCACAGGGGATTGGAGCTTGATAATCATTGGGGTAGGGTGGACCCCGATGCTGTGATTCCTGCGGAGAAGATTGCGGAGTTGAAGCTACATTGTACGGTGTACACAGAAGAGAGCACCGAGATACAGCCTTGTCTTGCTCCCATGAAGAAAGGAGGGCTATGCCAGAGGAGAGATTTGCGTGTGTGCCCGTTTCATGGGCCTATTGTTCCACGGGACGCCGAGGGAAATCCTGTAGGACAGAAGAGCGAGACTCTAGTAGAAGCTGAAAGGGAGGATTCAGTCGAGGCAAGTGATGCGGTTCTTGATTCAGTTGATATGGATAGTTCTCTTGAGTCAGGAAAGGAAATGTCCGAGAAGCTGGTGAAACAAGCAGTGAAGAATGTTAGGGAAAGGGATAGAGAGGTTGCTAATTCACTGAAACGAGCTAAACTTGCAAAGGTTCGGGAACACAATGAAGCAGTGTTACGAGAGGCTGCTGTTGCTTCAACCTCTTACGCGGAAGCTTTTGGGGGAAATGGAGATGGGCCGGTGCAGTATGGAAGTGATATCAAGGCAAAGAAGCCGACATTGGCTTCTATGCTGAAAAAGAAACCGACTACAAAGGATAGGCTAGCAAAGAGGTTGTTGAATACCCGTGCCAAGGAGGCTTCGGGCGGGCAAGCTACGCAAGGGGAGGATTCAAGGTATAGAGAAGCATTTCCGAATCAGTGGTAGATCGGGATGATGGATATTGAGGTGCAAAGCTTCCTTTTTAATCTTATCAAGTTTTGTAAGTACTGTGTATAAAAAGCTTCCTGCAAAATTTTGGTATTCAATTTCTGTCGCCTAAAATTATGTTGGCTAGCTAACATTGAATATCATAGATTATATTTGTAAAACTCAATAACAGAACTATGATAGTAATATGATATTATTTTAGTCACAAGTTGTGGTAACATTAGTTTCATACCATATCAAAATGTTGAGATCCATCATCTTTCATATGCTTGAGTTGCAAGTAGTTATTTATGATGCAAACAAAGGAACGTTGAATTATCCCTAAACAATTTAGGTTTATTTGGGCATGTGAATTATTTACTTTGAATGAAACATATCATTGTTAGATTGTCTCAGGTTCAAGTTTACTATTTGGGATGCAAATGAGCTTTGGTCCAAACAAATCTCTATTCGCTTTGAGCTATGTACCTTGGTTTTTATGTCTAAATTCTGGGTATTTGGATCCAATTTATATGCATGTTGTATCCAAGAGCTAATTGGGAAATTATAATGAGAAATATATGTGACTAAGTAAATGAATGTTGTGGCATCCTGGAAGTAGAATACAGTATTCAGATCACAAGTAACTGATAGGATTAACAAAATGTCGATGTGTGTTTGTGGTGTGTATATATATGTGTACGTGTCTCTGTGTATATATAGATGCATGTCAATGATTTAAAAGTGGAGGTAGAGGCTTGGGCTTATGGCCTAAGGGCCTATGCGGGGCCTAGGCATTTTTCCCCTTTATAAAACTTAATCTATACGTATGTTGAAAAATATGTTTAAAATTATAAAATATATATCAAAAACAAATAAACAATAGAAGTATTTAACGAATATCACATTTAATATTTTAATATACAAGTTTTCAACTATAAACAAGGAAGTTAAACGAGTATAAACTAGTTTAGGTGTCGTAAGCAGTTTTTTCTGGAACCTAAACATAAATGACCATTCAGCTTTTATGAAATATATGTGACCATTCAGCTTTATGAAATATGTATTAAAATTTTTAAAAATCATATCAAGTGTAATAAAATAAAACATATATCACATTTAATATTTTGGCAGCCAAGTTTCATATTATGAACATGTTAAAAGTGGATGAGCGCTTAGCTTGTCTAGCGGCTAGGCCGCTTGGGCAGGTTAGATGCCTGATAAGGTGGCGCTTAGGCCGCCTAGCTCGCCCAAACACTCTTTGGTGGCTAGCCTGCCTAAGAGGGGGCCTAAGACCTAAGCGTGTGATCGAGTGTGGGACGAGGCATAGGCAGCCGCGTAGGTCCCCCGAGGCGGGGCTTTTAAAACAAGGAGTGTGTATGTATGTCTATGTATGTGTATATATACATATATGTCTGCATCTGTATCTGTATATGTATCTCTCTCAATGTGTGTGCGCGCGGGCTTATTAGCTAACCAAAGGAGAAATCCTCTCCTATGCACGGTAAAGAAAAGTATGCTTGCCTATTTTTTGGATGATCAAAACAATTTATTTTGGTTTCAATATTCTAAAACCCTATACATCAATGATTTAGAGCGGCCAAAATGTTTTACTTGACCTAGTTGTTGCAAATTTAACAGTTTCATGATAGTAGAACTTATCAACAAGCAAAACGCTTTAGATTCTCTGCATCTTTTGATGTATGGGGGTTTTAGATCATGAATATTAAAATAGAGAATAATGGGTATCATATGCCATATGAGGGGTGTCTCATATGCCCTCTCACATAAAGAGGACACACGCCATACTTTATGTGAGAGGGCATATGAGGCACCCCCTCATATGCCGTGTATGGCGTATGATACACATTATTCTTAAAATATGAACGGCACTAAAAATACAGTAAACAGTGGATCTCTAATGATCACATAGGGGAGAATTCGTCCTACTATGATAGCGAATGCCCCATACAGGTGAGTTATTTTACGCTCGAGCTGATCAAACATGTGGATCTAGCCCACTTAAATTTAAGACTTGAAAACACAACTGGAATTTTTTTTTTTTTTTGAAAAAATAGATGTGATTTAACACATTTAAACCAGCTATAAACAAAAACCCTAAGTAATTACAGGCATCTCGTTGCTGACAAATTAATCACATCTAGGACAATTTTGAAAGTTCTTTAAGCATTTGCAGGCGATTCTTGCAAGAGCAAAAATGCTCCGTATTCCAATTTTGGTGTGTCGTATTCTCTGAGTCATTGGCTTTTATCTAGTAGTTGGCATGTTTGCCATTTTGAAATTACTTGTGAAGCTTCTAGTTTAATAAGAACATTCGGGGATTATAATTATCAGGGTTGATGGAGTGTCAAGATCAAAGCATATTATGTCTGTATGGAGTTGATTGCTCCTAAATGCTATTATGAGCTTGTGATTAATCCTCTAATAACCCCGCTGCTTGTGCTTGTATATGCATGTAATTCCCTTTGAATCCGCTGTCTTCATTTTCTGGCTGCATGTAGATTGCCCAATAAGAAATAAATCGTGACCATTGGATCTAGATTGTGCTGTCCACACGCACCCCCACACGTTTATTTTCAGTACTTGTTAATATAGCAATACTTCACACTGAAAAAAGATGGCTTTCTCGGTCGAAATCCAAAAGAGAAAAAAGTTAAACAAATTTTAGTGTTTAATACTTAATTTTGCGCTAATTAAATTTTAATTTGGTGTACACCCATCTTTACCATTTAAGTTTTTTAATGTAAATTTGAATTTAAATTAATGTGACTACAATAATATGAAGGGTAATTTGTCCAAGAACAAAACTTTCATTATTTTTGTCAAAAATACGTTCATGTCTTTAAATTTTTCAAAACTACCACAAATTTCAGCCAAATTATTGTTAACTTTAGAAAGTAACATGAACCCTATGTTTCGGGATGGTTTTGAATAATATAGTTCAGGATGGTTCTAAATAATTTAAAAACATATCCAAACCAATAGGCTTAGTAATATTCGTCGAGGGTTCGATTCCTGTTTTCCTATATATCATAAAAAATAATTTAAAAACATGCTAGTTTTTTGATATAATAAAGAAAGTTAAAAGATAGTTTTGAATAATTTACCTTAATAAAACATGATTCATACAGTTGATGAGACATGCTGCGATTAAAAGGTCAAATTTATGGACATCTTCATGCATCAGGCATGTGCCAAGAGAAGAGATCAAGAGATCATGTTGCTGAACCAGTGCCACAGCAACCACTAACCAGTGCTAATGCTTACACAACTCAACTCAATAAACAAGCAACAAGCAGAATGGATTGCTCAAATACCAGTAGTTAGAAAGTCACTATAGTAACAAAATGATCCATCAATTCCATTTAAATTTTTTATAAAAAAATCAGAAAAAAAAAAGTTGTTCCTTAGTTTCTGCTTAAGAGTTAACAGCACAGCTGCACAGTCAATCGATGGCTGGAGACCTTCAATAACATTGTGGGTGGAAGCCTCAGAAGGCAAGATGCTTTATGGTCATTCTACTTTCAAAACAATCTTCATGCACTCGTATACAAAATAACTGATTGCAGCTGAGGGCAAAACCTGAAACAAAAGTGAAACAGAAACAAATGTTAAAACATAGCTCTGTCAACAAAATTATGTAGCAGAAACCAAACCATAAACCAAACCCAAAAGCTTTAACTCCAACCTAAATCGGCAAGTATAAATTTTAGCGATGATAAATGTATCAAAGCGATGCTAGATGTATCAAATTTTTAACGGCTCAAGTACTATGGTCTACGATCCTTTGTCCTGGGATGACAACGAGGTAAATTCTAGCCCATCAAAAATGCAATCCACACACCCCATCTCAACCCTTTTCAGGATGACAGATAACCTACCTAGGTGTATGAAAGGTGCATTGACCACTTGACCCTCAAAGGTGTAAGAAATCAATACTTCAAGAGACATGCTTAGTTACCTGTAACAAGCTGGGAATCAGACCGGCATAAAGGGCGGGAATGCCACCGTGTTCGACTATCTTCATGCAAGTCGCAAATGCATTCATTTTTGTTGCCTGAACTTGCATCTGCAGTTGCCGCCTAACTACTTCAAATGGGTATGTGGCAGCCTCTGCACAACAGCCGGCAATGGCCCCATATAGCAAGGTCCTCGTGGGACCCAACTCGAGCTGATCGAATGCGTTTAGCTCGTGATCTTGCTGGCTCTTTTGGGAAATCCTCCTCCTCCCCTCCGGTGAATGTAGATAAGCGGCTTTCAATATGTCATAGACTCCGTAAAATACTGCACCTGAGGGTGCCATACTAATAATGGAGGGCAGCAAACCCTTGTAAAGAGAGAAGAATCCTTCGGTCTGCACCAAGTGACGGAAGACGCCAATAACACCACCTAGGGTTTCGCCTCCTGGTGCTACCATCTTTGTTCTGATCTGAAAATTTTATGGATGGAAAGAAAATTGTTATTAAAAAAAGAAAACAAGATTTACTGTCGGTGACCAGCAGCACTTCATCAAAACATCCTCCAATAAATGCATCATCGTCAAACAAAAAAAAATTAACTTTTGAGCAGTCAAATTGAAAATCTCAACAAAAGAATTCAGCCAAGTTTAACAAATTAGCCAGATGGTAATCCTAATGATTAGGTGATAAAGCATATGGCCAAAACACATCTGAGCAAGTATTTTCCCGGAAATAAAATCCTGAGGTCGTGTGGGCATTCCTGCTTGGGTCATCAAGTTTAAGATAATGCAACTAAAGAACAAACAGATTCCCCATATTAGCAGAGAGTCGAGACACAGATGATAATATTGGTAATGGGGAATCCCATTCATCCACACAACTTAAGCTACAGGAGGTGTGAATCATATTTCAACAGTTTTCATAAAATGTATAAAATTAGATATCGACAAACATGCTACGTGACAATAACTGCTGTGGAACTGCTCATCTAACTAGTTCTAATTTAGTTCTAACCCATAAGAAACGAATCACTAATGAAATTTACTAAAACAGCAATGGTGTTTAGTCTAATACGATAAATTAAAAGGGTTGAAAACATGAAAATTACTAAGATCATGAAAACCATCAGAAAAGGACAAAAAGGAAACCCAAATGGCACATACCGTGTCCATAGGTATGCAGAGCATGGTCGCTGTAATGCCAGCAGCAGCACCTGCAACAAACCTCTCGATATTCGTTGTTTCCTCATTCCCAGTCAATTTAAGGAGCTGTTTTCTATACGTATCATAAGCATAAAAGTTTATTGCCTTAAAGGGGGCAGTGCGAAGAATATTGACAAAATTTCCCTTCCAGAAGCCTTTTAAACCTTGTGTGGTAGCAATTTTCTTGATGAGCTCAAAAAGATTCAGTTGTTCACCCCGGACCATGTATTCCAACTTTAACCTCTCAAGAGGAGCAACAAAGGTCCTGATATGCAGAACATTACTTCATGAGACTGCTATGATGAAACATGTAAAAAAACTAGTTCATGGTATTCTTATTGCAAAATAGAAGGGATAACTGATCCAAAATGTCCGGTAGGGCAAAAGGGGGAAATTTCTCGGATGACATTGTACGCCAATTCAAATATTTAAAAAAAATCATATGCAGTTGCAAATGATTAAGGGAAAAGCTAGTTGCCAAACATAACAAGATGAAAACAACTTTGAGGTGTGTGAATTTGCATATTTGTTGCCTGGGTTAGGGGGCGAGGAGGTTGGGGAATGCCAATATCATACATGTAAGAGGGCAAGCAAGACCTTATAATTTTATCTAGCTAATGGAAAACATGCCTAGTTAAACAGTAAGTTGATTGATTGAATTGCTAACTATTCACCAAAAAAGGAGATTTAAAAAAAGGAAGCAAGTCCATGGATCCTTTAAAAACTGAGATTACAAATACCGGTTACAGATACAGTGACAGACAAGGATGGCAACTGGTCTTGAAAAATAACCTAGTGAAAAGTAAAAGCAAAACCAAATTATGCTCCAGAATTACACGTTTTCATAAACAGTTCATAAAAGGTATCCTATTTCTATGTGTACAAAATAAAAACGGCATGAAACATATGGATTAGTTTTCAGAAGAATCAAAAAAAGAACTGGACCAACAAAGAAAGCCTGCATCATAACAATTTTAAAATGGTGAAACCTTCAGATGTGACTTCTAGCAAGGATATAGAGAACTAGATATAACATTTACAAAGTACATGTGCAATTTGCATCATAAAATAAGACTACGAATATGTACATGAATAAACATCAAGACATAAATAATTCTAAATTAGTAGGCATGACAGATGTAAAGGCCTAAAGGGCCCAGCAAGAAAGCATCTAACATGAACAAGGGTTTTACGAATTATGATTGAAATGGCATGCGAGTAAGCTACACAGAGCACAATGCTCTAAAGCGTAAAATTCTTGCACTACCTGGAAATTGTTGCTCCAGACATGAACCTCACAATCTCCTTCAGAGCTTGATTTCAGTATAAAATCCTTAATACTTATATGTATGTCTTTATAACGGCTTCATGAAAGAAGTGCCCATGCCAGCATGCGACATAGGCCATGATGATTAAATGGCATAAAATTGCTACAGGCGATCGCACCACACAATGTCCTGATCCCCTCCAAGGTTAGTACCAGCATAAACCCTTGATTAGGGATGAAAATGGGTCAAGGCCGGCCCGAGGGCCCCTGACCCGGCCCTAAAAAAGGCCGACCCTGGTCTCGGCCTTTGCAAAGATAAGATTCGGGTTATGGTTTTCAATAAGGCCTGAAGTTTTTAGGACCGGGGCCGGGCCGACATTAGGCACGTTCTCGGCCATGTCCTCATTCTTATAATTTTTAAACAAGTAATTCAAAAACCCATCAAAACATCTAGCTTAACCCATATGAAATCAAAAAATTGCCACATATATACTTTTAACTCATTTGTTCTCTCTCTTCCTAATCAAAACCCAACTTTTGATTTCCAAAAAAATCCAATCTCAATTTTTCTTTCTTTCTAGTTTATTTCTTCCAAAAAGTCCAAACGCGATCCAAAGACGATCTCAAGATAGTAGCACGATTTTCTTTCAAAAAGAAGTGTTGCTTATTTTTAGATTAAGATACGACGTACCAATATTTTTCCAAATAATTTTGACTTAATTTTTATATCAGATAAACAACTCTTGCTTAAAATATGATTTGATTTCTTATTTATTTAATTCTTTGATTCCGAATCATGTTTATTCAATTTTTCATCCTCCATCTCATGGCATGCGATTAAACAGTTAAGAGAAAGAGCTGAGCACGTCGGAAGAAAGAAACTGTAAAAATACAATAGCGTAATGTTTTTCCATAAATATATCATTTGCATAGTTTTTTAGGTAATCATGAGCACCTAACCAAAAAGAAACTTATGAAATTGATTAACATTATTATTACATTTATATGCTACATGTACGTTTTACTCTTAATTTTTGTTAATAATCATGGATTAGAATTGTAACTGGAAAAAAGTAAAGGACCGGCCCGAAGCCTGAGGACCGGCCCGAAGCCTGAGGACCGGCTCGAAAGCACGTATGACAGGGTTAAGATTGCCATTTAAAAGGCCCGGGGCCGGGGCCGAATTGTAGGCCCAAAGTATATTGGGGCCGGGGCCCTGCCCCGTCCGACTCGGCCCGTTGTCATCCCTACCCTTAATACTAATGCATAGATTCATAATTGCTTAAGACGCAGATTACCTCAATTAGAACAAAAATTAAACTTGAACGTGCAGCCCATGATATAATCTATAAAAAAGCAGTTAATTACTTATACCTTTAACACCAGAAGAAGGAAGAACTGCAAACTTATCGGCACATTAAAGCAAGGTATCTTTACTAGGACATTGTGCACAAACAACTAGGTATGGATTAAAGTTCAAGAAATCATCCCCATCATTGTAAAAGCACCTTAAAAGGTTGCTTCCGCACTTTGAGAACCTGTATCATTGATTTACTTGAGTACATCTCAGCCATTGGACTTTTTGTAAAAATAACAAAAAAAAGCTGACAGCCCATCGTATCATATTGTTCTCCCCCTCCCACGCAGCAAAATCAAACCAAAACCAACCAGAACCACTCATCCAACCCCCCAAAAGACCCAAAAAATGCATTTATCTATGAATACAACTCATGCCTCATTTTTCACCTGTGGTGCATGGAACTTGCCTTTCTATTAGGTGTGATTAAACTGCCTCTCTCTTATCGGCACAAGAAAAGAACTCACATCTCCATTTTTTTCCCCTGTCTCTTCTCTCACTATGTAATTTTTGTCCTTATAAGTGACATGCCCCTAATAAGTTTTTAGTCTATTGAATGCTCCGGGTTAATCATTCAAGATTCAAGCGGATTCCCTTCTCTTTTGCTCGTCAGATGTCGATTCAAGATCTTGCTTTTAATCAAATTTAAAAGTACGCTTTAAGAGTGTCCATTAGACCTAAGTAAAGACCTTTAAGCAATCGGAAGGGTTGCCATTTCAATTTTACAGCATGATGAGATTCATAACGGAACGTGTCAATGGTCAGATGGTCATTTTTTATATTAGGAACAGCCTAATAAATTTCCATGT
Source organism: Scilla litardierei (assembly GCA_030789695.1). NCBI lineage: Eukaryota > Viridiplantae > Streptophyta > Magnoliopsida > Asparagales > Asparagaceae > Scilla > Scilla litardierei. The sequence goes on from CM061131.1 coordinate 5,245,257, forward strand.
CCAATCAGTTAAGCCCACATATTCTTTACGGAAAAATCTTTTTGCCACCAATTCATCTGTAGTGGAGGAATTTAAGTTTAACAGTAGCTATTGCTAGCATATGAAAGGAGATTTGGTGTTGTCATGAAGGTGGACTACGACTTAAAAGACAGAAAAAACCATTTGTAAGTGTCAAAATGATTAGTAGTAATCTAACGAACAAAAAAATGACTAAACGATGAATCTATGAAGGAAAATTTATTAATAATAGTTGTCAAATTTGCTTCTTGTGTACGCACTTTGGCAATTATTACCACGTATCTACCATGTGCAACTTAAGACATTATAAATCGAGGACATATGTTGCTACCGTAGAGGGACAATGTTGGCACAAAACTTTCTCAACTTCATCTTTGCAATTAGCTATTTGGTATATATAATACTGGTTCATAAAGCAAACTGATAGCCTACAACACTAAATGCACAATACATAATCTGCTTAATGAGTTCAACGAGTTAAAATATTTAAACTCATAATCTCATATTTAAACGAACAACAATTTGCTTGAGTATGCAGCAGGAAACGCAAATGACAACAGCAAAACAAAGTACCTAATAGTAGCTCATTTGCAGAGCTCATTTGCAGTACAGTTTCCAAACTCGTAATCGCATATGCACGCTAAAGCTACACATCATTAAAAATGTTGTGACGGTTATTGTGTACCAAACCAAACTTAGGGGGGTTAAACATTTTACTCCAGGCATGCCAACCAGGCAACCAGCTAAAACCACATAGAGCCAGGCATCTTGCATTATCATCAGTCATTTTCTTTCAAGGTCAGATGCAAATCAGGCATGGGTGTTGGCAATATGCTTTCGCATAAAGATACACGCCATCATCAACCAAAAAGTTAATTGGGGGAAGGGTACAAGTAAACACTCTCGAGTTAAAAGATCACATATACAAGATAATTTAGAGTTTTTTAATTAAAAAAATAAATCTTGTAAAGATATTATTAATCGTAATTAATGAAATTGGCATTTGATGCTAAAAGGTGCCAAGGATGAGTTCAGAATTCGTTATCAAGACAAAAGGCGCTTGGAAGAATACTGAAATCATTAAGCAGATCCCATAAATCATAAGTAGACTCATAAGTAGACCGATGAATCAGACATGCTTACAGATAAGGTTTGCATGGTGCATTCCTACATTGTGTTAATAATCATGTTGCGTCGCAGGCAGCCCTCCATCCTACTACTCAAGAATGAAAGGGAGCTGAAATTCTAGAAGGATCTAAAGAGCAAAGACACTTTTTTGTAATCTTGATCAGCATAGTCATGAAAGAATCAGATGAAGACTTTGCATCTTAATTACGCATATACCATAGCGCTGATCGAGACTTCAGTGTATAAATGAAGATATAATTACTGATCTGAAACTTCAAGAGATTTCTTTTTTCTCTCCAAAGCTTGAGCAGTATAGTTGTAATAGAGTGGCAACGCTACTAGAAGATAAAGAAACATAAAGATGAACATCCTCCACGCATAATTTTGAAACTTCACATATCTAGTGATGACTACCAAAAAGAGAATGTACAAAAAGTGGATAATTTTACATCAATGTTTGACACATTATCTGCAAGGCTGCCATGACTAAAAAATTCTCGTGGCAAACCTATGGATGCCACTATAGCCAATGTCTATTAGAAAAATGCTGACAAAACTAACGCTTATTAAGATCTATACATATTAGCGTCATTGGTATTGTCATCTCATCTTCATCATCGAAATGCAACTTGTCAGTATGAAGAAGTTTACTCATGTGGGAGGGATTGTCAAGAGTGAACTTTTTATTTAACATAGCGCATCAATAAGATAACTGTCGGTGATTGGAGTTGAATTTTCCTCGATGAAAAAGGCCAGTACACGGGATGAAATTCTAGAAATTTTCCAATTTAAATTGCACGATTGTACCATAAATGTGTCCATGAACTACTATCAATTTGAGATTCACAATTAAAAACAATCAAACAAATTCTCCACTTTTCGAGAAACTCGCGTACCTTGACACCATTGCAGCCACTGCACCGGCCCAAAGATGCTTTGTAGTGTTCATGGCGCCAGCTCTGGCCCCCCGAACCCTAACTAACTTCTCCTCCTTCCCCTTCTTTATCTCCTTCTTCTCTTCATCCTCAATTACTATCGCATCTTCCTTCGTATCACCATTCTTCTCAAGAAACCCCTCGGACTCCGACTCCTTAACGGACAAGCTCACCGACAAGAACCCTCTCCCTCTCGAAACGCCCGATCTCCGATAAACGCAGCTCAGCTTTGGGAACGACACCGACGCGTTCGAGTTCGAAACCGAAATAGACGAGATGAACGAATTCGACACCGTCGATTCGAGGAACAGCCCGCCACCGACGAAGGCCGCCGCCGACTCATTCCACGGCGAGAGAATCGAATCGCGAAGGCAGAGCTCCAATTGCTTCATTGCGGCAGCCAATGAGGTTATCAGATTGCTGTTAGGGCTAGGGCTAGGGCGTTTTAAGAGAGGAGAAAACTAGGGCTAGGGTACATTGGGGAATGGAATTTGTTCGTGATTCGAACAAGTAGTTGTTGATGGAGATGATGGCGAGGGGAATTGTTCTTCTTTGCTTCCATCGAACAAAGCTCGCCCTTTTGCTTCTCCGCGTGCAACTAGAAATGCGTTAATGGTTGGGTTTCCAAAATAAAAAAAGTTTTAAAAAAAAACTATCTTATGGATTTCATCGTCGGCCGGCGATCCTAAAATGCGCGCTGACGAAGGAATCCCGTACCAGATGCCCGTTCGTTAAAGTGTATCCAAGAATTGTGTATATGGCCCAATTGTTGATCAAGGAAGTTGAATGTAGGCCTTTTGATGCAGGCCGGGCCGAGATTTAATGGGTCTATCTTTAACCAGTATTGGGCTAATTTTGGACCATACACAATGTTGATCTCACGATTACTCAAATTCTTTTTTGTATCGTTTTTTAAGAGTTCGGTATCCAAAAAATACGTTATTCGAAAAGAATCCCCCAAATCATATAATTGCACCCGGACGACGTCTGTCTCTGGGCAATTTCTAGTACAAAACAAATGAGGACTTTTTTGAATCTTTGTCCTACATGACATCAAAATATGACTAGGACAAAATGTTTGGGGGAGTGTGTGTGTGTGTGTGTGTGTGTGTGCAATGGAGTGTGGATGAGTGGCTAGGTGTGGAGTTGGGTGCTTTGGTGGAACCCCCAAACAAAGGCCCACCATATTCCCCGTATTTGCAAGTTTGCCAGTGTTTTTTCATAAAACCCAAAGACCCCTCATCTCCGCTCTATTTACGGATTTGCAATCGCTCTTTTTCTGCTTTGCACCTGTGTTTTTTTGCACTTTATTCCCTGCTTTTGTGTCACTGCGATGACTGACCCAGGGTTTCTTTTTGTCGTCAGTATTGCGTCCGGGAGACGCTTGTCCCCGTCGTTCTTGCGCTCGAGGGATGACTACCCCCGTCGCCATTTCGCCCGTGATCTGGCTGTCCCCTCGGTTTCGCACCCGGGAGACAACCTTCGTCGTGCCTTCCGGGCACGGGCATTCACTAGTAAAAGAATAAAACCCAGAATAAAAGGAGAGCTGATATTATTGTTGTTACGACCTAAAGATCGTAGTAGCCCGACACCCGCCCGGATCCGCTAACAAGCCCCACTAACTTGCCCTGTCACAAAGGGGCCGCCGCCCCGAAAATCCGGGGAGTCATGGAGACAGGCGCGCTTGGCAGCGTTCCCCGAACCGGGCGAGGCGAACAGCCGCGGCCGGCCGAGGCGAACAACCGAAGCCGCCCGACCCGCCAGGGTGTCGCGCTCGGTGACGCTGGGGCAGCTAGGCCAGGCCTGATGACCGGCGTGGACGTATCCCTCCGCACCAGCGGGCCGTGCCCCAAGGCCAATCGGGACGGCCCGCCCGACTCCCGCGAACCACGACGCCTAGGGTGACACCGCCCGGCTTTCAGCTCGTCGCTAGCGACAAACGGCCAAGGATAAGGACACGACCGACACATACGTCACCCGACCGTCTGACAAAGCACCCCCTGGCGGCTGAGCCATCTGACAATGCTTTCGGCTCTGACACCCCGACAAAAGCTCCCCCTGGCCGTCGCGCCGCCTGACGAAAGCAGGTCAGGCAACCCGGTTCCCGACGTCCTTACCTGGAGTTTCCGCTGACGACCGAGCCAGCTCAGCGCGTCCAGTCAGCATGCCAGGTCAGCTCCGCCTAGTCATCACCCGACAGGTATAAATACCCCCTCTCCTCTTACGAGAGAGGGGGTTGGAAAATTCTCTCATCTTCTATTATTCACACACGAGAGCAAAGGTCCTCCATATCTTTGTTCTCCCACCTATAGCTCGTCACGCGAGGCGGACACACAGTTAGTCCGACCGGCGTGTCCAGCCCCCCATTTAAGCCCTTTTACTGACTTAGGCATCGGAGGGGCTAAGGGTTGGACCCCAACCCCGCCCTTCTGACGAGTTGTTCGTGCTGCAGGAGAGCTCGCCCCTTGGCCAAAGTCAGCGTCAGCCTCCCGCCGTCCGACCTTCCTCAGCTACGTCCGACGAGATACGATCCTGTGAGCTCCACCGGCAACGGATCCAACCTCTTCATCCCACTAATCACTTGTAAAACAGCCTACCTAACCCCACATTTCCATATAACCACCGTGCCCTTGGTTCCCCCATAATACAAATTCATTGTACGCGAGTTCCACCTCGTAACAATTGGCGCCGTCTGTGGGAACGAAGGGTCACACCCATGTTAGACTCCATGCCGATCTCGCGGAACCCTGACCACGGCAAAGATCCCGTGGCTCAGGAACCGCTCTCCCTACAAATCACCCCGGCGTCCGACCCCCTTCTGGGGATGGGCACCGAGACTGAACATACTTCGGCCCCCGTCGTCCTGAAGAGCTTCGAGGCCGTCCCCCTGGCCAGGAGAGGCTATCAGACGGCTGGAACGGAGCCTCCGCCCGGCCCCTCAGAGCCCTTGAACGTGAGGCGGAACCTCCACCCTCAATTCGAGGAGGAGGGGGAGAATAGGGGGCTCGCTGAGGAGATTGCGGCCCAGCAAAGGCTCCTGGAAGAGGAGATGGAAGTTGCGCAGCGGTGGAGGCGCCTGGGGGAGGCGGCCGCCGCGCAAAGGCGTTTGGACGAGGCGGCCGAGGCCGCCCGAGAGGCCTACCAGGAAGAGGAGACCGCCCGCCGCCAACTCCGCTTCATCGTCGCGGAGCGCGAAAGGCTGAGGAAGGAAAACAGAAGCAACCAAGAAGTCATTGAAGAGACGACGATGGGACGGCGGCCCGGGAACGGGCGGGACCCGTTGCTGAACAGACCCCCACCTGGAGGAGGCGACCCGCGTCACCAGCACCACCCCTCCGATACCCTGCACGAGGAAGCCGTTTGTCGACAACTACGCTTCCTCACCGCCGAGCGCGAGAGGCTCCTCCGGGAGAATCAGGAACGGAGGGAGGCCCGAGGAGAGTTGGCCGGGAGGCGTTGGCGCTGGGAGAGCCGCAGCCCACAACCCGTCGAGTCCTCGGCCCGAGGGAGGAGCCCCGCCAGACGACCATCGGACTACTCCCCGGGGGCGGAGGACTGTCGACGGCCGCGACGCGACCGGAGCCTGACCCCCGAATGGCAGAGAGGGGATGCCCCGGATCGCCCTACCTATCCGGAGGAGGCCACGCCGCTCGCACGGTGGATAACGTCCGCCCCAAGGCCCAAAAAGTTCAAACCTCCTCACTTGGCAATGTACAATGGGAGGGGCGACCCCCTCACACACGTACAACAAGTACCGGGGGGCGATGGAGGCACAGGATGTGGACGAGGCGTTCCTGTGCCGGCATTTCTCCCAGAGCCTGAGAGAAACCGCGCTGGACTGGTACTTTGGCCTACCCGCGAGGACCATCGGGAGCTTTGGCGAGTTATCCCATAAGTTCTGCCAAGAGTTCCGGGCCGGACGGACGAAAAAGAAGCCTTTAGACTATCTCAGCACGATAGTCCAAAAGGAAGGGGAGAGGACAGGAAGATACCTCCGCCGCTTCCAGGAGGAAAGACGGTCGGTGGTGACATGCGGCGATGAGGTGCTTATGCTGGCCTTCAAGACGGGATTGCGGACCCGGAGCCTCCACAAATCCCTGCTCCGGGATCCGCCGGCCGACTATGAAGCGTTGGTGGCAATGGCGGAAAGGCACGCCTTGGCCGAAGAGACCCTCGGTGCGAAGGTCATACTCCCCCCTGCGCAACCATCCCAAGACGGACCCCGGCCGCACCTTCGGCCGGGGCGGGAAGAGAGGGGCCGAGCCCGCAATCAGACAACCCTACCGCGGCGGGAGCCGCCCGAGCCTCGCCCACAAGATCGCCCTGGCCCGGCGCGCGAGTTTGCCCCGGCGCGGAGGCCCCCCAGAGTCATCTCAGGACATGAGGACCCCCCACCGGCGCGTTACACGCGACTCAACGCCCCCATGATGGAGGTGCTGGCCGCGGCGACAAGGGCCGGGTTACTGCCGGAGCCTCCCCGGGAGATGAGGACGGACCCGGCGAGGCGAGACTCTCGGAGATACTGCCGCTATCACCGGGACCACGGTCACGACACCGACCACTGTTACTCCCTTAAAAGAGAGATCGAGCGACTGATCCAGGCGGGTCACCTGGGGAACTTTGTCGCGGGAAGGCGGGTGGCGGCAGGAGAGACAGACCCCCCGGAGGAGGGGGGACGGGGACCGCTGGCGAACCACGATAAGGGGGAGCCCCGTCCCCCGAGGGCGGTCATGCGAATTGAGATGATAACGGGAGGCCCAACCTCGGCGGGACGTGCGCCCGCAACCCTGGAGGCCGAAGCCCGACAGGTGATGATGGCGGGCGCCGACCACCGGTCGAAGCGACAAAAGATACGCCGGCCCCCTATCACCTTTACCGAGGAGGACTGGCCGGAGGCACGGAGCCAGAGCCATGACGCCCTCGTCATCAAGGCTCGGATTGGGGCGGTTGACGTCGGCCGACTCCTGATTGACACTGGTAGCTCCTGTGACATCCTGTTCCTGGCAACGGTCGAGAGGATGGGGTGGGGGCGTGCGGACTTAGAGCCCTGTGCGGGCCCTATCGCTGGCTTCACCGGCCATGCGATTCCCACCGAGGGAATGATCACCCTGCCAATGACCCGGGGGGAGGAGCCGATGGACGTCACCAAGGAAGCGCAGTTCGTCATCGTCGACGTCGCCTCGGCGTACAACGGAATCATAGGGCGTCCATATATGACGGCCATCGATGCGCTCCCCAGCCTGCGACATCAGACGATGAAGTTCCGAACCCCGCGGGGGGTGGGACAGGTACGGGGAGGACGGGAGACGCGCGGAGACCACGAACATGTGTCGTCCCTGTGTAGGAGCCCGAGGCGGGTCTCGACGGCACTCGTCCCAGACGAGAGGGAGGATTTCTGCGACCAGCGGCCGACCCCAGCCGAAGAAGTAGAAGAGGTCCCTGTGGCCTCGGGCGAGGGAAGAACCGTCTCCATCGGGACAAAACTCCCGTCCGCGTTGAGGACGACCCTCATCGCCTTGCTCCGGGAAAATGCGGACATATTCGCGTGGTCGCCCGCCGACATGCCCGGGGTTGACCCAACAGTGATCTCCCACCGGTTGAATGCGGACCCAGAAGCCCGACCTGTTCGACAGAAGAAGAGAAGTGCAGGGGGCGAAAAGAAGAGGGCAGCTGAGGAAGAAGTAGAGCGACTCCTCGAAGCCAAATTTGTTCGGCCAGTGGACTACCCCGACTGGCTCGCCAACGTCGTTCTGGTGAAGAAGCCCAGTGGAAAGTGGCGCATGTGCGTCGATTTCACCGACCACAACAAGGTATGCCCGAAGGACAGCTTCCCTCTACCCAGGATCGACCACCTGGTGGATCAGGCGTCCGGCTATGAGTTATTAAGCTTCATGGACGCCTTCTCGGGATACAACCAGATACCGATGGCGGAGGAGGATCAGGAGAAGACGTCTTTTGTCATTGATAAAGGCACCTTCTGCTACACCAAGATGCCCTTCGGACTGAAGAACGCCGGGGCGACCTATCAACGGATGGTAGACCGAATATTCGGCCCTCAGGTGGGGCGAAACTTGGAGGTCTACATCGACGACATGCTGGTGAAGAGCGGGAGGGCCCTCGACCACCTCGCCGACTTACAGGAGACCTTCCAGAGGGTCCGCCTATACAACCTGAGGCTGAACCCCGCGAAATGCATCTTTGGCGTGCAGTCGGGAAAGTTCCTGGGCTTCATGATAACGAAGCGGGGAATCGAGGTGAACCCCGACAAGGTGACGGCCCTCATCGGTATGACGGAACCCCGGACGATCCGGGACTTGCAGCGACTGAATGGCCGGATCGCTGCTCTGGGGCGATTCCTGTCGAAATCTGCGGAGAAATCGCTCCCCTTCTTCAGGGTCTTGCGGACAGCCTTTGGCGAAGCTAAAAACAATAGGAAGGTGATCCCGTGGGACGACGACTGCGCGCGGGCGTTCGCGGAGCTGAGAGCCTACCTACAAAGCCCACCACTTCTCGCGCGGCCGGGGGAAGGCGAACCCATAGGGTTGTACTTGGCAACCAACGAGGAGGCTGTTAGCTCCGTCCTGGTCAAGGAGGAAGGAGGGGTGCAGCGCCCCGTTTACTACGCCGGCCGAATCCTCCGGGAGGCGGAGACTCGTTACAGCCCTATCGAGAAAGCCGCCTACTGCCTAGTAACCACGGCCCGGAAGCTCCGACCCTACTTCCAGGCCCACCCCATAATCGTCCACACCGACATGCCCCTCGAAAAGAACCTGAAAAGGCTGGAGCGGTCGGGGAGGATGCTCAACTGGAGCGTCGAGCTCAGCGAGTTCGACATAGCGTACAAAGCCCGGACGGCAATCAAGGGCCAGGCGCTGGCCGACTTCCTGGTGGAATGCACCACGGAAGTCCCGCCGGGAGACCAGGCAGAGCTCCCATCGGCGACCGTATCCCCGCTGAGGGACGAGATGGGTAAACCCTCAGCGCCCTCCCCGATAGCAGCGAGCGAATTATGGACCATCCACGTCGACGGCTCCGCCACAGGCTCCGGGACGGGAGCGGGTATCGTCATCCAGACTCCGGACGGATGTTCGTTGGAATACGCCCTACGCTTCAGCTTCCCGGCCACCAACAACGTCGCGGAATATGAAGCCGTGATTAACGGGCTAAAACTCGCAAGGGCAGTGGGGGCGACGAACGTGTTGCTCTTAAGTGACTCCCGTCTCGTCATTCAGCAGATCCTGGGGGGCTTCGAGGCCCGAGAGGAAACAATGAAGCGATACCTGAATCGCATCCACATCGAACTCTGCAAGTTCAAGAAAGCGGACGTTCAACACCTACCTCGCTCCAACAACCTCCGGGCGGATGCCCTGTCTAAGCTGGCTTCCTCCTCGGCGGCCGAGATCGGGAAGGCAATCTACGTGGAAAGCCTGATGACGCCGACCATCGACGAAGAAGAGCTGATGTGCGCGGACACGAGGACATCATGGATGACCCCCATTAAGAAGTACCTAGAGACGGGCGAGCTACCCGAGGAACGGATGCTGGCAAAACAGGTGGAGAGGCGGGCCCTGTCATTCGTACTCCTCGACGGGGTGCTGTACCGCCGCCGCCGAGCCAATTTCGACGTCCTGCCCTACCTGAAATGCTTGGGCCCGGAGCAGGCCGAGCAAGTCATCCGCGAGGTGCATGAAGGCTTTTGTGGAAACCACCATGGCGGACGCACCATCGCCCACAAAATAATGCGCCAAGGATACTACTGGCCGACGATGATCCGGGATGCGGTACAGTACGTCAAGAAGTGCGAGGCATGCCAGAAGTTCGGCCGGCGGACGACTGCACCCCCGGCCAACCTGATGCCCATCTTGAGCCCGATCCCCTTCGCCAAGTGGGGGCTCGACATCCTGGGGCCATTCCCAAAGGCCTCCGGAGGAAGGAAATATCTAGTCGTCGCCGTGGACTATTTCACAAAATGGGTGGAGGCAGAGCCGCTGGCGCGAATCACGTGGACAGACATGAAGGGCTTCATTTGGCAATCCGTCATATGCCGCTTCGGGATTCCCCGCTCCATTGTCACGGATAATGGAAAACAATTCGATTGCGAAGGCTTCCGCGACTTCTGCTCAGGCTGGGGGATCAAACTCCAATTCGCGTCAGTCGCCCACCCGCAATGCAACGGAATGGCGGAGGCCGCGAATAAGTGTATCTTGAATTCGATGAAGAAGAAGGTGGACGCCGCTCTGGGGGCGTGGGTCGACGAGCTGCCGGGGGTCCTGTGGTCTTATCGCACCACCCACAAGGCTTCGACCGGGGAAAGCCCCTTCATGCTAGCCTACGGAACGGAGGCGGTCGTTCCCGTGGAAATCGGCGAAGAGACACTCCGGCTAAAGCTCTTCGATGAAGAGACCAACGGAGGAGGACTCGGCCTCAGCCTGGAGTTGATAGATGAGGTGCGGGACCGGGCCCTGACTAGCCTCGTCAAGCACAGCCAAAGGATGGCGCGGTATTACGACTCCCGGGTGAAACCGCGGACCTTCAGGATCGGTGATTTGGTCCTCCGAGATGCCACCTTCCTCCCTGAGACTGCGAAACGGGGAAAGCTGGCCGCTAAGTGGGAAGGACCCTACACGGTCATCGACATTGTCGGGCCGGCCACATACATCCTGGCCACCCCCGAAGGGAGCGAACTGGCCCACCCTTGGAACGCAAAACATCTGCTAAAATTCTACCAATAGTTGTGAGTTTTTCTTTTCTTATACGCAGTATACATGTCCGTCCATTCTTCCCATTATGGTTATTCCTACACAAGTTTTGCAGTTCGATAAAACTCCGAACCTCTGGGGCAGGGCCAACCCTAGCCACCCAAACCAGAGAAGGGCACGGGCCGGGCTACGCGCCCGCTCCCCCGCTCCAGACCTCTGGGGCAGGGCCAACCCTAGCCACCCAAACCAGAGAAGGGCACGGGCCGGGCTACGCGCCCTCTCCCCCCCTCCAGACCTCTGGGGCAGGGCCAACCCTAGCCACCCAAACCAGAGAAGGGCACGGGCCGGGCTACGCGCCCGCTCCCCCCTCAAGACCTCTGGGGCATGGCCAACCCTAGCCACCCAAACCAGAGGTGGGCACAGGCCGGGCTACGCGCCCGCTCCCCCCCTCCAGACCTCTGGGGCAGGGCCAACCCTAGCCACCCAAACCAGAGAAGGGCACGGGCCGGGCTACGCGCCCGCTCCCCCCCTCCAGACCTCTGGGGCAGGGCCAACCCTAGCCACCCAAACCAGAGAAGGGCACGGGCCGGGCTACGCGCCCGCTCCCCCCCTCCAGACCTCTGGGGCAGGGCCAACCCTAGCCACCCAAACCAGAGAAGGGCACGGGCCGGGCTACGCGCCCGTTCCCCCCCTCCAGACCTCTGGGGCAGGGCCAACCCTAGCCACCCAAACCAGAGAAGGGCACGGGCCGGGCTACGCGCCCGCTCCCCCCCCCCCTCAAGACCTCTGGGGCAGGGCCAACCCTAGCCACCCAAACCAGAGAAGGGCACGGGCCGGGCTACGCGCCCGCTCCCCCCCTCCAGACCTCTGGGGCAGGGCCAACCCTAGCCACCCAAACCAGAGAAGGGCACGGGCCGGGCTACGCGCCCGCTCCCCCCCCTCAAGACCTCTGGGGCAGGGCCAACCCTAGCCACCCAAACCAGAGGTGGGCACGGGCCGGGCTACGCCCGCTCCCCCCCTCCAGACCTCTGGGGCAGGGCCAACCCTAGCCACCCAAACCAGAGAAGGGCACGGGCCGGGCTACGCGCCCGCTCCCCCCCTCCAGACCTCTGGGGCAGGGCCAACCCTAGCCACCCAAACCAGAGAAGGGCACGGGCCGGGCTACGCGCCCGCTCCCCCCCTCCAGACCTCTGGGGCAGGGCCAACCCTAGCCACCCAAACCAGAGAAGGGCACGGGCCGGGCTACGCGCCCGCTCCCCCCCTCCAGACCTCTGGGGCAGGGCCAACCCTAGCCACCCAAACCAGAGAAGGGCACGGGCCGGCTACGCGCCCGCTCCCCCCTCAAGACCTCTGGGGCAGGGCCAACCCTAGCCACCCAAACCAGAGGTGGGCACGGGCCGGGCTACGCGCCCGCTCCCCCCCTCCAGACCTCTGGGGCAGGGCCAACCCTAGCCACCCAAACCAGAGAAGGGCACGGGCCGGGCTACGCGCCCGCTACCCCCCTCCAGACCTCTGGGGCAGGGCCAACCCTAGTCACCCAAACCAGAGAAGGGCACGGGCCGGGCTACGCGCCCGCTCCCCCCCTCCAGACCTCTGGGGCAGGGCCAACCCTAGCCACCCAAACCAGAGAAGGGCACGGGCCGGGCTACGCGCCCGCTCCCCCCCTCCAGACCTCTGGGGCAGGGCCAACCCTAGCCACCCAAACCAGAGAAGGGCACGGGCCGGGCTACGCGCCCGCTCCCCCCCTCCAGACCTCTGGGGCAGGGCCAACCCTAGCCACCCAAACCAGAGAAGGGCACGGACCGGGCTACGCGCCCGCTCCCCCCCCTCCAGACCTCTGGGGCAGGGCCAACCCTAGCCACCCAAACCAGAGAAGGGCACTGGCCGGGCTACGCGCCCGCTCCCCCCCCCTCCAGACCTCTGGGGCAGGGCCAACCCTAGCCACCCAAACCAGAGAAGGGCACGGGCCGGGCTACGCGCCCGCTCCCCCCCTCCAGACCTCTGGGGCAGGGCCAACCCTAGCCACCCAAACCAGAGGTGGGCACGGGCCGGGCTGCGCGCCCGCGCCCCCCTCCAGACCTCTGGGGCAGGGCCAACCCTAGCCACCCAAACCAGAGAAGGGCACGGGCCGGGCTACGCGCCCGCTCCCCCCCTCCAGACGTCTGGGGCAGGGCCAACCCTAGCCACCCAAACCAGAGAAGGGCACGGGCCGGGCTACGCGCCCGCTCCCCCCCTCCAGACCTCTGGGGCAGGGCCAACCTTAGCCACCCAAACCAGAGGTGGGCACGGGCCGGGCTACGCGCCCGCTCCCCCCCTCCAGACCTCTGGGGCAGGGCCAACCCTAGCCACCCAAACCAGAGAAGGGCACGGGCCGGGCTACGCGCCCGCTCCCCCCCTCCAGACCTCTGGGGCAGGGCCAACCCTAGCCACCCAAACCAGAGAAGGGCACGGGCCGGGCTACGCGCCCGCTCCCCCCCTCCAGACCTCTGGGGCAGGGCCAACCCTAGCCACCCAAACCAGAGAAGGGCACGGGCCGGGCTACGCGCCCGCTCCCCCCCTTTGACCACTGGGGCAGGGCCAACCCTACCCACCCAAACCAGAGAAGGTCCCGTGGCCCTCGAAAAATCAAAAACAGGGGCACACAAACCGGGACGAAACGACGCCAGGCGGCCCCGATGGGACTCGACGAAACAACGCCAATTCCCAAGTAGGCGGCCCCGATGGGACTCGACGAAACAACGCCAATTCCCGAGTAGGCGGCCCCGATGTGACTCGACGAAACGAAAGGCCGCTCGAGAAACACGCCACCATTAATGATTCGCTCCAAAAGCGGACCCGTGAGAGCCACCTGGCCAAGACGGTTTCCAACGGGCATGAATTCAAGGAACCCATTAATGGTGCCAACTCAGCGCAATAACTGAAGGAGAAACCGTCAGCGAGATCACCCTATAAAAATGCCCCACCTCCTCCATATAATAGGGGAACCGGCAGACATGAGAAACCGCCACTTGATCCCCCTACCCACGGGGAAACGGGTCAAGATACAACGCCCTAACAAAAGAGAGGTCACTGGCCATCAATGGTTCCCGCCGCCCAGGGCAACGATGCCGACATCTCCGGCACTGTCAACATGATATTCCACTTACAAACGGATCGTCAACAGGGTATTCCACTTACACAAGGGAAACCCACCTTTCACGCCTCCGTCCCCCGAGCAAGGACGAGGCGGAGAAAGAATGGCATCCGTTCAAAGCCGGCTGGGCAGGCGAGAGCCCCCAGCGCCAGCCGGCAGGTGCCCCCCCCGCCCTCGACCTCCGACCAGGGACTTCGGAAAGGCTGCATCACTGACAAGCCCAAACGTCGAGTCCTGGCGTGTCGGCTCGCCCATGCACCATCGGGCGCCGAACCCCACCCTCAAACCGAGGTAGTGAGGCTCAGGGCGACTGGGGACGGCCCTATGCTCAAGAACCTCCCCAAGGAGCAAGCCGCATCAAGACGGTTTCCCTCCTCGGCGCCTCTTCCGGACCGAGGAAAACCCTATCCGCGGGAGAGAGAGAGGACGAAGCAACGGGGGGAGGGCGGAACGATCGCCAAAGAGACCTTGCAACCCTTCAGCACGGAGGGCGGCCGTTCTCCTCCTCGCCGAGCTTGATTCAAGCTACGAGGGGACCCCGACCCACATCGACGACCCGATCCGGAGATCATTAAACCACGGGCGAGGACAGCGTTATGGCTCCCCCCACCCAGATCGGACCCCACAACGGGCGATAAACTAAGAACTCCTGTACAAGCTGTAGATCAGCCTTTGCAAATCTAAATAAAAGGTTCTTCTTTATATATGCTCAGACCCTTTGGAGAACACCATAGTGAATAGATATCCCCCGCCAAGCTCTGGGTTAGCACCGCACTACCCCTCCTAACTGGCATAGGGCCTCCGGGACATCTACGCCTGCAGCGCGAGCCCCGCTCACTAAAAGTCATCAACACCTTTCCCTCGAGGGGGAAAGAGATACGCTCGAACCTACCCCGCCTAAAAGCAACACAAGCCAACAGCATCCCCTTCCCCTAGACCTCACGATCTCGGACACGGGAATGTTGGGGGCATAAGTGGTAATTTGGTAATTGCGTAACTTCCGCAAGATGCCAAAACAACACGACTCGGAACGGACCAGTCCCAAGGCAGAGGCCGCGAATCATGCGCCCAGTCCCGAAAAGGCAGCGACCCGGTCTCGTCGGAACAGCGCCCCGATGCGACTCAACATACCGAAAGGCTGCTCGATCGACGCGCCGTCAGCAGTAACACGATCCCCGAGAAGCCAGAGTGCCGGATACCGCCGAGGAAAAGCGACTCCCAAAGCACGTGATTCCGCGGAACCCCTTAGAAACGCTAATCCCCCGCATTACTCAAGAAAAATCCTTCCGCAGAATCTCACTATAAATACCCCCCCTCCATAGGCCATGAGAAAGGGGAAAAAAGAGAGAGGCAAGGGATTCTCATCCCCTCACTTCGGGCTTGAAACGGCCCCAAATGCCTCACCGAACCAAGGAGAAAGCCGAAAGCCGCCAACGGATCTCACTGCCCCCGACTGTGGCCGCTATAGCCCCGCCACCTTCAACAGGATATTCCCCTTACACGTGGGAGGCACCGCCCGCCAGCTTTCCTCCTGCTTGTTACTGTATCAAAAGGCAGGTCTGGATGGCCGGCGGCGTGCCGCAACACCCTAATTAACGCCATCACCTTCGGCGATCCCTACGGGGTGTCGGGGAGGGGAAAACCCCCCAACGGCTCGCCTTGCGGCGCCACCACCGCTACCTCGTCCTTCACCTCCCGGGGGTTCCCCCTCGGTGCGCGGGGTCCCCAGCGAGGCTGTCCAACCCTCCAGCGTGACGACAGCGAGGCAAAACGCGAGGAGACGAGGAAAGGGAAAAGAAGAGGGTCCCCTCCGACGACCGAGGGACGCCCCCCCGAAGGCGGAAACACGTCAGGGCGGCACACGGTGGTTCGGTTCCCGGCGCCTCGGCTCGCCCCGGGACAATGAGGCGACAGAAACTCGGTAATCGGCGTACGGGAAGGCCGCCCTGACGCAGGCATCTGCTCCTCCCGGCGAAGCGAAGCAGCAAATGTGGACGACCCTCCGTCCCACACATCTTCCCCTAAATGTTATAAATGTCACCTAGATTTCCGATATAATTCGTTGTGTAATATTCCCCCTTTCGGACTCTTCCTCCTGAGCCCAAGCGCACGTCAGCTGGAAGGTCCACCGAGCATAGCCCGGCTGGGGTTCCACGAAAACTACAAGCGCGGCCGATGCGCGCCCCTCAACAAGGGCCATAACATTCTCAAGTAGTCGGACCCCCTCTTAAATCCGACCCAATACCCGCCAACAACGGCACCCCGTTGGGGGGTAACGCCCCGTAAGACCCGCATTCCCCCCTAAGCTTGGGTCCGAGCCCGGGTCCCGGTAAAAGACTGTGTCGCGGCAGCATTACGCCATCCGAGACGAACCGGGCTCCCGCCTCGCACTCGAATGCCGGGGGCAACTGTTACGACCTAAAGATCGTAGTAGCCCGACACCCGCCCGGATCCGCTAACAAGCCCCACTAACTTGCCCTGTCACAAAGGGGCCGCCGCCCCGAAAATCCGGGGAGTCATGGAGACAGGCGCGCCTGGCAGCATTCCCCGAACCGGGCGAGGCGAACAGCCGCGGCCGGCCGAGGCGAACAACCGAAGCTGCCCGACCCGCCGGGGTGTCGCGCTCGGTGACGCTGGGGCAGCTAGGCCAGGCCTGATGACCGGCGTGGACGTATCCCTCCGCACCAGCGGGCCGTGCCCCAAGGCCAATCGGGACGGCCCGCCCGACTCCCGCGAACCACGACGCCTAGGGTGACACCGCCCGGCTTTCAGCTCGTCGCTAGCGACAAATGGCCAAGGATAAGGACGCGACCGACACATACGTCACCCGACCGTCTGACAAAGCACCCCCTGGCGGCTGAGCCATCTGACAATGCTTTCGGCTCTGACACCCCGACAAAAGCTCCCCCTGGCCGTCGCGCCGTCTGACGAAAGCATGTCAGGCAACCCGGTTCCCGACGTCCTTACCTGGAGTTTCCGCTGACGACCGAGCCAGCTCAGCGCGTCCAGTCAGCATGCCAGGTCAGCTCCGCCTAGTCATCACCCGACAGGTATAAATACTCCCTCTCCTCTTACGAGAGAAGGGTTGGAAAAATTCTCTCATCTTCTATTATTCACACACGAGAGCAAAGGTCCTCCATATCTTTGTTCTCCCACCTATAGCTCGTCACGCGAGGCGGACACACAGTTAGTCCGGCCGGCGTGTCCAGCCCCCCATTTAAGCCCTTTTACTGACTTAGGCATCGGAGGGGCTAAGGGTTGGACCCCAACCCCGCCCTTCTGACGAGTTGTTCGTGCTGCAGGAGAGCTCGCCCCTTGGCCAAAGTCAGCGTCAGCCTCCCGCCGTCCGACCTTCCTCAGCTACGTTCGACGAGATACGATCCTGTGAGCTCCACCGGCAACGGATCCAACCTCTTCATCCCACTAATCACTTGTAAAACTACCTACCTGACCCCACATTTCCATATAACCACCGTGCCCTTGGTTCCCCCATAATACAAATTCATTGTACGTGAGTTCCACCTCGTAACAATTGTTTACGGGTGTTTTCTCACCACTGCTGTTATCAGATGATTTTGGTGATGATACGAGTGTAGTAGCTAGCGTAGGATGACATTGGTAACTGACTTGGTCCATGGGCGAGCTAACCCTACGCTGAATAGACCTCGATCTTAGCTGTTGGAGTCAGGTCCAATCTATTTCTGCAAAGTCCGAGCTATATCTGGGCTATCGTCAGCCTCCTGCAACACGAATAGCTCGTTATGGAGTGTCGGATCTGGGATCCAACCTAATCACATCCGATGCTTAATTCAGATAGTGACTCAATGAGGCTCATGGTAACTATGACCAATCTGTTGGGAGATCAATCGATAGTTATCGCGTCAAACTATGGAAGAAATGTAGAGTTTTAGGTGGAGAAGATATCAGTATATAAGTGCCTGACTTTTTTGGTTCTCAGAGAAAATTCTGATTGTCTCCTCTTCCATTGCCCGAGAGACGATTTACAGGCTTTTGCTTTAGAGAGATATTTAAGGGTGACATCCGAGCTTTTAAGACGCTTTATTATTTTTTACATGAGCTGTCAACAGTGATGACGAACTTAACAGTCAGTCATTGAATGCCTTTTTTTCCGAGCCGATGCTTTCAATGAAGAAGCATAATGGTCGGCTGAGCTGTTGCCTTAGATGAAAAAACAGCTGGCCTCACGTGATGGCTTCCGAGCTACTTGGCTGACGTTGTGTGCTTTACTTGGCTTGTCCACTGATTCTGGTGAAATATTGCATATTTCCCCAATATTTTAGTTGCATTTTGTGCATGGATGATGCTTATTGTTGCTTTGATATATGCATCTTGTTAATATCATTATGATTTGGAGCCTATTCTATATTTATGCACAAAATCTGATTTCTGTAGATTATTTCTACTTTCTAATATTTTTCATGTGAATATGGTTCTATCACGATTCCAATAACTATTTTTGCAGAGTTTTCAGATATCGGAGTCACACTCTACAATTTTTAGACGAAAGCAACACAATGCAGAATCAGACGTCCAGTCCATCAATACCAAACGTCTTACATGTCAGATACACAAATGGGACAAATACATGAGCCGACAGTCGTCCAATGCACGTTACCCAGACATTTGAAGCACTATTCAGACGTTTGATAAGAAAGCTCCAGACGATTGAACAGTCGGCTCATAAATGGCAAGAAAATAGAAAGCTGAGAAGAAGCTGCTACAGGGTCACCAAACCCCTGAAGAATGAAGCAAAGACGCCTGAGTCTACGCAAGACGTCTGGGTCGACCAAAGCAAATGACTGATCATTGTTGCCCCATCTGGAGTCGCCAAGTAACCAGGCGTCTGGTTGGCCTTCGCCAGATGGCTAGTCTGCTTAACTTGAAGTGCGCCAACTCAACAGCGTCAGCCGTCTAGAGAGTCTTCTCCGGACATCTAACGGCTTCTTCCTGGTGATTAATGACGTGATTTTGGCTGATCCCAAATTGGTTTCAGCCGTCAATTCAAGCAATCAACGGAGGAGATTAGCTTGGGGTTAGGGCAGTACATATATGAGTCTTTTGGCTTTAATCTCATCATCTTTGGATGACCTAATAGCTAGGAGACGTCATTACATGAGTTAGGGCTTGGAGGAGCTCAATAGAGGAATTGGGGCTTCATCTTCTTTCTTAAACACAGATTTGATTCCTCTCTTTTCATCTCTTGTGTATTTTCATTCTATTACATTGTTGTATTGGATGTTATTTTGCTATAAATATACTTACTTTCTCATTGTAACGGAGTAGAATAATATTTGTACGTGTTGTGATTAATCTAGTGCATTGTGATTTGTGATTTCCATTGTCTATTGCACTATTGAATGTTTATGTTATTGAATCTATGTGCATTTATGTTGTATTGCAATGCATTACCCGGCAAGTGGTTCGACGATGATGGAATGCCGCAAGGCTTCTCTTATGTGTACATGCATTACCCATGAGGGGTCCCAATAGGATGATGCACCGCAAGGTGTTATCTACGCGCGTTTGCATTATCTGTCGAGGGATCCGAGAATGGCGTGCAGCGAGTCATTATTTATATGCATAAGACTCGTCGAGCGGCCCTAAAATGAGGTGGGTGGTGTGCCGCGAGGCATTACCTAGCAATCAGGATATAGGACCCATTAATCCGATGAACACAATGTGTTGTTATTGTGTTTTAACTCATCAGAAGGACATCCTCCGATGGTGCAGGCCCATAAGGTCCACCATTGAGTTATTGCAATCCTCGTGTATATCTCAAATGGATGCACATGTGACGTTGGAATCACTGTAGCAATAGCCCCTAGGTGAACCCACAACACATGCAACCCATCATATCGCTTTCTCCCTGATAGGCCAACATACTTTAGGGATTACTACACCACCACTCACATTTCCTATCACCACCAATTTTGTAGATTGAGTCGATATTAGTCTTAATATTATCTTTTCTTAATCAATTAAACTTGTATAATTGTAGAACGAATTGTCCTCATGGATACGATAACCGACTCACCGGGTTTTATTACTTCTTGACCTCATGTGATTGTGAGTAGCACTTTTTAGAGGCAATCAAGTTTTTTGACGGATTTTAGAATATGCAATAAAATACTATTATAGTTATGAAAACATTAAGGTACTCAAGTGAAGAAAATGTTGAAGTATGTAAGCGCAAATTGTATAAAGCTTTAATGTATTTATATATTAGAGGAGGATGATTGATGGGACATTTGTCCTACATGTCACATTTGTTCCATGTGACAGGGGGAGATGTGTCACATGGGCATGGTGGGGCCCACTGTGGGGGGTGTTGATTGTGTTGTTTTGTGATGGTGTGGAAATCCTAAACAAAGCCTCCACTTATTCTCATAATTAGCAAGCGTTATTTCATAAAACCAAAATGACCCTCCCTCTTTCCCATTACAGGTTTGTCATCGGTATTTTTTCACTTGGACTCATTTACATTTTTTGCACTGTAACACATGCTTTTACCACTTTTACACCACAGACGATATTCACACACACACCTACACTTTACTCTCCTTTTCAGTTTGCATGCTGGTAACACATCCTGTAAGTCTGTCTTTTCTTAGGTTCGTGCACGTGTTATTTCTAGTATAAATGCAATTTATCCTTTTTAATTTTGCGAAACAAGTCATTTAATTCGAAAATGCTATGTTTCATTGTGGGTGGGAAAAAAACTAAAATGATGTTGTAAACCATGGCGGCTACGGAACCCCGTAGCCCTGTATTTATAGTAATAGGGTTACATAATGGGTGGATACCCACTAACGGGTTGGGCCTCCAAAGCCCGTTTATAACACTTCCCCTTATCCATCCATTGTTGTAAGCCGTGATGAACGCTTCAGGGTTCATAGAGCTTATCTGATCATGGGTCTATGGATACTTCTGGATCCCAAGTTTAAGAGTACTTGCCTCGTTAAAACCTTTGCCAAGGAAAACCCAGTGGGAAAAACCAATGGCTAAGGGAAAAGAGTACAAGTCTCTGTAACTTCCCCTGATCGATGGATATCACTAGAGGTGGATACTTCTGGATCCTAAGTTAGGGATAACTGCCTCGTTAAAACCTTTAGCTATGGAAAACCCAGTGGGAAAAACCAATAGCCAAGGAAAAAGAGTACAGTTTCCGTAACTTCCCCTGATTAGTGGAAGTATTTAGGGGGTGGATACTTCTGGATCCAGAGTCAATGAGTTTGCCTCGTTAAAACCTTTAGCTATGGAAAACCCAGTGGGAAAAACCAATAGCCAAGGGAAAAGAGTGCAACACTACATTTGACTCCCCCTGATCTGTACAAGCTGCAGGCTTGCAGATCTCCTAGGCATCTATACATCAATCTCTTACAGTGTTCCGATACAAAGTACAAGGCATCGCTCACCTATACAAGACATCGCTCATCTATACAAGTATCGCTCATCTATAGCAGTTACTGGATCTGAGGGATCTCTTCTGAGGAGGAGTGGTCTTCAGACTCGGTAGGTTGCATCACGTCTCTGACCAGTCTTCACTGTGTCTGCGAGGTACTGCAGGACCTGGCTGTGCGTACTTATGATTTGCTTCTTGGATTGATGAGCCTCTCGGGATGGTGGGATTGATGTTGCCTTGGAAGCATGCTTTGCTGGTCTCCAGGAGGTGGTCGCTTCTTTGTTGCAGTCATCGCGATGATCTGTAACCTGTATCTGCAAATACATTTAACATGTTGTATGATCCTTGACCCTTGGAGATAGCGCAGAAGCTACATATCTCTGGTCCAGTGGTGCGCTGCAGGCGCTACACTGTATCTGATTAAAGTGTTTACTACCAGATAAAGGAGTGTACAAAAGACATTTGAGTAAGGCACTTCAGGACCTAGGATATCCTTCCCCTCTTCCAGCGAACGGAAGGGGTCTTAATGTGCATCCATACAACCAGTAGGTGTATTGGTGGATTGCAATTTTCCATGTTTCTTCATCGACTGGATGATAATTTCATCTTCTGGATGGTTATTCATCTTCGGGATGATGGTTTCATCTTCGGGATGATTATTCATCTTCGGGATGATGGTTTCATCTTCAGGATGATAATTCATCTTCAGGATGAAGGTTTCATCTTCAGGATGATAATTCATCTTCAGGATGATTATTCATCTTCGGGATGAAGGTTTCATCTTCAGGATGATAATTCATCTTCAGGATGATTGTTTCATCTTCGGGATGATAATTCATCTTCAGGATGAAGGTTTCATCTTCAGGATGATAATTCATCTTCAGGATGAAGGTTTCATCTTCAGGATGATAATTCATCTTCAGGATGATTGTTTATAAAGGTATGTTGTCACATCATCCATAGCAACATAGCCTAAAATTATCTTTGCTAATCGCATGGGTTTCGCAATCATGACCAGGGAGCCTGATGCATCAGTTTGATTAATTTTGTAAGTGAGTTAAACTCATCTTACATGGTTACTTCCTGGTTTCTGCGAAATAAACCTCTAAGGCTATAGCGTTTTGCTTATAGCATACGATTTTATTTATTTATACAATACTCGGTAGCCCACAGGTTTGATATCTTTTGATATCAGGACTTCAGGTCCAAACACTTCACATTTCATAAGTGAGTCCAGCTCAACTTATTATTGCCTCGTTCCACATAATTTGGCCAAATTTCTGCGTTTGCTTCAGGGAACGGAGATTGTGAACGATATCAATGGCAAAATGAAATGTGAGTAATTGTCGACAAGTGTGTTTTATCCAAATACCTCTCCGTGTACGTACATTATTCTATTTATTCCAGATTTATCTCTTCTGGAGGTTCTGGAAAGGGAGAGGATATGGAGATGAGCTCATTTTCCTGTGGTGGTATTGTTTTAGGGTCTCGTGGTATGTCCTCTCATCCATTGAGGATATCCACTTCTACTACTGGTAGATTGCATCCATAAAGTTGGTATGTCAATCCTAGCTGGATTTTTAGTAGCAGGGATGTGTGAATTTGACAATATTTATATTGTCGGTAGCTATGTCTGATAACTGTTTAACAGTTTCATAAATGTGGATCTTCCGGATCTCATTACTATTCATGATAATCAGATCATAGGTATTAATGTTTTAAATGGTCCATAGTGGTGATATGGGGATGTAAACTCATCATGACTCCATCGATAAGATGTGCACTAAACGCTTCCCCCGTTAGGGGTTCTCGGAAACTGTTTATATGAGGTGATCAGGCTCATATAAATAGTTTCTAAGGAGGCGTTCTGATGGTTTGCATGCTCCCACGTGGTCACCTTACAACTGGATTTCTAGTGGATAAGTAATCCGTTTAAATCATTTTAATGATTTACATATAACCCATTTCTGGGTGTGAACACAAAGCTTCAGGGTGTTCAATTTTCTTCCAGTTGTTAAATTGATTTCCCAGTGTTATCCCAAAAATCCGCAATAAGCTCAACTTCAATGAAGTTGAGCAGAGAACTAGGGATATGAACCCGTCAAGGCTCCATCTATAAGATGTGCTCTAATGCCTCCCCCGTTTGGGGATCTCGGAACATATTCATCTAGGAGGGTTAGTCCCGATGAATAAGTTCCACTGCGGCATTTTGAGGGTGGTATGAGGGTAAGTAAAAGCCCAACCAATATCCTAGTAATGTAATATGTCCGTTGTGATTAATAATAATCTGGACTGCGGTTGAATAACAGGGGTTTGATTATGACCATTTTAAGAGGATATATAGATGAGTACTCTAAGGTACATCATCAGCCATATATATGGAGTGTAGGGAGTCAATGGCATCCTCTATTTTAGGAGTATTCAGGATGACAAGTCATTTACAGTAAAATAAAATGCGTAAAAAGCACATATATACTGCAAGAGAATACTACTAATAATTTATGTTAGAGCAACAAGTTTCATAGTATGATGTGGGTTCTAGAAAGTATACGTCCACAATTGTGCTCATTTTAGACTCATATTATGACAACAGATCAAATTTATTTTCAAAATTTATTTATCCTCGGGAAGTAGCGAATTATACATACTGTCAATTTGACTTTCGTCGTTTAGACTAGATATGTATATATTTTTATATGGCATACTGTAATGCCCATTAATTTTGCAAGAAGCATTATGGGTCTTTTCAGAACTTCTGGTCTGATATTGGGTTGCCATTGCATACTCCATATCGAGATACATCATATCTTCCCTTTCTTATTTTTATTCAAGACTTCCCCTGTTTTCAGTCTTCCTTATTGTCGTTTATAAGGAAGAATGATTATTGGTCTTACGAAGTAGACACATACAAGGGAAATGAGTTAGTCTCTATTTTTCCACTTTCTAGTTTATGATAGACTTATAAAGGTCTATTTGAAAACTCAAGTATGGTCTTCAGGCCATTTTTATTGGGTCATTCAAGTATTGTGTGGATATAGGATCATACTCTAGGGGAAACAATTACGTGGGTACGAATTTTATAATTTCTCACTTATCTATTAAGCCACGACTTCGGGCGTACGCTTAAAAAAATAAGGTTAGATTCAAGAATCATACCTTGTAAAGTGAGATTACTCAAAAGAGTTTGGCGGTGTTATGACAACTGCTGGTGTCAATATCGGTTTATACAGACCGTGGATCTGAGAGATCTATTTACCGCGAAATGCGTATTTCTAAAAGAAATCGCATAAATGTTTTTCGTATAATCCCTCGTACTTGTTAATTTTTATTAGTGTGAAAGGGTGTTGACTTTTGATTTGATTTTGAACTTCAGGTTCATTTTGGTTTTGAACTCCAGGTTCATTTTGTCAACTAGGATATGATGTTAAAATTTATTGAAAGCATTATTGGTTTGTTGTCATAAAATATTGTCATGTCATGAGCATATCATACAAATAATATAAATCCATTAAAATAAAAGGTTGTGCTCAATTAACCAGAATGGAAACAATTATGATGTATACATATGCTATTTATATTCTGCAGGTATATAAATAATTTTATCTTAGACATATATTTATGCTACAGGCATTAAAAATACATCAAAAAGATTTTAGCATGCTAGATAAAATGTTTATTACAGAACATTAAATATGCGACGGGCATATAATTTTCTACGCATGCATTTATAGTGTTTAAGTGGAAATTCATGCTAGAGGCAACAAAAAATATACATCACATCGTAGAAAAATGCGGCAGGCATTTAATATCATAGCAGACGATTAACACAGACAATTAATCATCACAGGCATTTTATAATGGAAATGAAAATTTTTCGTTTAATAATTATTGGACCACTAGGCAACGTCATACACCGTTAGGTTAGTTGACTAACGGCAGAGCGGTCGCAGGATCTTCCTAATTATTAAACGTAAATAATCAGATAATCCGAATAAAATGCGATGAATAAAAATTGTGTAATTTAACAGATTTTGACGAAAACGAAATCGTAATTAAATCTGAAAAAGATTTGAAAATCGAAAAAAAATTTCGGGGTCAAACCCTAGTTAGGGTTTTTGGTCGCGCGGATTGCCGCTTCAGGCGGCTAGGGTTTCCGGGCATGAGCGCGCACCGGGGGGGCCCGATACGAGCGGCTGCCGGGGGGTGGGGCCCGCCGCGGCCGGCGGCGGGGCCCGCCGCTGCGGGCGGCGTGGGTGGGCCCGCCGCTGCGGGCGGCGGGGTTGGGGGCCCGCCGCTGCGGGCGGCGGGGCCCGCCGCTGCGGGCGGCGGGGCCCGCCGCTGCGGGCGGCGGGGCCCGCCGCTGCGGGCGGCGGGGCCCGCCGCTGCGGGCGGCGGGGCCCGCCGCTGCCTGCGGCGTGGGGGGGGGCCGCCGCTGCCGGCGGCGGGGCCGCCCGCCATCGCAGTGGCGGGTTGGCCCGCCGCTACTGGCGGCGGGGCCGCCCTCCGCTCCTGGCGGCGGGGCCGCCCGCCGTCGCAGCGGCGGGTTGGCCCGCCGCTGCTGGCGGCGGGGCCGCCCGCCGCTGCTGGCGGCGGGTTGGCCCGCCGCTCCTGGCGGCGGGGCCGCCCGCCGCTGGCAGCGGCGGGTTGGCCCGCCGCCGCTGGCGGCGGGGCCGCCCGCCGCCGCAGCGGCGGGTTGGCCCGCCGCCGCTGGCGGCGGGGCCGCCCGCCGCTGGCAGCGGCGGGTTGGCCCGCCGCTCCTGGCGGCGGGGCCGCCCGCCGTCGCTGGCGGCGGGTTGGCCCGCCGCAGGGAGCGGCGGGGCCGCCCGCCGTCGCTGGCGGCGGGTTGGCCCGCCGCTCCTGGCGGCGGGGCCGCCCGCCGTCGCTGGCGGCGGGTTGGCCCGCCGCTCCTGGCGGCGGGGCCGCCCGCCGCTGGCAGCGGCGGGTTGGCCCGCCGCTGCTGGCGGCGGGTTGGCCCGCCGCTCCTGGCGGCGGGTTGGCCCGCCGCTCCTGGCGGCGGGGCCGCCCGCCGCTGGCAGCGGCGGGTTGGCCCGCCGCCGCTGGCGGCGGGGCCGCCCGCCGCCGCAGCGGCGGGTTGGCCCGCCGCCGCTGGCGGCGGGGCCGCCCGCCGCTGGCAGCGGCGGGTTGGCCCGCCGCTCCTGGCGGCGGGGCCGCCCGCCGTCGCTGGCGGCGGGTTGGCCCGCCGCAGGGAGCGGCGGGGCCGCCCGCCGTCGCTGGCGGCGGGTTGGCCCGCCGCTCCTGGCGGCGGGGCCGCCCGCCGTCGCTGGCGGCGGGTTGGCCCGCCGCTCCTGGCGGCGGGTTGGCCCGCCGCTCCTGGCGGCGAGGCCGCCCGCCGCTGCTGGCGGCGGGTTGGCCCGCCGCAGGGAGCGGCGGGGCCGCCCGCCGTTCAGCGGCGGGGGTGGTTTTGCCGCCGCTTCGGGCGGCGGGCGAGGGTTTTTTCCGCCGCTTCGGGCGGCGGGCGAGGGTTTTGGCGCGAGATCTAGGGGGGATTCGCGTTCCGGCGAGAAAATCCCCTAGGGTTTCATGGTTTTTGGGGATAAAAATCTAATTTTTAGTGGAAAAAATCTATTTTTAATCTCCAACAAAACGTTTTTATTGTAAAAATTTGATTTTTCATCAATAAAAACCTTGATTTTTATTAAACAATCGATCCAAGAATTTTGGATCTAGACATATGCGCATATGAAATTTTAGATCTAGGGTTTTAGGGTTACCTCTAGATCCTACCCGCCGGATCTAGCGACGTTCGGTGAAGGAAGCCCGTTCGCGTTGCGTCCGTCCGTCGCGTCCGTCCGTCGGCAGGGGTTCGGCTTAGCTTTGAGCGTGCTGATAACGTGTTGTAAACCATGGCGGCTACGGAACCCCGTAGCCCTGTATTTATAGTAATAGGGTTACATAATGGGTGGATACCCACTAACGGGTTGGGCCTCCAAAGCCCGTTTATAACAAATGAAAACTTTTATTCCCAAAATGTGTATGCTTTTTACAAAAAGAGTAGTTATTAGCACAGACCTGATTATTGAGTTTACAGACCACTTATTTACAAGTTTGCTATTAAAAATCTTTTGTTGATTTCACAGACCACTTATTTACAAGTTTGCTATACTACTCACCCTTCCCTTCGCCGCCGTCCACCTTCTCCACCACCGCCGTCGAGAACCACTCGCCGCGCCGCCTCCCTACGGAGAAGCGGACCCTCGGCTACTCCTTCCGCAACCCGGCCCTCCTCAACGTAACCATGACCCACTCCTTAGTCTCCCCCACCCTTACCAGAGGCTCGAGTTCGTCGGAGACACGACTATCAGCCTTGCGTTCACCAATTACTTGTACATCACCAACCATGGCCTCGGCCCTGGCGACCTCTCCTCCCTCCATCTGCTGAGGTACGTGAACCCACGGTCAGACCTCATGACGACGTAGTCGTGGCTGAGGGCGAGGATCATGGCGGAGGCGGAGGTGTGGCTTGTGACGGCGGCGATGGTGGTCATCAGGAGGGAGAGGAGGTCGGAGATAGTCTGCTTGTGGAGGGAGGCGAGCTGCGGGGCCCGATCGGAGAAGGAGACGCGGCCCAGTCCAGATCGAAGCCGTTGGAGAAGAGCTTGGCCTCGCCGGCGGCAGCGGTGGACAATTGGGACGGCGGCGAAGGGTGAGGGACAATAGGGCAAACATGTAAATAAATGGTCTGTGAACTCAGTAAAAAAATTTTAATGACAAACTTGTAAATAAGTGGTCTGTGAACTCACCAATCACGTCTGTGCTAATAGCAACTTCCTTTTACAAAACACACCGTCGTCACTCTCTCCGTCACTCACTCACTCACTCTACCTTCCTCATCATTCGGCTCGCCCTTGCAACCCGGCGCTGCACCACCGGCCACCGCTGATCACCCCGTCGGTCTCTCCCTCTAGAGCCCGTCGCTGGTCACCATCAAGAACCCCATCAGGTACCCACTTCCCTTTCAATCTCATTTGTTAAGCCCAATTCTTGATTGTTGCTTTCTTTTCTTGGATTTATTATAAATTCTTCAATAAAATGATTAAGAAAAAGAGACCCATGTATCATTTGCTTGTATTTTGGAAATTTTTTTGCAGATTTTGTAAATTCTTTGAAGTGAAACTGATTTAATTTAATACACACTTCAAAATTCGTGTCAATTTGATACGCACTTCAAGATTGTAATATCTGTTTCTCTAATATTTATGTTGGTAAATGTTATTTGACAATGCCATCACTATTACATGTAAATTGTGTCATTGTGTTGTGATGCTGGTCGTTGGGAAAACAAAATTACATGAAGCAAATACCAATTTTTCTTATCGTTCCCATTTGTATTGAAGGCGAACCAAGGGCACGATGGTTACAAATTGGGGTGTGATTGGGTAGGCCGTTTACAAGAAGAGAGGGGGTGTAGAGGCTAGGCGCCCTTCAGAGGATGATCTCAGGATCAATTCTACAAGATCGCCCTTTGTCTGCCGCTCTCCTTGAGTAGGTTGCCGGTTGCTCGCTGCTTGGATGAGCTCACCTGCGCAAAGAGCAGCTCGTCAGAAAGGCCGTGTTGGGATCCAACCCTTAGTCTCTCCGATGCCTACGTCAGAATTAGGGCTTAGAAATGTGGGTAGGACATGTAGGCCGAGCTAGAAATGGGTCGGCCTTACGTGGCGAGCTTAAGTGGAAGAACAAATATGTGGACAATATTTGCTCTTGTGTGTGAGTGAGATTTTGAGAATCAATTAACCAGCTTCTTTCTCGATGGAAGCGGAGTGGTATTTATAGCTGATGGAGGCGGTTAGGTAGGGCTGAGCTGGCGTGCTGAGCTGGCGTGTCAGACTGCGGAAGGTTCGGCCGAGTATGTCAGAGCTGTGCGTGTCAGTCATGCTTTTGTCAGACGGCGCAACGGCTAGTGGTGCTTTGTCAGAGTGTCAGAGCCGAAAGCGTCAGGCGGTCAGACGACGCAGCGGCCAGGTGATCCTTTGTCAGACTGTCGAGCAGCGTAAGTGTCAGTGGTGTTCTCGTATAAGGATATTTGTCGTGTTCGATGGGTTGAAGGGTCATCAGAGTGCGTTCGAGGAGCGGGGCCGCACATAGGTCGCTTGGTCGCTCTCGAATGATGATGGGCGAGCTGGTTTCTCGACCAGCGAGCTTGGTGGGGAGCAGGCGTCCTATCGGCGAGGCTGGGGACGAAGCGCGCCCTTCCCGCTAGTCGAGGCTGACTTCACGGATGA
The DNA here is from genome assembly GCA_030789695.1 of Scilla litardierei. Lineage (NCBI taxonomy): Eukaryota > Viridiplantae > Streptophyta > Magnoliopsida > Asparagales > Asparagaceae > Scilla > Scilla litardierei. The sequence goes on from CM061131.1 coordinate 5,274,833, forward strand.
GGGGCAAGCTAAGAGGAGAGCAGGCGGCCAACCGGCGAGGTTGGGACGAAGCGCGCCCTTTCTGCTAGGTGAGCGGGCTTCATGGATGACAGACGAGCTTGTCGTGTGTCTGGCGAACTTGGAGGGGAGGTCGAGGTATCACGATCTTTGGTCGTAACAATTGCTCCCGTCATTCGAGCTTGATGCGAAAGCCCTGCCTAGTTCGTATGACGTACAATCTTTCCATCGGTTCGAAAGGAAGGGGCGGCCTTTGCTGAAAAACGACACTCCATTTCGAGTTCGTTTGATCCCTCAAACGAGGCTCCAAAATCAGCCCAAAACTTGCTTTATGCACCGACCCAGCCGTCGCTTATAAAACCCCTTAGTGTTTACTCCGCTCAGCATGTGGGCGGGTCTGGGTGGCCGCGGGTGCGGGCCCCAACCCGCAATGCCTCTAATGGGCTAAATTGACTGTTTTGGCTCTATTTTGTGTGTTTGGAGTCCGTTTTGACGCGGTTTAAACCTGTGTTTAGACCAGGACGATCCCGTCATCCAGGTAACCATTTCCACGTGTTTATTATATTAAATATGCACGTAAACATTTTACGACACATTTAATTCCCTTTGCATCATATGCAGCATTTCCACATCTAATGTCAAAAAACCATTTGCATCAAATACAAATGAACTGAGGGCATACATCCCTCAACAATAATGGGCTGCCCAACCGAAGTATCTGGTCTTTTGATGAATTATCACAACTTTTTTGCATGCAATTCATAGCGGGAAAATGCCAGAAGAAGAAGTCGGCCCACCTATTCTCCCTAGAGCAGGGGGAGAGGGAGCCGCTACGTGACTATCTAAGGCGTTTCAATAATGAGAGGCTGCAAGTTGAGGTTGCCACCGATGACAAGGTCATCGCTGCCCTCATCCGAGGTCTTCGTAATGAAGACCTACTGGAATCCTTCTATCAGTTCCCCCAAGCAACCTGGAACACCTACTTGTAAGTGCAGAGCGCTTCATGGCGACTGAAGAAGTGATTGCCGCAAAAAGAAGAGCTCCTTCAAGCACCCTGGTGAAGCAAAAAGAGAGGCTCGGCCTCGAGACAACCAGCGCTGAGACACCCGGGATCAAAGGCAGCACGACAGGAGCCCCCGGCGTGGCCTACCCCCGAGGGATGAGACTTTCACCAAGCTAAATGCACCCAAGCCGACGTCCTCGCATACACGAAGAGCGCATACGCGAAGAGCGAAGGGTTCTTCGACTGACCTCCCTCCAAACACAAGAGCAGGTACGAGAAGAGAGATGACCTGAAATTTTGCATGTACCATAACGAGAGTGGTCATGACACAGATGATTGCCTTATCCTGAAGGACATCGATGCTCTTGTTAAGAGAGGTCATTTGAAAAGGTTCGTCGACGACACACCGAGGAAGGAAGGAACTTCAAAGTCCAAGGATAAGTGGCCCATGTCTAACTCCACCGTTACCAAGGTCGTTCCTTAAGCATTCTTCAAAATCTCGTAATCAAAGCAGGCTGAAAGCATGAGATGATGTCTCTTTTCCCCTTGAACTAAAAGCATGTACGTCTTTATGTTTCTTAGTTTGGAATTTCCATTTAAATTAATGCAATTGTTTTTCGGTCAAATTGTGTGTATACGGAAGTATGGTCCATGGCAGAAGAAATCTGCTTCTTCTTAAGGCGCATCAATCGCCCACTCATTTAAAGATAATGTATCCTCCCTCCCTAGCCCGAGCTACACAATCGGAGGCAAACTTCTCTCACCCGCTGGCCAACCCGGCTACGCGGTCGGAGATAACTCCACCCTCGTGGTCGGTCATGTATACGATCGAATGAGACCTCTCCTTCGCGAGCCGACCGAGCTACACGATCGGGGGCAAACTTCTCTCCCATGCTAGCCAACCAGGCTACGCGTTCGGAGATGACTCTACCCTCACTGGCCGCTCAGCTATAAGATCAAAGGGGGCCTCTCCTTCGCGGGCCGACCGAGCTACACGATCGGGGTCAAACTTTCCTCATCTGTTAGTCAACCAGGCTACACGGTCGGGGATGACTCTACCCTCGCGAGCCGCTCGGCTATACGATCGAAGGGGCCTCTCCTTCGCGGGCCGACCAAGCTACACGATCGGGGGCAAACTTTCCTCCCCTGCTAGCCAACCAGGATACGCAGTCGGAGATGACTCTACCTTCGCAGGCCGCTTGATTATACAATCGAAAAGGGCCTCTCCTTCGCGGGCCATCCTTCGCGGGCCAACCAAGCTACACGATCGGAGAAAACTTCTCTCCAATGCTAGCCAAGCAGGTTATGCGTTCGGAGATGACTCTACCCTCGCGGGCCGCTCGGCTATACGATCGAAGGGGGTCTCTCCTTCGCGGGCTGACCGAGCTACATGATTGGTGGCAAACTTCTCTCCCTAGCTAGCCAATTAGGCTACGGGTCGGGGATGACTCTACCCTCGCAGGCCGCTCGGCTATAAGATCGAATGGAGCCTCTCCCTCGCGGGCCGATCGAGCTACATAATCGGGGAAACTTCTCTTCCTCGCCAGTCAACCAGGCTACGCGGTTAGGGATGACTCTACCCTCGCGGACCGATCGGCTATATGATCGAAGGGGGCCTCTTCTTCGCTATGCTATCGAGGCGCTGACTAGTCGTCGACTAGTCAAGAGTTGGTGTAGGACCGACTTGAAAATTTTCAAAAGTCGGGAGGTGAGTCGGACACCGACTAGGCGTCGACTTGGTCCGACTTTTTGACCGATTTGGTCCGACTTTTGGTTCGACTTGGTCTGACTTTTTCAGCATAATTCTACAATCAAAAAGAGGGAAAATTGTTTGTCTCATGTTCTAACTTCGTGGTAATCAAAACATTCACAATGTATCAAGTTGAATTCCAAGAGGAAGTCAAGAAGGCCTTGAAACTCTCCCCACCAAGAGATTTTCAGCAGATGACCATCAGTAATAAACTCTAGAAAATGTTCACTCTAAAACTGCGACTGGCCACATCCGTTTCCATGTAGATATCTCATCATTGGCGTATATTTTCTTATTCCGCCATAGAATCCAATTGTCTCAATACCTGCTTCCCTATGATCCTTCCGACTGATGGTTGTTCGCCTCCATCGCGAACCAAGTGTATACTAATTGAACTCTAACATGATAGTATCTGCATTAATATGCAGTCAAAAGATTAAAAATAGTGAATTTTCATAGAATTTATCTGAGCTAGAAAAATATTATATGCCCAGTACAAACCTAAAAAAGAAGCAACATCTGATACATGAAATAAAATATGTTAACATTTGGGTGCGACTAGTCGCCGACTCGTTCGACTAGTCATGAGTCGTTACTTGGCCGACTCGCTGCCGACTCACCGACTTAACTACATAGCTTCTTCGCGGGCTGACCGAGCTACACGATCGGGGGCAAACTTCTCTACCCCGCTAGCCAACCAGGCTACGCGGTCGGAGATGATTCTACCCTCGTGGGCTGCTCGGCTATACGATCGAATGTGGCCTCTCCTTCGAGGGCCGACCGAGCTACACGATCGGGGGCCAACTTCCCTCCCCATCTAGCCAACCAGGCTACTCGGTCCGAGACAACTTCACCCTCGCGGACCGCTCAGCTACACGATCGGAGGGGCCACCCTCTTCGTGGGCCGACCAAGCTACACGATCGGAGACAACTTCACCCTCGTGGGCCAATTGGCTACACGATCGGAGGGGCCACCCCCTTTGCTGGCCGACCAAGCTACACGATCAGGGCAAGTTCTCTCTCTCTCTTCTCTCTCTCGGATCAACCAAGCTACGAAATTCACTCTACCCTCGCGGGCTGCTCGGCTACACGATTGGAGGGGCCACCCCTTCGCGGGGCGACCACGCTACACGATCGGGGGCAAGATTCTCCTCCTCCGTAAGCCAATCACGATGTGCATGCAGACTGATCAGGCTACACAACCGAGATCCATATGTCAAAAATAATCGGTTTGAATTCTCGGCTACATAAGGCAAAGGAACAACCTCCTTATGAGCCGAACTCACTTTGTGTTAAGAGGATAATCATCGATTCAACTAGCCCTACCTCTCACATCTTTCAAAAACGCGAGGTCGACCAGTTGAGGGGCAGATAAACCTATATTGCTATACATCTCTACATGATCCCAAACTACCTTGTATTTCACAAGTTCGAATACAATGGTTCAGGGTCAGACATTTGCAAATTATTACATTTGTGGGACATTGGGCTCTTGCGACTGATCTCCTAAGGGCTTCGACCTCTCGTCTGTAGCTGGGACATCCTTAGCAGCAGTAGAAACGGGGATCTCCTCATCAGCGGCAGACACAGGGACCTCTTCAGCAGCAGAAATTGGGATCTCCTCTCCCTCAGCTGCAGATACGAGAACCTCCCCTTCGGTTGCAGACATGGGGACCTCCTCTGGGTCCATCGTCAGACCACAATGATAATCAGTCGGAGTCAATCCTTGACGCAGGATATTTTTGCTCGATGTGCAGTCAGCATCGTGCAAAACCAGCCTCAAACAGTGCCAACACGTTGCCGATGTTCGCTCTATCCCCATCTAAGGCTTCTTGAGCGATCTTTGCTGTTATCTCCTCAGAAATCTGCGAGGATGGTTCCACAACATCTCCGAAAGAGCCGAGTTTGCCCAAGGCAACTAGCAGTTGACCCTAAAACTCTCCCTCTTTCGTTGCCCATTCCTCCCCCTTCTTTAACAACCGACCTTCGGCTTGTCTTCTCAAGGAGGACTTCTCGGCGAGCCGCTTCTCCAAGGAGCTTTTAAGGGCCGCTTCATCCACAGCTCTTGCTCTCACTTCGGCCAGCTCCTGCTCAACCCCTCTTAAACGAGAAGTGAGCTCTAAATGTGTGTGTTTGACCTTCTTCAGCTTCTTCTTTGCCTCGTCAATGATCTTCTAGTCGGCCGATATTTGCTCGGCTCTGTAAGCCAAATTGGCTTCGTAATTGGCCACTGCCAATGAACGTCGCCGCAGTTCGGCGGCTGAAGATGCTGCCTGTGAACAACAAAGCGAGTCAGATCCGATACTTCCCTACAGCTAACGAATGGAAGAAATAACTTACAAGGAGAGCCTACTGGACCGTAATCTTTCATGGTCGACTTTGTGAATAGCTCTGTCCCGAGGCAGAGCCAAGTTCTCGATAAGTCGGGAAGCAGTCCGACAACTTTCGAAAGAAGACTCATCCTCGTCCATCGGGTAATAAGACCGCTTCCCGGGGCATCCCTCCATGTTTTTGGGAGACATATCCTCCAAGAAGATCGCTCTGTACTCTGGGGGGATATCCTCCGCTAATTGCTCCTGGGGAAGGAGACCCCCGAATGGCCAGGTATCTATAACCAAAGATGGCCCTTGAGCCGATGGCGAGCCTCATGAGAAGGCAGGGCCCGAGCTTGTTCAGGGACTGCTTCTAGGGCAACGACATCATCTCCACCCGAGGGATCTTCGGATTGCTCCTTCCTTCTTTTTATTTGGTCGGCCCCAGCCAGAGGCCGAAGCTTCCTCTTTCCTTAACCCTGGCTCGACTGAGGAGCATCTAGGGCCACCAAAAATGAACTTTGGATCGTCGCGGGATCCCCTGTCTTATTATTATTCTTCTTCTTCAGTGTATGGCCCTCTGCAGCTTTTGCCTGAATGCCCACCATCTTCTTCTTTGGCTTCTGAGCCTCCTTGGAGGCCTTACAGATTGTAGACGACGATCCTTTGACAACGTTGGTTACCCCCTCATCGGGACTGACCGCGAAAGGGGCCAACGAGCCCCCTTTAACCTGTCAGAGGGAAGCATGAAAGGCCGATTGGAGCTCGAGATCTTCCTAATACTCCAGCCCCTTCATCCCTACAATACGAGGGAGGAGTAAATAGTATGAAGGGTAAGGTCAATTCAAAGGAAAGTCCTTACATCCCACCAATACAGACGTCTTCAGAGTTTTCGCATCGAACAAAGATTCTGTCTTCATGAACTCATCAGGGATGCTAAGCAACTCATCTACGGTCTTCAACTCGCCTTCTGTAAGAGGGCGCTCTTCATTTGCCGCAAGCGTCGGCTCGACCCAATTAGTGATGAAAATCACTGAGCCAGGAAAAAACACAAATACATGCTGCTCTGTTCATCCCTTATTGGAAGTGGGAAGATTCTTGATCAATTACCGGTCTCTCTTGGCGGTGATATAATACCACTCAGAGCCCGGGTAAATCTTCATTAGAAAGAAGAAATTGAACAATCCCAAGGTTGGTTCCCCCTCTATAATCATGTATAATACCATGAAGCCGACCAGATTGCTCACAGAATTCGGTATCAGTTGGCACAAGGAGAGTCCTAGCGTATTAAGGACTTTCAAGATAAATGGGTGCAGTGGAAAGCGAAGCCCAAGCTCAAAGGCTTAGATATATACACCCACCTCGCATTTCCCAGGCCAACAAACTCTGTCAGTCGACAGAGGAATCCGAATTGTATAGGGGTGTCGGACAAAACTCTTCTGAAAGTATGGCAGGAGAGCAGTCGATACCTTAGAAGCGATAATGATAACCGCTTGAAACGCAGGCGTCCTCTCTTTGCCTTTACGGCAAGATGAAGCCTCAGCATTGACGGGGGTTTAGCGCTAAACCTCCTCCTTCCGCAGACAATGTCGGATGGGCTGTATCGGTCTGAACGGCCCCTGCGACCGACTGAACTTCCGCCAGAGGTACAGTACCATGACATCTCTCCATCTGATCCCAAAGTTCGTCAGTACCTGATGTCGAAGATGTCGCCATGATGAATATTGAGCGAAGAAGGGGGGAAGAACTAGGAATTTCTTCTTTAAAAAAGCTAAGGCTAAAAGTTTGGCATCACTTTAGCCCAATTTATCACTTATAAGGAAGGCGATCGATCCCGGTCGAGGCCGACCCTCCCGTCTGAAGGCACGTGTCTCCAATCAACGACCATCCGTATTCCGAACCTGAGGTAGTTATAATGGTTACATCAGTGGGAACAGAGCTTTGGTCGAGTGCTTTGGTTTCGACTGCTGTGCCCAATTACTGAAGCATCACGCCACCAGACCCCAATCGACACGTCGACTGAGCTCGAATGACGGGGGGCCATTGTTACATCATTGAGCCGCCTTTTATTAACATCATTGGGCCGTGTTACACCTTTGGGTTGGATTTATATGTGTGTGCGGATTATTATATTAGTGCCCACTCAGGCTAAGCCCGCCAATGAAGACAAAGCGGCCCATCAAGCCCAATCAAACCCTCTAAGTCCTTGTAAAGACCAGGCTGTTTACTCGGTCAGAGATGGTTCAAATCATGCACAGTAAGCCCATACGTCCATGAGGAAAAGTGGGGAGTCTGGCCCAATAATGGCGTATTGGTCACTCGCCCACTATGCCCGAGATGTAGGCACACACGTGCCACAAACGGAATGGAGTAGTTATCCCATGACATGACTGATAAGATGTTGCTCCCATAAAAGGACCAAACCTGGAAGGAGCAAAGGGAGGGCGGCAGAGTTACTAAGTGCTAGGTACTCTGAACATTGGCTCTTAACTTTCCACTTTATATTTCTTCCTCCTTGACTTGGCAGGCTAGCCTGACGGACGGTCTTCCTTTAGATCGATCTTGCTATCCCGAGTGCCTCTTAAGTTTCTTTACTAACTTAAGCATATGAGGGGATTTGGGTCGGAACCCAAATTTGACCCCCCTAACGTTTTCTGTGGTGCAGGTTACTTGACAGATGTCATTAAGTAGCTCGGAGCTCCACAGAGCTAGGTCGGATTTTCTTCAGATAGCTCGGCCGTCATCTTCCAAACCCGAGCTACCAGCACGTGAAGCCCGATCATCCCAGCTGACGAGGACTCGTGTTGACCACCAGCGTCCAAGCCAGCACACCTTATACAACTTGTTGTTGACCAGAACCTTAGAGTCAACAAGAACCATTTAAGATTCCTACTTTCAGTTGGGTTAGAGTGCTGTTTCAGCTCGGATGATGAACCTTAAATCCTATTTAACGTTCTCTAATTACTCATTGCAATTTCAGGGACCATAAGCACAGATTGATAATAAAGTGCATAACTGAACTTGCATCGCTTTGGTCATTTTCACAGCCTTTGGATTCTGTTGAGGAAAACAAGTAAGAGCATCAGCCAAAGCAAACGAATTAAAATGAGGAAGAGCATCAGATCCGTTCCTCTGCCAATGGACCTTATCAAGAGGATACTCCTATGGCTCCCCCCAAAAAGTCTGGTGAAGTTCATGTCTGTGTCAAAGTACTGGTACACCCTCACAAGGAGTGCTTTTTTCGCCCGTCAATACTTGATACACTCGAGGAGGAGACCACCGCATCTTGTGATTGTAGCTCTTCATACAGAGGGGAGAGACCGGCTTGATTTCTATACCTGCGATCTCGGTGGTAGCCGTAGCAAGACATCTGACTTCTTGTTTCGTGTAACGCTCGAAGCGCAGAAAAGTCTACAAGTACCCCTTCAGCACTGCAATGGCTTGGTCCTGATCAACACCACACACCATTTGCATGTATGCAATCCCAGTACTCGAGACTTTGTCACCCTACCAGAAGGCAGCGACGATGAAGATATGCACGACTGCGTTGCTGGTCTTGGCTTCGTCCCAGGAGACAATGCCTACAAAGTTGCCCGATATGTCTATGAGGGCTCCGGTCATGAAGGAAACCTGCAAGTCCATACCATAGGGAGAGACTCTTCGTGGCGACTTATTGAAGAGGATCCGCCCTACCCGATTTGTATGAAATCTCCCCTGATGCCTGCAGCTGAATCCATTTATTTCAGGATCGATGAAGCGGCGGGGTCGCTCTCACTGAAAGCCTTCCTCCGCTTCAGCCTCGGAGAAGAGAAGTTTCATGTGGTCCATTCCCCACCGATCTCGGATCTGACCGGCTGCGGCAACATGAGCATCGTCGACTTGGACGGGGCTCCGTGTTTGGTTCACCGATCACGGGACAGAAGGATGTTTGACATGTGGATTGCACGCCATTGCGGCAGCAACCATGAGTGGGTCCACCGTTTCTGTGTTGGCCTCGAGCAGCCTGCCAGAGACGTACTCCCTCTGGCTGTACGTGATGGAAGAATTCTGGTGAGCATACGGGATCGCTCGAACCCGCTCGGGAGGCTGCAATATTATGATCCTGAAAGTCTATCATTTGAGCCCGTGGTCGATGTCGATGGAAGCTTGGCTGATCTGCAGGAGGGTCATGACGTCTGTGTAGCTTGTTGCGTGGAGAGTTTGGGGTGCTAGGTTGTCGCTGTTCTCCATATTTTATGCTTCAAATATATGCATACTAGTTTGGAGAGTTTGGTGATCAGCTAGGAGAGTTCATACTTCAAATACAAGTTTTTCTATACTCTCAGCAATCTATGCATTCACGTATATATGTTCATTGTGATATATGTAGGCGCTTGCTGCTACCTGTGCATTTTACATGCATAATTCTCTCCTAGCGCTGCCGATGATGTGTATGTTATGCTTGCAGCTACATGTGAATCTGTGATCTTGAGCAGGTATCCCCGGAGCACATATGGAAAATAAAGCCATGTTGAATACGTAGTACGAGTATGGATGTCTATTTCCACGCTAAATTCAAACTCATGGATACTGATGTCTCAGAGGAACTTGCCACGGTCTCAGGGACCCATGAAAACAAATGCTTCATGTCAGCGATATGAAGCTGCTACCGCTTCGTCATATTTCCAGACATTTTTCTCTGGTCTGCTGCTGAAGCTGAAGAAATGACATCATCCTCTGTCCACGTGCAAACTTGCTAATGGTCATTGCATCGACTTTGACTCATGATGCCGCTTGCCTACTTGAAAGCTTACGCACCAGAGCAATCCGATGCCATCTGGTTCACTTATCAAGTTGTTCTTCCGGAACGTTGACTCATCAATTTTTAGGGTGGGGATGGTCGCTGGGGGGCCGGGAGCGGTCGATGGCAAAACCGTAAAATGACATGGATGTGAGCGGTGGTATGTGAACTCAGCAATTTTCCGTTCTGATCCCTCGCTCAAATCCATTAATGGATTCCGAGGTTAATGTTCTCTGTTCTCTTCGCATCGCTTCTCTCGACGACGAAGACGAAGACGAAGACGAAGAAGACATAGTCGAAGAAACCATAGAACTGGACGACGCAGACGAGGACGAGGACGAGGACGGAGTAACCCTAGGTTTCGTCGAGAAGCCGAAGAATCATCACTCTCTCCTTCGTCATCTATTTCCCAGCGAAGCCGGTGGCGTCCCTGTATTGCTCCCTAAAACCCTTAAAAATCATCATCTTATATTTTTTTCAGCTTTTATTTTATTTTTATTTTTACTGGATTTAATTGGAATTTAGGCGTGGCTGGATCCGGTGAACTTGCCTACGGGAAATTCTCGCGCTTGTGGATTCTGTGGAGAGCCGCTTCAGTTCATTCTTCAGGCAATTGATTTTACTTTAATTATTTTTAAAAAATATATTTGATCATTGGAAGCATTGTCAACGGGTTTGAGGGAGTAATATTTGCAACTTCGTAGATTTATGCACCGATATGGGAGAAAGCTTCGACATTTCATCGAATGCTCTATGTGTTCATGTGCCCATCTATGTCTTGCCTATTTAAGGACCAGCACGAGCAATGGAAGCGCAATGCGGCGAACAGCTGCAGAAGGCGAGTTGAGCTGTTGACTTAGTCATGTTTTCATCTTTCTTCGTTCCTTATTTTCTTGCATCTAACCAATTTGTGCTCTTTGGGGTTTTTTTGAAGTGTGAGAGTTTTTCGGTGCCAACTGCCTCGGTCTAATCCTTTCTACTCCAGTGGCCCTCCAAAGTGCAATGGCAGTGACAAACCTTTAACTGTAGGAGGTAACTTGTTGAACTATCGGCTTGCTAATAATTTTGTGTTTTCATGGGTTTCAGAGAAATTTGTCGTCTTATTTTGTTAGGCTTGAGTGGATATTTTTGATGCATGAATAAATATTTTTAATTGTGCAAAGATCGTTTGACATGAGAATGTGTAAGATTTAATAGTATTATATATAAATAGTTCACTGTCCCTATCAAGTTTGATTTAAACAACGTTGTGTATCCGACAATCCTACTTGACTCATGACCGTTGAAAAGAATTGGAATAATTTGTCTGTAGAGAGATTGAATGTATTATTAAACTCACGGTATCAGTTACTTGCAGCTTTACTATGGTACAAGTATACAAGATATGACCATAATTTCAGGCCACATATGAATATATTAAGTTTAAATATTCATTTGTAATTATCCATCCATATAAATTGATCATATTACATGTTTCAAGCTATATATATCTATATTACAATTGAGAGCTGTTTTTGAACTTATCCTATGTGGCAATGTCACATCAAATTTTGGAGGGAAAATTTTTGGGTTGGGAGAAAATTTGTTGGGAGAACAAATTGCTTTTTTGAAATTGAATACATCAGCCTTTAATACCCACACATTCATCAAAGAGCCAGGCTGTGCTTTAATACCCACACGTTTCTCAAAGAGGCGGAATATGCAGAGGCACATTGCAGGTCCCATTGTTTTATGCGGGCTGAGATTGAAAGCCAGCTGGAAAACCAATAGACATTTGTCAAGTTGTAACCTGCATACACCTATTTGATGCACTTTCCACCCTTTATAAAACCCCTCCATCGTCACTGTGCTCACATCACACTGAACCTCCATTGTCCCTTGATCATTCATGGCTAAAGCCAAGGCTATTTTCGTAATATTTGTGGAGTAATGGTGCACACGATGGAGCCCGCAGCCACCTAAACGTTGCATCGTAACAACACAACATGCTCCTAAAATAATTGTTTAAAAGAATTGTTTCACCATAAATACGCACACATTTACATGTATGTGTATCCACATGCAATATATATTTTTGAACCAACAAAAGACGTCTGCGCCGAAGACGTATTTTTGCCAGTGCCAAAGGCGTCGGCGTCAAATTTGTTGTTCCACGCCGAAGGCGCCTACGCCGAATTTGTTGTTCCGCGTCGAAGGCGCCCGTATCGCTAAATATTTTTACGCTACTTTGTTTTTCTTTTAAATTTTGGCCGTGAAAATATTTTTTTGGGGAACACAGATTTCGCGGGAGAAAAATCTTAAATGAACCGTGCCCGCGGGCACGGGTTATGACTAGTCTATTCTATAAAATAGAGATGTTATCAAGAGAAATTGGATAAGAGAAATTGGAAAAGAGAAATTGGATAAGAGAAATTGGACAAGATAAATTGTTTAAGAGATGAGATTTTGAGGGATAAGAGAGGAGGTGGGGAATTTTGCACATACAACCCCGGTTTTTACAATTTTTGCCCCTGGACCCTCCCCCACACACCCACACTTTTTATTCTCCCCCCTTTTGACCGTTTTTTTCAGTCCACGTGCACGTGTGCACGGGTTATTTGCTATATCTTTATAAACATATATATATATATACATACATATACATAGACCTATTCTATAAAATAGGAATGGTATCAAGAGAAATTGGACAAGAGAAATTGGATAAGAGAATTTGGACAAAAGTATATACATATATATACATACATATACATACATATACATACATACATATACGTACATCTATCTATTCTATAAAATAGGGATGTTATCAAGAGAAATTGGATAAGAGAAATTGGACAATAGTATACATATACATATATACATACATATACGTACATATACATACATACATACATATCTATTCTATAAAATAGGGAGGTTATCAAGAGAAATTGAATAAGAGAATTTGACAGGATAAATTAGATAAGAGATGAGATTTTGAGGGATAAGAGAGGAGGTGTGGAATTTTGCACATACAACTCCGGTTTTTACATTTTTGCCCCTGGACCCTCCCCACACACACCCACACTTTTTATTCTCCCACCCCCTTTCCGACTGTTTTTCCCAGTCAACGTGCATGTGTGCACGGGTTATTTGCTAGTATATATATATATACTAGTCATAACCGTGACCGTAGGTCACGTGGCATTCAAAATACGTGGCATTCAAAATATTCACCAAAAAATTTCAACCCATTCAAAGTCGCATCCCCCCCAAAAATGTGCAGCCTCTTCAAAATCACCCGAAAAAAATTTGCAACCATCTTCAAAATATCTCCTGACAAAAAATTTATTCACATTCGAACAAAAATTTAGTTCACACAGAAAATTTAGTTTCCCTAAAAAATTTTAGCTCCCCACATAGTTTAGTCTCTTCCAGATTTAGATCCAGCAAATTCAAAGCTTTACTCCATATTCAAAACCCCCAACCGAAATTTGCCATAATAATGCATTAATAAGTTGCCCAATATTGATAGAGATTATAAACATTGCATATAAGTCTATTAAGCAAGGTACTATAGCACCAACAAACAGTAACTTGTATAATGGCCCCCTCATATTGATAAATAACCTATATGAGGAATAAGTGGTATAGACCATTGAATCCATGCTCAATGTATCATATAGACAAACTAAATCTTGAATTTAGAATATTTAGAATGGTAATATGTGTTTATATAAGAGTAATTGGAATTTCTATTAGCCATAAAATAATCTGCATATGCTTAATAGTCATGCAATTTAAGCTAATGCAACCAGAAAGGAACTCCCTAAATTTCAATTTGCTCAATGAAGAAGAATTTCCCAAATAAGATACCCAAACATCCAGCATTCACAAATTTCCAACAAAAATTATTGTATCCAATATTCATAACATTGTATCCAGCATTCACAAAGTTATATGTTTCCAACAAAAATTATATCTAGAAGTCTCAAAACTGTATAATCAAACATCCAACATTCACAAAATGAAATGTTTCAAACAAAAATTCGGATTTTTAGCAAGTACAAACTTTCAAAAATACAAAATTCTTCAATAATCTATGAGCTCATATGTTTTTTGATCCTCTTTCATGCAAACTGGACTTCAGATTTTGTATAGAAGGCACGCTTTGATCAAATTGTCATCAACTACTTCAGATTTTTTGATCGTCTTTGATTCTGGGATATCCAACACCTTCATGATGACCAAATTGTCATCAAATACTTAGCTGATCCTTCACGTTTTCCAAAATGCATTGAGCCTGAGAAAAAAAGTAAACAAACTTCAAATTTAAAGGATTCTTGATAATAATAGCATGTTAATTCCACATCAAGGAATTAACAATGTTCCTCGTACATTGAGATTGCTTGATATACTTACAACATGGACAATTTCCAATTGAGCAAACAATTTAACCCACCAAACAATTTGCCATCTTGAACAACTGTGTTCCAATTTATCATTTTCTTTAACATTGGATCATGGATTACATCATCAATGGTAGAGAGACTGAAGGTTACCTGAGGGGTGTAACTGAGTAGTGCATGAACTTGACCTTGATCTCGATCCGAAGGCAATCATCCATCTAAAAACTGGAGTGTTTTGAGGGGAAACTAAAATTTTTATGAAATTTTGAACTGGATATTGCATGAACTAAACTTTTGCATCCAATATCTAAAGGTCTGGTACGAACTGGATATCAAAAAGGAGCAATATTTTGCATGAACTGGATTCTAAAATTGCAATATTTTGAGGGGAAACTAAAAGTTCAAGCAATATTGCATGAACTTCAGGAATGAAGTGGATATCTGCTCCTTGCAAAATATCTGAAGTTCATGCAATATCTAAAGTTTTGAACTAAAATTTTGAAATTTTGAAGGCAATCATCCCCTTTCTGGTACAACCGCAGGCCTGTAGCAGGCCAGCAGCAGATAACTGCGTAGTGTTTTGAGCAGTGCATGAACTTGGAATCCAAACAAATGGATTGATCTGCAAAAGAGAAGTTATTATGAATTTCTTAGATCATGTTATGCATGGTTACAATGAAGACTTTGTGGGTATGGGGATTCACCTTTGAAGAAACCCAATCAGCCCACATCTCTAAGTGAATCTCATGGCATCTAGTACATCTGCATCTTTGCAAGCCGATATATCATCAGCATCCCATCTGCATTACAAAGCAACAAACCTGTTAAACATGATTCATATCTGCAAACTAACTATCTAGTTCTAATTTGTTACGGGAATTTCATCAAACAGTTGGTGGGTTATGCACTGAAAATAACATCCAAGTAAATCGGATTCTTCATCGGCAACCCCTTCTTCAAATGCTGTACTATATGATTGAATCAAAAAAAACTAAAAAATATTCAATCCAAAAATGATACAAAAACTTCTTCCTGGACTGTACAAAGTTACAAAGTCCAAACATGTGTCTGTTGATTTGCCCAAAAAACCACAAATCAGAAGCTATGATCCAATTAATCTCACTCATCAGAACTCCAGAGGTAGATCTCCATCGTCTAACTGTATCAAATCTTGCAGGTCATCCCACAACCCCATCATCTCTATCCCTTCGTCTATCTGCTCCATCTCTTGTTCTTGCTGTTGTTGCTGCTGCTGGCCTGCTGTTTGTTCTTGCTGCTGCTGCTGCTGGCCTGCTGTTTGTTACATTCAAATGCGGAAATTACAAAGGTTAGTGTTAAACTGAACTCATTTAAAAACTGAAATTGCAATTTTTCAGAATGCAAACTGGACTCATTTAAAAACACAAACTGGACCAATTTAAAAACTGATTTGTTAAACTGAAATGCAACAGATTAGTTTTGAGAAACTGATATGTAACATACTAAACTGGACTTATTTGCAACGGATTAGTTCAAGCAATTTTCTTGTGTTATCATGCTTATGCAGAGCAAAAAAATTCCAGTTCTCAAGCTCATTAAGTTAAGGTAATACATGATTTCAGCTCAAAATATGTTGCTCAAAATATGAATGGGAGTTCAGGATGGGAGTCCAAAATATGTTGCTCAAATGAATGTTTTTGCTATTTTTGAGCAACACATTTCATAATATTTTGTTATTCTCCAAGAACTCCAATTCTCCAACAAATATTATGAAATGGGAGTTCAGGATGCACATTCAGTTCGAAACCGAGTTGAGAATATGTTGCTCAAATGCCATAACAAAACCGAGTTCAAAATAACATAGCTCACATTCTCAACTCTCATTTCATTACAAAACTGAGTTCAAAATATGTTGCTCAAATGCCCATTCAGTTTTGTCCAAAAAAACTCTAATGAATATTCTGTCAAAATATGTTGCTCAAATGAAAATTATTTGGTTACTCAGCTTGATACAAAAATTATTTGGTTACTCAGCTTGATACAAAAGCTTGAGTTTCAATACCCAAAACAACAATTTTTTCATATCCAGCTTATAAATTATTTGGTTGCTCAGCTTGATACAAAATCAACACCCAGTATCAACATTCAGTTCAAAACTGAGTAGAGAATATGTTGCTCAAATGCCATAACAAAACTGATTTCAAAATAACATAACTCCCATTCTCAACTCTCATTTCATAACAAAACTGAGTTCAAAATATGTTGCTCAAATGCACATTCAGTTTTGTTAAAATATGTTGCTCAAATGAAAATATGTATCAAACTGAGTTGAGAAAAAACTCTAATGCATATCCTGTCAAAATATGTTGCTCAAATGAAAATTATTTGGTTAATCAGCTTGATACAAAAATTATTTGGTTACGCAGCTTGATACAAAAGCTTGAGTATCAACACCCAGAACAACAATTTTTGCATATCCAGCTTTCTCAATTCATGGAAAAATATTATACTCAGCTTGATACCCAGCTTGAAAAAAACTGAACTCTCATTTTTGGTTACTGATACACAGCTTAATATTCAGCTTGATACTCGGCTTGATACTCAGCTTGATAAAGAAAAAAACTGATACTCAGCGTGATATTCATGGAAAAAAATTTGGTTACTCAGCCAGGAAAACACAAACTGCTTTTTAAATGACAGGATATGCATATCAGAGAACTGGAATTAGTACTCTGATACTCAGCTTGTATCAGAGTATCAAGCTGAGTATCAAAATCTTGATATTTAAAAAACACAAACTGATTTTGAATGAGAATCACAAACTGATTTTTAAATGACAGGATATGCTCAAAATATGAATGCATAACAAAATATGAGTGGGTACTACAAAATTTCTCAATTGACAGGATATGCATATCAGGGAACTAATTTTTGCATATCCAGCTTGATACAAAAGCTTGATACAACACCCATAACAACAACATGAATGAGCTTCCCTCCAATGGTGAGAGCAAAACAACAAAAATATGAATATCATGTCCAACTGTGAGCAAAAAAATTTTGAGCCGAAAAATTGATGAAACCAAATAATTCCAGTTCAGCTCAAAGCTTGAGCTGAAAATTCAATTAGATGGACATGATATGCCTCCATCTAATTCCAATTCTCAAGCTCATCCAGTTGAGGTAATTCATGAATGACATCCTGTCTTTTCTTTCTATTGAGCAAAAATATGCATATCATCCTGTCTAATAACATAACTCTATGCATATCCAAAACGCATCCTGTCTAATTCATATTTGAGCAAAAATATGCATATCAAAACTATTTTGAACTCAATTAGATAAAATATGCATCCTGTCTTATAACTAAAGGAAAAATATGCATAATGACATCAAGACAGGATCATGCATATCATTATGCATCCTGTCTTTTCTTTGTATTGAGCAAAAATATGCATATCACCCTGTCTAATAACATAACTCCCACTTCCTGTTCAAAATAACATAACTCCCTTCCAAAAATATGCATCCTGTCTAATTCCAGTTTCAAACTCTGTGAGCAAAAATGAAAATATGTGAGCAAAAAACCAACTATGTGAGCAAAAATTTACTCTGTGAGTGAGCATATTTTCATCAAGCATCACACGACCATTCCAAAATCTGTGAAGAAAACAAAAAAATGAAAATATGTGATTCTCTCACCGATTAGAGGCTGCAAGTTCAAGCTCCAGCAATGCGTGTAAGGAAGCAAGCAGATGAGGGATAGGTTGATGATGAGGGCAATCGATTTGTGAAAGTAATGCCACAATTTTGATTAATTTGTGAACAATTCAAATAGATACAAAACCGCATGGTCTGATAACAATTGATGTTTCACTAATAAGGAAGGCTACATCAACCACAATAAATGAATGTGCTACAAATAAGGAAGTTAATCAACATGATGTTTCACTAATGCAATTTAATCTTTTCATTGCAAAAATTGAATATCAGAAAACAAAGGCTAGAGGAACCAAGTGATTCCAGAGATTCATTTTATCCCATCAATATCTGAAAACAAAGGAAACATGTTCAACCAAGTGCTTACAGTGAATTCATTTTTCCCCCCACGAATATATGAACTGCCCACCCAATAAAAATGAAATGAAAGAAAGAATATGTTATAGAAGTTGAATGGGAAAGAAAAATATCAGTGCTTGATGACAACAAATAGAGACGGACAAATGGGGAAAAAAGACTTAATAGTTTTCATTAAGTCTCGGTGCTAATCTCATATATTAGGAGATATTAGTCTCGGTGCTAATTTGAATTTGACCCAACTGAAAAAATTTCCATAAAAAAGGATACATGATAGTTATCTCCTTACCAATCGAGCATATAGAGCCCAGTATGACATTGTATGAATCTTTCGGCAGATGGTATTCATCCTTGCCTCCTTCCTACATGAGATATAGAAAGAGAGACAAACTATTATAGAGAGAGAAAGACATCGGACATCTGAGAATTGAGATGAGATTTAAGTCCAAATTTGTTTTTATATATATTTCACCTTTAAAATTTCACTTTACTACCAAAATTTTCCCCACAAAAGATAAGTTTCAGTTTACTCATAAGAAATCTCTCACCTCCAAGTTTCAACCTAACCAATTCTCTTCCCTTAAAATGACTATTGGGAAAGCCATTAGGGCATTAGCCGCCTAAATGCAATGATAACTCTCGATTCTTGAGAGATTTTATCCCAAACAGAAAAAGCCATCACTAAAGTTGGAACATCAAGTAAACTGGTTCAGAAACTTAGACATATAACTTGAACTTAAAAGCATATAATCAAGCCATCAATGCTCGAAAAATAAAGATTATGCAGCCTCCTATAAGCACAACAAATAGCTTATGCAGGATGTAACCTCAATACTTAATATGCATATGAACAGCTGGCTGCCATCTTAATAGGCCTACCTAGGTTATTCTTCCAGATACTCTAATTATGCAATTAGACTGAATCCATTTTCATGACCAACCTGCAACTGGAAATCAAACATTATCCCAATAGTTAAAAAAGTTTGATTAGCCGATAATTGGTTATTTTTGAAGCAAGAGAAAACCATTCTGTAGAGCTTTTTCGATCGGGATCAGTTGTCTCGGATTCAGCGTGTTCAGATCCTCGGCCTTCAGGCGCCTAATCTCAATGACAAACACCAACGCAATAAAAATCGTGCATAACAAAATCAAAATAGCAAACAATTTTACCCTAACAATAGAACAAAACCTGAGCTCAATCTGCATATTATCATTCTCTCGCTTAATCATATCAATCTCCGCACTCAAATTCTGCCCCAAAAATGAAAAATCAGTAAGAAAATATTTTCTAAAAAGAATGGATTTTGGATAAAATCCATTCCCAGAGTGCTGCTGACTCCAACATCCTCAGCAAGCTAAAAAAATTGTTACCAAAAACAGAATCAAAACATGGTTGCTAACTCAACTCAAATCAAATGAAGAATATGATTATAATAATATAGGAGTTAAACATCTCGACATCACCATGCTAATCTCGACTTCTATCTTTATAACAAAATCTAAAACATGCGAAATGCATCCTTTTTTTACAAAGGATCACATCCTGCATTTAGTACAAAAATTTAGCAAACTCATTATAAAGAGTGATTTTTGGCAAACACAGCTTCACAATCACAGTTCACCCACTTCTTCATTTGCTAGTTTCGCAAACATAGTTTTTAAATGCCAAGTCGATTTTTGTCACTTTCGTTTTTTATAAACATTATATGCTCAAAAGACATGTAAATTCTCATAAACAACCATAAAATTCAAAGACAAAGAACTGAACTAATCCTTGCAACAGGTTGTTCCCCTTGTGCATTTTCATTAAGCTGATCCTATCGTATATATGAAAAACAGTATATATGAATAGAAATTTAGACTACAAATTTACAAATGCCATCATACAAACCAAGGAATTACAGACAACCTAAATTCAAATACCTAAAACCAACATAGAAAAAAATCAACTTTGCAATCATAATTAAAGAAATCCACCAAAATCCAACCAAAAACCTACCTTCTTCGCTTGTGACCTTGAGCTTCACTCTCTCCATCATCTACATATGCTCAACCTAAACCTCTGACAATTTCCTTTACACAAAACAACAATAAATCAACAAATATTAGAACTTCATCAAAGAACCCATAGTATTAGAAATTTGAGAAATGAATGTGTTAGGTAAAAAGGATGGGAGCACATCCACATAATTCAGTTCTCTATTCACCTGAAGGATGGGAGCAAGTCGACAGTTTTCCACTCAAAATTCCATGCTAAAACCTGGAAATGACAAATTAAATTTAAGAATCAAGCACAATAATTTGAGGGGAAAAGGAGCAATTTAAGAATGAAGCACAACATGTTTTTGTGAAATCAAGAACATATCATATCTATGCTAATAAACATTAAATATATTTGTGTTTACCTGGAGTTACTATTCTTCACTATTTTAGCATTACCAAATGCTTCAAGTACTGGATTAGACTACACCATAAAACAAATTTGGAGGTCAAAATTAAATGGGTGTGTAGATTTTACCTCCCGAACTTATTGCTAAACTGTTCTTCCCTCTGTGCGTGATCTGCCACCCATGTAAGCAAGATACTGATGAATTGGCAGTTTGACCCTTCCACATCATAAAACAAATAAGAATCCAGTTGCATGGCAAGCCTATAATCTGTGTGGATCCATTGAAATAAGAATGTTGTTTTAAGACACAGACTTAACCAAAACAAATAACAGATCAGATCAAAACGTTGATCACAACAAAAAATAAATTGAGGGTTCGACCAAAACGGTGATTACAACAAAGTAATGAAAGAGGAGGGCCGTACCAATGGAGATCCGTTCAGATTTCAAGTAGATGCACTGCCAACTGAGGGTTTGAGGGTTTGCGTGATCCGGGTTTGAGGAGGGTTTGAAGGTGGTTGATAGTTTGAGGGTTTGAGGGCCGTGCCAAATTGAGGCTGTGCGTGATCCAGGGTTGATGGTTTGAGGGAAGAAGATGTCTTTTTTGATACGTAAGGATGAAGATGCTGGATATGTAGGGTTTGATGATGAAGATGATGGAGTTTTTTTGCGTGATCTGGGGTTGAGGCAGATATAATGAGTTTGAGGGAAGAAGATGTCTTTTTTTGATACGTAAGGATGAAGATGCTGGATATGTAGGGTTTGAGGGAAGAAGATGTCTTTTTTTGATACGTAAGGATGAAGATGCTGGATATGTAGAGTTTGATGATGAAGATGATGGAGTTTTTTTGCGTGATCTGGGGTTAAGGAAGATATAATGAGTTCCCCCCGAAATTTTGGGTTCCCCCCAAAACGTGTGGACGCCTGGTGGAGAACGCGATTTGAAAAGTGGTGCTGCAGGACCCATGCGATTACGTGGCTGCATCCTGGCCCTTTCGAGAGTGAATCCAGGCCGTTCTTGGTGACTGGGACAAACAAAATATGACTGGACTTATGACTGGGACAAAATTCAAAAAAGGTCGTGTTTTATAGAATATATATATATATATATATATATAGTGATCTTCGGTTGCGAAAAATCCCGTGCGAAAGCCCGTGCGAAAACTTTTTTTTATTTTTTTGAAATTTTTTTTTCAAAAATTCTTTTTTTGATGTTTAATCCATACAATTATATACCCCAGGGAAAATAATGGGTGAACCCGTTGGGCATTAGAGCACCCATCCACCCGTTACAAATTTAACGGTCTCAAAACGTGCGAATTTGATGAAATGGCTTGATCGAAGGCCAAATGACATTATTTCTCAACAATTATTTTTTGAGGGGGGTATAACAACATATAATGAGGGTGGGAAAAAGAATTTTTGAAAAAAAAAATTTCAAAAAAAAGATAAAAACATTTTCGCACGGTGCGAAATGTTCTCATTTGAAAATTTTCCTATATATATATATATATATATATATATATATATATATATATATATATATATATATATATATATATATATATATATATATATATATATATATATAAGAAAAGAAACATATATTATATGCGTGTTATATAATTGAGTTGTGAATTTATTTCTCGTTTAAAATATGAAAAGATAACATAAAAATGAGCTGAATGATCATAACATAAATACTATAAGAACACATGATAAAGTAACTAATATACTAGCATAGTGAATTTTTATAGGTTTTTTGGTAATTGCTACAACAACTGAGTATTTTATTGCCAAGGATATCCTGAAGAAGCATCAAGCACGAGTCCAAGAAGTATGCCCTTCGAGGAACAAGTGATGAAGCCAACATGTCTGATACTTATGGGCTACATGATAGAATTTTCACTATGATATTAGCCCCACTTACGTCTGGTCTGCTTTATGCGTGTACCTTATCAGGGTCATCACTTGTTCAATTGTTTTTTATTGTAGACTTCAATTGTTGCGGATGAATCTTGCATTAGATTCTAAAAATTCCCGTACAATGCTGGTTGCTGAAGTTGATGAACAATCTGTTATTTGTATTTTTAGTCAACTAATGTAGTCTTCACTTATTTAAAAAGGCATTTCATTTGATGTTTTTTGATGTCGCACATTTTTGACATTTTGATGGAGACACTGTAGCCTGCTTCCTTTATAGTTCATCTGCATCTACGAACATTATTTTGTCTTATAGATTAATATGGAGGCAGATATTTATTGAGCAATACCATAGTGTTTTCAGTAATGACTTCCAATGTCTCATAGCTTTCATACTTTTACGTCAGCTGTATTCTGTTGTTGGTGTGGCACTTGGGTAGGAGACAAAGTCTGTAGTAACTGCAGGAAAGCACATTACTGCTCTGAAAAACACCAGGCATGTCTAGAGAACCTCAGTTTTTGCTGCATTGCTGCATTTATGACCTGAAATGAAACATGGCAATATATCCTGGTCTTCTTTCAGTCTACACATTGGCGCTCGGGGCATAAGAATGATTGTCGCCAGTTAGTACATCATCCGGAAGCTTCAGTTTTTATCCTAGGCAATGGTGAAGGAAAACCACAAGCAAATGATTAATGTGAGCAGATCTTAAGGTTCATGAATCCTTTTCGAATGAAACTGTAAGTGTGTAGTGTAAACGTGTCACACTAAACATTTCATTTTTATAATTTCAGCTGCCTGTAAAACTTTGTGGCCTGAGTATGAAATTTCAATCGAGGATGAATGCTCCTTTGATTCTGAACTTTCTGAAAATACTTGTGCTACTTCTTTGGTGCCTGTGCAGAACAAGATGGATGAGGCATTTCAATCGTTGTCAGACAAGTTTGAGGTACTTCTATTTGATGGTGTTCTCTTTCCTTTATATGCTTAGTCGCTGCCATTTTATTTTAATTACTGTTTCTTGGTCGCAGGCTGACATTGATAAGGAAAGCTGGGCATCATTTCAACAACGCATTCCTAAAGCCCCGGAGCAAGTGTTGAGGTGAGACTACTTTCTACCCTTTTACAAATTTACATGTCCTCCTTTGAATGGTGGACACACTTATTTATCATCTTCCCTGCATATGACTTACGTGCCTACATCATCCAGGAAACTGTCTGAGAATCGTCTTAGGCTGCATGTCAAGTACTTTAAGAATGTTGTCCTGTGATGGGTTTTGTTTGTTCTATTGCCTAGTGATACACCAGTTTCCTTACTCATGCAGCTGTAGTATTGCATTTTTTTACTTTTCTTGTTTGGGTAATTTGTATGGTGTTGATTTTGGATCTGTTCCCTTGATATTAACAGATATTGCCGGGAGTTGGCCGCAAAACCTTTGTGGCCAGTATCGGGTGGTCGTGCAACTGAAGCAGACATTCCTAAATGCAACTACTGCAAGGGTCCTCTTTGCTATGAATTCCAGGTTTCAAAAAGTTACTACTCGCATTTTGTGTGTGCGCTTGCTATTGTTTATCAGTAAGCATTTGTATTGCACTATTGTTCATATGTCAAATAAGTGGACATCTACAACACATAACAAAGGAAATTATTTTTCTACTCTAAGCTATTTGTGTCATCAATAGGAGCTTTTAAACTTCAATTGGAGAGGATTTGTGATTCTTTACCCATCCAACATTACTGAAACTGCATTGCAAGTGCATGTTACGAGCTGCAATTAGATATGAATGTCTTTTGAAGTTTCACACAGTTACTTCTCTTGATTGGACGAATATATTTCACTTCACTGCATGTTCATAACTTTTGGATAAACTACCATGGATAACCCCCTTTTGCTAGAAAGATGAGAAGGTATTAGTGTATGTGCAAACTATCTCCCTATAATTTTTTTTTCATAGGTTAAGCCCGTTCTTATGGCATGTAATTAACTTTTTTCTATCCAAGTTGTGACATGCAAGAAGCAGTGCCATGAGACACATATACTATGTTAAATGAGCATGGCTGCACAAAAAATGTTTTGAAAATAGGATGCAGGGACAATGAGATAGAGTTATGCATATATATAACACCAAAAAAATCTTTTGATTAGCAGCGTGAACAATATACTTGTTGGAAGTAAAAAAGACAGTAACCTAAATAACCAACATGTATAAGTCCACATCTCAAAACAAAGAGGAAAGTCGGACGTTCAAACTGATTGATGGCCTAACATAAGGATGCCGCCCTTCACATGCTTGGAAGTTGTTTACGGCACGTGATTAACATTTTCATCCAATAGGTGACATGCAAGATGCACTATACATTAAACACGGGTACAATATGACACGAGTTGGTGATGCAATATGTTCCAAATGTTAAAAAAATAGGATATAAGGGTGCAATGAGGAAGTGAGAATTGCGTATATACTTATCAAGGGACGAAATAAAATAAAAATTTAACATTTATAAACTCTTATATAAAAAAAGGGAAATCCTAATGTTCAATTTAATGGCAGACATAATTTAAGCTATGATGTCCTTCACATGTTTGGGTGGTGTTTAGGTTTGTGCCAAAAGTGCGTAACCTTTGTCAAAAAATCCTTTAGTGTTTACTTAAGCCAAACATGCTATGCTTTGTTAGTAGGATGTCTGACATGAAATCTTTGACTCGCTATCCCGTGATGTTTTAAAACCAACACAACTCTGTTTTTGTCTGATACTTCCATGTAAATTCATGGTTTGGTACGTGTCCATCACAGATACTAACTCACATTGAGGTATCTGTTTGCTTGATTTCCTCCTAGTTTGTAGGTAATGTGACCTCCTATAGCCCAATGTTCCAATTAGTTCCTCTTATTCCATTGTCTCAAGTGGCGTTCTTCATCATACTTAATCATTAACTAAGTCTAATCCTAACTAAAATATTCAATAATTTTAAACTAATCCTTACTAAAATATTCAATAATTTTAAACTATAATTTACCATTTTTGTCTCTTTGCAACATCTTATCACTATCACAGCCACCTCCATTAGCATTACCACCGTTACTAATGCCTTCACCAATGTTGCCAACATTGCCTTTAATGCTGCCTATGTTGAACGAGTCTTCCGAAGCTCCTGCAACTATCTAACTACTTAACCATGAATATTCTGTATCATAACTATATACCTACTTACCTACTTAGATATTCAGTATCAATTATGATCACAATCCCTTATATGTAGGATTAGTTGTTATGAATCTCATGTATATATATTCTTCCAGTATTATCAATACAACTACACGGTTCTACCAAATCTTCTAATATGGTATCAGAGCAAAGTTATTCCCCAATTCTCTTCTTCAGATCGAATCAGATCTAATCGTCCTCCTCAGATTCAACTTCCAGATCTGAGAAGATATTCCTCAGATCCGGCTTCCAAATCCGACGGCGCCTTCTTCCAGATCCTGCAGATCCACGCGGCTTCCAGATCCGGCGGCCACCTCTAGATCCGACGGTGCCCACCTCGTTTCCACTTCCAGATCCGGCGCCCACCTCTAGATCCGGCGGCGATCTCGCGACTCCGACGGCAACACAACTTGTCAGTTCTTCATTTTTTTTCATAATGTCTGATCAAATCCTCAACCTTGATCAAAATTCTCAACCAGTGACCACATCCAATCTTTACGATGTGCATCACTCGGAAAGTCCTTCCATTGTCCTCGTTACGCCTCTTCTAACGGGTGACAATTATGGTACGTGGAGTCGAGCAATAGCCATGGCTTTACGAGCTAAGAATAAATATGGCTTCGTTGATGGAACCTTGTCGAGACCTGATTCTCAAAGTGACATTCTCAACTTTGAACGTTGCAATGATTTGGTAAGCAGTTGGATTCTCAATTCAGTTTCTCCTGAGATTCGGCCAAGTATTCTCTATTCCGAGAACGCTGCTCAAATTTGGCTCGACCTCAAAGATCGATTCTCTCAGTCAAACGCGCCGAAAATTTACCAACTGAAAAGGTCCATCTCCAATCTAAAACAGGAGGGTATGAATGTTTCTTCATATTTTACCCAACTGAAATCCCTTTGGGATGAATTGAATAGCATCATCGTCCTATCTCCATGCATTTGTGCCAATTCGAAATCCATCATGGAGCAAATGAATCAAGATCGAGCTATGGAATTCCTACAAGGACTTCACGATAACTTCTCTTCGGTACGGCGACAAATCCTTCTCATGGAACCTTTTCCTTCTATCCAACGGATATATAATTTGGTGCGTCAAGAAGAAAAGCAACAAGAGCTTGACATACACATTCCGATTGTGGAATCTGCTGCCCTCAACACTTTCAGGAATTCAACATGGAATGATCGACACACCGTCACTCCCCAATCTAATCGCCCCCCAGGAAAGCGACAGCGTCCTTTCTGCGACCACTGCAATCGTCATGGTCACACCCGAGCCACTTGTTATCAGCTGCACGGATTTCCCGAAGGCCAAGTGAAGCGTCCAACACCTCAACGTAATCCTCCGGTGGCAACAAATAATCATATCACCACTGAGCAGTACAACAAGTTGATGGCTCTCCTCGCGAATGAAACTTCAGTTGGTAATTCTGCACATTTAGCAGGTAATATTTTCTTCTCTGCACATTTAGTAGATAAAGTTCTAACTTGTGCATCTTCTTCTTGGATTATTGATTCGGGCGCATCAAATCACATATGCACATCACTTGCATTATTCTCATCTTATTATGCATTGCAAAATCATTTATCAGTTCAAATGCCAGATGGATCATTGGCATCAGTAACTCATATTGGAGTTATCAAACATTCTCCAAATCTCATTCTCAAAGAAGTATTTTATATTCCATCTTTCAAATTTAATTTATTATCTGTCTCCCAGATAACTCGACATATTGATTGTGTAGTCACATTTTTTCATACTCACTGTCTATTTCAGGACCGTTCCTCGAAGGCGAAGATTGGTCGGGGTAGTTTGCAAAATGGACTTTTCTATCTGGATGATGTTCCTGCTTTAAATAATGCATTTTCTTTCAAAGAATGTAATAAATTTGACTTATGGCATTCACGCCTTGGTCATCCCGGGAATTCTCGTTTTAAATTCCTTGTAAGCAATTTTCCTGATATTGTTTCAAATAAGAATTTTACTTGTGATATTTGTCCACAAGCTAAGCAATCTCGTCAATCATTTTCTAACAGTAGTTCTCGTTCTTCTAAATGTTTTGAATTGATTCATATAGACATATGGGGACCTTTTTCTGTTCCATCTCTGAATGGATCTCGCTATTTTTTAACTATTGTCGATGATTATTCGCGATGTACATGTATATATCTCATGAAAAATAAGTCCGAAACTTTTCGCATGATTATCCATTTCTTTAATCAAATTAATAGACAATTTAATAGCAACATTTCCAAAATCAACACCGGAAACGGTGGCATATTCCTTCCGCAACTCCAAATCATTCGCTCAGACAATGGAGCTGAATTTCTTTGCGCCAAATTTCAAAATTGGTGTTCTACTCATGGCATTATTCATCAACGTAGTTGTGTTGCCACACCCCAACAAAATGGGATCGTTGAACGTAAGCATCGCCATCTTCTCGATGTTGCTCGAGCCTTGCGCTTTCAAAGTCGTCTTCCTCTCCCATTCTGGGGAGAGTGTATTCTTACTGCTGCCTTTCTTATAAATAAATTACCAGCAAAGGTTCTTAATTTTAAATCTCCTCATGAAATATTATTTGGCACATCTCCATCATATTCTTCACTCCGAGTTTTTGGATGTTTGTGTTTTGCCAAAAATATGTATATTCGACATAAGTTTGATTCTCGGGCCAAACCTGGCATCTTCGTTGGCTACCCTTTTGGTCAAAAAGGATATCGAATTTATGATCCATCTACTCGCCACATTTATGTCTCTCGCGACGTTGTTTTTCATGAATCACACTTCCCTTATAGTAACACATCGCCAACTCCTCATTCGACTCCTCCACCGATAAGTATCATTCCTTTAAATGATGACCAAATGGATCCTGTCATTCCCTCGAACTCTTCTCAAATCGATCCTCCTATTCAACCAACATCTCCTGTGCAGGCTACTATTGACTCCCCTCGGGAATTGGGTCCAACTTCTTCTCATGTGCCTATCACTACTGATTCTACCTCCTCAAGATACGTACGACCTTCGCGAGTTCGACGTCCTCCACCTCGCTTAAGTGACTTCATATGCTCAAATGTCTTCCCCTCTACTCAATTTCCCCTTTCCAACCACTTCTCTTTAAACACATTGAGTTCCTCTCCCTTATATGTAGGATTAGTTATGAATCTCATGTATATATATTCTTCCAGTATTATCAATACAAATACACGGTTCTACCAAATCTTCTAATAGCCTAATCCAATTCCGGACCCGAAAACTCACATGCTACTTCTTCCTATCGGGATCATCTCTAGCGCAAGAACCACCTTAGTCCAAAATTCCAACGTAACCCTAACTGAATCCCAACACAAGTCTAACACAATCACTGAGCGTAACCCATAATCTTAGTACCTCCATCACAACCTACATCATTTCATCATCAACATTGACACCTTACTAACACCTCAAATCTTGGTCTAAGCCTTAGCCTTTTTATATAAAAAGAAAGATGGGATCTTAATCCGGAGTTTCCCATCTCTAACTAGTTCAATATAATAGTCATTAACATGATCCTATGTTAATCAACATCCCCAACTATAAAGATATGATACGTTTATTCCAAAAGTCGGGGGATGCCAACGCAAATCCATCAATTCCATTAGATACAATAAACACGAGCAACCCCCATCCAAGAACAAGAAATTGCATCACAAAATATTAGTTTATAGTTTATACTTTATACAAACAAAAAACAAAAGCACGGCTCAAAAGAAGCTAATCATCTGGCAATATATCAGGACCATCCTTCCTAATGCATCTGAGAGGCATGTCCTCACTGTTGGAACAATTATTGCTGTGCAGGTCCCTGAGCATGGCATTATAGAGCCCTCCTCTCTTGAGCACTCTCCTGATGTCTCCCCTTTATTAGGCATTGCGCCATCATGGTCCCTTTCTTGTTGCACCTTCTCTATCAGTCACTGCTCCACCATGAAACTGAGAACATTGCTTGCCTATAGCACCTTTAGGACCAGCATAAGACGAGAATTGTTTAGCCTGGAAAGGTTATTTAGCCAAAAAAGAATTAAAGAATGAATATAATGCAAAAATGAAAGACTTGACCTGGCTTTGTTTTTGAAAATTCTTTCAGTCCTCTCCCTCCAAACCCAACACATCAATGCAATCACATATTAGCTTAATTCAAGTTGGACGAGCTTTCTAACATGTGTTTCTCCATTTTTGCCCATAGAGAATTGAGGTCATGGTTTTTGTTGAAACGTTAGATTATGATGTATATATCTTCACATAGATTTGCATAGGCACAAGGAATAGAAGAGTGGCTTCATCCTAGGCACAAGGAATAAATGAGTGGCTGCATCCCCTTGACAAGTGAGGCTCTAATTACATCCCTTACCAAGTATGACATTGGTGTTTAATGTTTGTTTGACAATGAGCTACATAAGAATTTTATAATTTAGAGGCACATGAACTTGTCAAAGGAAGCAAGAGCGGAAACACGTTCCTCTGTCAATTAGAAAAGAGTAACAAGAGTTGACTGAGAATTTTTGTTTAGCATCCCACATCTACAAATTGTCATCTATCTTGTCATGAGTAGAATCATCCTCCAGAATGCTCAGGAGGCCTAGGAAATCAACCTGAGAGCCAGTTAGATTCCAACTTAATATACCAGTTAATAGGCTGATAATGAGCACCAATTACCTTTGAAACTGAACTATGTTAATGGTTAGCTAGATAGAATAATTCAGGGAACAGAAACCTAGAACGGAGTGTGGAAGCCCAATTGTCATGCCAAAAGGAACATATAGGATCCCTAGGGCGGAGCGAATCATCATCATCATCTAGCCTTCATTGCGAAAATTTTAGGGTCGACTTTATAGACTCCATAGAAAGATAGAAAATAATAAAATTATAATAATGACACAAAAAAGATAATAATGGGAAACATATGACATATGCGGCTAAACCACATGTCACCCCCGAAAAGTCCATCCTCCCATATTTATTCGGATGATCGAAAATGTTCATTTTGTTCTTCACATTCTAAAACTTTAAAATACCAAAGATTGGATGAACCCAAATTATTTTGCTCGTTTATCCACCCATCGTAAAACATTTTATTCTTGCAAAATCGTAAAATTTGTGAAATGTGAATGAACGAGTAAACCCCATTAGGTTCACCAAATATTTGGTATATAGGGGTTTTAGAATTTGAAGATTAAATTAATGGTTCCGATCGTCCAAAAAATTAATGAAGGGTCAATTTTTGAAGGCGCGTATGAGGTTTTGCCACATATGTTATATGTTTTCAATTATTTTATAAAAGAAATAATAAAAACAATATTTGTAATAAAAATAGTAAAAAAAATAATAATGATAAATAAAATAAAATAAGAGTAACAATAATAAATAAATAAATAGAAAAAATCACATCAGATCTTTCTTATGTCGGATCATGATATGTGATACTTATTTTTCGCACATTACAATTTATAGCTTTCTCTTCTGTCAAATCAAGATCTTTCATATTCACTCGTATCACTTCTTTTAATGTATTCTTAAGCATCTCTTTTTCTCTTGATCTCAACATTCATATATTTTATTTTTCTGACCGGTGCATCAATTGTTCTTCGACGTCTATGATCAAAACATCCCAAGCGTTGTTCTCTCATCATTTCCTTTATAAGGATCATACTTTTATTTGCTCAGATATGCTCGTTTCTCATCTTATCTTTTTTAGTCTTTTCACACACCCACCACAATATTTGCATCTTTGTCACACCCACACTTTATTCATATCTATCACAACATTCACCTAGAGAGGCGGTGAATAGAAAAAATAAACGTGTGGAAGTTTTAGGCAAATTTGCATAAATATATCACTCAAAAACAAATGCACCAAATCTAGTCACCCCAAAAGCTTGGAAATACCAAACACGAGATAAAAATTAATGCAAGAGATAGAAGCAAGTAATAATAAATAAATATATATGTTCCCCTAACAATAATTACAGAGTTTTGTTCAGAGCAGTTAGAACAGATGCAGATGCAGTTATAACTCCTCAGGGTGAGGTTCGAACCGAAAAAATAGTACAGAACAGAAAATGTAAAATTGCATAAATATGAAGTGACAAGTATAGAATGCTGCACAACAATAAGTCACTAAGTGAGAGATGTCAATCCCAAACATAAAGAAATGGTTCAAATAGGTATATAAAGACAAACGATGGAAACCTAGCTGTTTTTAGAGTAAACCAGATATTCTGTATTGAAAATTGGGGTTTGAACAACCACGAGAGCAGTTCAAACAGCACCTGAAAATCTATTCTAGAATATTCCAGCTGTAGACTGTACTATTTGATTTAGACATATTAGTAATTAGATGTAAATATAAAGAGACGACTAATCCTATATTATCTTGATTATTTGACTTCAAATAAAAAAAAATTAACTTTTGAATTCAAATCAAAAAGAAGAAAGTGATGAATAAAGGATAATTGGCTTTCAAATAAAATCAAAAGTCAATAAATAAGAAATTCAATAACTTTCTCAAGACACGAGACAATCATGTGATGTGAAATATAAATATGAAATCTTAAGAAAATAAGAATTTAACGAGATTCATATGGAGTAGGAAAGTTGAAAAATAGAAAAAAGCCAACGTTGACTTTTATCAGATAGGGTTCAAATCAAATGCTTCAAATCAAATGCCTCGAATGTAATTCGTTTTGCCACTCAAAACTTAGGGTCTAACTGTTGGAGATGATCAACCATGGCAATGGCCAATGGTCCCATTTTATTCATTCTCCATATGATGTGGGGAGACCAATAGTCTCAAGTATACCAAAGGTTCACCCCACTAACTAGTTAGTGGGGGTGTAATGGTGGATAAATGAGAAAGGGGAGACCATAAGTCTCCCCTACTCATAACACTCCCCCTTATCCATTCATTACATTGGACTTAGCATATGAATACTTCAGGATTCATAATGCTAATATGTGGTGGATACTGCTGGATCCAGAGTTACCATGTTTGCCTCGTTAAAACCTTAGCTGTGGAAACCCAGTGGGAAAAACCAACAGCTTCAGGAAAAAGAGTACAATACACAATTGACTCTCACTGATCCGTACAAGCTTCAAGCTTGTAGGTCTTTCAGCTGTCGCATCCCTATACAAGCTTTCTAAAAGTACATCTATGTCTTACTAAACAGCTCAGCTAAATTATTACAAGACTTAATTTGTTGTACTTCAATCTGCTTCTGCCCTTGTAGCTCGTGCGTCCAGAAGTACTTGGGAGAGATGTGCTTCGTCCTGTTGCCCTTGACGTAACCAGCTTGTAGTTGAGATATACAAGCTGTATTATCTTCAAATAATATGGTTGGCTCAAGGTCGTCCGTCTTCAGGCCGGTCGTCACTAAAATGTGATGAATGACTTAACGAAGCCAGACACATTCTCTGCTAGCTTCATAGATCGCCAGGAGCTCTGAGTGGTTGGATGAGACTATTGTGGTGGTCTGCTTCAAAGATTTCCAGGAGATGGTCGTACCACCGAAAATGAAAACCAGTCTGTAATTTCTCGGTATGTGGATCAGACTTGTAACCTGTATCTGTATAACCAATCAAAGTGGAAAATCCACATTTCGAGATGTATAATCCCAGGTCGATTGACCCTTGGAGGTAGCGCAGAAGCTGCTTTACTCCGTTTCAGTGGCGCTGCGGGCACTGAAACTGTATCTGGCTAGTAGGAAGACTGTAAACGCTATGTCGGGACGCGTGCAGTTTGCCAGATATAGTAGTGCTCCAATGGCACTAAGGTAAGGTACTTCAGGACCTAATGTTTCCTTCTTCTCTTCCAGCGGCCGGAAGGGGTCTTTATCTATATCCAAAGATCTAACGACCATTGGTATACTTAGAGGATGGTACTTATCCATATGGAAATTTTTAAGTAATTTCCTTGTGTATGTGGTTTGGTGTAACACGATTCCTCCGCTAAGGTTTTCTATCTGTAAGCCAAGACTATATTTAGTCTTGCCTAGGTCTTTCATTTCAAACGTTAGTATGAGGCTTGCAGATATATCATCAATCTTTGCAGGAGATCCAATGAGTTTTAAGTCGTCTAATTAGACGGTTATTAATACGAATCCTGTTTCCGTGGTTTTACTGAAAATACACGGGCAAACTTCATTATTGGTGAAACCTTGTTGAACAAGGAAATCACTTAGTCTGTTATACCACATTTTTTCCGATTGTTTAAGACCATATAATGATCTTTGAAGCTTTAATAGAATAGACGTCCCGAGGTCTATCTTTTATTTCTGTTGGTATTTTGAAACCATCTGGAAAGTTCATATAGATAATTTCTATATTGTTATTTAGATATGCAGTCACAACATCCATGAGCTGCATTTCTAGGCCTTCCATTTAAGCTTATTATCAATCGAAATTTGATCGTTATGCATAACCGGGGAATATGTATATTAATAATCCATCCACGGTCGTTGGGAAAATCCATAAGCTACAAGCCGTGCTTTGTAGCGTACGATCTGATTATTCTCATTTATTTTTCTTACGAATACCCACTTGTATCCCACAGGTTTTACACCTTTTGGTGTTTGGACTACTGGTCCAAAGACTTTGCGTTTCAAGAGTGAGTCCAGCTCTACTCCTATTGTTTCGTTCCACTTTGGCCAATCATCTCTGCGTTTGTATTTAGCTAGAGATAGTGGATCGATATCATCGTCGCATTTAGCGACGTGAATAGCAATATCGAACGCGAAGTCGATGACGACAATGCTTTTTCTGTCCAATACCTCCCCAGTACATACGAATTTTTATTATATTTCTCCTGTATTGTCCTCTTCAGGGGACTGAAAGAGGGGAGAGGTTACTGGTCTAAGCTCAGCATCCTGTGATGGGATATTTTTATTTCTCCAGGTATATTCCTCTTACAAGGGAATTTATCCTTGAAGCCAGGCGGTCGTCCTCTTTTTATTTGAGGTACGGCCGATTCCGCTGTCGGTGGATTGCACCCATCTTTGGGGATGTCAATCCTAGCTGACGTATTGGCAGCAGGGACGTGTGATCTGATAAACTTCTAGTTATCAGTAAATTTGTCCGGTAGTAAAAGTATTATGAATGTGAAGGATCTTCAGGATCTTTTCTTCATAGAGATTAGTACGCGGATCATATTAAGACAAAGACTTTAGTGTCCCAAGAAATGGTCTCAGAAGCTTCAGGCTTTTGTTTTGTGAGCCTAGTATGGAAAATAATTTTATGAAGATGCATCTATCAGTACCATAAAGTACCGAAATGGAGAACTTGATGGGTGAATTGGCCCACAAATGTCTCCTAGTATTTTCTCCAAGAAGCTAGGAGATTCAAAACCCCATTTACAGGTGGGACGGTCTCCTGATTAGTTTTACCCTTATAACAGAGGGGGACAAGGAAAATCGTCTTATTTGAAGAATCTTCAGGTTCATCAAATTATGTCCACTGGAGTGGGTTATGATGCGGTACATCATTACCGATCCTGGGTGACCTAGTCTATAATTGCCAGAGACTGAATTCTGGTGATGTAGAACACTGCTGGTGCTCTATCAGATTAGCTTCTATAGGTTGGATGTATGTTTAATAAAGGCTCGACGGGAGTCCTTTAAAACGTTATAGGATGGTTTCAATACCATCCTTATGACAAATAACATACGATTATTCAACATTATTTAAAATCATCAGTTTCCAAGTAATACCCGTTTAAACGGAAGTCCCTGAAACTTAATAGATTTCTGTTTGATTATGGAGAAAATAAAACATCTTTTATTATAATTTGTGTTTGGTTTTGGGAGCAATAAAATTGCTTCACCTGATCCTTATATAATATGATTTAGTCCCAAAATTGTAGTGACGGGACCATAATAATTAAGATGCTATTAAAATAGCATCTATCAAGAAGGATCTAGTGCGTGGAGTCACTCTCCATTAGGCAGTCACAATTCATCTCTATCTCTAGAAAAATGTAAAAAGTTTTATGAAAAGTAAAACTACATTCGATTCATAATTAAGATAAAGAAGAACATAATTGAAGATACATTTGAAACATTAATGAAAAGGCCGATAAGATGACTAAATTTGCTTTAGTCAAGGAGGTCGTCATTCTCGAAATCCTCGGTGTTAAACTGAGTTGGAGGCTGTATGTCCACCAGATTTGTTTCTGCGGAAGGCTTCAGGCTTTTCATATACAAATCTTGGAGGTGGCGTGGAGTACGACAGACTCTGGACCAATGTCCAGTCATGCCACATCTGTGGCATTTGTCTTCCCAGTTTTTCTTGGGAGCAGATGTCTGGTCAGAGGTATTCCTCTTCCACGTTTTCTTTTTCTTCCCTCATTATTGTTGTTATGGGGAGGAGCTCTGGTCTGCTTCTTCGCAGTGTTTCCCTTGTCTAATCTTCCTCTGTGCTTGTTCTTCATCTTCGGGAAGAAAATGTGTGAGCTTCAGGGAGAGGAGCAGAGACAGTAGGGCGTAGGTTATGAGTGACAGTAGGTCTCTGTTCAGCTCTGTCATAAGAAGGCAGAAGAGTAAATCAGAGTATCTCGTGAACTTGCGTTTACGATACTGTTGCATGAGAATAACATCCTTCTCATGGAAGGATGTATATGTTTTCTCAAGCATTCGGGTTTTTGAGACTTGTTAACCACATAACTTCAGGCGTGATGTGATGTTATGGAGAGCTGAGTTATACTCAGCTACGGACTTGAAGTCCTGAAGTCGGAGATTTTCCCACTCATAATGTGCACGAGGGAGGATAACATCTTTCTGATGTTTGTATATGTCCTCAAGTGTTATCCACAGTTCATGATGGTCTTCCACTGTTAGATATTCGGCCTTCAGGGTCCGATCAATATGTCTCCTGATATAGATAATGGCTTTTGCCTTCTCTACATCGGAGACTCTAACAGTAGAAGTCCATTCATCAGCATTAGCAATTTTCATCCTTCTTCAGGCGAAGTTTCTCTGGGCTTTGGCTTCTACATTTATTTCCTCACTACATTTTCACCCAAAAAGAAAAAATAAAATGCTAGGAAAAATAAATGGTGGTGACTAATTACGGCCGATCCAAAAACCACAACATAGTTTTACTAACATTCCAGGCAGTTTTAATAATATAATTATGCAACATCACATGCATAAACAATACAATTTTTTTATTTAACATCTCAGGTAATTTTATTGGATAAATATATTAAATTTACGTTTTATAGTTACTTGGACCACGGAGAAACGTCATTACCCGTTAGGTAACTAACGTAACGACAGAGCGGTCTCAGGATTCTCGTAATTTATTAAAACGTAATTTAATTTTTTATCCAATTTAAAATAAGGCGAGTAAAATTCAATTGCACATCAAATCTAAGTTGCAAATTTATTAATAGCCACAAATTACCCTGATAGAAGTTAATCAAACCCAAATATCCTCACCCTGATTTTTCCTGATTTTTTTTCGAATTTTTTCCGATTTTTCCAGAATTTTCTAGAAATTTCAGGGGTTTAATAGTGTATTATATGAATTTAAATTAAATTAGGCCTGCAGGCCTAAGGCCCGCGGGTTGGCTGCGGACTGCAGGCCCGTTAGCAAAAAAAATACCCATTTTATTTATTTATTCTGTTAATTACTAGGCTTCTGGCCCATCAGGAGAGGCACATGCCTTTTCTCCTCCTTACCCTAATTAGGGCTTTAAGGAGGGAGGGTGGGGACAGGATAGATGTTGCCGCCAGGGAAAATGCTTCGTGCATCGGAAAACCCCCTAAACCGGCGATCTGAAGGAGGCCCACCCGAAAGGGGGTGGCGGCCGGCGATCTGAAGGAGGCCCCAGGGGCGCCTTCGACAGGGGGGTGGGGCGGCACGCAAAGAGGAGAAAAGGGGCAGCCGCCTGCGCCTGCAGGCTACGGACTAACCCTGATACACCTTGGTAGTTATTAGTTCTAGTGCCACGTGGATTGATCTACAACACGGTCACCTGGACTCTGTGAGTGGAATTTGTACATTTGTGAATGCACATAACATAAGTGTTACTGTCAGTTAAATTTGTGAATACATTTTTGTGTATATTTCCTGTCAGGACATGTTGTATCTGCACATTGATTTCTCTATTATAGAGAGAGCAAATTTTATTGGATGGCTGTAGACTGTAGGCAAAGAACATGCAGTCAACCCACTGTTTTTGTTCTTTGGGCTCCTGTACATTCATTTACATTGATTTCTCATGCAACAGAAAAACCCATCCATGTCTAACGTTACTATGGCAGTGCGCTCCCCCGCGGAGAAACGAGCGGCGCGAATAGCCGCAACCCCCCTCGACGGGGGGGGACGAAAAAACAGGGCTTTTTTATATATATATATATCTGTCATAAACCCTTAAGACTTTTTTTCTCAATTAAAGAGGTGTATGATACTGATTTTTAGCAAAAATATATAATATTTTGCATAACCCAATTATCTATGAGCCAAGAAAATTACCTCTAGATCAATGATATAGGGAATAACCAAGAGAATACGTAGAGAGAAATAATATCCCCGCTCCCGCAATGCCTTGCAGGTTCATCGCAACTTTGCCGCAACAAGTAAGATTCCTTCGCAAGAGGGAAATTTTGTGGGGAAATTTTGTTGGCTCAAATTTTTTTCCTAGAGCTTAATCGTGCTGATAACGTGTTGGAGATGATCAACCATGGCAATGGCCAATGGTCCCATTTTATTCATTCTCCATATGATGTGGGGAGATCAATAGTCTCAAGTATACCAAAAGTTCACCCCACTAACTAGTTAGTGGGGTGTAATGGTGGATAAATGAGAGAGGGGAGACCATAAGTCTCCCCTACTCATAACAAACAATCTTCTTATTTTTTATGATGCTAACATATAAAGTTTGTGATGCGTTTCTGAATCTAGATCCGAAAATTCAGATCTGAAATTATATAATAAAGTTTACAAAATAGGCTACTTGCTAAATAACGATTACAAATTGATAAAACAACTAGATATGGATTAATCTAAGAGAAATGGGGAAATTCCTAATACAATTAATCTAGGAATTAAAGAAATAAACTAGAAGAAATCATTCAACAATTTTCACATCCTCTCCTAGGGCCGGCTATAGGCTTTAAATATAAAACAGTACATAATAAGTTCATTTACTAAAATACCCCTCGGCCTCCAAAATATCAGCCGCATCACTACTCCCCCCGAAAAACCACATTGTGCTCTAGGTGGTACGTGAAGTGTGTGGTCGGCTTCTCCACGTGCAGGTGCTCCTGATCTTCGTTCTCGCCGGCTTCCAGTATTACCACACTCTCTCCACTCTCTTCATCGTCATTCACTATCAGGATCTGAAGAGTACGGTGCCCGCACCGGTGCCCGCACCGGTGCCCTGGAGTAAACTTCTCGTCGCATTTGAAACACATGCCATTGGTCCACTAGTCACGAATCTTTGCCTCTGTCATTCTTCATGTATGTCCTCCAAGTCGTGGTTCCACCCACTTTTCCTTGCTAGCCGATGCCCCGTCAGTGGATGTTGCCCCCTGTGGCGACTTTTGTCCCCCTCCAGGATCTGGCCCTCGAAAAGGGGAGCCTCCCCCATGCCCATTGGGTTCTCCTCTCTGTATCCTGATGGTTCTCCACCATCCTCGCTGAGGACATCATCTCTCGTAGATCTCCAGGCTTCAGCTGCCTTAGTCCCGATCTAACCGTGGGCTTCAGCCACTTCATACAGTATCCCTCCAAAGATTCCACTGAGACTTTCCGGACTCGGTGGCAGAGTGACTTGAATTTCTTGATGTACTCCCCGACGCTCCCGTCCTGTTTCAATGAATATAGTCGCTCATAAACTCTTCCAGACTGTAGTGCGCCAACTGCTCCACCAGGAAAGTGGTGAACTCTTTACATGTTCGAAAAGATTGCTGCCGATGTGTCCACCTGAACCAACCCATGGCATCTCCCTCCAAGCAGACTCCGATGATTCTGCGGCCATGATGGAAGATCACAAGATGTTTGATGAAATACTACAAAGAGCTCATGTGATGCGGCAAGAAGGGAACACGCTTTCTCGATATGAAAAATTTCAGGTGGCAGCTAACATTCTTGCAAAAAATCATTTCTATAATATTTCCACATTTAAGGGTGGAACTCAACATTTCTTCGGAGAAGGATGTCCAATAAAAAGAAGATCCAGCTTCAGATCTGAACCAAACCGACGACTTCGACGAAGATCCAAGGCATTTTGACCATCTGAAGGATGCAGAAGGGGGCAACGGCCCCCTCACAGGTCCCAAGGGCCTTGCAGTCCCTCTACAGGGCAGACAAGGCCCCTTGTCTGCACTGCAAGGCACCGGTGGACCCTGTCCTGGCACACATGAGACTCGTAGAGCTTCAGAGGTAGACAGTGGGCTTAGTCGGGTCTCGCGACTAGCTTCTTGCCATGACGAATCCACGAGAAACCTTGGTGATTGTCGTAGCTTCCTTCCGGGCTTCGTGGAGGACGATGTAGACCTTGGATGACCTTTTGATACATGAGGGGACGCGCACCATCAGTTGGAGAGGAGTATCTCACGCACTTCATGCACCACCTTAAGGACAAGTTGGTTCTTTGGGGACAGAGTAATGATGAGATTGGTGTGCGGCGAATGTGGACAAGCGGTACGGCGAACATGGACGAGATCTTAATTGGTAATGGTTTAATGGGGAAATCATGTCATTAAATGAGAGAGTGATTTTAGGCCTCTCATTTGGCAAGGTTTTAATGGGAAATGATGCAATTGGGCAGTGCGACGAATGTGGACGAGATCTCAATTGGTAATGATTTAATGGGAAAATCATGCTATTAAATGAGAGAGAGAATGATTTTAGGCCACTTATTTGGTAAGGGTCTAATGTGAGAAAAATATTAGGACTCTCGTTTGGTAATAGTTTAAATAAGAAGGGTAATTTAGTCTTTTTGGCTAATTACCTAATTAGTGAGAGTTTTGTTATAAATTAGAGGGCAATGATCATTAGAAGATGCATGTCTATTGTGAGAAGAAATATTGTTCTAGATTGTGAGAAAGATTGGGAGATTTAGGCTTTCGTCTCGAAGGTAAAGCTAGGAGGGCGACCTCCTCTGCTAAAGTGGTCAACTATCTTGTATTTTCTTTTCCCCAAATAAATAAAAATTCCATCGCTTCCCCTTTCCACCATCAAAATTTCCTTTTTATTTTGATTTTCCTCGAAGATCCTATCAAAATCACACAGATTAGCGTTTCTGAATCGATCACAATGGACAATGTTCTAATCTCATCTAAGTCCATCCCTTAGAGTAGGGTTTCTGAATCCTTCATCATGAAATCTGTCCTGGGCACCTCCAAATTCGTCTCTTTGTATTTCTGCAAGCTTCCTCATACGCTTCCTGCAATTTTTCTGAATATGCCCACATTCTCGACATTAAAAATTAATTTCTTCGGTTCATGGCATGTACTGGATGTGTGGACTTTGCCTCTACAACAAAAGCAAAGATGATCTTTGCGGATGAACTCAAAAGGAAGATGAAGTTTATGACTTGCGGAGAAATTTTGAGAAGGGTGAGAGCCTATCCTTTCAGATCTACAGTTTTTCAGTTCATCATCCTTTTTATATAATATGAGACCTTACCTTCAATAGGACACCCAATTTTCTGTGACTTGGTCAAATCCATTGGCGAGATTAGCTTGGTTCATCATTCTTCTTATATGAGATCTTATCTTCAATAAGACACCCAATTTCATCTGACTTGGTCAAATCGATTGGAGAGGAAATCTCAGTTTACCTCGAGAGAGAAAAGAAGAAGCCATCCTTTTATTTGTGCCTTTTTTGTTTGTAATGATATCATAATATATTTGATTTTTCTTATAAAGATTTTATCTTTATCTTATTTTGCTTTTATCTCTTAAAACTCAGCTAAGTCAATACCTTAACGATAATTTTTATTCCATTATTTCTGTCATTGATACCATCACCCCTTTGTTGCCATTACTGCCACCATCACCACCTTCTCCACTGTTTTTTGCCCAGACCACTGCCACCCAGACCATCATAACCAGCAACTCTATGTTTATTTGGATTTTCTTGGAAGATGAGCTAATAGAGCTTTTATTTAGAGAATATTATTAGCCAAGACAATAATTCTAAGTTCAATGTAGGAGGTTGATAGTTGTCTGCAGAAGTCCTGATAATTTAACCCTTTCCTTTATTGTTATGGTATAAAGTTATCTACGGTACGTTTTATCTATTGAAGTGCGGCTCAGGCCTTGACACTTATGTTGCCTGCAGATCATGCCTCAATTGCTTTATTACTTTGGTGTGAGAAATGATCCTGATTCGCTCTATTGGGGGGACCATTGTCATTTACACATGCACTGCTTCCTGTGAATCAAGTGTGGTCTACAAGGAGGAGTTTGCATGGATTCAACTATATCCTTAGGAGCAATGCCTTGAAAATTCTCCAATAACCTTCTAGCAGGTGTTCAATGCTGGAAATTCTGGGTTTGGGAAGTTTCTTGGCTTTGGGAGCAACACCATGCCATTCTGATGGATGCTAATAGAGGTGGGGTCTTAGTTGTTTTCCTTTCCCTCTTTTTGATGTACTTTGATGTTCTTTATTTCTTACAAGGAGCCGTGATTTCATCAATTAGTTTGTTAGATGAAAATTATTTCATTTTTATATACAGATGAAGTTTCACCAGTGATGATATCTGGTTGCTTTCTGCCATATATAAAGATACTTATGTTATTGTGGCAATTGTTTTTCTTACTTTTGTCTTTATACTGAATCAGACAAGTAGGAATTCTTGCATTTAATCATTACACATAAGCATTAACAACCAAATTGTTGTCTACTTCGAGGGGAGCTGATAAGTGTGCAGTAGCATTTGTTGTCACTCTTGCCAACGCTACTTTAAATGATTTGTGATGAATTAATTTTAGAAGAAACCACTAAACAGTCATTATGCGGTCATTATGCTTGCCATAGATAGGTAATTGAGATGAGTTGCTGATAGAACAGTGCATCAACTCCTGTCAAAAGAGTGAATCAAACGACAATCATTCACATGATTCCTTAATACCTGTTAGAAGAAATGAAGTTGACCTTATTTACTTGTTGATGTCAATGAACTTATAAATGAATATATTCCAATTGCTTGCTCACACAGTTTTGATTCCCTTGTTCATATCTGTACTTTTCATTTTACACATGTTCATATGTTTCTAGATTCTTCTAAATAGATACATTTCTTTAGATGCCTTGGTATGATTCATATGAACATGTGCAATATGCAACATGGGATGCTTGCTTAGCGAGAGATGCATTGCTATAGCAAGTCATATGAACATCTGATATGGTTGCTTTGTTCTATAAAGATTGTTTTACTGTTTTTGGGCAATATATACGAGAATAGTGGATATATGCTGTCAGCACAAGATTTTTCTTGTGCTGACAGCCACGTGGCATCGCCTTATTGTTTTTTTTTTGGGGGGTTTTTTTTTTTTGGGGGGGTGCTGTTTTGCAATACAGACAGTCTTTTAAAATAAACCCAAAAATTGCAAACCGTTTTAAATTTCTCTCTTCTTCCTCCGTTACTGTTCCTTTGCCGCCGCCATCACTTTTCCTACCCAGCATCCCCGTTACCGATCTTTTTCTCCACACCGACCTCATACTCATTCAAACTCTTCCTTCTCTCTCCCTATCCCTCCACCCTCGCCACTCCTCCGCGACCTCCCCCCCCTCGCCACCCACCCACCCACCCACATCATTTGTAATATATATATTTCAAATGAGGGAGGAATCTTATGACTCGGACAATGGGGTTGATAGAGTGGTGGCCATGATTTGGCCACCTCATCGTGTAGGTCCCACATCCCATTCTCACAACAATTACATGAGCCCAAGGCCACACCCACACATACACCCATCCTTCTCACATAATCTCATGCACCCGTTTCCGAGCCCACAAAACTACC
This sequence comes from Scilla litardierei, assembly GCA_030789695.1. Lineage (NCBI taxonomy): Eukaryota > Viridiplantae > Streptophyta > Magnoliopsida > Asparagales > Asparagaceae > Scilla > Scilla litardierei. The sequence continues at coordinate 5,318,647 of CM061131.1, forward strand.
CACCTCTAGGTGGGGCCTACGTCATGGGATCGGGATGGAGGTTTGCCAGAGCGCGTGCACTTATATATATAGTAATATTCTAGTGTGAAAAATATGGTGAGAAAGCCCGTGCGAAAAACATTCTATCTATTTTTTGATTTTTTTTGCAATTTTTTTTGATTTTTAACCCATGCAATAATATACCACAGGGAAAATAATGGGTGAACCCTAGGGGGATTTGAGCACCGATCCACACGGTACAAAATTTATTCAGAACAATAGAAATTTTTGTAATGTCTCCATCGAAGACCAAATCATATTATTTTTCAACCATTTTTTTGAGAGGTGTATAACTAAATGAATTGAAGGAAGAAAATTTTTTTGAAAAAAATTTCAAATAAAATTAAATTCATTTTCTCACGGAATTTTCCGTGCGAAATGTTTGCATTTGAAAATTTTCATATATATATAATGTGCATCATATGCCATATGATGCTAAGCTTCATATACAACACGAGAAGTCCATTCTTCATTATTTTTAAAAGGAGCGGCTCCATTAATTTAGATGTTCATTTTCCAAAAACTCAAAACACTAAATATTGAGTGAACGCATGACTATTTGATTGTCGATCTACAAAAGTTCTATTGCTGGAGTAGTGAAAAGCTTTGGATTCATCCGATATTTAGTTGTTTTGGGTTTTAGAATATAAAGATTAAAATGAACGATGCCGATCCTCCTAAAAATAGTGAAAAGTGGACTTCTCGATATTGTAGATGAGGCCTAGTATCATATGTCATATCATAAACATTAATCTTACACACATGATACTGTTCTCATTCCACTGAATCTGTTGTGACAAGTAGGAGTTCTTTTTGTCATTGTTCTTACTTTGTATCAGTATCCATCAGCATTCACCACAAAGTATTGTTTGCTTTCAAGTGGAGCTGATGATTCTGCATTTATTTTGATCTGTGCTCTTGCCAAAAACGTCAACCTACTTTCTAATGAACCTATTCTTGGTTGCAGATGGCTCGAAATGGTTAAATTATATCAGGATATGCAGGGCGTTCCTTGTGTTGCCACCTGCGTCCCAGAGAGGCATGTAACTACCTCATAGATTTGCTGACGGGAGTAATCTTTTGATTATGTGGGATTCGTTTGCGTGCCACTTGTTCATTTCATAAATAATAAGAACACATCTCCTCTTAAGAATTTTATTACATCTTTTAGCTTATTTATGTGTGGCTTATACCCTCGTCAATCTTACCTCGCTATAGATAAATTATGTGTGTATTTTTGCTTTGATAATGTTCAGCGACTCGGTTTGATGGGTACCATAATGCTGATTGTGCTCTAGTATCACACCTGTAAGGCCGTAACCACTTCAAAGGCAATGTGTGTTTCTATTGTTCTAACATTCTGAAGCTATGGTTTTCTCCTTGGATGGTTGGTTTATTCTATATCATGTTGTTAGAATACCGAATGAAAGTAAATGAAAGGCCGGTGCGGCCCGTTTGACAGGGTGGCCTGGGCCGGGCCGGGCCGGTCACTGGCTGGCACAGGAAGCCCGGGCCGGCTAAATTAAATTAAAAAGATCAAAAAAATTCTTTAAAAATGTAAAAAAATTATACACCTAATATATGATATGTATATATATTAGTAAAAGAAATATAACTTCCTTGTATACTTGTAGTTGCGATCTAAATGAAATCTCGTCCAAATTCAAAACCAAAACCATGACGGAACTGTCAGTTGCGATCTAAAGGGTGTCCTAATGGAATCTTCAAAATGATAACTAAAATGATAGTTGTGATCTAAAGGGAATCTCGCTTTAATTCAAAATGACAACTGTAGTCGTGCGAGAATCACGTTCACATTCAAAATGATGGCAAAAATGTCAGCTATCATCACACGAATATAATATTTTGATCATTCAATTTTAATTCATAGTTTTTGTGGCACCAAGTCTTCACAGACTGAGGGCAGAGTAGTGTTAGGGCCTGTTCTTTTGTGTTGATGTTGTTGTTTGTTGAAATGAGTGAATAGTGTTGTAAAAGTAGAGTATTGTGTTTTTTAGGTGAAAGTGGGGTTGTGAATATGGATGTTGGAATTTTTTGTGGGTCCCACACAACTTTGTTGTGTTTTTTTGGTTGTGAATGTTATTGTGAAAGTTGGATGTGGGGTCCACGAATTTTAATAATAATTAAATTAGATATTATAATTTAATTTTAAATTTAATAATTAATTAGTAAAAAAATTAAAAGAGCACAACATTCTGCTGCGTTTGGGAGAGAGATGTGGGCCCGTGTCATTTCGTTTCAACACGCGAAGACAAAAAAAAAACCCGCGTTTTGCTGCGTTTGGGGGAGAGAGAGACGTGGGCCCCCACCATCTGGTTTCAACACGCATAATCCCCGCTTTTTGCGGGGATTGTGCGTTGCAATTATTTTTGGCCAGCTCGGCTCTTTCGGCAATAAAATCAGCCCACTCAAAAAAACACACAGAATGAAAGTTGAGATTGAAGTGAGTGAGCAGTTAAGTGAATAGTATAATTTTGCAACTTTCACTCTCAAATAACTCCAAACGAACAGGCCCTTAGAATGCCACAAAGGCTAATAAGGCCCACGAGATTTATCAAATCACGATGATGACACAAATATGTGATGACTTACAAAGGAAACTACCAGTCCATGATGTCCCGCAACAAAGATCCAAATCTAGGGTGGCCCACAAAGGAAGCAATCAGGCTATGATGACTCACCACAAATCCCCATTACTCGTAGGCCAGTAAATAGCTTAGAGGGAAAAATAATGCATGCGCAGCCTTTTTATTTAAATATAATAATGGCCGGGCCGGGTTTGCCCGGGCCACGGGCCGGGCCGTTGGGGGGCCGAAAGCCCGGTTCTTTACCCGGGCCGGGCCCTGGGTCAGGGCAACTCGTACGGGCCAGCGGGCCGGACCCGGCCCGTGGCCCTGGCGAAACGGGCCGGGCCGCCGGGGGCCGAAAGCCCGGTTCTTGACCCGGGCCGGGCCCTGGGTCAGGTCACTCGTGCGGGCCCGCGGGCCGAGCGGCCCGTGGCCTTAGCGAAACGAGCAGGTCAGGCCCGGCCCGTGGCCCGGGGGAAACGGGCCGGCCCGGCTATTGTTATTATTTAAATAAAAACGCTGCGCCACGGGTCAAATGGACATCTTGAGAGGTAACCATGAATGAGTATGTGTTTATTATTTTCAATGTATTACAGTTAACAAAATTTTAGATTAAATCATAATTTTCAGTAATATTTTAATTTTGAAATGAGTCGATTAAAATAAAATATGGACATTGCAAACTATTTCTTAAACGTTGGAACACGATGGAATTATTGAGAGATACATTTAAAAAAGATGACATAACATAACATACAAGTTCGGCTCTCTTTCAGATAAATTTACTCGGTGTTGCCTTTTCTTTTATTTTATTTTTAAAAATGAAATATCCTCTGCGTCCAGTGAGTATTTTCGTGCTCATATAATTAAACAGAGAGGATGGAGGAGCAAAAATCAGAAGAGAAACTTTTAAACATAGTCATAGCGTGTCAAATGATGAAAACAAAGGATCGCCCTACATGTGCAACCATGCCCTTGCTGGAAATCATCCGGCCAAGGCCGAAGTAGAACAATATTAGCCTAGAATACAATTGGACTTATTAATGAACTAAACATGAATTGGGGTTTAAGCCCCCCCTTAATATCTTTTATGACCTAACTGATTCGGGTTTGGGTCGGATACCTCCCAACGGGCCCAGATCCAACCTGCAAGCCCACAAGCCCAACCAAAGTTTCTATATTCCTCTGTCAATTCCAGACTCGGCTTCAGTCAGTATATCATCTTTCTCTTGTAGATGGTAATCGCAAAGCTCTAGAAGCTGATCAGCAAGAGGTGGAATCCCGGGGTTACGGCCATCGTTGTAGATATGCGCGTTGAAGGTGATCTGCCACACGTCATGCCTGAACTCTTCACGGGTCTTGTACTCCATGTTCCTCACCTTCTCTCGGATGGTCGAGAGATCCATGGGCCGTTTGACAATGTCGTGGTAGTCCGGGGCTTCTTTCTTGGTCACAGGCTTCAGGAATAGATAAGATATCTCAAAGCTGTCTCTCAAGCTGTCCACTATGCTCTCCAAAATGTTGGATAACACCACCTGTCAAAGATATTTTTACCCGATCAGATCTACAGCGCAAGTATATTTTGTATATATGCATGCGATAATATGTAGAGTTAGGGGGAGCAAGTTCCTCAATGTTTAGAACCTGGTTAAATTATCCTTAGATCCAGTAATTCGACAAAATTTCCAGGCATTATAAATCAGAGGACACACACAGCGCAAAAATTCCAGAACCATGGATTGTCTTGTGGTTTCGGCCAAGAAGAAAGTTTCAGAATGAAAATGGCATAACAATTTTAGTTGAACGTAGATAGGAAGTTGCTGAGTAAAAATTCTAGCCACAAGAGCATCTCATATCAACTAATTCGCAACGGGCAAAATGCACCAAAATACCCTAACATTTGGTGGTAGCTTAACATAAATACCAAGGTTTTTAAGTCGTAGAAGTAGCCATTATCATCATATTTAATGAACGGCGTCAAAGACCAAATAATAAATCAGACTAACAATTTGGTGAAAAAAACACCAAATCTTGGGTAATTATAGATATGTACTTTTAGATGCACAGTACTTGCAAACAAATGTGGAAATAAAGATTCTAACATTCAGTTTCAGATACAACCAGTGGCACCTTTTAACTTCTACAGAGAGGTAGCCACTTCGAGTTAAGGTCAGTTGGCATGGTCAATTTTAAGTCGAAATATTGACTCCTAGGCTGATATTACTTTTAAGGTAAGCAATGTTTAATGCAGCTTCCCTAGGAAAAAGGAGGCGGGTTTAGAAGAAGGCATCATGAAAATGTCGATAAACAGTATCAATTTCAATTCAAAGGTAATTGCGATATGTTACCTCTGCTCCTCTGCGCCGCTTAATGGGAGGTGCATATTCTAACTGTCCCGAATCAATAATAGGCCGTCTCTTGGAAGCACGGTCCCTTTCAGGTATCCGACGGTCATTTCTGTATGGTTTGTGCTCGAGCAAATATTCATCTCTGAAATCTGGTTTTTGCTTTTTCTTTTTCTTCTTCTTAGATTTCTTTTCCTCTCTCCACATTGCATCCCCATACATACTAGTCTCGCTAAATCTCTGCTCAAGCATGCTTTCCTCGGGCATCCTCCATGTCCTCTCTTCCACAACTCTCTGCTTGCTTCTCCGTTTCTCTTCATCCCCCAGCGGTCTCCTCTCATATAGGTCTTTTCCTCTAATATCTTCATCATTGAACCAATGGCTCTCATGCTTCTTTTGCTTCTCAAAGCTTGACAGTTCCGTAATTTTCTTGATCTTCCTGACCTCGTATCCCATTCCAATATCATAGGCATCATTGGCTTGACCCACATCACTGAATGCTTTTGGTTGTTTAATAATGATTTTCTTGAAAGGCTGATCTTTCTCGACATCAACCGGAGGCCTTATTACAACAGACGGCTTTGGCGTTTCGTACTGAACATCCTCCGACTTCGTCTTGTTAGAAATTATAAGTTTACTGATCTTAGTTGGTTTGGACTCTGCTTCTGCACCTACGATGGTCTGCCTATCATAAGCCTTCGTGCTTGGCAGATTTTTCTCAGGCATCTTGTCAGAAGAGCTATATTTGATTTTGAGTGGAATAACTTTTGAACTTGACTTCAAACCTGCTCTCTCAGCACTTTCTGGAACCTCTGGCTCAGTCAGTTTCACCGACACCTTGGGAATCAACTTTTTGCTTGGCGTTTTCAGTTGTTGGCTTGTAGCATCAGGATGGAAGGATTTGGCCGAGACAGTCTCTAATTCTGAAGTTTCCAAATCTTCTCCATATTTTGGGCAGTTTTTGTTGGTTCGCATGTGTCCGTGCTGGTACATCAGAAGTTGCTCGATCAAGAGAATCGCTTTATTTCACAAACAAAGTAACAGTTAATGCTGATTACACACCTGGCCACAAGCTCCACAAACGAAGCTCTCTCTACTTGGTCTATCCACCTGCTTCTTTTCCTTGTAAACCTAGTCAATAAGAACACATCAAAAATTCATGATGAGGAACTTCAAACAACAGCTACAAATCTTAATCGATGTCAACAAACTATAAGAATACTAATACACTGCTAAATAAAAATCTGCTCAATAAAGCCAAAACAAATAAATTAGACACTAGTGAGGAGGCAGCAATTGATCGGTTGCCTCAACGATTCTGATGAGATGAGAATGATATGATTCCCAATGCTCGCAAAGGTTTTTTTTTTTCCATTTTAAAAAGAAATTTCCCATTAAAAAGGTTTTTATTATCATATATGAAGAGGCCTCCAAATACATGCATTCCATCAGTCTTCCTATGTCTGGGATGCACAGTGTTTTCAGCCTCATCTTCAGACAATATTTCCTCCTCCAATCCTACATCAAATTTAGATTTGGGTATCAAAGTTTACCAAAATGAACGATAGGGTATATAAGTGAAAATGGCCCAAACGTTAGGGTATTTTAATGTCATTTACCCTTATCATATATTAATAACCTGTATAACTCACTTTATATCCATTTCTTGAGAAATTTCCTGTCATCTTCTATTAATGATCAGATTGACAAGCCTTGCCTACTGGAAATTGAAAGCATGTGTGCGTGCATGCAATGAATACGATGGAAGGAATTTCCTTCCATCGCATAATTAGATGGTATGCAATGATGTGCGAGATCCAGACATATATAATGATTATAGGGGTCTTTTCAGTTAGTTTCATTCCTGGTGCAGGAAATTTTTATGAATATTTTGCTCTTCACGTAATTGACTTCAGAACTAATTGAAGATTTGAACATCACTTGCAGACACCATTTACATTGCATAGCCACAAAGGCTGAGTAAAAGCCATGGCATACCTTCACTCCATCTTTTGCTAATGCGCTTTTCTTATTTATTATTCCAATGGGCATGCCATCGTTCTTTTCATTTACTTTCTTAGGTTTAGCTTTTCCTGACAAATTCTTCTCAACCTGAAAATTTTCCACCTGCAACAAAGCAGAAGTTAATATTTACATTTACAAAGCTCTATCTGATAATCAACTAGTACAGATACGGTCGATATGCACAATGTAACTGATGTCATTCATCACATCTCCTACAAGTATAATTTAAAAGGTCATGCATCCCATCAAAATGATTAACCAAGAAAACATTACCTCATTAGCTGCATGCATCATGCTCTCCTTCAAACTAACTGATCCATCCAGATGAGGCATCTTAATATTGTGTCTAACGGTGGGATTTGTTTTCTTAAAAGAATCAGCATTGTCAGACCCTATCTGAGACTTGTGACCAATTTCATTCAAGGTAGGTTTCTTCTTCTTCTTCTTAATCTCAGATTCATCATCTGCAAAATAAGCTAAGAATCAACTTCAAAGCGTTCCAATTATTTTTCTGCCAAAATCAGTCAAAGAGGCAGACGACTATCTCCTCCACATTGCCACTATAGGCCAGCATCACTATATCTGCATATTTAGCACATCTATAATTCATTGAATTGTATGATAAAAAATATTATAATTGCATGGTAAACCATGCAGGTTCTGCATTTAAAGCGGTTCTGTAATCAAAGAGATGCATTGAACAAAGAAATCCAACATTAAGTCTAATTCGATAAACAAAACATTGAAAGCAATTATTAAGGTACACACGTTGAATGCTTATGCTAAATTAAGTTTCCAGAATTTTGCCGAACTTGCTTTATTATAAGAATTACCATCAACACACTCTCCATAGTTCTTGGATTTACACCAACCCACTCTCGCTAGTGGATGTGATTTTTTAACCTATATACTCAAGCAGTTGGTCTTATATAAGAACTAGTAAGGATATGCTAAATTAATTTTCAGTACACAAGTGTTGTTGACGCCTACATGAGACACATGTATATGATACTATCATTGTTAATTCCTAAAAAGTACTCTTCTAGGAAAAAAATAACATTGATGTTTTCTCTAACAACATTGATAGATGTGCCAAAACTTCCGTAGGATGATGGAGTCATTAGTTACAATGCTCATGCTAAGGAAAAATTCTGAACGTGTGATATGGTCACATGGACTATTAATGATTTTCCTGCTAATGTTTACTTATCAGGCTAGTTGACCATGGACATATTTTCCTACTTGGTTTGCGGTACAGACAGGGAAACTAAAACAAAATTACATCATTTCATACATGACATCACAAATTCCACCCGCAAAGTAAACACTTAATGGAAATATGATACGATCCGGTGGATCGAATCAATAGAAATCAGAATTTAAAAGAGGAAAAATTAAAAAGAGGATTTTTGATTGATAATTTCAAAGAAGAACAAAGATAAGTGAGTTCTTTCGAGACGAACTCGATCTCCTAGCTTTTACTTGAACGGATAAAAAGCCTAAAGATCCTTCGCAAGATGCCTAAGGATGTTCTTCAACAAAATAAGCATAGCCCTAACAATGGCGGCTAGCCCTAATAAATAGAAGAAAATGAGGAATTACTAATTTAGCCTGAAAGGACTAAAATACCCCCTAACCTACTAAACCCACTAAGTCGCGATCCCGCGCCTCCTGCGCCGCACGTACGTCACGATTGGTGGGACCGCGTCATCCGGACGGGCAGGGGGGCCCGGAGGTGGTGCGTCCGCATCAATACCCCCCCTAAAAGAGCCACCTTGTCCTCAAGGTGGAAATCCGGAAACTGCTCCCGAACCACGTCATACGCCTCCCATGTGGCATCACAATCCGGCAGGCCCACCCAATAAATCAGCACCTCTCTGCGTCGTCCTGGCCCCTGTCGAACTGCACGCACATCCAATGGCTCCAGCAGTACCTCCATGTCCTCCGTCAGTGAAGGTGGCAGTGTCGACGTCGCTGACTGGTCTCCAATCGCCCTCCGTAGCTGCGACACATGGAACACCGGATGTATCCTCGAGGAAGGAGGCAGGTGTAAACGATACGCCACCTTCCCAATCTTGGCTGCAATCTGGTAGGGTCCGTAGTAGCGAGCAGCTAACTTCTCATTCTGCCTCCGAGCTAATGTCTTCTGCCTATAGGGTCGCAGCTTTAGGTACACCATGTCGCCCTCCTGAAAATGGACCTCCCTCCGATGCCCGTCTGCGGGCCTTCATAACCTGCTGTGCCCTCAATAGGTGTCGCCGGAGCTCCTCCAACATCGCATCCCTGTCCCCCATGTAAGCCTCTACCTGTGACACCGGTGTCTGCCTGTCACCAAATCGGAGCAAGGATGTGGGTCTCGCCCATACAAGATCCGAAAGGGAGTCGTCCCTGCGGCAGAGTGGTACGAGGTGTTGTACCAATACTCCGCCTATGCCAACCACCTGTACCACTGTCGGGGCTTATCCGAGGCGAAGCACCGCAGATAAGTCTCAATGGATCTGTTCACCACCTCGGTCTGCCCGTCTGTCTGCGGGTGGTATGTCGTGCTCCTCTTTAGGACCGTGCCCTGTACCCTGAAGAGCTCCCGCCAGAACCCGCTCAAAAATACTTGGTCCCTGTCGGACACTATAGACCCCGGGATCCCATGCAGGCGGATCACCTCTCGGATGAACGCTGTGGCCACCGTGACCGCTGTGTAAGGATGCCTCAAGGGTATAAAATGGGCATACTTACTCAGACGGTCCACTACGACGAAGATCACTGAATACCCTTCGGACCGTGGCAGCCCGTCGATGAAGTCCATAGCGACCTCCTCCCATACTCGCTCCGGTAACTCTAACGGCTGTAGGAGTCCTGCCGGGGCCATGGCCATGTACTTGTGACGTTGGCAGACGTCACAAGTTGCTACTAACTGGGCAATCCTCCTGCGCATTCCGGGCCAGTACACCTCTCTAGCCATCCTCTGGTATGTTTGCTGCACCCCGGAATGTCCCCCCGTCGCCGACCCGTGGAACTCCTGAAAGAGGACGGGTATGAAGCCTGAAGCTCGTGGCAGCACCAACTTCCCCTGATACAGCAGTCGACGCCCCTGCAAGGAATACCCGATCGGCCCCTCCTGTCCTGGCTGCAACAACTCGCGGATCCGCCCCAGCTCCTCATCACCCTCCGCCTCCTGAAAGATGGGCTCCCAGTCCAACCACATCGGTCGTGACAAAGCCCTTAGATCCACGCTCTCCTCCCGACGAGACAAGGCGTCAGCTGCCTTGTTCTCCAATCCTGGCCTGTACTCGATCGCGAACCGGTACCCCACCAGCTTGGACAACCAACGCTGGTGCTCCTCAGTAACCAACCGCTGCTCCAGTAGGTACTTGAGGCTCCGCTGGTCCGTCCTGACCACGAACTCCCGACCCAACAGATATGGCCGCCACTTTGCCACCGCAAGGACAATGGCCATCAACTCTCGCTCATACACCGATTTCAGTCGTGCTCTAGCTGACAACACGTGGCTGAAATAGGCGATGGGACGTCCCTCCTGCATGAGCACCGCTCCCAACTCGTATCCCGACGCATCGGTCTCCACCACGAAAGGTAGGCTGAAGTCTGGCAAGGCCAAAACTGGTGCGGTCGTCATGGCCACCTTCAAGGCCTGAAAGGCCTTGGTGGCTTCCTCCCCCCAATGGAAACCATCCTTCTTGAGCTGTTCGGTAAGGGGCCAAGCTATGGTGCTGTACCCCTTAACGAACTTCCGGTAATATCCGGTCAGTCCCAAAAACCCTCGGAGAGCTCGCAGCGTAGTAGGAATGGGCCAGTCCAGCATGGCCTCTATCTTCGATCTGTCAGCAGCTACACCCTCGGCTGACACCACGTGTCCTAGGTACTTAATCCGTGCCTGGCCGAAACTGCACTTCTTCCGGTTGGCGAACAACTGCTGCGCCAACAGCTCCCGGAAGACCACCTCCAAATGGCCCAAGTGCTCCCCCAAGCTCCTGCTGTAGACGAGGATATCGTCAAAGAACACGAGAATGAACCTCCGCAGGTAGGGCTGGAACACCTTGTTCATCAAGGCCTGGAAAGTGGAGGGTGCATTCGTCAAGCCAAAAGGCATGACTCTGAACTCATAATGGCCCTCGTGGGTGCGGAAGGCAGTCTTCGGCACATCCTCAGACCGCATCAAAATCTGGTGGTACCCGGCCCTCAAGTCGATCTTCGAGAAGATCGCTGCTCCATGAAGCTCGTCCAGCAGCTCGTCGATCACCGGAATAGGAAACTTGTCAGCGACAGTTTCCTTATTCAGCGCCCGGTAATCAACGCAAAATCTCCAACTCCCGTCCTTCTTCTTGACCAGCAAGACTGGGCTCGAAAAAGGACTCACACTAGGCTGGATGATCCCAGCCTGCAGCATCTCCCGCACCATCCTCTCTATCTCATCCTTCTGAACATGCGGGTATCGGTACGGCCGCACACTCACCGGTGCTGCCCCATCCCTCAATACAATCGCGTGCTCGTGTCCTCTGGATGGTGGTAGCCTCTGAGGATCCTGGAAGACCTCCTGGTACTGCTCCAGTACCTGCTCGACCTCCGCCGCGGTCTCCTCCTCGTGCTGCTCACAGTCTGCTGTCAGCCCCTGATACTCCACCAGGAACCCCTCCCCCTCGTTCCGCAACGCACGAGTGATGGCCTTGAAGGCCACCAATGAAAAGCAAAGGGTCGAGTCCCCGGTCAACACGACGGTCCTCTCCCCATCTTGGAACTCCATCCTCAGGAGCTTCCAATTCACCTTCATCTCCCCCAACTTCTTCCGCCACTGCACCCCTAAGATGATGTCCACGTTGCCCAACTCCAACGGCAAGAAGTCCTCCATAATCTGGACCCACTGCAAGGTCAGGCATAGACCCTTGCAGAGCCCCTTACTCTCCTCCATCTTCCCCGTCCCTAGCAGAACGGTAAACTTCTCCAGGGTGCTCAGCTGTAGCCCATGTCGCTCCACTACCCGGCTGGAAATGAAGTTGTGGGTGGCCCCACTATCGATCAGTACCGTCACCGCCGTGTCTCCCAGCTGTCCTGACAACTTCATGGTGTGGTTCGGGGTGAACCCCACCACGGAGTTCAGGGATACCTCTGCGAAGTCTAGGTGAGACTTCTCCTCCTCTACCGGTGGCTCCTCCTCAGACTCCTCCTCCTCAACCACGTACCCCTCCTCGTCTGGCACCATGGTGATCTGCAGCAGGCGGCTCACACACCTGTGCCCAGGGGTGAACTTCTCGTCGCAACGGAAGCACAACCCCTTGGCTCTCTTCTCCCTCACCTCGGCCTCCGTCATCCGCCGCCCCAGGGTAGCTGGGCGGCCCTCTCCTCGAGCTTCGGGAACGGCCGCAGGTGGTCTCGGTGCTGTGGCTGGTGGAGTGGGGCGGGAGCCCTGTGCTCCCCAAGCGCCCCGTATCCGCCTCTCCTCTGTGTGCTTCTCCTCCGCTTTATGTGCTAAGCGAAGGACGTCCTCCAAGGTAGCCGGGCTCTGCATCCTCAACTCAGCTCGTATGTACGGTTTCAGCCCCCTCATGAAGTTCCCGATCATCACCTCGTCGGTAACCCCCTTCACCCGGCTGTTCAGCATTTCAAACCTCTCTACATAGTCCCACACGGTCCCCTCCTGCCTCAGGGCCGACAGCTGCTCGTAAAAATCCCCCCCTGCCGTCTCCTGAAATCGGTCCACTATCAATGCTGACAACTCCTCCCAAGTCCGAAAGGGGGACCGTGCTATCTTCCACCGGTACCAGGCCAAAGCCTTTCCCTCAAAGTAGATCCCAATGGCCTTCAGGACCTCCTGCTCCGTCAGACCCATCACCTGGAAATACCTCTCCGCTCGGTATATCCACCCATCGGGGTCGGTGCCGTCAAAGGTCGGCATCTTCAGCTTCATCAACCGCCGGTCTGCGTTGATGTCGCCTAGCTGCCCCTATCTCCGCCACGGTCGCCAGCCCTGACCATCTCGCCACCCCGAGCCTCCCTCGGGCCTCCCCCGTCAACCCCGTACGGCTCCTCTGGCCATGCAGGTCTCTCCCACGCCTCGGGCTGGTAGTAGTGCCCCGGAAACTCTGGCGGCCGTGCAAAATTGGGCCTTGGCCCAGGCGGAATGGTCTTTGCTCCCCAAAACTGGCCCGCTGGGGCCCCAATTGCTGCTCCTGAGGCCCATCCGCCTCTCGTCGCCCCCAAAGATCCTCCAGATTGGGGTACGAACCCCGCCACACCGCCAAAAACTCCCCCGTGCTCGCCGCGCCTCCGGAGAAGTCGCCCGGGCCCGCTGACCCCTACCCGGGGTCCAGCGGACCCGCCCGGCCCCAAACAGGGGCCGAGCCCCCTGTTCCGCCCCCGCCTGGGGCTGCCCCCAGGCGGGGGTCGGCTGGCCCTGGGCACCCCCGCAAGGGGGTGCCGATCCTACGGCGACCCCAGATTGGGGCGCCGGAGGCCGGGGGTGGCCGACCTGACCCGCCCATGCCGTGGCTGGGCCGGGCGGGTCGGTCGACCCCCATGGTGGCCCGACAGGGCCCGTGGATGTGGATCCGGGCCCTGTCGCGCCAAACCCTAGCCCGCCGGCTAGGGTTGTAGCCGCCGCCGCCGCCGCATGCGATTCCCCGTGGCTCGGGGGTCCTTGATTTGTTGAATCGACGCCGGAATCGCCTTGGATCTCTCCCGTTGCTCTCCCCATGTCGCGATCCGCCGCCTTCTCTTTGGTCAAACCTTGCAACAACTCCATTAACGCCGGAATCGCCGCCGTGGCCTCCTTCAAACTTTTAAGATCCCTTCCCGTCTCCGCGGCTTCCCTTCTCATGATACGAAGCTCCGATTGAATGTCTTCTTGGGTGTGTGCATGATCCTTGAGCGAAGCTTCCATCGCCTTCCTCAAACCCTCGATCTCGTGATTGAGATCGTCGCGTAGACCTTGGATCTTCTCATCCACGGAAGCCCTCGTTCCCGTTGCCATGGAATTGTAGCGCTCTGATACCAATTTGATACGATCCGGTGGATCGAATCAATAGAAATCAGAATTTAAAAGAGGAAAAATTAAAAAGAGGATTTTTGATTGATAATTTCAAAGAAGAACAAAGATAAGTGAGTTCTTTCGAGACGAACTCGATCTCCTAGCTTTTACTTGAACGGATAAAAAGCCTAAAGATCCTTCGCAAGATGCCTAAGGATGTTCTTCAACAAAATAAGCATAGCCCTAACAATGGCGGCTAGCCCTAATAAATAGAAGAAAATGGGGAATTACTAATTTAGCCTGAAAGGACTAAAATACCCCCTAACCTACTAAACCCACTAAGTCGCGATCCCGCGCCTCCTGCGCCGCACGTACGTCACGATTGGTGGGACCGCGTCATCCGGACGGGCAGGGGGCCCGGAGGTGGTGCGTCCGCATCAAAATAATCTCATCTCATAAATGAACTTGCAAGTTCCACCCACAGAAAGTAACAATTAATAAAATCAATCTTCCACTTGAATTACCTGAGATCCACACCCCTATTACTATCATATCATCGGCACAATTTTGGCCTTATAATACGCTCTGGAAGCACTTCACAAAGGACTAAACTATCAGCATTATTACTAGATTTTTAGCACATGCAATGCACTTGAAATAAAGATATTAATCTATATAAAATTGTAAACTTTCAATGTAATTTACTTTATATATATGCATAAGGTTTGGCATTTTTTAGTTATTTAATGAACACACAAATCATTGAAACTGGTGATCCGCTTAATTATAAATCTGGTGAAAGATGGCAATTGGGGATCATTAATTATGAATCTGGTGAAAAGATGTAAACTTTAACTGAATACAATTTGTGATCTGCTTATCTTTCTTTTCTTTTGACAAAAAATTTGAAGAGAATGTTGTGTTATTTGATGACATGTCTAATTGAAAACTCATTCACAATTAATTATGAATCAAGTGAAATAAATAAAACTTAATTCAACAAAATTTGTGATACCAAATCTTTTCTTCTAAAAAAATTTACTCAAAAGAGGATGTCGGTTAGTCCATGACATATCTACCTGAAACCACCAACACACCCCCCCTTCTTCCTTTTTGTTTTGTTTTGTTCTGGTTTGTTTTGTTTTTTGTTTTTTTTTGTTTTTGTTTTTGTTTTGTTTTGTTTTGTTTTTATTTATTTATTTATTTATTTATTTATTTTTTTTGGGGGGGGGGGGGTAAAGATAATCTTTTGTTAATTTTATGGACTTTATGAGTAAGATGCTGACAATACAGAAAAAAACCAATATTGATAGCGATATGAGACTAATTTAATAGATTTATGTGCAACACATGTTGAGTATTTAACATCCGTGAATGTGCAAAGAACAATGAAATAAATAATCGTCCACACCTGCATGCACATCACAGCTGCACCTAAATGCTCCTACTGCGGGGATATATGAAAACTTGAACTACACCTTAACAAAGCATATTGACATTCAAATGACAATATGCAGTTCATGTTAAATGTCCATTGTTACCAACAAAAGAAAGGTGCATGTATATGATTGTAAGAAAGAAATTCTATGCCTCTATATCAATAAGGAACATGTGCACAAGATTTGCATCCTATTAGAGATATTGGACGTCTCTGTTGTTCATTTTCTCTGGCAAAATTGTATTTTCATTGGAATACCATAAACTCTAGCAGTTTGGCTTCATGAGAAAGAAATTGAAGTCGATCCTAACCTCATGCTCTTCCAAGTAATCGAGTAATGAACTATTCAAAGGGCAAACAATTTGAGACCATTAGGGTCACATCATTTCATACCATCAAGCAAACGCCATAATAAAGCTGCGTCCGCTTCGTCGTCTTCAATCTCCTCTTCTGGTTGCGCTTGTGAGGGAACTCTTCTCATCTTCAGTCCTCTAACAACATCTGTTTTATCACCTTTTGAGTCAATGTTTCCATCTTCTCCCTCAAATTCTTCTGCATCTAGCAAGTTCTCAAGATCACCAGCAAATGAATCCAGATCGCTATTTGCTTCAGAGTCACTATCAATTTCATCACCATCAGCGGCATAAAGGCTTTGAACTTGTCGATCCCATATTTCCTGACATTTTTCTCTGGTTTGCTGCTGAAGCTGAAGAAATGACATCCTTTGTCCACGTGCAAACTTGCTAATGGTCATTGCATCAACTTTAACTCCTGATGCAGCTTGCTCACTTGAAAGCTTACGCACCAGAGCAATCCGATGCCATCTGGTTAACTTGTCAATTTGTTCTTCCGGAACGTTAAACTTTAAAAGAACCTGCAAAAGAACATTTTATTAGTGGTTGAAGTCCGTGGAGCCAAATGGCCAAAATTTATTTATTTAGGCAGTCAGTAATGAACAAAATACAACGGCATGCAATTTGCCTGCAGCCACATTATTCCATCGGACACCATCATTTATGATTTTGCTTCAATTACCAATCATACGAGTCATTTTTTATTTGATTAGGGCTTCCTCAACTGTTTCGTCATTAACGAAATATATCAACCATTCTTCTAGACATTTTCTCAAGTTTAGAAGAATTCGGAGAAAGCCACCTGACCTACCAAGATTCTGGCAATCCCCTTTATTGTCTATAGGTGGCCAGGAAGTTGACTACTTATGACAAAGTTGACGGCATGGGTCAACAAGCAGTGGTAAAACTTTGTCAAATTCTCCACGAAGGCCTATTTTATACCCGACACCGTCTTGATGGCAAAGGCTTAGTTGATGATGATATAATTCTTCACCAAACAGATTAAAACTTTCCTATCGTTAGTTTGACATACTAGCATACATTAGCCTAAGATTAAACAGTACTGATTTAAATCATTTGGTTATATCGTTGCTCCATAGATATGACAATACTTAATTAATTTGGATACCAAGGGAGATAAAAGATATACCAAGCTATTTAAGAATCAAATCGAGCATAATAAGATTACTATGACTTCTTCAATTTATAGTATTTTGGTTAACCAAGCATGGAAGGCAGTGATCAATCATTCTATTATTATGCCGATAATATATTCGTAAGTCAATTCCATAGACTTAGTAATCGGGGTACAATTTGATATATCATCATTCTCGGATGGTTGTCAATTAATTCAGACTCTAAAAGGGTGAAGCATTATATGAAGGGTAATCCATACTCAGATCCCATACTATGGTGTGTATGTGACTAATACCCTCTAATATATAAAACTATCATGGCAACCCCCTGAGTTACCGCCAAAATGCTAGCTTTAAGGGGTCTAAGTGATCTGTGCCATATTATTAATCGGTCAATTCAAGGGGACTCAATACCGGTCTCTGGGGGTTTCACGGCTAGTTTTATCCATTGAGAGATATTAGTCACATATCCTTTATGGAACACAGAGTCTAAGTGCAATGTGCCCTTCTAGCAATCCTCCCTCTCAATTAGTCCAGATCCTCTACCCGTTAAAGAAGAAGAAGAATCCAATACACACGAATTTTTCTGTCACCATAAGGAAGAAGCTGTATTTTTGCTCTCGAAGACTCCAAATAATACAGTGCCAAAGTATAGGCACAGTGTATTACGTTCAATACATACCTACAACAAAACCTTAGAGAAAAAAGATGTTAACTCATGAAGCAAAAATAATACAGTGCCAAAGTATAGGGACAGTGTATTACGTTCAATACATACCTACAACAAAACCTTAAAGAAAAAAGATGTTAACTCGTGAAGCAATAATTACATAATAAAATCAAAAATAACCCGGCATGTTCTGTAACAGAAATGGCAGGATTGCAAGCATATGTGCCCTCAATAAATATTGATACATATTTCACCTTGCCTCGTATATGTTTTGTAGCTGATCATAACAGTGTTTCTTATTTATTTTACAACTATATCCTTCTATCTAGTGTCAAAAAAGGTTTAATCAGCAAAGGCCATTTTAAGTGGCTCCGGACCACTTCAAATATCAATTAAAAGGTGAGTTATTATAAGGCCATACCGCATATCCAGTTACTCATGCTATGCACCCGCAAAACCTGATTAATGGAAGCATAATTCCACTGGGTCAGGTCAGATTTATAACACCAAGAAAAAACCATTGAAAGGCAACCCAAATTTAATCTCAGATATTCTAAATCTAAACCCTACAAACTTTTCATATGCCTTTCTTTCCTATCTCGTTCCCTTTTGTTCTTCTTGTTCTTCCTCTATTTCTCTCTTTCATCCTTCCACTATATTCTGTGTTCACAGCAAAATTAAATTGCTAGCATTGATGCAAAAGCATAAGTTCTCTAATTTTGTTTTTGTTATCATTACTTCTGTCAGGGTATTATTTTCACAGTTACTACTGCTATGTATAAATTATGTTATCGTTTGATTGGATCAATGGCCTTATTACTCATAATCACAATATAATAGGTTTTATCCATTTTTAAAACTTTATAAAAAATTTAAGGCTTTTGAATTTTTAGAAATTTATTGATAATTAATATGACAGTTTCATCATCACACTCATCATCTTATTCTGATACAAAACAGAAGCGGGAAGGGATGTGGGGAGGATTTTAAGAAAAAACTCACAAGTTGATAACTTTCCGTGACTCGCACCCCAGAAATCTCACGATCACCAACTCAACGCCTCACATGCTGAGCGGACCTCTCGACAAGGCAATCAAACACACTCACACACACTAATGCAAAATATTTGAGTTTATGAAGAAACTAAAAGTTTCCACCAAAATTTTAATTCTTCATTCATGTAAAAAAACAAATAAGTTTGTGGCATATATAGAGGCTTACAACTTAGATTTCAAAAATCACATCCATAAAAGACTCAAAATAAATAAAAGACTCAAATTGACTTAAACTCTTTTCTAAATAAAGAACTAATAGACTCAAAATAAAGAACTAAACGACTCAAAATAACAAGAAGACTCAAAGAACTCAAACTCTATCTTCATCTCACATATAAAATCTTTAAAAATAAAAAACTCCATCTTAAATTTAAATTTGATCTCTAACATTCTCCCCAGCTTAAGAACTTCACCCATCTGATGAATTCGACAAAAATAGCATAATTGGACAGAATTCAACAGTCCCTTGTAATTATAAATAATACGTTCATGAACTTTAAAGTGTAGTAGGATGTAAATCTGTAGACGAATATCTTCTAAAAAGTTCTCTCAAATCACAAAAGCAATGAAAGCATATATGACCTTGTTGGTATGATGTAGAGGATTTGGGATGACAAACTCACTATGCTTAATTTCTTCAAGCTTTGGTGAAATATTTGACTCAGTCACATTGGGATCGTCACTCTATAAATCTCATCAAGAACCTATATAATGCATGCAAAGCCTCCGCACTGTTTTTAATACGAACCTCTTCAAGTAAATTCTAATCATTTTGTCATCTATAACTGCAAATCCCTATAAATTTCTCTTTAATTTTGCAACAGACTTATGAGTATCATGGTTTATTGCAAAATTTTCATAAGTCTCGAGATGTAAAACACTCAAATCATATGCAAAATGCTCATAAAATGCATTAGGAATAATGTCAAAGCCTAACTCTAAGTAACTTGGATATACATGATGAGATATTGGAGTTGTAACTTATTAAGAATTAAAACATTCTTTTGATTTTTAATTATGCTCTTGGGTCTACAAGGGGTCAACACAATTTTCTTTCCTTCAAATAAAAATGTATATGTATTGGATTTTTCGGAATGTGTAACATCTAAGTCATTCATCAAAGACCTACCTAACAAAATGTGCGTACCATCCATAGGTATGACCTCACGCCAAAAGCAATCGTGAAAGCTCGAAAACTGGATCGGCACTAAATAATGTTAAGTAACATAATATAATTTATCATCAACCCATGTAATGTTACAAGGCTATGGATGATATTCAGCTTTTGGTCCCATCTACTCAATAGCCGATTTTGCAACTAAACTAGAATAACTACATCAGTCAATCAACACTTTGAAAGATCTATATCTAATTTTGACGTAGGTAAAGAAAACATTAGTTCTTTGCCAATCATCTCACTCCTAGGTGTTGCAACTAGACACCTAATGACTTGTAATCGTATACTAGATTCTTTTACATCATTATTTGTATCATTAGCTCACGTGGGTGAAATGTATTGTCTTTAATTAATTGATCTTCATTGTTGACTTCCCCCACAAGTAGGCTTCTATTAGGATATTGATTAACGAAATGACCAACGCCATATTACTTGAAAGATTGCACCCCTTTAGTTTTTTGATGTAATGATTCTCCAACCTTTAGCTTTTTCATTTATCTCTTTAGTGGCGTTAGCTTCGGATTTAGTCATTTGTCTTAACCGCTTAAATTAACCATCAGCTTTAAAAATAGGCTTCATATTTATGTTGGCTATCATAGATTCCATATTTAAGGCTAGGTTAAATGCTTACTGTACATTGTCTACAGTGAGAGGAAGCATCACACACCAAATGTCTTCTCTCATTCTAAAACGAAACCTAGTAATGATATATCGATGGTCTTGTAGCTCACTCCCAACAAATATGTCATTGAACTTAATCATGTACTCCTCTACAGTCATGCTTTCTTGACATATGTCATTCAATTTTTCTAATAAACGATCTCTATCGGTAAGAGAATAAAAATTTTCTTTGAGCTTGATCATCATCTTATTCCAAGTTTGTATAGGTCTCAAATTATCTCCCTTATTCTCTCCGTTGATATCCAGAAGATTTTGACAGATCATACAGTTTTATCTTAGAAAATTGCACATTTCACTTGGTTGATATCAGATACCATTCGAACAATCTCTGCTAGCCAATCTGAGAAGATCTGGGGAATATAAGTTCCATCAGAGTTGGGAACATCTATCTTAATCCAACGTGTCATGTTATCTCGCTCAATGTGATTCATAAAATTCTCATCTTATCTCCTATTATTTTGGTTATTTCTATTTCTATTCATTCGAGTTTCATCATAAAACGTACTTTGTAATTCATTCTCGAAATTTTTTTCTTTAGTCAACTTATTCTCTAAGTCTTCTAGACAATCTCCTGTTCGATTTATGTCAACTTTTATTTTTAAATATATCTTTTGAAGTTGATTTTCTAACCTGTAAATTGCATTATCATCAAGATTGTCATTACGTGATATTATGAAATGCCAACAGTCACATGAATGCAACTGCGAGATCCTAAACGCCAACTAGATACATGCGTTAATTATATAAATTAAATAAAATTCAAGAACCCAAATCTATATGATAAACTGAAACCTTAAATATACTAATACAACACACAAATAGAGGCTATAAAATGATGGAATACAAATGGCATCAACTAATGTGAACAAAATCAAATAGAGAATATTTTTGAAATTTAACAATTAAAGATTTGATCAGATTAGAGGTCTGTAGTAAATGTTAGCTTTGTAGTATCATGCAATGCCTCTACAACTTATAGAATTTTAATCCAGATGATCAGAGACGAAAATTTCAAGTGAAAAGCTCGAGAAATCCCCAATATATGCTTAAAATATGGTAGAAAATACAACTGTAAAATTAAAAAACCCAACAAAAAAAAGGAAAAGATGCAATGTAGCAGTCAGCTTGGCTCGACTGGTTAACGACTCGGCTGAGTAGTTGAACCGTCAACGGCTTGGGTTGGCTCTGTTCGCTTGGCTGAGCCGATGAATAATGCCCGCTCAACTGAACCGATGAACAATGTTGATAACTGAGATCGACGCGGCTCGTCGACGCGACTCAATAAAGGAAATGGCTTGCCAAAGCTGCTACTATTGCAATTCGGCACCAACAAATTTTTCGACCTATTCCGACAGTGATCGTCGGTGATCTTTAGTATTTTGTTCGCCGTGATGTAGCACATCTTTTGAGAAGGATCAAAGGGAGGCTGCCAGCAGCGACGTCGATGAAATCTAATGATAATGGTGGAAAAGTGGTGGAAGACAATGATGAATTTGGGGCACTTGGTGGCGACAGTTAGGGTCGTGGCGACGACAACGAGGTGCTGACGACGGCGACGGGCACCGTGGAGCTAAGGTTTACGATTAGAGTTATCTTTTTATTTGTTTCTCCTCTCTTTTTCAAATATTTTTATGTTTTTCCTAAATTTTTATCTCCAATTATTTTTTTGAATTTTTTGATCTCTTTTTTATTTTTAATCTCACTTTTTATCTAAAATCCTAACTAAAAGAAAACATTATTTGGTTTAGGAAAAAGAAAAGAGAAGAAAAGAAATCAGGTTTTGGGATCTAATACCAAGTTTAACACAGCACGAAAATGGGAAGGGATGTGGAGAGGATTTAGAGAAGAAGAAAGCTAACAATTCAGGTCTCACACCCAAGGAAATCTCACGATCACCGACTCGCACGCCTCAAATGCGGAGATTTTCGGACCTTTCGCCCAGACAACACTCTCGCACACCAATGCAAATGATTTGATTTTATAGAGTAACTAAACGTCTATATCAAAATTTTAATTCTTCATTCATCTATGTAAAAAGCAAATAAGTTCGTGACCTTTATATGGGCTTAACAACGTAAGTTTCGAAAACCACATCAATTGTGGGGCTAGAAATCTAAAATAAATAAAGTACTCAAACTGATCAACCGCTCTCCTAAATAAAAAATCAAAAGACTCGAAATAATTAGAAGACTCACCGCTCTCCTAAATTGATCAATCGCTTTATTTCTATCTCACATATACAATCTTTAAAAATAAAAGACTTTATCTCAAATTTAAATTTGATCTTTATCATCTTTATCTCAAGAATTAGGATCGGCTTCATAGACCATGATCATGATGTCGGATACTTGTTTTTCACGCGTGAAGATCTAAAGCGTTCTTTTCTGTCAAACCAAGATTTTGTAAATACATTATTATCGTTTACATTCAAGTTTTCTTCGATCTACCTCATTTTCTTTTAAGCTCAACATTCATATATTCTGTCTTTCTAACAGACGCATCAATAGGCCTTTGGCGTATATGGTCAAATTATCTCAAGCAATTTTCTATCATCTTATCATATATAAAAACACCTATTTTGGCTCAGATATCTTTATTTATTTATTTCTAATGTTTCTACGCATCCATTGTAATACTTGCATCTCTACCATACACATACTATATTCATACTTCTTGGCAGCAAAGTTGATCAAATTATCTTATAAAAATTTACCCTTTAGTCGCAACAGTATATTTCAAACGCACAAAACTCATGTTACACAAAACTCATGTTACGACTCTCCACTTCAACAATATTGGCTTGATTCTATGACCAACACTTCATTAATCACAACATCCTCTTAGATAGCTAACCCGAGATACCTAAATTACTTACTAATATCTTTCACCATCTAGCTTCATCATGCCACGATCTTTATGTCGCACTCTATTATATTTACATTACATGTATTAGGTCTTGGTTTGCTAAGTCTAAACCCTTGGGTCTCCAATGTTTACCTTCTAAATTTTAACTTTGCAGTAACATAACTTTTGATCGCATCTATCAAAATAACATTATTTGCAAATAACATACACCAAAATATCTCATCATAAATATGCCTAGTGAACCGATCCATCATTATAGCAAAGAGGATAGGACTTAAAGCTGAGTTTTAATGTAAACTAATGATGATCGAAACATTATCTATTATTTCTTCATGTTTCTTCACATTAATGACTGCTCTTTGATACATGGCTGACATTATATTCTTTAGAAGGATGTCCTTCGTTAAGATACATCATAGAACTTCTTTCGGGATTATATCGTAAGCTTGGTCCAAGTTAATAAAAACCATATGCAAATCTCTCTCCCTTACTCTATATTTCTACTTAATCTGTCGAATAAGATGGATTGCCGTAAGTATCGAACGTATTGGCATGAAAACAAATTCATTTTATTATGACAATATATATACAAATATGAGAATAATGTAGTGATATCTCTTATGGCAATATATATACAAATATGAGAATAATGTAGTGATATCTCTCATATACGTTAATGTAACATGTTATCCACCATAAGGGACAAACGTACACTCCATGTGAATTATTCATTCTACATGAAGGGAAACATGCTATATCAACATATATATGCAGGTATGTGTGTGTGTTGGCCGCTCAAAATTTTCCTAAGTTAGAAAAACCCATGCCCACCTACTTTTTTCAATGATCAGAGCCATTGAGTTTATCTACACTTGCTTAAACCTCAATATCAAAAAATTAGTAAACCACGGTATTTGTTTGTTGATTGGATTGTTAGCTTGTTCGACTTTAAGATAACAAATTTTTTCCCACAATTTGATCAACAAGCGAGATAGCATATGGTTCACTAGACTCTTGATATATCTTGGTTTTAGCATATACAGATCAAACTTGAATGGCTTTGATCGGTAAAAAAATAGGTGAACTCTGGGTTTTAGCATGTATTGATCAAACTTCAATGTCACTGATGATCATTAAAAAAATAGGTGATGACATATTTTTCCTGAAAGCCAAAATACTCTTCTAAGTTGCTAAATAATATTTTCAATGAGTTGGACTATAAAATTTCTATTTATTCTTTGAATGAAAAATTAACTCCCTAAATATAACAATGAACCGAAATTAAAAATTCATTCTTTTGTGTGTGATATAACCTATTTCAACTATTTACAAACAAATTTTCAACGGATTTAGATATGTTTTACACAAAAATAAAATGATGACAAAATCAAAGGTCTAGAATTGTATGAAATGAAACTAATTTATCATCTTCTAGATGCATGGGTAAAACATATCAAAATTATTTGAAATTTTATTTGTAGATGATTGAAATAGTTTAGATCATATCCAATTGAACGACTTTTAGATTGATCCATTTATTCAATGGTAAACCATTTATGCACTATTACCTCTCAAACCAAAAGTGTTATGAAACCATGTTTTACAGCATTGCTTCTATCATGTCATACACCAAATAATTCTATCATCTCATATTTAAGAGACCCTAAATTGATGGGGTCTACAGATTGATGCATATTTAAATTAATTTCTAAAACTTACATGATAGAACAACTCCAAATTGATCTATTTTTACCGTCATATTTTTATGACAAATTTACTTGCATTGATAAATCGTGATTTAGTTTATGTGTACATGAATTTAATTCCTTGGAAACATCAATAATTATTTTTATTTTTATTTTATTTTATTATTTTGCATTTTTAGCCAACAAAAGAGCATGTTTGCAAAATAATTCATAAAATAATCAGTAAGGCTGGGGACTATATATTATTTCATAAAAGAACAAGGGTATGCATGCTAAAAGTAATACTTAATATAATAAGTGGATATGTAGCACAAATGCTCCTATCATGAAGCCGTACTCGTACCAAACACTCCGACATTCCTACCGAACACCAACACTTTTTGGACACTTTTAAGATGCATGTCGGGCACCTTGAAATATTAATTGGATAAATGTCAAAAATAGTTATTTCTTGTATGTTGGGAGGTATCCTTGAATTTTTTGACATATAGGTAATGCCATAGCTTACATCGGTTACTTTGTGTATGCTTAAGATAAGTAGATGATGTAACTATAAGGTGAAGTAAATTCACTTGCCACAAATCGCGGTAGAGTGGGACATGTTGAATACAAATGAGTGAGGGTATTCCAGTAATTTAATATTATTCCAACGCTTCCACGCATGGGCAGGAATGGCCTGATGGTTAGATCGTATTCTATGAAAAGGACAGATCTAGAATTTTTAGAGTCTTAAGGTCGTTATAGTAATTTTCAATTTTAGGTGGTCTTTTTATAATTTTCAACTTTAGTGTTATTACTGTAATTTTCTATTTTCACTTTATTATTTATGTGGGGCTAAGAAAATTAGAGAAGGTGGGTTGAATCTTGATAGAAAAAAACTTTTTATTGGGAGCTTGCGGCTTCATCTCGAAGAGAAGCTTGCAGCTTCATCTTGAATAGAAGCTTGGGAGAGCGGTCCACCTCTCGAACGTGACTAAGGTAAAGCGAGTTACTCTCGAAAGAACTCAAATCTATCTTATATTTCTTTTATATTCCAGTTCATATCAATAAAATCCCATGTTTCCACAAACCTCTTCTATTAACCCTAAAATCCCTCTTTTCCAAAAAAAATCTCACCTTTCCACCAAAAACCCTAACTTTATCCATCAAAACCCATAGCAGATCCTATCAATTTGGTATCAGAGTGACGACCTTGGCATCCATGACGACGACGTGAAAGGAGGTTGATTAGGAATAATTACGAGCAAATTTGGAGTTCATAGGCAAGATGAAGCAATACTTTGAGGAGATGTGCTACGAACTCCGTTAAGCACGCATGAATCTAGATCTGAAGAAGCATGAAATTATCGGCATATATCAAAGGTCAAAGACGGCGCCTTTAGACGAGGGCAATGGAAAGAGCATCACTTTTGAGGAAGAGATTCATCCCAAAGGTGATCCAGCTTCAGATTTGAACAGCGACAACGACAACGATGAGGATTGATGCAAGGAGGAAGCAGCGAGGGGCGACAACCCCTTAGATGGTCGACAAGGGTTGCAGTCAGTCCCCGCAACCCTTTAACAATGATAGGTCCACTCCTAACCGATGCCGCAATTTGTCTCCATCCAACTAAACCACCTCCAAAATTTTCTATTGCCTTATAATTGATTAAAGGTGCCTATATTGTTCAGTCCAGTTGTCCCATTGTGGTTTAATGCCAACTTTTAGAATAAATAAGAAGTCTGAACATTTTAATATGACCCTCAACCCACGCCAAAGGCTATGGACTACAGTGACTTCGGAGTTTAACTACATAGGATGGTGTCAAATCAATCTAGGATTGAATCCAGAACGGAATTAAAATAAAATACAATTGTGTTTAAAGCCCAAATTTCGGCATGCTAGTGTGTGTTAATGATATAAAAATACCATCCTCAACCCACACGAAAAATTACAAAGTTATGGTGCAATGGAAAGGACCGTAAGAGATGGGCTAAATAGAAAAGCATTCCTTCTGTATTAGTTGCCTTCCAACAGTTATTGTCACATCCTGGATATAGTTAACCTTACATGCATCTCGTTTTCCCCCTAATAATTATATTCTTAATATCTAGATTAGAAACTGATCCATTTTTAAGTACAACAAAAGTGACAACTAGTACAGCAAAAGGCTCCATGAACCACATGCAGATACTCGAACTCATTACACTGCTCATTTATATGTTAGCACAAGTGCTTTAGCATCAACATCAATGCTACAAATTAATTCAGATTGATAGTCTAATAGAAAGATTTGTGCCATTAAAAGCTCCTGAAAGAGCAATATATGGGGCAACATCAACTAAATTATGATTAAATTTTACAAAAGTGGAAATCAAGATAATAACACCTCCAAGAAAGAATGATAATCAACAGACTAGCAGCAGTTACAAAGATGGGCATGTAAAGAACCAAGCTGTACCTCTCGTGCAGCATCCATACTCAGTCTGCGCAGATCAGCATCAGTTCCTGTAACCGTTGAACCTACTTTTGTGGAAGTTGCCTTTTTCTTCATTACTGCATTTGAAATGTGTGCCTTTGGAGTCACACGAACATAGCTAAAACCCAATCCACGTCCAGAAGGATCACCAACACCTGTAATTTCCAAGCGCTCAATGTTCTCCCTATCCTGCTTTGATTACAAAAACAAAATTAGCGGACTCAATATCTGAATCATTTGGCAACACATGCTCATAGTCAGCTAAAGAAATGGCTGCAAAAATAATCCATATGGATACGATTAACTCAAGGGAGATGCATCGACTATTGGATTTGTGTGTGTTGGAAATGGTCTTCTAAATGTTGCCAACATTTCAGAAAATATCAGCCAAAATTGTTGGATTTTAACCCTACCGCCACATGCCTTGACTTTTCAAGGCGTGTGGTGTTTTCAGGATGGTAATGGCGCAATGTCGGCAGCAACCAAGCATTTCAGCAAATATAATGAATGTTTGAAACTTAGCCTATATTTTTAAAATAAACTTTTAAGCAATCGAATCCGAAACAAACCCAACCCAAATCCAACCTATAAAAGGACTTTATAATGAATTCGGTCTAAATTTCTTGATTTCTATCTCGTTAATTACAATCCTACTTTCTCGTTGTTGTCTCTCCTTGTCCAATTTCCAGTCTTGGTTTATGGCATCAGCACAGTCATTCTTGGCATCGCATTCCCACTAGGCATCCTCATCGTCGTCTTCTTTCAATAATCCTCACTGTCACCGTCTCATTCATTCTCCACATCATTCTCGCCAACATCCTTGGTGTCACCCTCTCTTCCATTCTTCCTCATTTCTCTGTTCACTGTTCATTTCAGTAACTCTCTCACTCTCAATCCCTTTCTGAACTCCCTCGAGTTGTTAGCACATCACACATCTCTCTTGATCCCATTTTCGCTCTCAATCTCTTTATAAGTCTCTACCTCTCATTCAAGCTTTCAATGTGCAAGGTAAATTTTATTTTAATGTGTATCTTGTATCTTGACTATACTCAATTATCGTATATTGAAAGGTAATCACCTGCTGGGTTCATATTTTTGTTTTTGAAGAAATTGAAAAGGGTTTTGCAATTGGTTAGTGGTTATAAATAAATAGTTTAATGCGGTGTATTGAGATACGTATACTCTAAATGAGTTTATATCATTCATACATGGTAAAATATGTATGTATGTATCCATGATATATCTTGATATCCACCAACCGATATTGTAGTTTTCAAGCCGACATGAGCCCGTCATTTGACATTTGAGACACGGGTTGGAGTTTGTGTTGGAAATGGGGGTCACACCGGTGGCAAACTAGTGATTTTGTGCTCCGGATGGCAATTTTGTAATTTTGGGCCCTACGGGTATTTTGTAAAAATGGGCAAATCAGCCTTATATATAGTGGGTTAGGATAAAGGATGTGGAGGACGTTGACTTTGAAGAAAGAAGGAAAGAGAATAGAAGTAGATTAAGAGTAGATCTTGGAGATTTAGTCATTTATCTTGAATCAAAGGGTATGAGAATGGTTTCCTCTCTAATTGGAACCAACTTTGTATTTTGTGCTAGGTCTATAAAAATCTCATCTTTCACTCAATCCCTAAATTTCTTCCACCAAAGCCCTAGCGTCTCCTAACAAATTAGTATCAGAGCATTCGATTCTGAAATCAATAGAGAATCTAGAGGAGTTGAGATCCATATTGAAGCAACACTTCGAGGAGATGACCCACCAACTTAGGAGAAGTTGAGATCTTCGACAAAGCAGATATTTACGGAAACGCGTCGCACAATCGCTGCTGAAGGATCCGCAATGATTCAAAATATTGAGGAGTCGCGGAGGAAAATTTCGAAGGCTTTCCTCTCTCTGAAGGAGTCTGCAAGCTCAGATCTACTAGATCCGAAAAGGAAAGAGGCCAACGACATAGATCTGAATAAATGAGGAGTTGAGATCCATGTTAAAACCAGCCCCCATGCTCCCCTGACTGGCAGAGGAGATTTTTGCCCCTCTTGTGGGACTGTGTTCGACGGAGGAGATGATTTCGGGCAGCTATGGCTGATTCCGGGCTATGATGAACATCCGGTTGGGTCCGATGATGGTGCGGGGCACTTTTCGAGGACCCACTGTCCCTGGATTGTTGGAGATCAGCCGTGGAGACATCTCGCGGAGGACGACGACCTCTTAGGGTGACACTTTGATCCTGGAGGGAACGAGCATCCCTTTGACCCTGGAGGATATCTCTATCACGCCCATGGACATCATGCATGACCTTAAGGACAATGTGATTTTTCGAGGACGGAGTAGTGTTAGGGATGGAGGGTTGAAGCCACACCAGTGGCAAACTTGTGATTTGGGCTCCGGGTGGCAATTTTGTAATTTTGGGCCCTATGGACATTTTTTAAATATGGGCAAATCAGAAATATATAATGGTTTAGGGTAAGGGATGTGGAGAATGTTAAAGTTGAAGAAATAAAAGAGAATATGAGTAGATTAAGAGTAGATCTTGGAGATTTAGCCATTTATCTTGAATCAAATGATAGGAGAGTGGTTTTCTCTCTAATTGGAACCAACTATCTTGTATTTTCTCTTTATTTTCTATAAAAGTTTGAAAAGGATGGTTGTGATTCCGTCGAGCGGCAGGCATCCGAGCCGACGACTCATCCCTGAAAGCCAATAGATTTTGCGAACGGTCCGGGGTGGGAGGGGCTCAAGTCTTAGGTGCTTGATCTTGCAGGCTTGGTCTGTGTTTATTCCCGGGGTCGATCTCTCTTCTTCGTATTCGTATGGGATATAACCACGAAATGTGGAGTACCGTACCACAATGGTTCCGAAAGAAGTAGCTAGCTTGAAAAAGATAGGCTAGAAAACCTTTAGACAACAGAGGAGATGTCATCTGAGCGTGCCTCGATAGGCAAGAGATCACCGGAGGGCAACCGGAGGTAACGAAGACTTACTCATATTTTCTTCCACATTCCTAAATTTCTTCCACCCAAACTCTAGAGTTTCCTAATAAGTTGAAAGCACCTATATCAAATTTATCATTCTTTTCCCTTCTTTTCCCTTTCTTCTAGATGTTTTTACCCGCCATAAAAAAGTGTGAAAATTTGGAGCAAGCCAACTTGTTGTTTAGGATTAGAACAAGCCCTCGCATGTCCATAGTTTCTTTGGCAAGGATGTTGGCACCATCTATGAAGGGGTTGATGTCGGCTCTACAGTACATCAAATTCACCATGGAACCTTGCTCCATAGCCAACCCCATCTTGATAAGCAGAAGGATTAGAATATCATGATTGATATGTGGGTGTGTGTGTACATATACATACATACATATATATATTATTTGTTACAAAACAGAAAAAATCATGTTTATAAGTATAATTACATAATATAATAAGAGTATAATTAATATAACCATATCCCATAATTTACACGTGCCAGTGCAGCTTATACGGTCTTCTATAGAAAGAGGGATGTTTTCATCAATGATATAATTATCGACCAATACGGCCATTTTATTGACCGATAAATCGGTATCGGCCACATACCGATAAATCAGTGAATTCACAAAGCAGTGAGAGCACTAGATCAATTTTAAATATGGTTTAAAAAAATTTAATTATGGGAATAATAATTTCGATAATGATATTATTCTGCGAAAACTGTGGGATGTACATAGATAATTATAAAATAAAAATGATTCCAATTAATCTTTATCGTCAAGTATTGGGCCATGTTTGGCAGTCTATATTGCCTTATTGGTGATATAACACTTGGATTGGTTGGGGATCATGCAAGCACTTGTAAAGTTGTATACCTGGCTTAAATCCAATATTGGATAATGTCCTTTATCGAATACGGCCATTATAGGCAACTCGCTTCTGCATAGGCCCAACTTTTGACTATAGATATTGACATGATGATATTAACTTTGGGGTACAAATAGAGACGTCTCCTGATTTCCGAAAATATGATATATACGTTTAAATCCCACAATTATTTACAGGCAAGAGTCCTAATATGTTTTAATTTTTTATAATATGTTTTTATTTTTTATGATATGTTTTTAATTTTTTTAAACTTTTTGTATCTTAAATTTTAATTTAATATTTTTCTAATGGTTGTCTTCTTTGATAATAGATTTTGAAAATATCTTCTGGAGCATCTAGCAAGGCATCATCCGTCACAGGAACAAATTTTTGGGATCATGGAAAGAAGTTGGCATCTAATAAAGTGAGGTATAAGTTTTGTGAGCATGTCAGGAGCATCAATATTAGCCGTTTGCAAGAAAGAGAGGAAATGTCACTCCTTGCACATAAGTTCATGAAGATGTTGGGCTGAAGGCTATTACTGCATTACAAGCCATACAGTCTGTAAGGACACTGGCTATGGAGAAAACACTAGAAGGCGGGTTGAATAGTGTTTAAGCAATTTAAAAAGATAGTTACACCAATTTAAATTCCTAACCAACAAAATAGTGCGGAATAGAAATAAACCCAAAATGAAACAAATGCAAACGCAAGGATGTTTCAAGGGTTCGGATTACCCAAGTCACTTCCCGACTTGTTTCCGGTAATCATACGTCCCTTCCACCCGGTTAACAACCGGATACTCAAGTTAGAACCCTAACTTGAGGTTTCCTTAAAAACCCACTTGTAGCAACCCTACAAGTGAAATCGAAATACAATCGATTGACCTTAACTCCCACAACTTGGGAGCAAGCAAACCACTCTCACAACCCGAGAGTAAATTCAAATACCGAAAGTTATGAAATATAAAAGCAACACTTACAATCACCTATGCCTTGAAGTAGAACTTGAAGGAGAAGTGTGTTGTGTGTTGTGTGTTGAAAGACTCTCTTGGAAGAGAGGAAAGCCCTTTCTCTTGACTGCACCAAATGCCTAGAAGATGTCCCTTTGATTCTAGGTTGGAGAGCAAGAGATTGAAGATAGGAATTCTTAGGGCTTTAGGGTTTTTGAGAGCTTTGATCTTGAGAGATTTAGCAAAATGAAACTTGGAAGAATGAGTAACCTATCAATGGAACAGTAGATGCTCCTTATATAGGTTTCTCAAAACCCTACAACCGAATTCAGCAAAACCGCTTTGAAATCCGTGAGAAAACTCTCAACGGATAGAATCTGAGCCCGCGACAGTCGACTGTTGAAAAATCCCCAGTCGACTGTTGCACAGTCAGATAGGGTAGGTGAGAATTCGTAACGGTAACTTACCACGTGGACAGTCGACTGATGAGGCATAGACAGTCGACTGTTAAATCAACATGCGACTGTAAATCCTACTACAGGCAACTGGCCGTAAGATGGGTAAGTTGAAGAATTCTGGAAAACATCTGGGATAACAGGACAGACGACTGATGAGGAGACGACAGTCGACTGTTAATCAGAACAGGTAATTCCTTCTACAGACGACTGTCAAAACCCTGAGATTTTCCAGAGAGTTGAGTCAACAAATTGGCTCACAGACAGGACTGGTGCAGCATTGACAGTCGACTGTTCCGTTGGACAGTCGACTGTAAATTCAACATTAGTCGACTGGCCATAAAAGACAGATCAATAGATTTTGGTCAAAAGACAGTCATGCGACTGATTAACAAAACACAGTCGACTGTCACTAGGACAAGCGCATGTGAATCGTTCATGAGTCGCCTGTGGAAATTAAAACAGAGAAGCCCAAAACTAGACTGTAAAAGTTTGTTTATAACAGGTGACTGTAGAACAAAACACAGTCGACTGTTTTTGAGACAGACAACTGTAAAACGTTCACCAGTCGACTGTTATAAACAATACATGCACAATCAGTATAGAAATGAATTGGAGTCTAAGGACGATTGATCTAATGATGTCCTAAGACTGAAATGAAGATGAGTGTGTGTGCTCCAACAAAGTTCTACTTAAAAACTACATACTAGAAGAGATATAAGAAATTTACATTGACAAATACTCTCTTCTATTCAATGCATGAGCTTGAAGTCTTCATGGAGCTTCATATCACCATCTACGATCATCCAATCCATTTCATTTGCCTTCAATGATCTTTGAGTGTCATCCATTGCAAGTAGATCTTCATAATTAGCTTAGGCAATGGATTAACTGCAAAATAGGGGATTAGTCACAAGTATTTATGTTTGCTCATCATTAACACCAAGTAAGGAGAAGTCCAATACTCAACACAGTTATCATCGAAAAAGCTGAAGGAATCAACGCTTCAAGCTCTTAGAGATGAGGTGATTATTAGATATGAGGATATTAAAGTGGAGTCCTCCCATAAATCCAGTCAAGGTCATGTAAGGTTCAACGGACCAATGGACAGGCATATGCAGCCACATGTTCAAGAAACGAGGAAGATGGAGCAGATGGGGAAGGAGAAAGAAAAAGAGGTGCAATCTACCTTTAATGAGCATTGGAAGAAGGAAAGAGAAGATATGTGTGAGTAGATCGCATTATGTATTTTTGAGGTACGATTACCATTCTCTTTGGTGGATCACCCATCTTTTCTGATGGTGCAGACTATGGGCAAATATGGACCTAATTTGAAATATCACACTTCCTATGAGATAGCTAAGAAGTATCTTCCAAATGAAATTGCTTCTAAAAAGAGAAGTTGGAATCTTTTTAAGAGCTATGTAGACTGCATAGTTGTAGTCTTCTGATAGATTTTTAGACTGAGAGGAGCAATATAAGCATAATGAACATTGTTATTCATGTTTATGCTGGAACGATGTTCAATAATTCTGAGAATACATCTAATGATGTGCACGATGGCAAATATATTTATGATCAGGTGAATACAACAATTGAGAAGTTGCGAGAACAATCTGTCTTTCAAATTATGATCGACAACGCATCGAACAATATGGTCGCAGCGAAGTTGTTAGATATGAGATGTCCCTCTATTTTCTGGACTTCTTATGATGCACACACATTGAATCTCTTATTGCAAATATTGGGAAGCTGAAGCCTATTCGTAATGCAAGTTTAGATGCAAGTGTCGTCACAGCCTACATGTTTGCACACATTATCGTGCTTAATATGACGAGAGAGAAGATTAGGGGCAATCTTGTTATGCCCAATGTTACTCGTTTTTCTACGGCTTTTTTGTCATTATAAAGTTTGCAAGAGAAGAAGTCCAAATTGAAGGTTTTTGTCAACTCCACTGAAGAGGAGGAGTTGAAATTCTCCAAGACAGCTCAAGCAAGAAGGGTATAAATCTAATATCTAATATCTAATTTTATTTTGTTATTTGGTTCTTATTTATCGTAATTAAGAGTCAAATAATTAATTGATGTTTTTGAAAAAATTTGTCCTTTGTAGGTATACACCATCATCAATAGCTGTTTTCGAATAACATGACACTGGCTTTCAAATTTTTTATCATATCTTCAACGTTCTTCGAAAGGCAAATAGCGACACTCCATCAATGTGGTGTTGTATGGAGACATAGACATGTCCAAGGAGATCACGATTAATTTGAATCTAATGAGAAAATAGTTAGGCCAATATCTATTTTAATCGATAAAAGATGGAATGATAAGCTGAACACTCAACCCGTATTTTATTATTGAAGGCAGGAGGCTATTGATGGAGATGGTGCCTTTGCTGATGGTTTCACAAAGTGCATGTTCAGGATGTATACCCATGATATAACATGCAGAAGACAAAATTAGCTTCCATCTGTCGTATCAAAATTGTAGCAGACCTTTTGGTAGGAAGTAGTGCAAAGACAGGCAAAAATCATGCACTTAATTCATGTTTAACTAAGAAACTAATATCAATTTCATATTCATATTATAGCAGTTTTTGATATTGTAAAGTTTAAACTAAAATGAATTTGAATTTGGTTTTTTATTTTTAGTTACTTGGTGGCTTCTACTTGGTGGCACGATGCCCGATTTGAAGAAGATGGCCATGAGAATTTTGGAATTGACCACTAGCTCAAGTGGTTGGCAAAGAAATTGGAGTGTTTTTTATATGTAAAACTTTAAATAAATTTTTTATATCATCCAATAATCATATACATATTTCTTAAGATGGATAATTGGTTATTGTATTTTCATTAACAGATTCACACGAAGAGAATGAATAGACTAAATACTAATAAATTGAAAGACTTAGTCTAGCTGAAAGAAAGATTTGAGAGCAGAAATATTGATATCATATCTGCTCATTCTATTACAGAGGGCAAGGTGTCCGAACGGATGTCTCAAAAATCAATCGATGCTTCTATTGCTTCAAACGAGAAGGATGTGAAGAAGTCATCCATGAAGGAAGGCTAACATGAAGGCAAGTTGAAGAAGCGATGTGGGCTGACCCAACGCCAATGGCTAGTAAAAGATTAAAGACTACAAAGAAAGAAAAAACCATGAAGTTATTGTCATTAGGAAAGGGGAGGGGGAAGAAGCAAATACTTGAGACGGAGGAAGCTTTAGGTTCTGATTTATGGATCTCTTCAGAGTCATCTTTTTCAAATAGTTTTGATTCTAATGCCGAAGCAACTGCATATGTTGAAATATTCGTGCCAAAGATGTATGCAGAATGATCTTGTTATATAATGTGGAGGTAAGTCACTCTTTCTAGTAATCTTTTAATTCATTTTCTATATATGCAGTATTTTAAGTTTTAATATTTTGTTAATTGGTAGACTTATAGTATTAGTGTATTACATACTCGTATGTTAGTGCTAGAAGTTACTTAATGCATTTATCGTAACTTTATGTGATCATATTGATGATATTTTGGAAATATGAACAATCATGAATATTTATGATATTATAATTGTATATTTATCTTGCACGATATGACCAATTCGATATTTACGTGTATCTCCAATTTATCTCCCGATATCTAATATCTGGTATGGCCAATCCGATACGATACCGATATCCAATATTTAAAACCTTGGTTTTATTTAGAAAGCCAATGGATCGGCAGAATAAGAGCATTCTAAGCCAAATCTCCATAATTGTCAAATCGTACCATGTGAGTGAGACCATGTGACTGAACACAAAGATTAGAATAATAGCCTAAAGTTGATGATTCTCTCACACATATCTCAAATAGACTACAAAACTAACATTTCTTTAGTGGTTTATTAGCTATCATGTGTCTAGCAAGTAAACGAACATAAGACATGGCTACTGAATGCACTTCTTTGTAGACTTACCAAACTTAATATAAATCTAACAGGTCAATTGCTTGAGGATGAAAATTTGTTGAATACAAGGATGGAAAATGCCGCCACAAAAGCAGGAAGTAGCACATATCTTTACAAGTTATAAAACTGATTTCCAATCTGATTATGACACATGCTCATATTATTTTAGCAAGGTTAGGCCTGGATTTTAGCTCAAATATACCGATGTAGATGCCTCAAAAGACAAAAAAGTGGTAGTTGTGAGCTAACATAACTCTCGGACATGAGTACATGGTCTAGCAATCAATGCACATTCAGATAACCCTATCAATTTGCAAAGTGTGAAAGAACACTTCGAAGTAGATCTTTGCAAACGGAAGCTTCACAGTTACAGTCTTATATGGCTTTTAGCATCTTGCATCTCATATCCCTTTGTCAACCACATCTTCCATTTTTTTAAATAAAAAGAAGCCCTTACTGAAATTCTCCAGTATATAGATCAAATGAAACCTTTACATCTGTGTTCGTGTACAAGTAAGGGCATTGATTGCCTATGTAGCTTCTCCCAATCCCTACATCCAACTCAAATCACCAAATAATTTTCTTTTTTGCTACAACTTTGCTCTCTGCCAGATCTCCCTACCTCCGATCTATCACACACCCTCCAAATAGAGACATGACTACCATTTTACCACTTTAATGAGCATGTCAAGTTATAATGAGAAATGTAAATTGCAATCAAATAACCATACTATACAACAATAAAAAAGGCACGTGTGCCAAAGTATTTTCATCCTTTGCACAAATGACTATTTATTTGAAATTAATGTTGTAACCCAACTCAACTTTCAGAATAAGATGGGGCATCCCTTGACAAATTGTTGCAGCACAGAAGTAAAGATTTCCAGCCATTGGATATACCTCTTGTTTTGGGTTGCTAATGATAAAAAGGGGTTGAATATATAACATAAACATTTGAAATTTATAATTTCCCCAGTGTATTGAATCGATTCAATGCATAGGTATGTTCTAGTTGTTGGAGCAAACGCTAGGGAATATATCAAAACAAGATCCAAAAATTGGAGACAAACTAGGCCAACAAAAGGATCTAGAGATTTTTTTTCATAATCATTCTTTTCGCTTCTAATAAAAATGAGTTAAACAGACCTGGTTTGTACAGGCCACGAAGTTGCTGGTAAGATTCCATGGTGTTATCTGGAGCTCCCTCTCAATATGTGATGCAGCAGCCAACGCAATAGCTTCATCAGGCAGCTGGTTCATTGCAGCAGAAAGGCCAACAGGATGTGTAAGCCTGCTGATTCCTAAACGTTTGAGCCGGTATATACCAGCTAGCATGCTTTCATAAGAGCAAACCTGGTGACAAAAATTTAATCAAGAAAATAAGCTAAAGCATAGGAGCTAATAAGATAATTAAGTATGAAAGTGTTATGAGCACGAAAAATATGCAAATGACCAAATGATAAATAAAATTATGTTAACTGTAAAGGTTAGAGAAATTTGCTGTTATTTCCTTCAGCAAAAATGGCTA
Source organism: Scilla litardierei (assembly GCA_030789695.1). Classification (NCBI taxonomy): domain Eukaryota; kingdom Viridiplantae; phylum Streptophyta; class Magnoliopsida; order Asparagales; family Asparagaceae; genus Scilla; species Scilla litardierei. The sequence goes on from CM061131.1 coordinate 5,356,890, forward strand.
GTGGCATGGTCAAGTTTTCTTATCAAATATGTTTTAGACTATGGATACAACCAAATGTGCTTTGTGCGAATCAGCAAAGAAATAAAACATCTAACTATGGGTATAGATGAAATGAGAATATGAGAGGTTGAGCCACAACATCATACATAAAAGGTAAGGGGTGCTGCGGCTGCATTCATTAGTAGTTGGGGATGTGCGCAAATTATTTAAACGATGTATTCAGAGATGGTTGATTGCATCCTATTATGAGTGAAAAAACAATAGTTGACAAAGAGCTAGAATAAGCAAAGAACAACACGAAACTTGATTAAATGGAGTAAGAAAATGGATAATTTATACATTCTGTTAGTAAGCCATGTGGGAATATATACTTGTTAAAAGGGTTTCTTGAGAAGTTACAATGTGTGTGTGTTTAGTGGATATCAAAATAGTTTTTCTTAGTTAGAGCTGACTTGACGGCCTCTTATTGAGTAGGAAAACAAGGAAAGTAAAGTCCAACCCATGTTTTTCCTTTTGCTTAACTCAATGATAGGCAGTCATGTCATAGTCATGTCATCTGCAACTAAAAGAAAACTCTTGGTTATCACCCGATACAAATTAGTCGCTATTATGTGCATGCATGCATGAATATGTATACTAGTCATAACCCGTGCCCAAGGGCACGTCTCATTTAAAATTTCTCCCCTCAAAATCTTGGATCCCCTAATTTTAAATGTATAATAATAGTTAAAGCGCAATAATTTCATCTGTGTCGGTGAGCCCCGTTCAATGTTAAACACCCTGCTGCTGCATTAAACGCCTGCATTTGAAAACAACATTTTTTTGAACGTAGGGTTTCCATTTCCCCCAAAATAAGCTCAGTGGCCGCTCAAAATAAGCTCCCCCCCAAAATAACCGTTAGTTATTAATGCACCATGTGAAATGCAATGGCTTGATATGCGGGCTAATTACCAATGCCTACTACTTTAATTATTTTTTTTAAGGAAAAACAATCATGCACGTTAAGCTTAAATGCAGGCAAATCAACGCAGGCCAAGCAATGTAGGCTAATCAATGTAGTGGGTTTTTTGTGAAGTTATGATAAGTTCTCAAAAAAGGCTTGATATGCGGGTGGGTTTTTTAAAGGTGTATGATAAGTTTTCCAAAAAAGGTTCAAAGCTTTTGTTTCCCTCCAATTTTGTTTCCACCAACAAATTTCCCCCCACTTTTGTTTCCCCCCAACAAATTAAAAAGGCTTGATAAGTTCTTTAAAAAAGTTTCAAATCTTTTGTTTCCCTCCAATTTTGTTTACCCCAACAAATTTTCCCCCAATTTTTGACATGACATTGTTACATAGGATAAATTCAAAAACATCCCTCATATGTAATATACATAAATACATACATATATGTATATACATACATAAATAATATGAATGTAGTATGTATACATACTAGTCATAACTAATGACCATAAGCCACGAGGCATTCAAAATATTCTCCCGAAAAATTTCAACCCTCCCCCAAAATTTAAAATTTTGGTAACCTAAATTTAGTTCCTTTCAAATTTAGTTTCCCCGAAAAATTTAAATTTAAATTTAAATTTGGTTTCCGTAGAGAATTCAGTTTCCCAAAAAAATTTATTCCAACCAAAATTTAATTCGCATGGGATTTAGTTTTCTCAAAATTTAAAATTGTAGTTCTCCCAAAATTTATTTCCCTCTAAATTTAATTCCCCCCAAATATTTCGGGTTTTCCTCCCAAATTTTCACAAACTCTCATCCTAACCATTAATTCATTAAGATTAAATCTAAACTGTCTTTCTATCCACCTTTTTGTCATAGCCAACAAACACATTCAAAAACATCCTTCATTTGTATAATAGATATATTGCATACGAAAAACGAAGCTTATATGTGGTACCTATAGCAACATTGTAGGCGTTACATACAGCGAAGCAATTTTTGAACATCGATTTTACCTAAAGATTAGTACATTGACATTTTAAAACAAATTCAATGGCTACAAAAGGCTTCATTGTATGTAGTGCATGCAATGTCACTGTAGGCACCGTTTACCCTATGTAAATATACATGTGTGTATATATATGTATTTACATACTACATTATGTATGTGTGTGTATGCAAACACACACATATCTGTACCTACACATCTTTGTACCTATAGTATGGACATATACATGTATGTATACATATAAGCATATGTATATACATAAATGTATGGATAAACATATACTTTTGTACATATATATTTATGTTTATATATATTATATATAAGGCCAATAGAGAACTAACCCATGCTCCTTAACCTTTAATCACTCTAAATTTATCATGTCGTAATCCAAACCCTAAGCCTGACCCTAATCCATTCCCAATTATCTCATTATGTGCCATCTTCTTCCTCGTCACCTTCTGCGCCAATAACCAACATCCACATCCAACATTAATGCCCAGATCAGTAAACCATCACCCGAATCTAACCCACCCGTTCCTTCTCTGACCACCCATAAATGCATTTGATGCAGTTGTTGCCTCACTATCACTGCCTAGATCTTACAATTGACATCTCAATCAGAACCAACAATCACCAACACATCATAAGATGACATTACCAACTTATGAGATCACCATTAGTTGTTGATGCCTTCGCAATTTCCCTCAATGTCGCCATCGATGACACCCTTGACACCGCTCGTTAATATCACTTGATGTCCTCGTGATCTTCATCACCATCTTCTTCCTGACCTTTTCACCAACTCCATCTTCTTCAATTTCTTTATCTAATCCATATAAGTTAAAAAAGAAAAACTGCAATAAATGTGGTATCATTAAAAGACAGTTTTAAATTTTTAATATATCATTTTAGTTACGTTTTGATTTTGTCATGTGTTTGTTTGATCCTAAAAGATGTTCATAGCTGTTTGGATGTGTTTGTTGGATCCAAAAGGAGGGTCATAGTTGTTTTGGGTTTTGTTTCTTGAGTGACAGTAGCATTATATCTTGAGGACGAATTTCGGCAGATCTAGAAACTAATTCAGGAAGATCTTATTCAATGTAGTAGCTTTTGCAATTGGTTAGTCTTTATTAAGGAAACAATTATGTGTTCCAAAGTTGGTTACTACCAAAATCAATGATAGAAAACTAAACTAGAATAATTTTGTTTCAGTGAATACGACTTGTGTAGATTAGAACAAGAAACATTTGAAGGACGATCCGCTTATACCCAGTAGCACAGTAGACTGGACTCAAAATGACAAACAGATCTATAGTCAATTGCTAACAAAGAATAATGAAAGTGCTGTCAGCGTCGGAAATGTTCATGTGCTGACATGCATATTGATGTAGAACGAGATGGATTTGGGAAATTTTGTCACAATTTTGGGAAAGAAGTGATAAATTAGGGTTTCTTGGCTTCTCATCAAGGGATTTAGAGTTTCTTGGCTTCTCACCAAGGATTCCGATGCTTCTCACCAAGGAAGGGATCCTTTAGGTTGGGTAAATTTCTATTGATCTCTTCATTGATTCATTCATTGATTAAAAATAAAACAAGCCTAATACCTTTATATAGGCTTACAAACTTTTCCTAATCCGATTCAGATTCCTAAAAGAAAAATAAATTAAAATACAAAATTAAAATCCTAATCAAACACAAAATTCAAGCCCAAATCAATTACAAAAATCTAATCAAAATAAAATTAAAATAAATTAAAATACAAAATTAAAATCCTAATCAAACACAAAATTCAAGACCAACTCAATTACAAAAATCTAATCAAAATGAAATTCCAATTGGGCTCGATCTAGGGATTTGGATCCGTATCATTCTTTCTGGTTTGAGAGACTTCACCACCTGCTGAAAGTGTAATAGGATGCAGATGGACAACGAACATCCTCTAATAATTTCTCCATATTCATGAAAGAGTGGATCTCAAATAACAAACTCGATGTGCTCGATCGGAATCAGTGGTGTTTCTTTTAGCAGTTCTACCGCACGTTCCACATATGGCTCTAGATAAGGCTGTCCCAAGTTGCGGTGTTGGATCAAGTTATGTCGCTAGCTAAGAATGCGACACTGGATCAAACTTTAGTTCAGGTTCTTATTGCAGTACCTATGCAGTTAAGTCGGTGAGTCGGCAACGAGTCGGCCAAATACCGACTCATGACTAGTCGAACGAGTCGGCGACTAGTCGCACCCAGATGTTAACATATTTTATTTCATGTAACAGATATTGCTTCTTTTTTTAGGTTTGTACTGGGCATATAATTTTCCAGCTTAAATAAATTCTTTGAAAATTCAGAATTTTTTAAATCTTTTTCCTGCATATTATTGCAGATAATGTCATATTAGAGTTCAATCAATATACACATGGTTCGCGATGGTGGCGAACAACCATCAGTCGAAAGGATCATAGGGAAGCAGGTAATGAGACAGTTGAATTCATGGCAGAATCAGGAAACTATACGCCAAGAATGAGATCTCTACATGGAAACGGATGTGGCCAGTCGTAGTTTTAGAGTGAACATTTTCTAGAGTTCATTATTGATGGTCATCTGCTGAAAATCTCTTGGTGGGAAGAGTTTCAAGGCCTTCTTGGCTTCCTCTTGGAATTCAACTCAATCCACTGTGAATGTTTTGATTACCACGAAGTTATAACGGGAGACAAACAATTTTCCCTCTTGTATTTTGATTGTAGAAGTATGCTGAAAAAGTCGGCCTAAGTCGGACCAAGTCGGACCAAAAGTCGGACCAAATCGGTCAAAAAGTCGGACCAAGTCGACGCCTAATCGATGTCCGACTCACCTCCCGACTTTTGAAAAATTTTAAGTCGGTCATCCACCGACTCTCGACTAGTCGGGGACTAGTCAGCGACTAGTCGACGCCTCGATAGCATAGTGCAGTACTGAATCAATCTCTAGTTCAGGTTCGGACTCTGATTCAAACTCAGGCTATTGTTGTTTCTCCAATACTGACTCCGGCTCTCGGTCGTACTCGGGCTCCAATTCAGGCTCAGGCTTAATTTTTTTCTCAATCTCTTGGTCAGAATCTAGTTTCAGCTCATGTTCAAGCTCACTTTCTGCCTCAGGTGTTGGATCAATCTCTAATGTAGGGTATGGCTTGAGCTTGCTTTGTTGTTTCCTTTCCAATTGTTCGAAAAGGTTGCAAATCTCACATATGAGTTCGATTGGATCCTCTTTTACTTTTGTGCTTCAAGATTGATGATATTGATGTGTAAAAGAATAGCGATATCGAAGAGTATATCTGAACATAGACCATTGATAAGAAACTACAAGATCTGAACACCAAGATCGCACTTCTCCACCTAGCTTGATATATGCATACTTATATTTTGCTTCATTTGAAAAATAAAAACAGTACAAGAAACATTCTAGATGGTACTCTCAATTATCATATCCCTTTCTATCATTGAAACCATAAAAGGTTGGTACTCGTCCGCATGCCTCTAGATTAGCACTTGTCATGAGAGAATAGTCATCATAGTAATCATTGCAGTCTCCCATAATTAGAACAAATCTCCTTGTTTGGAGGGTACTTTTACGTAGGTGGTTGAGTCAGCTATCCACTGGTGTAAATATCACTGAATTTGGGCTACAGATGGACCCGAAATCGTCAAAATACTGAAGCTACGTAAAAATAGAATAGCTCATTGTGCTGAATCGCGGCTCGCTGAGCTGTTGACCGGTCAGGCTAAGCCGCTAACTAGTCAACCGGCTTGGTTAAGTTGGCTCAGAGGCGGCTCGCGGCTCGAGCCGGCTCTCTGTCGACTCAGGATCGCCTCGCCCAAGTCGATGAACAGTACCAGCTCGGCTCAAACATGGGTTTGGCTCGACCGGGTCGGCACTATAGCACAGTCGGCTCGGTCGGCGGCAACGCCTTTTTTGGACGATTTCAGCCCATGTTCGATGCCACGTTTGTTCCTACAGCTTCGCCTGGAAGTGACACACAACCTTAGGGGGTCGTCAACCCAAGTCATCGTCATCGATAGCGTAAGCAAGCTTCGAAACCCTTTTGAGCAGCGGCAATGGAGATGTGGCATTGTTGTGCTTAGATGGACTAAGCGACGACACGTGGACCTTGTGTGGCGACGGCGACAATCAAGGGGGGAGTTGGACGGCGGAGTGGGGTTTAGGTTGAGCTTAGGGTTTTGGGCGATAGGATCTTCAGCTTCTGGCGTGGATTTTGGGCGGCGAGCGCTTTGGGGCGCGTCGATGGCCGTCAGGTGGTGATGCGATGGTAGTAGGATGCCTAGCAGCATGGAAGAGCAGCTAGGGTTTTCGGCGGCTGGATAGGGTAGTTTTTTGATATATTTTTATGAATTGAAATTTTTTTGTGCAACTAGAAAATCAGAGAGCGATAATACGATCTTCGATTCTGATACCAAATTGATGTAGAACGAGATGGATTTGGAGAATTTTGTGGAAATTTTGAGAAAGAATTGATAAATTAGGGTTTATTGGCGTCTCACCAAGGATGCCGATGCGTCTCACCAAGGAAGGGAATCTTTCTTAGGTTTCGATATATTTCCATTGATCTCTTCATTGATTGATGCATTGATTGATTGAAAATAAAACAAGCCTATGGCCTTTATATAGGCTTACAACCTTTTCATAACCCGATTCAGATTCCAAAAAGAAAAATAAAATAAATAAAAATACAAAAATCAAATTCTAATCAAACACAAAATTCAAGCCCAAATCAATTACAAAAATCTAATCTGAATAAAATTCCAAGTTGGATCAATCTAGGGATTTGGATTTCTATCACATACTACACATCACGGATAATCAACATACCAAAAATCAACTGAATTTAATGTTATTTGATACTCGATTCGATTGTTACAAATCCAACAATTTCATAACAATAGAACTTCTTAACGAACGGATCGAATGTTAAATCCCCTAGGATTCACCGATATTTGGAGTTTTAAGGTTTTAGAATGTGTATACGACAACCTAAAAATTTTCAAAAAAGGGAACATAATTACTTGTGGTGTCAGCATATGAAATTTCTTGTGCTCTCAGCACTTATACTCTGTGTGTGTGTGTGGAGGGAGAGGGAGAGGGAGAATAGATGACTGATAGAATTGCTTTTGGGTGAATAATAAGAAAAAATCTTCTGAATTTGAATTCAAAGATGGGGGAATACTGGATCTTTGCTTCATTCAAGTTGATAAACATCATTTAAAACGCCTAAAAATAAAAATAGAGTAACATTAATTTTCTTCTTGTTCATCTGCTTCGGCACAGATTAGGAACCAAAATAAAAAGATATTTACCATGGCCTATAATGGTGAAAACCTAACAAACTTTTGTGAGCAAGGTTTTAGAAGTTTTTAATTGATGATAAAGGAATGAATGAACAATTTCTAACTCAACTTCAATTGAACTTCATATTTGTTAACGAGTAAACCTTCTGTTGGAATAATTTCTCCATGTGTTATCCATAGCTATGCTCAATAACATTATAGATCCCATTTTCTTATATATGTGTGCATGAGAGTATGTAATCTAGAATATTTAAGCTTAATTATAAAAAAATTGTCAAAAAAATCTTGGTCGACGGTGCATACAGGATCGAGGTACATGTTCATCTATATATAAACATAAATTTATTCTTTGTCCCTTTGAATTATTACTAAATCAGACGTGCCTTTACCCCCATAAGAAAATGTTTCTCAAACTGCAAAGCCATAGCTCGATATTTACAACAACCGTGTTCTCAGATATTTTCCAAGGAAGACCACAAAATTAATCTCATACGATATAAGTGCACACGAAAACCTGTTGAATGGTTATATTGATATTTAATCCTTTCATTGGTACAGGATTATTCAAGACAATTGGTCTAAATAAAAGATCCAATTTGCTGAACTTGCTATGCATAAGTTTAAAGAAGTATAATACTCTTTCTCAAACTTCCGATCACAAATAATGACAAGGCAAAGAAATGCTGAAGCACAATGATTAAAATACAGAAGATGCAGTGAGACACCACATAACAAAAGTTGGTTAACATGGCAATAATAGGAATACAATGGAACTATTGAACAGTTATTAGTTTAAAGAACTCACGCTCTCTGGTGTCAACATTCTTCGCAATTCATCCTCCAACGGAATGCGAAAATCACGTCTCTTTACCCAAACTAACATACCATTTTTCCCCTTCTGACATACAAAAAGTGTATTCCACATTAGTAACAAAGCTAATAATCATCAAAGAAATTCATTGACGTAAGATATTTCATTTGCAGCTCCCAAACTTAAAAAATTATAGTAGTTGGACCAAATAAAAGTACTTAACTATCAAATTATATATGGCAGACAAAGATTAGACTGTACCCTCAAATCTGCACAGTGCTTCATTCGTTTGCGTACAATGGCATCTGTCAAACCAGGAAACTGTGCAGCCAAATCATCAGCCCGTATGAAAGGAAGGACATCCGGCTTCTCATTGGCACGAAACTCTCGGTACACATAAACTAACATCCTGTTCACTAGGTATGTCTGAACGCTCTTTGATCCTGGTGATGATACTTCCATGTGAGGTTCCTGCAGAAAATGAGATCAAAATGTTTCCATTTTAATAGAGCAAATTAAAGTAAACAAAGAATCAGATGTACTACCGAGGGAGTAATAGAAAAAGGAATTCTTCCACATGTATTTAAATCACTAGATGTTTGACCATCCTGTCACCATTACACTAGAACAGCTGGCCCAACCAGACCCAGCACAATTGCACTCCCTAGAGCTTAAGACTGCTATATATATCCTGGGTGGCTACTTGAATCAATATCGACTTTCAATTTTGATGATATGATGTTTCTGTTAGTAAGGCGAGAAGAGCAATGGATATCAGAAAATGTGTTCAGTTACTGCATAGGCCCCAGAACTGCCACTGTCTAAAGGAGCATAGGTTTCTCCTCCACTCGTACTATCAATTGGAATATCATATTAGGCAGTGGTGTTCAACTCTCACATTTTCTCCCTCTCGTGATGCAACACTAGGAATAACTTCCAAAAGTTTTGAGATTCCAGAATTTGTTTAGATAATGTCAAACTTGTAGCACGACTGAACCAGCAACTTACTTATATCTTCTCGATGTTATGGTTACAAACCAGCTCCCCAATCCCAATCTAAAGGCCCTGAACGCTGCTTAGAGTAGACCAAAGAAATTGGTACATTGAGGGCAGGTGAAAAAGCATATAACAAGCTCGATGTCCCTTATGAGGCTAAGTTAAACATAGCCTCATAGCATTAACACAAAAGGGATTATGCATAGTTGAAAACATGTTTTGAGAATGCAACACTATATGACTGTCCAAATTCATGAATGTTCCAAAGAGAAATTAAAACACATTGAACCAAAAAATTAGACAGACAAAGTACTAGCCATTTGGATATCCAGAACATCACTGGAGTAGCTTACCTGTTGGCCAACAGAATATAATTTATCAATGCGTCGAAGTGACAACATTCCTTTTGCTGATCGAACCAAAAGATAGTCTGTGGAAGATGCCTTGTGAGGGAAAATTGGTGCACGGTACATGTTTGTTTCAAGACATGATTGGCTGCAACCAGGACCTATATCTCCAAGAAAAGGAGACTTATCAGAAGGTTCAAGTGGGAGAACTGTCCCTAGACCATCATTGCCATTTCGAAGCGATGAAGCAGTCTGGTCTGAGGGTGCTGTTTTCTGGTAGTAAGTGCATAGTCTAGCCCCCATACCGATATTTCCAAGCAATAAAGGTCTTTCCTCACAGTACCTTGACACATAAGAATGAGATTAACAAGAAAGAAAGATTAATATCTTACTGCAAACATCAGAGAATATCATATGAGAAATAAATAAGCACTTCAACATCCATCATGTGTGATAAACACCACCCTGATGAGCACTAAAGTTCAATTTCTTAGAAGAGAGGACATCAAATGAAGATAAACTAGGAAGAAGAGAACAGACAGTTGACATAGGATGCCATTTGTTCTAGTTATAAAAAGCATCAAGAAACCTAGCCAAAATAGAAGCTGATGACCATAGCTAATGACTATAGATATCTGTAAATAGGCTCAATAAAATCAGTAACTAAATAAAGGAAGAGTTACTTCGTTATTTTTGCACAAAATATACCAACAAATGAAATTAATCTCAAATGTCTATAATCACCGGGCCGTAGATTTCTCTCCCAAACTATTAAAGAGAGACTCATAGAAGATAGTAGGACAAGTCTTGGGAAATAAAGAAAGAAAGGAAAGAAAATTATTGATTAAGTACATATTTAGCAATCAAAAGCGTTTTGAAACTAATATAATGCAACCAGAAAAAAAGGATGGCAAAAAGAAAACCATATATATACACACACACTGGTGCAAAAAGAATGGTGCGAAAGCCCGACGAAAAGAATTTTATCTATTTTTAGAGAAAAAAAATTGCAAAATTTTTTTAATGTTTAATCCATACAATTATATACTCCAGGGAAAATAATGGGTGAATCCTAGGGAGATTTGAGCACCGATCCACCCGTTACAAAATTTAACGATTTCAGAACAACACAACTTGTTGTAACACCTTGATCGAAAGCCAAATCACATTATTTTTCAACCATTATTTTTTGAGGGATGTATAACAATATGAAGTGAAGATGAAAAAAATTTGAAAAAAAAATTCAAAAAATAAAAACATTTTCGCACGGAAAATTCTGTGCGAAATGTTTGCATTTGAAAATTTGTCTATATATACATATATAAGAATAATGTATATGTGCTGACAGTGAATGAAAAATTCCTACGAAGGCAGCATATATACATATTTTTTATTTTTAAAAATTTTTGAAAGCGATCTACACATCATGGATTATTGCCATACCAAAAAACAAATCAATCCCTCCTATTTGCCCATCAATTTGATCGTTACAAAATCAATGCTTTCAAAACAATAAAACTTTTTGAAATAAGATAGATCGAGGGTCAAATCCACTCATTGTTTGCCCATAATTGTAGTTTTAAGGTTTTAAAATGAATACACCCTCAAAAAGGGGGAGATGTGGTTTTTTTAATGGCATCATAGAAAATTTAATACATGTCAGCACATACCCATTAACCTCACACATGCATACACGCTGACTTACAGTTTGCATCATCATGATGCAGTTTTCAAATTCAATCAAAGCCTCAAAAGACTCCTCTAACATGCCAAAACAAGACATGGATTTTCGGGAGTGGTTCATCAGAGTGGAGCAACGTTTTAAGAAGTATATCATTTTTCTCATGACACCTGGCTTCAATAATTGCCCAGAAGGGGCAATGCAATGAAACTTGAGAAAATGTCTCAGATTCAGATGCAAACAAGCAAGGAATAAATTGTTCCTGTAGCAAGAAGTCAATGTCTACAATGACGAAAACAGGTTATCCCATACAAGTTTATCACATCTGTTAATAGCCCTTTCATCACTTAAATTAGCTAAATATCATATCGTTCTTAATTTCCCCATCCATGTCTGTTTAGCCTACTTTAGTCCGCCTGGCTTCATTAACTAAGATCGTCTCATTTTCTTGCTGGTGCATTAGTTTGCCTCCCGTGCGCATCCCCAAACCGTGTGGAATCACTTCTCCCCGCATTTTATTCACAATATGAGCAACTCTATGTCTCTAACTACTTATGAATGCTCTCATTTCTACTGAAGTCATGCTCAGTATTCTAAATCTTGAATGTTGGATACGTGTTTATTTGAAAAATACAATATCGGATGTGGGATGTCGGGGATATTTATAAAATATCGTGGTAAAATATCAGATGCTACAAATACATCGCATATGCACGTCATATACATATCTAACAACACATAAATGACAAACTCATAAAGCATGATTAGAATATACTTACCTTAAATTGATAAACCACATTAAACTACAAATTTATAACCGCCAACCCTCCACCAACCAGTGTTCTAAATATCTAAATATCAAATATCAGTCACGTATCGGTTTGAAAAATTAGATATCGGATAACAGATATTAGAGATATATCGAGGATATTGACTAAAAATCAAGGTGTCATATCGGATGCTAAAAATAGGTATCATATGCATACCATACATGTATCTAAGTAGATATAAAATTATATAAACTCACATAAAAATATGTTTATGGTATGTTTGGCTCAATATGTTGCATTATCCATGGATCTAACATCAATCCACAAGAAAACCGTTCTGATTTATGCAAGTAGTTACAAATAAATCAAGTACCATACCTATGATATTTTATTTTTCTTTCTATTGTGTTCCCTATTATTTGTTCGTGTAAATAAATCTTGTACAATTTCTATACAAAAGTAGTAATAGCATCATCATTATCATCATCCAATGGCTAAAAAGGCAAATTTTTCTTAAAAAATTTTATTCCATTCTCTATAAATAAAAAGAGTTATTGAATCAAAATTACTATTACTATTATTAGTAGTAGGCTACACTAAATTAGGAGAATCCTCGTGAAAATCGAAGATCGGTTTTTTTAGAAATGAAAGATTTTATACCAACCGCGCCACAATTGGATCGATAGATCAAATAAAATCAAATAAAAAGTATATCAAATTATGTTACAAATAGAAAATAATTGAAAACTGGAGCTTTTCAAGGAGCTCTAGAATGTCGTTCTTACCGAGGACTTGACGTCAATGCGTAGTCATAATGATGAGAGAGACGGGCTTTGTTTTGCTGACCGCCACAACCCTTATTTGATCCGAAATTGAGACGAAACATGAAAGGATGAAAGAGAGGAAGAGAGTATGACGATCCAAGACCAAGAAAATAAAGAAAAAGAGAAAGATTGAGCCGTCGCGACTTAATTCGTAGAAGATAGCAAGAGGATGAAGAAAGAGAGATCAACCAGTAATAGAGTCAAAAAAAATTAGGGTTGCACATCAGGTCAACACCCTCTCTTTCTAGTTTCTAAGTAGTATTACTATCAAGTTGGATTAGATATAATGTTAATTAGATCTGAACTAAAAACTTAAAACCAAAAAATGCTAAAATTAGCCAATATTTCAAACCAAAATATCGATTGAAATAGCAGCTCAATTCTAAAATTACGACTAACAATAGTTGAAAATCAAAAACCAAAATAACACACATAACGTATTGGCCCCTTGTTTTTTCTGATATTACGGATATCGGACCGATATTTGGAACTTTGCCACCAACCGACCTGAGTGATGAATTTAATTAAAAATAGCAACTTTTTTGGAAGAAACTGCAGCAAACATATCGGCTCATGGCTGAAAGTGTGGCTGACGTATTGGCTCGCGTCAGAAATTGAGCCTGATATGTGCCTTGAAAACTAAATATGTTTGTATGTAATGGGAAATTTGTGACATTTTGTCCGACATGTTGAACATGCCGGTGACAATTTAGAAGACTGGTCATGCCCAACATTATAACCAATATAGCATTGCTAGTGTTATATCTGCTATATAAAAAATTCATGACCAATATGCTGTTTTTTATTCTCAATATGAGCAACTTTATGTCTCTACCTTTTTAAGGATGCCCCCATTTCTAGTATATTAATGACCAACATTATAACCAATAAAGCATTGCTAGTTTTAGAGTTGCAATATAAGATCTCCCCCCAAAACAATTCATGGGCATTCATAGGTATGCTATCAGTTGTGTTTGTTCCTAATTAATAATATTATAAACTAAAAGAATATCATTGTAAGGCATGTCTTTAATGTCGATGTGATGTTAAGGCAAAGAAATGCTAATAAAATTTGATTTCTGTTGCATCCGCTTGTTTGCCCAGCAACAACATTTCAATCTTTGAGAATAACCAACTTATTGTTACTCCAATAAACATTTCAGTGGAAGACTACCTTCTTTTCCAACTAAAGCCGTCTTTTTTGACCTCTTAAGTTAAAATCTCAAAACAGCCCAACATAGGCTAGTGATTCAGATTTTAAACGTAAGAACTAATAGGCTATAAACCACAAGCCACATGGCAGTTCTTCAGTAAACAAGCATATGATATTACTGATACTGTTTGCATGAACACAAATTTAAACAAAAAAGAAATAAGGTGTTATCAATAATACAAGCCCAGTGACCAGGAAGACAAGTTCCTTGTTACAGTTAGCCCAACAAGAACACATCCCCTCAAATTGCTGACTCCATGGAGTTAAAATAACTTTTTATCAACATTTCTGAAAGACAAAACCATCTTCAATCTTATGCAATGATCAATTATATTACGAATTACATAGAAATTGAAAAATAATAATAATGGAACTTAAAACGATAAGTTGACTTACTCCATCAGAAAGACATGCCCATCCTTCACAGATAAGTCAGATTTTTTCTTAAAGGCCCCAGGTGGACGTAAAGGCTTATTCTCACCAGGCAACTTCTGAGCCCTTGGCCATACATGGACCATTGTGCGCACAAGATGAAGCACAGAATTTGGTCGCACATTTTGGAGTGTCAAGGACTTGTCATCCTCCAGCTCTTTCCCAGAATAAAACACTTTCACATTTTCTGACATTTTAAAATCTGCATGAATAATTTGTTAGAATTGTTAACACAAAATCTGGAAGAAGTTATATTATCAACAAAAGCAATATGAACTATTGATCAACTTGGACAGCTAGTAATAGACACCACAAGCTTAATCCTCATCAACATTCAAAAAAATCTCTGATCAAGAAAGCAGGATTCGGCATTCAAAATAGAACTAGGCGCCGCCTAAGTATTGTTTTCCTATAAAGAAGAAGCAGAAGCAGAGGAGAAGAAAGAAGAAAGAAGTTTTAGATGGAGATGGAGAAAAAAGAAGCAACAAGTGCATATGCAGAGCAGCAGAAGGCAGTGAGAAGAACAAAGAAGAAGAAATGGCAAAGAATAGAAGGAGAAGAAAGCGGTAGTAGATCACGGCAAAGCAAGGAGAAAAAATGGAGGTAGTTGGCTTGATTTAAATTTTGCAACACCGTGTGTATGGATGTGTGTGTTTTTATAGAAAAAAGTTAAAATTGTAATACCCTGGAAGCTACTGCACAAGTACTAGAGAGGGGTGAATAGTACTTTAAAATAACTAAGAGGATAATTTCTAATTATTTTGCAAACACAAACAAGAATGCGGAATAGAAGTAACAAGAAGAAGATCACAATGCAAACAAGTGATGTAATGGGTTCGGATCCACCCAAGTCTCCCCGACTTGTTCCCGGTGATCCACGTCCCAGACACCCAGATCACATCCGGCTACTTGAGTTAGAGTCCACTAACTCAAGCTTTCACTAAAAACTTCTTGTAGCAACTACTACAAGACAAATGAATACAAAGATTCAATCGTGACTCCCACAAACCAGGATCAGGTACCTCTCGCAAACCGAGAGCAAAATTCAAATACAAAGTTTAATGAAATATGAAATACTCACCACAAATTTCTATGCCTTGAGAGATACTTACAGTATTAGGGCAAGGAAGGATGATGGAGAGTAGAGATCACCAAGAATGATTGAAACCCTAGCACCACTGAGATGAACAGATGGATACGGCTAGAATGATGATCGTAATCCTTGAATCCTTCAAGAGATTGAATGCTAAAGAGCCAATGATCTCTAGAAAATGATTAGGTCGAAAAGAGAGCTAGAGCTTTTTCAAGAATTCGAGCCTTTGAAAATAATAATCGTTATGGGAAAAACTAGATCTGAATGTCTACACATAAGGGAAGAATTTCTATGTTTGAAACGCATCAAACATATATGGAAAGAATCAAAACAGATCCAGAAAAATCGTGGAAATAAAATCTCCAACGTCTGGAAAATTAAAGCAGCTTAATCGGTCTAATAAGAGTCATTAACCGATTAGATAGAGAACTAGTCAATCGGTGAGCCTTCTTGGACCGACTGGTTTGAAATAGAGATTTTAGTAAAAAAGTCACGATAATATAGTCGGTCTAAGAAGAAACACTAACCGACTAGTTTGATAACTAATCGATCGGTGAACCTTCTTGGACCGACTAGTTGCAAACAGAGATTTGTGTGAAAGAAGAAAGATAATCTAGTCGGTCTAAGAAGAAACACTAACCGACTAGTTTGAGAACTACTCGGTCGGTGAACCTTCTTGGACCGACTAGTTGGTCAAGAGAGATTAGGCTAAGATTCAAAGGATGGCTAGTCGATTCAAGAAGAATTCCTAATCGATTAGATTGACATTTAATCGATTAGTTATTCAACTCGAACCAACTAAGATGCACCAGAAGTCAGGTAGAAGAGCGATAGGCTAAGGGACCCTATCTAATGGCTTCTACGGCATCCCTAGTAAATAGCTAAAATAGTTACGAGTGATACTAAGCAAGTATGACTCAAGGCTTAACATTCTATAAAGTAGAGTTAGAAGACACAGAGATAAACAAGAAAACCCGTCTTCAAAGCTCTAACATGATGAGTCTGAATCTCTTGACAACATCAACAAGTCCTTGAGCTTTAACGAAGCTTCAGGCACAACGATCACGCGCTC
This sequence comes from Scilla litardierei, assembly GCA_030789695.1. Taxonomy (NCBI): domain Eukaryota; kingdom Viridiplantae; phylum Streptophyta; class Magnoliopsida; order Asparagales; family Asparagaceae; genus Scilla; species Scilla litardierei. The sequence goes on from CM061131.1 coordinate 5,373,416, forward strand.
AAAAGAAGTCTTGAGACGTCGCTTGAGATCTACAGAGTAAATTGGCGAAGATCTCCATAACTGCGCTCAAAGAGAATTAGTACACGATATTTATATTTGTTCATCATCAAAACAAAATCAGGGGAATCAATACTCAACAAAAACACCCGAAAATTCAACAACAGTATTGCCCTCCATCTAAAAAGAAGTTCCACATTGCGGTGGACATTAAGTGATGCAGCCCACCTAAGCAAGCATTAGGCCGGTTAGATTGGAGCACCCACACATGTAGGTAGGTTGCCTACCCAATGACCGGGGTGGCCCAAGGGCTGATTTTAAAACATTAGTCAGGGTTATCCACAATAGACATTACAAATTGCTAGGTTAATTTCGCTAAATCCCCCTATACTTTGACCGGTTCTCACTAAACCCCATATTCTTTTTTTCACAAAACTCCCTACACTTTTTTTCACGAAACCCCCCAGCGGCTTTTCTCCCCAAAAAGGGACTATTTTGCCCCATCACTATAGCAACAATTTCTTCAAAAGCTTGTGGATGAACCTAAAACAAGAATCAAAATTTTATAAATTGCTAAACTTTCATCCATCAAAATATACAAGTTCATACATAAGGTTTAGAAGAGAATATTGCAACAATAAATAGGGCAAAACAGCTAATTTTAAAAAAAGGACAGATTGTGGGAAATCATGTGAAAAAAAGAATAGAGTGGCTTCGTGAAGGGAAAAACATGAAGTTCTGGACACAAAGGGCCAATGTCTTGGATGGTTTAGTAAAATTAACCCAAACTCCTATGACAAATTTAGGATTAGACCAATATTACCTAAACACGAGACAGGGGTATCAAGTGTCTGAGTGTCCCACACTGTAAATTTTAATTGTTGGATACCGAAACATAGCTAGAGTAAAATATGTTTATACATAATATTCCATGTTAAGAGTAATTATGCATCTAGCTCTCTTTAATCCTTTTTGGTTAACAACCATCACATTGACTTAGTTAAAAAAGAGCATGACACTGCTAGAATGAACATAAGGGTGGCATTTCGGGTCGGGCCGGTCTTATTGGGCCGGCCCGGGTCGGCCTGGTTTTCTTAAAGGACCGGGCCGGCCCGACCCGATAAAACTTCGGGCCATTCCAATAAGGCCCGATAAAAATTCAGGCGACCTAGCCCTATAGTGTTGAAAGAATTATTGGAATATGTTGTTTATTAGATTTCAACTCTCCATCTGTTAATGATGTATCTTTAAATGTTACTAGAATTTAATTAAAAATGTGAACTACATGCAAATTCTGGAACAAATTGATAGTTCAGTGTGTAAGCTTTATTCTCGGAGCAAATTCACTGAAGCTATCCACAAGATGTCCAGCTAACTTATTTTTTTGTCTGCAATTTTGAATCGAGCTATTTTGTTTTGTGATAATTGTAGGGTTCAAATATTGGTTAATAATCGAGCTATTTTGTTTTGTGAGTCGGGCTATTTTGTTTGAAGCGAACTCAAAGAATTCTTAGCCGTGCCGCCCAGTGGGCCGAATAGTGTGGCCCAGGTCCTGTACAAAATGGATCAGGCAGGGCCAACCTGGCCCAATAAGGATTTCGGGCCAAAATTACCGGCCCAGACACGGTCTTATCGTGTCGGGCTATCGTGTTGGGCCGAAAATTTCCACCCCAACTTATACCTGATACAGCAGAAAGAAAGAATACATCTAGGGTTTTATATCTAGGCTTATGTGATGGAAAACAAGAATTGTAATAAAAATTATAAGGATTGTTGAAAAGATAACAAAAATTGGTAAGATTTGGACCTCTCACTTAGGCACATCTCGAACACACTCTCAACTCCTCTCAAGAAAAGATATTTTAGAAGAAAACTAAGGTTCCCCAGAACTAACTAGAATTTCTTCCAAAATAATCGATTTCAATCCATTAACCATAAGAAGAGTTGTAATACATGCTTATTTGGATGCCAAACTATATGCATCACATGTACAAATCCATAATAACAAAAATAAAAGAAAATTTTCTTAAAATAGAAGTGTGCGAACAAAACGTGAAACTCAAAAATTAATGAAAGATTAAAATAAACTAAAATAGATGTTGAGCCTAGAGACAGCTAAAGTATGATCTTAATCAATCTCCATTGGTTTAAAATGTTGTGTCCTCGAAATATTAAATCAAAGTAAAATGTGGATTCATTAAGGGTAGCTTGAGGGAAATATTCCAAGATAACAAAACATAAGAACATGTGTAAAATCTTTTAACTGATATGTGAAAAATATGTGATGATGAAATTAATGTGCTCTCGCAACATATAACACGCCTCTAATTTAAGCTTTAGAACAGAATCAACAAGTGGTTCAAGCTTGATTGAGGCTTAGTCACAAACTAAAGCTCAGTCATAGACTCTAGGTGGGGATCTGTCAGACACTTGTCTTCTAGCTATGATTCCACGCCAGGAACATGATGTGGTTGTTGCTATACTTGATGCTTCACATACAACTCGAACGTTGCCCTAACGTTTAACACCCGTTCAGAGATCTATCTGAGGTTAACTGATGGTGACTTAATATCTGACAACAAACGGCTCTCCAATGTAGCGTTGGTGGAGGTTTAAGAAGGTACCGATGTTGAAGCATGACTTCTAACCAGTATCAACTTCTTCGAGACTTTTGAACTTTCTCCCGTCAAGAAAGGGTTTCTTCCTCTAATTTTTGTTAAACATATCAAAATTTATTATCTAGTCAGATCGTAGCACTAATAAAAGAAATCTTTCATAAATGATTTCCACTCCCTATAATCTCAATGGTCATTAATCTTCCAAACACCGTGATGGCTCAGAACTACTTATGATGCTTACTTCTCATGAAGTTGCACACATCCGAATAAGTGTATGGACTATAAATATACTTGAAATAGCTTAAAATACAATATCAATTGTAGATGGCTTAATCTAACTTCCAATAGCATAAAAATCAAGCTAAGAATGGCTCTAAAATCACTAAAAATATGCTCGTATTATTATAATATCAAGAAAATCCAAAAACCACAAGAAATTGTCAAGCCACATTATAGTAATGACTCCGATAGGCATTATAGCATCGGCTCAGCTTAATACTATGGCAATTGGCTTGGGTTAGCTTTTTTGGATCGGGCTAGCTACATCAGCTTAAGCATGCTCGGTCCAGCATGGGTCGACACATATCAGGTTGAATTTGTGTCGATGAACAATAGCAACACACATCTAAACCGAAGAAATTGCAAATGGCTTGATACAAACCACAAATTCAACATTGGATTGTGATGAAAATTTCCTCCTATATTGACAGCCAATCCTCTTGGGATTTCAATGGACTCCGACAAGTCTAAACGCGTGATGGATTGGGTCAGGAGACTGCTCAAAAGGAAGCCACATTCGACAATAATGTTGGGAAAGGCACTAGACAGTGGATACGACGATGGTAACAATATATCTGGTGCTGTTGCTGAACAGAACTTGTAGTTGCGGATCTGGTCATCAACGACGATGGCAATGGTAAAGGTAGGCTTCGAAGACGAATCAAGGATGGCAATGGCATGGTTTGATGAAGTATGGTTTTGATTTGGGAAAGATGTGATAATAATATTCTTTTTGAATTTCAATTTTTTATCAAAAATTTAGAAAATTGCAAGAAACCAATGGAATATAAGTAAACATTTATACAAAATGCAGAAAATTATAGGAATGATAGAAAATTGACAAATGAAGTTTTGAGACCTTTTTTAAAAAAGAAATGATTTTTGGATCTCAAATCTCGATATCTAAATTGGATCTTTTACTCTGCTACTATCTAAATTGGATTTTTTACTTTGCTACAACCTTTGTTGTAGCACAAAGCAAGAATAGATTAAAGGTTTCAAATCTAGAGTTTACGGGATAGGAAAGAAAAGAAATTGAAAAGTTCTAGGAATTAGAAAAAAGATAATTAGGCATAGATAAGATTCGGAACTCTCACCCAAGTGCCTCTCACACCCGCTTTCAACTTCTATTGAGAAAAATAATCGATTTCAATTATGGTTCCTCTCGTACCAAATTAGGATTTTTGTTAAAATAAATAATCAATTTCAATTCACTAAATATAAAGAGCTGCAAACATGTTTATTTATATGCTAGACATGCACCACAAGTGCAAATCAAAGATGACAAAAATAAAAGAAAAATTCTAAAACTAAAAGCATGTGTACAACATGTGAAACTCAAAAATCAATGAAAAATTAAAATGAAAGTAAATTAAAAGCTAAGTCTAGCAACAGCTCCAGGAGGATCTCCATCAAAAACCTTTTTGTTTTTATTCCTTATTCATTTCATTAAGGATTCTTTTACGGCATTCCTTCTATCATTTCATTTTTCACACAGACAACAATTTTCCTCATAAATTTTATGAGACGTGTCCAAATTGCAGGACACTGGTCTCCATGTATCTTGAAGAATCCGAGTGACGAACACGACAAATTCTGTAAAAAATAGTGTTATTAAAATAGTGTCTTGATAGCACTGGATTAAACCAAACAGCATAATTGCTTATTTAGATCATAAAATCAAATTCATGTGAGAGCACATAATTCAACCATTAATAAGAAACACTAGAAAATTTGCCAAACAAACGAATGAATAACAATGAAGCAGAAGAGTGAAAACTTGCCTAGTTTCTTCGACACTCTTGATTTTATGGTAGACACAGTTTCCTCGGCATCAATATGAAGCTTAATTCCTTTCCCACCCCCCAAACTGGTAATTATGACTTTTATTGACCCACTGGTACAAAGCATTCCTTGTGCTTTTGCTATAACTATGTTGTCATGAGGATACCACAACGCTTTAGGTCTATGAAAATTGGCTATATCCTTTCTGCAAAGAGTGAGTAAAATGTTACAGCAACTAATAATGATCCATAAGAATATGTTCAAAAATGATGAAGCTAAATGCCAAGAAGAATCAACTGATCAACAAGAATAAGTATAAAAACAAGAGTTGAATAAGAATAGTCGCGCGACTATAAGATAGAAGTTTAATCATGCAAAGCTCATCAACTAATAACTACCAGATGAATGAACTCAAAATCTGTTTGCTTAAAAAAAGCAAACAATCCAATAAAATAAAGGGTATAAAATGCTGACAATGATTACTTCAAAAAAACTGCTTACAAGAAATAAATAAATTCCTAATTCTAAAAGCATAAACTAGTTACTCCTGCAGTTGGCACAAAGATAGTACAAAAATCGAGTCCATGATAATGCTCTAAAGAAGAAAGCAAGCCGCAGTTTGCTCCACACTACCTGCAGCAGTCAGTAAACCAGACAAAGGGAGAGTGATTCAAGAGTGTTACTAGGCCAAATGAGCCGTAGTTAATGGCTAAGTACATTGCAGCTTCCTTATGGCATCCCAAAAGATTCACGCGCACAACACTCTATTGAAGTTTGCACTTCAATTTGATTTTAGATCATCGTCTCAATACTGCTTTTCCTAGTAACGGTTGGAAACATAAAGTTTTCTTCCCATAAAGTTTTTGATGATACAATCATTTTGTATATATATGTGTATACTAACTGTTTAGATGCAGATTATCAAGATCAACGTCTTCACATATGACAATCGTCAAAGTTACTTTGCAAGATAAAGCATCAAAATGCAAGATGAAGCTCAAGCAATGAACTCATATATCTTGAGAAAGATGATGTATTTGTACTTTTTATTCTTGCATAATTTTAGATTGTTAAAGCCTTGATAATACTATATCTTAGTTCTTTAGGACTCAGCCTCAAAATCCAAATTTCGGAAAATTAGCAGACCAGCACTTTCCCCTAGTCGACTAATACAATTTTTCTTATTTTATTAAGAAAAAATAATTTTTGGTCAAAATATATTTTCCAATCATAAGAATCATTTTCTGAAAAATTTCTCAAAATTTTGTTCCTAGTCGACTAATAAGTTTTTCTTGTCTACCAGATAGTTATACCGTCAGTTATTATAACTGATTTCTATTAAATAATTTTCTAATTATTTAATGGCAATTATAAACTACCTTCTAACGTTCATATTGTCATTTTCTAGCCATTTTTGGCAGTTTTTGGAAGTTTATAGCCGTTCTCCTTCAAAGGACACTTCAACAGCCATTTTTGGTCTAGTAGTCCAGTTAGTCTGCTAACAAAACTATCTAGTCGACTAATTTTTGGGAAAACAGCTCAGAATTTTTTGAAAATTTAGGCAGTTGTTCAACGTTCGAAAACTAACTTTTTGAACTATAAATAGACCCCCAGACCTCTGCCTAAAACACACAAAAATTCTGTCACTTTCTCTTTTCTTAAGTTTTCTTTCTCTCTAAAAAGTGTGTAATTTTCAGATTTCCATAGGAGAACCTCTGCAGAAATTCTGCCCCTTTAGGAAGTCCAATTTCCAAGAGTGTTCTAACATAATTCACATCTTGAACCTTGGAGATTCCATCACCAACCTTGCGCTATAATTCCGATATTATCAAGGTTATAGGTGATATTGTTTCATACTCTTTCTTTATTTTATTTTATGAATCTCTTGTTGAAAAAATTGTACAAGTTTGTAACACGAGGAGTGTTGGCATCTTTGTATGTTGATTACTTGCGGGGAGCAAGCGTTTCAGTGGATTGAAATCTCTACGGGGTAGAGGACAGGACGTAGTATCACAAGGATCAGAACCAGGATAAATCTCTGTGTTTGCATTTGGAATTCTCTGGATTGTGTTCATTTATTTCCGATTAACTTTTAATTTTGCAATATCGTCGTGATTTACACTATTCACCCCCTAGTGTATTTGGTGTGCCAGGAGATCCAACCGTAACACGAGTCGAAAAGGCAAGAGAAGAAGGGAGAATTCATGACTATCAAGCCACCTTCTGAATCAGCCTGCTTGCATATTCAAGAAATATTCCCACTGATCTGGAACCCCCCAAATCTAGATGTGTGCCCCATAGATAGGAAAACCCTAAACGCAAAACTTAGTAACGATCATCATGATTAAGGTCGTGATGTCAATAAAAATAGAAGAGCGAAAAAGAAGTGTGTGGTGGTGCTTTTGCTTGTAGTGTGTTATTTAAAGGAGTTCTCCCAAAAAAAAGCTTTTAGAAAAGAAGTTTTTTACATAGTCAAGATGCTTGGAACTCTCAAATTTCATAACGGCGTATCAAGAATGATCTGTATTTGAAATAAACTTGTTCAAGGAGTTTAACAGCTTAGATAAGAATGGATCTATGTGAGGGAACATCCAAAAAAGACTGATAGAAAAAGCAGCAGCAGCCGGTTTGATGTCATATTGTCATTTACAACAGATTAATAGTCAACCATACCAAAAATAAAGTTATTTGTTTTAAAGCGGTGAGATCCACTCACGGTACGTGTTGAGATAAATTACATATTAGGGTGTTTTATGTGGAAGTGGTTAAGGGGTTTTTTGTAAAAATATTAATATATTAATATAAATAAAAGGTTCAAAGGAAAGGGGAACCAATCCCAAATCTTTCCTCTAAAACCATGTCTCTAAAATTGTCTCTGATATCTTTGTGGTATTAGAACCCTAACCCCTAACCCTAGTTTCCTCTTAAAAACAGTTCATCTTCTTCCTCCCACATCTTGCAACACCTTGACCAATGCAACACCTTGACCAACACCCTGACGAAAATTTTCACTCCCAACTCTTTAGCTTATGTGCCGCCACCGCGTTCCCCCTTAGCATCTACCCTAATTGTCCAACTCCAACCCGTTCTGATAATGACAATGCCAGACATCATCCCAATCAATACTAACGAGGCCATTGCAATAAGATCCAATGATGACTATGTCTGACATGGCCTATCAATGGTTTCTACAAGGTTGATTTAGATGATATGGAGGTCACATCTGACCATTATGATGCTGGCAAAGCTCAAAATTACAATTGGCACCTCTGATTACATCACCCCCCCCCCCCAATAAAAAAACCGACCGTGATTCAACAACAAAAACCTCTCTCAATTCTAGATCTATCACCGACAACTTCGGCGAGATCTAGATCTAAGGGATTCTAATGGGAACATCAAAGTATAGACATGAAGACGAAGACACGAGACTCAATCAAGTTCGCTATGGTTGGATTCGAGCCCAAGTGGAGCTACCTGATTCTAGCCCTTGGTTTTTGAAGTGATTTTATTTTATTTTATTTTCTTTTTTAAATAAGTTTAGTCCCACATTTGTTGGAAGAATAGATAGTATTAGTTATAAGTCTATAAAAAGGCCTCAAGACTTGTTCCATTGATTAATGAAAAGTTTAAGAAATTAAACCCCCTAAATCATATATGAGCCTGACTCTGCCATGGGTTTGGGGTCAGGGAACGCAACGCAAGGAAACATTTCGACCTTTATGGACAGATTTCAGGAGTGTCATGGACCTGATTGGAATCTAGAATCATATAACGAGAGAGTGTGAATATTAATAGAATGATGATGCCATACATCAAGAACTTCTTCAGGTTTTCCATGTAAAGACAGGAAGCTATTTTAGCTATTTTGTGATTGGTAGTGGTGAGTGGACATGGTCTATCGGACCCCGGATCCATACCTTGTTTGTTTCTAGAATTTCATGCATCATTTCTCTCATACATACATGAAAGGGAGCTAGGAGTTTTGCCTTCATTCTTGTTGCATATTTGGGAAGAAATGATCAATTCTTTTCTTGATTATAGTGATGTTATGTTTTGTTGTTTTAATATACTAGTTAGACCAATGTAGAATATGCACTGATACCATGAAGCAATGTCAATGTTGTACAAGTAACAGAAATGATACTTCTGGACATGACACAGACGTGTCCGAAACATTGCTGGGTGTATTCTTATTTCTAATGTACGATTAAAATACTTTCAGATATACTTCTACATTTAATAGATACAATTGTTGTACACAACGGTGCGCTAAGGTAAATGAATGTTATTTTCTATTTGATACCCAAAAAACTATAGTTCTTATGGAAAAGGTATTGAACAACTGCTCAACATATATGGTTAGCATTATATCTTCTAGTAAAACCGAATGTTAAATTAGATACTGCAACGAAAAGTGAAAAACCATATACAATTTCCTATAGATAGCATTACAAGTTATGTAGCACGTAATGGTTATCATATGCGGGCATTGTATTTCAGTAAAACAATGTTTGTTTCCCTTTAAATTCAAAACAATTGAAATGAAAAACTCTTTAACATCCTCTCTTATATATGATGTGTCTTGCTTTATCATGTGCATTATATCGACGAATCCATGTTATCATGACATTGCAAGTGTTGGTTCAAAGCATCATATGACGTAATTGCTCCATGATAACAGACGCACCCTTCTACATCCAACCCCCCCCCCCCAAAAAAAAAAAACCAAAAAAAAAGATGCAAGGGGTGTTGAATTAAATTTTTCCTGGCGTCAATGGATCAATTCGATGTAATTTTATTCTGGAATTCAAAGAGAGATGTATTCCTTTCTCATTTCCAGACAAGATATTGATATGAATCAAGCAAAATTGAAATTATATTGATCAAAACAGCGAATAAAAGATAAATTGGCTACAATTCTAGGGGGCAACCACCCTCCCAAGACGCCGATAAGCGAGGACGTCCGTACTCTCCTAAGATCCCTCGAAGAACTCTTGAAGTACTCTCACAAAATATCAATAATAAGCATCCCCCTAAATGACGGCTAGCCCTAACTTAAGAATAAAACCCCCTTCTAATCTAATTACTAGTTTCCCATTAAAATATAATTAAAGATAGAGGGTCGAAAACGCCCCTAGGGTGCGGCCTCCCCTTGCGCGTGCGGCTGCTAGCGGGCTCTCCTCCGTGTATACACGCGGATCTATCATTACTCCGCCCCTGAAAATCCACCGTGTCCTCAAGGTGGTGCATAAAGCTTCTGGCTGTACTACTCCAAGTGGGGGTCGTCTTCCACTCCGACCTCTTCATCCTCCACGTCATCCTCCTCGTCTTCCTCTGCTATCAGCACTTGTAGCTTGCATACTCCACAGTGGTGCCCTGGAGTGAACCGCTCATCGCATCGGAAACAAAGCCCTTTCTGTCTCTTCTCATTCATCTCGGTGTCAGTCATCCTCCTGAACTGACCCCCAGCTGGCTGTGCTCTGCTCTGCTCCCCAGTCTTCCCAATACTCGCCTAATCTACCCCTTTAGTTGTCTTCTGTTCTCTTGTCGCGGTCGAGACACTGCGAGAAATCGGTCCACTCCAACCACCTCTTGACTTTCTCTCTTCCATCTAACAGTCATCTGCCATCTAAGCGTACTCCATAGCCTCTATCAGCCCCTCGGGCTTTTGCATGCGCACCGCTGCTCGAATAGTGGTCCGCAGCCCCTTCATTAAGGTGCTCTCCGTCGTCTCATCAGTCACCCTGTGCACCTGTCCTGATAAGGCATCGAACCTCTTCAGGTAATCTCACAGTGTGCCCTCCTGCCTGAGAGATAGCAGCTGCTCCCTCACATTCCCCAGGTGGGGATCCCTAAACCTCTCCACCATCTAGTCCATGATCTCCTCCCATGAGCAAAAAGAACGCTTCGCATCCTTCCACTGAAACCAGGCGAGGGCCTTCCCATCCAAACAAATCCCAGCTGCCTCCAGCTTCTGCTCCTCGGTCATGCGAGAGACTCTAAAAAAATCTATCGGCTCTGTTGATCCACGACACTGGATCCACCCCATCGAATACCGGCATCTTTAGCTTCCGCAGTCGGTCCATATTGTAGGTGCCCTGGTCTCCTCGTCGCCCGCCATACCTAGGCTAATGATAGTGCTGCCACCTCTCCTGATAAGTCTTATATCCTCCATGCGGTCCTCTCCAACGGTCTCTATGACCCGCTCGGGGCCTCTCCCCTCGCCCACCATAGCCTCCAGTTTGGTCTTCATGCTCCTCCTGAAAGCATCTGTATCCTCCTCTGACGTTCTCGGGGGATCCCTCATAGGTGTGGGGTAGAGGACGACATCTCTTGTCGTCGTACCGAGTGTCAGGAGGGTCCCAAAACCCCACTCCGTCATCATAATACTCATGCCCCTCTCTGGATCAAATCCATCGTCAAAATCACGAGTCGGGCCCTCCGAAAAAGGCGGAATTCCCCTCATGGCCTGGTTATGCTCATGCGCGGCTTCCCACCCCCGCAAGGGGTCCATCTGGGGTCGGCGGGGCCCCTGCAGCCTTGCAGAGGGCCCGCATGGCCCTGTCGAGGACACTCGGGGCCCCAGCGGCCCTGCAGAGGGGCCGCTGAGACCTGTCGATGATGTCCAGGGCTCCCACGGCCCTACAGAGGGCCCGCGGGGCTCTCCAGGGCCATGGGCCCCTTCGCCGGGCCCAGGTGGGGCTGGGGGTGCCCCCTCCGCCTGCAATCTTGGGGGCCTGTGGGGAGGTGGAAAGGCTCCCACGGCCCCCATCTTCTGGCACGCCTCATGGGAACGGCGGCTAGGTCTGACGCCCCCTTTTCTTGCTTCCTCCGCTTTCCGTCGTATTGCTTCTCGATAATCCTCCATCCATGGCCCTCCATCTTTCTCCTCGTCGTACTCCTCCACGTGGATGGCTTCAGCATCAAAAAGCTCCGTCTTTTCCTTTTTCTTGACCAAAGGTGGCGCCTTTCCTGCTGATTTAGGGTTTTCATCTCATGTTCCATCCTTTCCCGCGTTGGCCATCAATTGAAAGATCAATTGCGCGAATTGTTCGTCTTGTTTCTCTTGCCTCGCCGTCAATTTGTCGATGGAAGCCGTCAATTTCGCTATGGATTCATCATTCCCCGCCAAGGATTTCTTTATTCCTTCGATCTCGCTAGTAAATTTCGCCTCCAACATCTCGAACTTGTCTTGTGATCTTGTCAAAGCCGACATGGATCGTTACGCGCCTGATACCAAATTGATAGGAATCAAGCAAAACTAAAATTATATTAAAAACACATAAAAGATAAATTGGCTGCAATTCTAAGGGCAACCACCCTCCCAAGACGCCGATAAGCGAGGACGTCCGCACTCTCCTAAGATCCCTCGAAGAACTCTCGAAGAACTCTCACAAAATATCAATAATAAGCATCCCCATAAAGTGACGGCTAGCCCTAGCTTAAGAATAAAACCCCCTTCTAATCTAATTACTAGTTTGCCATTAAAATATAATTAAAGATAGAGGGTCGAAAACGCCCCTAGGGTGCGGCCTCCCCTTGCGCGCACAGCTGCTCGCGGGCCCTCATCCGTGTATACACGCAGATCTATCAGATCTCTGCTGGCAAAGGGTAATTAATATCATGTGTTGTGGTGTAAAACAAAAAGAGTCAGATATGCTTTGTTTGTAGTAACAGTGGGAACAAAATTTAATGTATGTGGATCGAACTGTCAGGCAACAAAAAGACGTCATAAAAGAAGATAAATCAGGTAGTATTCTCTTACATTCATGCTGCAACATGGAGAAGAAAGTTAGATATTGAGAAGCAGATACTAGAAGTATCCCATAACTTGAAGCCATGACAACAAAATCAGTGTAATCGGTCCAAGAGATGCCCCTTACAACACAAAGTTGTGACACCTGGGTTTGCTAAACAAGTTTCAAATTCGTAATTTCTCACTAACCATATAAGATAAATCAGTTAGCTTAGCCGCCTTAGCGTACATGGAAAAGAATTTTTCTGCTGGCATTCACTTGCACACTGCTTCAGAAAAAGGTATCATCAATTAGAAGTTATACGACATTATTAGTAGAAATAGAACACCTCGTTTCCAAGCATATAATTCTATAATTTTATCGATAATGTGCAAAAAGTTTATTAAACAAATTTCATAATGCATTAGATTTATCAGATATATGGGGGGAAATTGTGTTTGTTACATATATGTGGGTGTGTGCATGTGTTTATCCAAAGCATGCTTGCTCTGGAATTATGGAATATTATGCACTATGAATGACTAAAAAGAAAGGAAGGGGACTCTTACTTGCTCAACTTGGGCTTCATAGTTTGAAGTTTCAAAGCAGGAACAGAATGCATTACTTTGATCCCATGGAATGAACGTTTTTTTACATGAGATTTTGCTTGCTGGGAGGTTTTCTTGTTAGCATAATATTTGTCATTAGAAATGTTGAACCGACCCGTAGAGGACATCCCTTGATTATGAAGATTGAAAGAATCTCCCGCGTGAGAATTTGAAGAATGTATCATAACCATTGCACCAGCATGAGAGCGAAGGTGCTCGCTTTCCTTTTGATCAAAAACCTCAAAGAGCATTTGCTCATCTTGAAGATCAAGGATGAGCTTTGGTTTCGGAATAGCCTTATCAGGGTCCCAGATAACTTGATTCAACCAAGATCCATCTAGCAGGTCCTTGTTCTGCAAGGAAAGTTTGTTGAAGCGACGGAATATGTTACCTCTTCGAACTTCTTCAGTATGACTTTTTATATCCATTTCTGTAGAGCACAGATCATTTTTCTCTCTGAGAGACTCTAACCGCAGCAACTGAGGGTGATAATTCTGATCAAAGAGATTGCAAGTTGAATCTGAATATTTTCTTGAGCCAAGTGGCTCAACTAAAACTGGATCGATAAACAGATTATTATTCTTGTCGTCAAGCTCAGCGTTTTTGCGGGTATGTATGTCTTCTTGTTCAGCATCCGTATTAGTTTCAGCATCAAGCTCAGATATTATACAACTTCCTGGACACCCATGACTAGTTGTGGGCGAATTTCCCCAAACAATTGCATTTTCCCAGTCTTGCTGATCAAGAGGGTAAAATTTAGGACTAAGTGGAGACCATTTACATGTAGAGACATCTAACGTAGAATCGTCCTTCATTGGCTGTGCACAAAGACACGAGTCTTTAACCTGCTCTTTAACACCAGAGATTTCATGCTGAACATCAATGTCCTCTTCACTGACAGTTGGGCCAGGACGTATGACCCTAGACAGATCATGATATGAGCTCCTCAGAAATGCCGCCTCATCATCTTCAACCTCAACAACATCTAGAGCTTTAACTCGTTCTGGAAGCATATAATAAATCACATGTTTAACCAAGGCAAGGATAAGAAACCAGCCATTCCTCATAAAACCAAAGAGAACAAAGGGTATATATCACCTGAAAATAAGGAACATGAACCAAAACTAAAACCACAAGATTTTTAACTATTACCTTCTGCAAATCCCAGTACACTGAGATTCCATCAAATTTAAGTTGGAAACATGACACTGATGAACTGAAGCAATTCCGAAAGTTTTCCAACAAACTAGAAATCTTATAAATGCCAAACCCATATTAACAATAATTATACCAACAACAACAACAAAACTACGAATAAGAAAATGGAGCATCAAGTGAACATAATTGAAGATTTCTGTGTCTTTGATATGTCACTTCTACTGAGTAAACTCATTATCAAGTACACTCTTATTTCTAAATCTATGCTGTCTAGTGGTAGGCCTATCCATAGTCACATGTAACAGCAAAAAGTGCAATTAGAATCCATTTGCATATATGGTGAAGTAGACCGAACTTCTACTCTGGTAAACTTCATTAATATCCTGCAAATGTAAAACTCACATACCTTTACTTGTTAAGTGTCTATGCTGGTCTTTTCTCTCCGATTTCCTCAAAGGCTCATGAACGCCAAAAATTTCAGAGAATTTCAAGATCACCATCCCATCCTCAATACACAGAACAGGAAGAGAAGTATCACTCCTAGAATCAACTTGATCTTGCTCAATGTTGGATTCTTCCTTAAAGATATGGAAATCAACAGAAAATTGCAACCATGAATACATATTCAAACATGTTAAGATGGATATGTAATCACATAGCATGATTTATACCCAAAAAGTAATATGGCTACCCCACTGAAACACACAAGATTTTTCCACATGCTTAGACACTGTAGAAATACATACATGCATAGCATACATGTAGGAGAGACATGTGCATGCATGCAACCCCAAAAAAATAAATAAATAAATCATGCATATGTATAAGTCTTGTTTGTAATTCAGTAAGAAGTCTTTAAAAATCACATAAAATTTAACCAAATTGATACTAATTTAGTCAATTATTACAGAGACTAGGCGAAAATAGGTGGAGAGAGTCAGAGAGGTGTTAAGAAGAACCACGCATCAGGCCAATTAATTTCTCCGGGTACGGAGTTCTATGGTAACAATGTGTAGGACCAGTAGAAATGTCATTAATTTTATGATTTCCCAGGTGACTCTCTAGTTCCACTTAAGTGATGTTAGTAAAAGATTATAAGCTATGCGAAAAGATACTTGAAGAGTTGAACACTCATCGTGAAAGTTTTATCATTGAAAATTAGTGTTCAGTCACCTATTACAGGATTGTAGCATACATCGGTAAGATTATAGAGCATAAGAAGAGAAACCACAGGAATTAAAATAAATTAGGCCAAAGTCAACTCTGACTCGTTTAAAATTCATTATTTATGTCTAACTAAATGCTTAAGATAGAAACAAGTCCAACCCTGTCTACTGATCAGGCTAAACATTAGCACGAACAAACTATTGAGAGGCTAGGTTGTGTCTGCACCAGCTTCTTCTTTTTTCCCTTCTTTCTTCACTTTCTTAATATACCTTCCATCATTCCCTCTTGTTGCAGCACATTCTGTGTGAGTGTGAGTTAAATAAGACAAATCCATTCCCTTTCCCGGTGAGCCCTAACCTTGTATGAAAATCAAATTAGCAGTAGTTCCTCCCTCCCTTTGTTCGGCCCCATCCTTCTATGCACAGGCAATGAGCCATATTCCGACCACCCCCCCCCCCCCCAAAACAAAAAAAAAACCAAGCCACATACTTTTGTGCAAGAGTAATGAGCCTAATTCTGCAATTTTGTATTCCAGAGTAAATACTTGGGGGGAAACAGCCTGCAAAGAAGGCGAGTTACTTTGCAAACCAGTCATTTTGCTCAGCGCACAACGGCTTAAAATTTTTTGAAAAATAACGAAACTACCATTTTAAAACCCCCCAAAATACCCGCCAAAAATTACTCAGCACAACATGCAAAAAATTACTCCGCACACATACCAAATTACTCATCGCGCACAACACGCTTAAACCCTTACTCATCGCACACATCCCCCTTATGGGAATACTTTGCGAACTGGCCATTTTGCTAGCGCACAACTGCTTAAATTTTTTTGAAAAATAACAAAACTTTCATTTTAAAAAACCACAAAATATCCCGCCCACACCAAATTACTCACTGTGCACGATATGAATGCACTTAAAACTTACTCACTGCGCACATCCCACCTCTTTTTCTTTTTAAAAATTTTTTACTCTTCTTCTCTCTTCTTCTTCTTCTTCTTCTTCTTCTCTCTATTAGAAAGGTAATCAAAGAATACATGATTAAATTTTTGCTTAAAGATAATTAATGCTAATCAAAGGTAATCGTCAGTATTCTTCTTCTTCTCTCTTCTTCTTCTTCTCTCTCTCTCTTCTCCTCCCATCTCTCTTCTTCTCCTCCTCCTCTCTATCAATTTCCACCCATCCTCCTCCATCCTCCATGTCTTCTTCTTTTTCTTCTTCCTCCTCCTCCATCTATGCAAACCTAACATGTATAAGCCTAGAATAAAATAAATGATTTCAAATCATCCCTTACCATACAATTTTTTTCAGTGAATAAGATTCCTTTTTGCAATTTGTAAGAGATTCCATCAATCTCTAGCACTCCATGGCTTCTTCTCTCTATCCTCCAGATTCTGGCAAAAAATTACTCACTTGATTTCACTTAACTAATTAGAGATTTATGGTTTAATTAGTTATAGGTTTCAGAAACATATAAAAATTTGGTATGTTGGCGTTGAGCAAATTTCCTGAAGATCTTCTTCTTCTTCTCTATAAGAAAGGTAATCAAATAATACATGCTTAAATTTTTGCTTAAAGATAATTAATGCTAATCAAAGATAATCATCAGTAATCTTCTTCTTCTTCTTCTTCTTCTTCTTCTCTCTCTCTCTCTCTCTTCTCCTCCCATCTCTCTTCTTCTCCTCCTCCTCTCTATCAATTTCCACCCATCCTCCTCCATCCTCCATGTCTTCTTCTTTTTCTTCGTCTTCCTCCTCCATCTATGCAAACCTAACATGTATAAGCCTAGAATAAAATAAATGATTTCAAATCATCCCTTACCATACAATTTGTTTCAGTGAATAAGATTCCTTTTTGCAATCTGTAAGAGATTCCATCAATCTCTAGCACTCCATGGCTTCTTCTCTCTATCCTCCAGATTCTGGCAAAAAATTACTCACTTGATTTCACTTAACTAATTAGAGATTTATGGTTTAATTAATTATAGGTTTCAGAAACATATAAAAATTTGGTATGTTGGCGTTGAGCAAATTTCCTGAAGAAGAAGAAAGAATGTGAAGGTGTTTTGGCTTATGAGTATTTTCGATATTTTCGGTTGTGCGCTGAGCAAAAACTTAGCTAAATATAATTTAAGCGTTATGTGCACGGAGTAAAAAATTTAAGCGGTTGTGCGATGAGTAAACGGCCGGTTCGCAAAGTAACTCCCACAGTTAAGTGGCGCAAATTAAAAGTTTCGCAATGTGTGTTCATTATAATTCCATGATTACGGTTTGAAATTCACCCCCTACGAAGAAAGATTATATGTATGCATGGTTTGAAGCATTTGCTTCTCTTACAATATATATTTGACACAACCCTAGGAATGCATAGTTTGAACTTCATATTTACATGAGGAAGTTTAAAATCAAACATTTAAGTAAAGTTTTTCGTTGGAACATGATATCATTTTTCATAATTGGTTCCAAACCAAAACAAATATGAATTCTACATGGACAAATACCCAAATCTGGAATATGAGAAAACTGGGTCGAGCGAACAAAAGCCCAGCATGTTCCATTAGATTTGCATACCATCTAGTGAAATAAAAAGGCCACAAACAATAATGGTCAGTACAGATTCAATTTTTCCATCACCCAGCCAAAGTTGTAATGAATAAGAAGAGTAAACTATTTTGCACAAATGGACTGTCTTAATTCACACGCAACTTTTTAAGTATATATTTCCACTCAACAGCATAGAGCATCCATTACTAGCCTAATTTTACTCAAGCGATAAGTGATAAGTGACTGTACAGACAGTATTTTTGGGTTGAACTAAACTGCTCGGATGGGAATATGCCATGAGCACAAACTATTACATCTGTATTGATCTACTTTTGGACCTGAGAACAAATTGCTGAACTTATACAACTGCTTCCAGTTCCTTGTACAAAAATAGTAAAATTTTTGGTAGGAAAAAAAAGAAAAAAATGGTTATCGCACTTGTAAGCCTCATTTTGTTATGTGGGTGAAAATAATTTTTTTAAAATATAAAATATGATTTGGCACCCAAACCGGAACAGAAGGTTAAATCAGCAAAATTTCTCTAACTTTGGTGTGAGTTTAAAACTGATGCACAATACTTTATTCCCTTTCACGTTGATACCTTGATGTGTTTTTTAATTGGTTGACTTGTGTCTGTTAACGAATGGGGTCCAATTACATAATGACCCCTCAGTAATTGCTAATAACTAATCTTAAGCTTATTTTCTTCTAAAATCAATTGTACTCAAAATTTTCAAAAAAATAGGTATGCACATGACTGAAAAAAGGAAAGAAATGGATGTGTTACATGCAATAATCAACTCATGGAGATCGAAATTTGTCGATCATTGTTGGAAAAAAATGGTCGTGCAAATTTAAGGGAGCATGTTTGTAACGCCCCGTTCCCCGGGTGTCGTCACAATTAAAAACAGTTATATGCTGGTCCTGCATGTGCCAGTAAAGTCAATATGAAGCAGTGCAGAACGAAAGGAAATACGCATAACATGACATGTTAACATAGTAACATGACATGTTAACATAGTACTGAACAGATAAAAGATAATACATACTATAACTTATACTATAACTGAAACGTAAATACAATACTTACCTCAACCAGCTCAAGTCTCAAAGTCCTGGACCGGAAGCTCTAACTCCTCGTGCTCAGGTGCCTCCGTATGATCTTGAGTGTCACCTAGTGGGGCAACAGAAGTCGCACCACAGCACAATAGAATAGACAATATCTACCCAACGACAGAAATGATAACGACGCACAAAAAGAGATATGATGGCAACAGTTATAATGGTACGGTACAGAAATGTAACATGTTATGATTATTAAATGTCCACAAACTACGGCAAGGCGGTACTTACTAAAGTGAACCAATCCTAAGTCGTGACATATGAGTGACAGTGCGATGTGCAATCCGAAGACCTTCTTGGACCGCAATGGTGCTACCCCGGGCCGAGTAACAGACTACTCAGGATCCATTCAAATGTTAGTACATGGAATAAGTATCGTGATAGATCGTGTGGAATGAAAATCCTCCCAGACATGGCCGAAAGGCATGCTCCAATTGCTCCCACACTCTTCAATCATAAGTTTCCCTAAAACCCGACGAGTCAAGCTAAATAATTAATAGACATTTCTAGTGTTGTGATGTGGTGTAAGTTTAACATCATGTAAACTATGTAGTCAAGGGGGTCCATAGATATAATTGAAGGTAGCAACCAGATATGTCAGAGCCAATCTCAAACCCACCAGTCATTTCTCATCAGTGATATCACAAGTAACATCCTTTAGACTACGCAATTTAACACAATATCAAATTTCTTCGTACTAGCATGCTCAGAGAGATAATTAAATAACAAAGCTGACGTTCAGATAACGTGAAGCAAGAATATTCCATATCATAATATTCCAGAGATGAACTGATATTAAAAGAAACAACACACCAACTATTCCATGCAATGAACCAAGAAACGAAGTAACATAATAATTGCTTCGATAACAAAAAAAACCGAAAGTCAAACTCATAATGACTCTATAGGTTCTAGGCCAAATGGATCAAATTTGGTGTCTTTTCATCACGTAATGGGGGGACCCGTGCCTACGGCAAAGTCCACAAGTTTCTAGTAAGGAACCAGTTGCTAACGACCAAGACAGCGGGGGAATGGGGTTCAGATCCTAAGTAAACCACTCCGAACCCCAAACAGCGAACAAAGGATTCAGCCGAACCTAAACAACAGCAAAAAAGCCAGCTGCAACCATCAGTCGACAAGGAACCCCAAAACCGCAAGCAATGGGGCCATCCAACCCAACTAAAGCAATGGAGAGATAGACCGCAAGCGAGAGGAGCCACCGAACCCCAAATCAGCAAGTACGGGACAAACCGAACCCAACTTAACCCCATGCAATGTCCCCGGGACCCCATGACAAGTAGGCGAGGGAACCAACCCTACTAGATTACTATATGGAATCAAACCCTACCCTATTCTCCCAAATCATCATCTTCCGTTCGGAAAAATCCAATTCTCAGATTAAGTATGCAAGTAATCAAAAGAAAACTGAAACGTAAGGGGAGATAGAGTCTGCCGAAATCGTAGCCGAAGAACCAACAAAAATAAGAATTGAAACCCACAACAGATCCGAAGAAGTCGCCGAAGAAATCAAATCCTAAGAGATGCAGAAATCAAGCCGATAGCTTTGAAAAATATAAAGAGATACTTGCCAAGGAGGGGAGAAGAGGGTTTTATAGCAACCGAAGCAACCCACGCGACGCGCATCCTCGCAGCGAGGGCGACCGCCTCAGAGAGGCGCCAGCAAGGCCTTGTGTCGCCGCAGAGAATGACGGAGTGGGCTCCACTATCGTCGTCGAGGACAGAGGACAGAGATGCATCAAAAACCCCCCACCAAGGGACCCACGTTGATGCGAGAGCAAGAGCGCAAGCGAGCGAGAGAGAGCGGCGAGAGAGACTCAAAACCCTAGCTGGCTTCATCGAGAGAGCTGAGGAGGAGAGAGAGCGAATCGACGGGAAATGAAGCCCGAGCGGGATTCGTCGAAGTGGGCTAGGCCAAAAAAAAGAGGTATGTGTTAAATAAAAATGGGGCCCTTACAATGTTCAATTGAGAGTAAATTTTTTTGCTTTTTTTGAAAAGATGAGGTTGATCAAGCTGAGTTCGTTTTTTGGACTAAGATCAGAACAAGTAGTTGATTGCTAGGGATTTTGAATGACCAGACCAAATGACAATTTAAGCATGAATTTTTTTTATTTTTTATTTTTTATGTATGTATTTATCAAATATCAAATCTTGTTACAGAGCTTGTTCCAGAAATTATTGATTGGAGTGATAATGTAACAACAGTTTGTGTTGTTTTTAAAGATTTTTCATACTTTTTTAAAGCTTGATTTTCTAATTGGAAATTGATTGAGTTGAGGTGGAGAAAAGAAAAAAGAAAAGTTGAGAACACTCTCACCCGAGATCTTTCAATGAAATTTGATGTTAAAAACTAGATCTTCCTGCAAAGGAAGAAGAAGAAATGATAACCTAAATTTGAATTTCATCAAGTAAAAGTCAACAATGAATTAAAGGGAAGACTATAAATTTTAGTTTTATTTAGGTTTTAAGTTTTAATTAATGGGAGGTACCGTATAGAGCTCTGAGATAGAAGACAGGGCATTCTGGTCTATATTTTATCATAAGTAATCATGTGTAGTACAGAATTGACAGAAACCCAACATAAGGCATCTGTTTGTGAAAAAAGCATATGGTATTAACTTAAAAGTCACCCCAACGTTGAAGGTATTTTACTATAATTTCCCCGGTCTACATTTGTGCAAAAAAGGTCCAATCATGTTGCACCAAAAGGAATCATCAGAAAATATATGTGCTAGAACAAAAAGGTTAAAGATGCATTATACAAAAGTAATTATCAAAAAAGAAACACAAAATTCTTATAAGCATCTAATATAATTAATAGCAAGAAAAGGTTTGCTGAAAAATCACACCTGAAAATCCTCCATTTCAAAGGCCATGTCATCAGCCTCTTGAGAATTAGTAGAAGACAAACTGTCATCTGGGGAAGCTGCATGTACAGAACTTATTTCCAAATGCATGCCTGAAGTTATAGTGAAAAAGATTAAGTATCAACTAACGAAATGTTGGGAATGAACGCAACTAAGAGACATAAATAAACAATTCCATAAGAAAGATTATATATGTAGATATACTTTGAATCAAGATATCCAGCGAGATCTCTCACTGGCCTTTTGAGAAATTGAAAGCAATGCTCTAAATTCCAATAACTTGATACACCAACGTGTTTTCTTCATGAAGCAAAAGAAAATCAGCTTCAATAAATTAAGAAGTGGCAGCAAAAAAATTTGAGATTTCAGGGTTTAGCATTAGCATAGGCTGATTTTGAACAGCTTTTTGAGAGATACGTATTAAGATTTTTGAAATACAATGAATCTGGCCAAAGATTACTAAGGACTGAGATAATCACCATCATCATCTTGGCCTTCATCCTAAACAATGGGGTTGGCTGCATGGACTCAATAGAAAAAATAAATATCGAATCATGATCACGTCGAATCGTGATATCAGATACTCATTTTCCACGCATTACGATCTAAAGCTTTCTCTTCTGTCAAACCAAAATCTTACATATCTCTTCTAATCACCTCCATCTATATCTTCTTCCGTCTCTCTTTCTATTGATGACAGCATTTCTAACGGGCACATCAAAGGGTCTAAAGAATGAGAAGATCTCACATTCTAATATTAACTAACAAATTAATCTCCGTTTTCAACATTAAAAGCTTCATGCTTCTGTTGGAGTGCATTCCAAATATGTACATTTAATCATGTAACATGCGAGTATAAACTAGGTTCCAAATTGTGTTATTTTCCCAGATCAGATGAGGTATCAAGACAGGCAACACTGCCATCATTCACATGGCAGGTGCGTTTTACAGCACAGAAATGTTGTTAGTTATGGAACTCTCATGGGGGTCAAAGAACAATGAGAAAATCGAATTCTAAATCAGTGATTCAAGTGTGCATAAGCAATAGCATTAACTGCATATTCCTGGAACCGAAGTGGCATGACTCTGTATACCAACCTGATGAACAACACAGTGAGAGCAAACTTAAATTTAGTATAAGTACTAATGTCATCAAGAATTCAAGTGCTTGTTTCACTGATATGCAGAGAGAGGCAATACCCATATGAAAGAACTAGCCTTCTAAATTTTCAGTAGATATCAAATAGGTCAAATACTTGCTTATTATGCATTTCAGAATCTGCCCATCAAGCAAACATGCTGAATTTATAAACGAACAGAGATGGTGATAATTGTTGACGAGAAAGGTTAGTGAAAGCCAAAATGCAAAACAAAATAACTAAATGTCATGTATGAACTGAAACCCACATTGATGATATAGTTAAACTTGGATGTTTGTTATAATAGGGCGCAGTAATGATAATCCACATTAATTTACCACATTATTACAAATATGCAAAATAACATGGTCGCAGTTTCTCACAAAATCTTACAATCAGGATAGGAATGGGGAAAACAACACTCATAGATTCAAAGTCAAACCTGCAGAAGGAGAGCTCTTGACTTCAATATTGTTTTCCGGGACCTCGTTTTCCATAATAGTTTCTACATCTTCATCATAATTTTCCTCATCAAAAACAGATTCTTTTTTATCCAAAGAAGCCAAAAATGTATCAGAAGAATAGTAATCTTTCTTTGGCAGTAAATGGTCTTCCTCTGACTGGATCTCAGGGCCATCATACTGTTCATCGATGTCTTCATAATCGATGGCATCTTCAGCCTTCTCATCATAGTCTATGGGAAGTCAGTCATTCAACATTTACAGTCAAAAATAGGGAAAACATATGATCAGTCAGTAAAATGCCATAAAAATTCTAATAAAATGCCAAGAAAACTTCTACTACGTTTTTGTTCGAATTTTAGATCTACATATGACATAACCAAACGCATCACAAATAAACATAAACCGAAGGGATATGGTCCCATGTACACGTAAAATGTGATACTGATAAAAGCAATAGATTTCAGGCAGTCTACAAATGTGTTGGACTATGAAAATTGAAAACAATGGAGACGTATAGCAAAATCAAATATGAGCATACAAGTATGATATAGAAGATCTTACACAATAGCCATCTAAAATGTCAAATCTGATTCTGTCACGCTCTCGTTTATTATTGCTTATTTTTTGGAGGAGGAGTCCAAAGAATAAACAGTGCAATAGTGAACCAGAAGTTCTTTACACATACATTTGTCAGAGGAGAATTCATGTACAAAATAAGAAAGTAGAAAAGTAATAACATCCAACTCAAACTTCAACCCCAACACTAAAAATAGCATCCAAGAAACAAATAGCTTATCATACATTTTTAAATTTTATGAATACAATGACACATAAATAGGTCTACAAAGCAGCATCCATATTAGTGGCAAATATAAGAGGCAAGAAATATGTATTATGTGCTTTCTGTTCATGAAATTGATATTCAATTGAATAAACCATGTGAAAATTAGTATGTATAATAGCTCGGAAAATATTAATAACAAAAAAAATATTTCATAATACAAATCTACAGAATCCAAAGGCAAATATGTCCCAAACAATCTTGTGTCGGTGCTTTCATTAGCCATGTGACCCAGGAAAAGTAGGTGATACTTGATAGTTTCATGTTCTGCTCCTCTCAAAAGATTTTTCAAAAAAAATCCTGGTTATATATTACATTCATTGCCATATCAATATCCATGAAAAATAGAAACTTTATATTAGAAAATAAAAGATACAAATGTTGATGTATCCATTATGCCCCTCCAAAAATGACCTAATGTTATTGGATTCAACATGAGTAATCATTTTAGGTTAAGGATACATCTGGATAAGCATGTTGCATCCAAGCTTCAAGTGTATTATCAGCAGGGACAGAACTACCCTATGAGTTGTAGGGGCACGGGCCCCCACCAAACTTTGAATGTGTGTGTGTGTGTAAATTTGTGTGTGTATTAGGCCCCTATCAAAAGATACATATGTATTGGGACCACACCAAACCAACGACCTGGTTCTAGTTTCTAGTAAGCCCTACAATATAAGAAAATGGACAGATCTTATTGTAAAAAAAGTTATAGTCGAATACAAAAATATTTGAAAAATGATAATGACCGTATTGACCTACGACATTCTTATAATTTAGTGGCAAAGGCAACCAGTGTACATGCACCCATAAAAGGCATCTGTTCCATTAGCCTTGTATCAATACAAGATCATTTTTGGATTCCTTACCTTGTTCAGAAGCATCACCCAGAGCTGGAGAAGATTTAATCAGCTGCAATTTATAGGATAAGCAATTCACTTAGGATTACACGAACAAACAAGACTAGCAGAAGATGCCACATACATCAATGTCTGTAAGGGAAGGGCCCAGCTTGTCTGCCAATGCCGCAAGATGTTCCTTTGCATCCTGATAATAAAAATTGCACGGTTTATACAACGCGGGTATGAGTGTCTATATGCATTTTTGTGTGTGTGTGTACCCACGGTTAAAGACATCTAAATTAATTAAATATAAATAGGTAAGATGGCTAATTACTAGGGGTTAATCATGAACAAGAAATGCCTTGAAACTTGATAGAGAGCCACATTTGTGTTGAAAGATTGATGAAATAAGTAGAAACTATGCATGTTTCAATATCATCAAAAGAATCTTCCAAGATACATGCAAAAGTTTTATGCATGCTTGATCGAGAAAAAAGCAAGA
Source organism: Scilla litardierei (assembly GCA_030789695.1). Lineage (NCBI taxonomy): Eukaryota > Viridiplantae > Streptophyta > Magnoliopsida > Asparagales > Asparagaceae > Scilla > Scilla litardierei. The sequence goes on from CM061131.1 coordinate 5,399,108, forward strand.
GACATATCATGACTCTGTGCAACCTCTGCCAGATGTTTTCCACCTTGGTTTGCCAAGCCAAAAGCTCCATGTGTTTATTGAAAAGAAAATTTATCAAGAATCTCCTTAATTTTAAAATCACATGGATATACCTAGAGTCTCGATAAGTGTTCAGAATGAAAATTACCCAACTTAACATCAATAGGAGGCAGTTTTCAGCTCCAAAACAAAGATGAGCGTGAAGTCTAACGGGCTCTATAAAGATTCTAATTTCCTGTAAATAGAACTAGACTGCACACTTGTTATTCATCCTACAAGTATATCGCGTCCCTTCCCCATGTGGACTGATCAAAAATTTGAAAGCATGGATTAGTGGAAAGTTCATGGCAGCATTTATTTGAGGGCTAACAGATAAGAACAGGAATAACAGATCCAACCAGCGACGTTTTTTCCCTCTGCCACCAGTTTTTTTAATGACCAATTATTCAAGCTTGACTTTAAAAGGCTAATAGTAATACATTCTATGGTTCTCCTCCAGAAGATTGGTCACTCATCTACCATCAATATAATATCTAAGCGAATCCATCTCTCTCTATGTTTTTCAGTTTCAAAATTTCATTACGGCATGAGACACAAGGTTCCTATAGGGTTCAGAAGCAATGTGCAATGCAAGGGATTTGCCTTACCAAAGTGTGACACGGTTCCTTTTTTTCTTCATTTCATGCAAAATTTAAAACAATACATTTAGTAATGATGTCTTGGACATAAATAATAAGTCCATAACTAAGAAACATACCAAAAATGATGAATCATGGAACAGTCAACTGATGTTTAACAATTTGACCATTAATTGAATCAAAAATTTTAGGCCCCCATAGAAATCTTGAATAAGGTTATACCAAATTTTTGGGTATAACACGCTTATGCTTCCTAGGCATAAGATTAAATAGGTATAAAATCACATGATGGTTTTTATATCCAACAGTGTTTGGTTATGTTCTTTTGGGTATTAGACAAATTGTGGGGGGAAGGATATCGGAGTTAGGATTAGGAGATAAGTTAGTCAAAATTAGTTTCTAAAATCTCTCTCTCTCTCTCTCTCTCTCTCTCTCTCTCAAAATTAGTTTCTAAACTCTCTCTCTCTCTCTCTCTCTCTCTCTCTCTCTCTCTCTCTCTCTCTCTCTCTCTCTCTCTCTCTCTCATTTTTATATATGTTTCAGATTTACATAATGACAGAAGCCTCAACGATAAAGTCCTCGGTCACCTAAACCTATCTTTTTGTCGATATAGTGTCACAACTCATCACATCTTACCGCTCCCCCTCAAGTTGAATTAAAGTTATCATTCATTCCCAGCATGTTACAAATGTGGTTTACTCTCTTTTTTCCTAAAGATTTGGTAAGCATAACTACCAGTTAATTTATCGATCTGACATGTTTTGTGTTTATCACCTTCTTAATACATTAATACATTGTGACAGTTAATCTCAATGGATTTCGTCCTCCTCTTATTAAAAACCAGGTTATTCACGATATATATAACGGCATTGTTATCGTAATACAACATCATTAACATCATTAGTGTATGTGTCACTACTCACTAGTGCTAACTCGTAGAGTAATTGCTGAATCCATAATAGTTCACATGTGGTGTTAGTTATGACTATGTACTCTGATTCTACATTAGATCGATAACTAATTGGTTGTTTCTTGGTTTTTCAAGATATTAAATTCTAAACCCCAAAAACTGCATCCTCACTACTCACAATATCAACATATATCGCCAGTAAATTCAGCTTTCCTGACAGATCCAATAGAAGACAAAGTGATCACTCTACCACCACTTGAGGCCAAATCGCCTATAAAATCTGCAAACCATCCAAACTAATTTCTCAGGGATTGATTTAAGACATACAATGACTTTTTCAATTTACATTTCCCTAAACAATAAAGTATGTTGGTTGGTCCATGTAAATTATTTAAGAATGTCGTTGAGAAATGCATTCTTGACATCCAATAAATGCAAAAATTAGATATAAATAGTGTAAAGGCCCAGGCCCACTTGGGCATCCCCTTTTATTCCCCCTCCACCTCTCTTTATTTCCCGCAGAGGCCCACTGGGACCTTCCCCCTTTAATCCCCTCGATGTCTCTCTTTCCCCGCAGAAACAGAAGCACCGAGCCTGAGGGCTTCTTCGATCGGATCTCGCACGCTCGCGACGACTGTGACCCCCCTCTCTCTTCTTCGATGCCAGCAAAGCCCTCGCGAGGCCCTTCGATCACATCTCTCCCTCTCTCGCTCTCCGCACGTCGTTGTGGGTCCCGCGATGGGCTCTTGCCACCCTTGTCACTTCCATCGTCCCCTCGCGCATCATGTGGGACCCCTGACAAGGTCTCGCTGCCTTGTCACCTCGCTGTGAGCACGACTGAGGCGGTTTGGGCTCTCTATTTAACCACCTCTCATCCTACTTGCTAGAAGCACTGTGCGTATATCTCATTTATTATCAAAGAGGATTTCGGCTGATTCCTTGGTTTCTCGGTGATGGTTTTGGGTTCTTAAATTTTTGATTTTATGGCTCCGATTATCCCTTCTCCTGATTTGATTTTGATTCTTAGTGAGAGGATGAATTGGGGGTAGGATTCGGGTTTTATTGTCCCTATTGCTACTTGTGTGGGGTAGGACGCCCTCGCCTACTTGCGTGGAGTCTCGGGGTTGCTGTTGGGGCTGTTTAGGGGTTCGGTGGCTTCCTCCCTCGCTGTTTAGGGTTTCGTGGGCTCTGCATGCTGGTCGGGGCTCCTCTGCTTGCTGTTTGGGCTTCCCCTTGCTTGCGGCTTGGTTCTTGCTTGCTGACTTGGCTTCGTGGGTTGCTATTTGTGGTCAGCCGGTTCCTTCTACTTGCTAGTTTGGGTTCAGTTGAGTCCATTGCTCGTTGTTTGGGTTTCTGTGTGGTATTACTTGGGTTGTGAGCCTCGTTCCCAAACGGATTGGGTTGTTAGCCCCTAGTTTCTTACTAAGAACCACGTGGACCTTGCCGTAGGCACAGGAACCCCCCACTGTGTGATGAGACGACCCCCAATCTGATCTCCTGGCCTAGATTCTCTAGCGTCATCACGAGTTGACTATTGGTCTTTCTTTATTTAAGCAATTCTCATGTTTTTCTTGTTTCATGGTCGTTGCAAGAATCAGTTAGTGTTGCTTCTTTTATATGTGAGCTCAATTTGGAATATCTTGCCATGAGGAACATCCATGCTCTTACTTGTCTCATGCCAGTTTTATGCTCATATTGTCTCATGAGCTTATTAGTACCTTGTTAGTTTAATACTGTTAAATTACATAGCCTTGTGATGTTCTTATGATGACACGCTACTATGTTGGTACTGGATAACTAGTAGACTATCCTGAGATTGGTTCTTGACTTGACAGATTACTGGATGACTAATGGACCATCCTGAGGTTGGCTCTTGACTTGACGGGTTACTATTACCGGTACGGTAATAGTTTCCCCTTGGCTACGTAGTTTAAGTAATATTAAACTTGACACACCTCACGACACTAATAACTAATAACAAGATTACTTTCTGCTTGACTCACCAGGTTTGGAGAAATGTATGATTGTGGAGTATGTGGACGACTGGGACCTGATCTATAGCCCCGAGTTAGGGGGATTCCATCATGCAGATGGATCCTGAGTCCGGGGGCAGACAGGGACGGCCATCTTGAAGGGTCCTGGAGCCCCGCCACAGGCCACAGTGTTACAGCTCTTACAGGTTCACAGCTCTTACATGTTTTACAGCTCTTACAGTATGGTACTTTACACTTTTGGACTCTGCCCAGGGTCGCACCCTAGCGGTCAAGGTAACTTCCAGATGCTTATTATACTACCCCTCATAAGTCACGGCCTAGAATTGGTTCACTGTAGTTAGTACCATCTTTACCGTAATTGTGCTCTTTTTAACCGTTATGACGTCTCTCTTTTCTGTACCCTTTCTGTTGTTGTCACGTCAACTTTTGTACCGCCTTATACTTCTGTGGTATGGGTTCGTGGATTACCAGGTCAAGTTACTTCTTGTTCAGTACTATCATGCCTTTGGCTGTCTTGTTTCCTTTGGTGCACACTTACTTTTCTTGTCCCTTCTTTAGATATTGTCTACTCTATTGAACATGGTGCGACCTCTGTTGCCCACTAGGTACGACGCACAGGATCACATAGATGTGTTTGAGCACGAGGAGTTGGAGCTTCCGCTACAGGCCCTTGAAAGAAGTCAGAACTCCCAGTGCAGGATTGTTGAGCCGTGACATAGCGACAGGTACGTGTTCCATTTACTTTCAGCAGTAGTGTAGTTTTATTGTCCTTACCTGCTTTTATTGCATTTTCCTTATTTAGAACTGTGTAGCTTGTCATGTCTAGAATGTCCTCCTTACTTCCTGCACTGCTCCACATTGACTTCAATGGCACTTGCGAGACCTGCACACTCTTGTTTCGCTCGTAGCGGCACCAGCCGGGAGACGGGTCATTACAAAGTGGTGACCCATGCAGGTCCATGCAATCGCCTCGTGAACAGTGTAGAGCAAGCAGGAAGTGTGATGCTCGATTGACTCAATCTTGCTTTGTGGATGCAGGTGTGTATACGCAAGAGACATAGACCGTCCAGGAAAGCGCTCATGGCTTCGGGATCAGTATCTGGGTCCGGTGGCGCCATACCCAACACTGTGTATCAGATTTCAAACCAGGCCTTGCAAGAGTTGATCCAGGCTATACAGGAAGAACCCAGACGGGATGGAGGAGTGCAGCAGTTTCAATCTCTTCGGCCGCTGGTTTTTAATGGACCAGCATGTGCTTTGGCTGCAGAAGGATGAATGCGTTCGATCACCGTCACGCTGAAGGCAGCAGAGGTACCTCCAGCGTTGTGGATTAGCATGGCAAAGCTACAGTTGACTAGAGATGCCAAAGATTGGTGAGATGCTGCAGAGGACCGTTTACATCAGCCAATCTCTTGGGCCACATTCAAGGAGGAGTTCAACAGCCAATACTTCTCACCGGAGGCGCAGATGGAGTAGGAGGCACAGTTCATAAACCTGGAGCAAGGCTACATGACTGTAGAGGAGTATGACGCTAAGTTTTCTAAACTCAGCAGGTGTGTAGCTTGATGCAAGATCGCTAACCATACTTTGTGTTCGTGTTTGCTAACAATTGATGTTTCAGGTTCACCAGGGACATGGTGTCCACCCCTCAGGCTCGGGCCAAGAGATTTCAGCAGAGCCTGGACATCGACATCCGCGACAAGTTGGTGGGACTCAAGCTGACGACCCACACTGAGATGATCTCCACAGCTCGAGAGTACGAGTACGTGCAGCAGGAGCGAGTTCGACAGCAGCAAGCAGGAGTCCCTTCCAGACGGACACCATCACCTCAGAGGTGCCAGACTTTCACCATGGAGGCGATGGAGACGGACGCTCCCGACTTTTAGCTTGTATTATCAGTTATTGAACTGGTCTTTATTTTGTTGTAGCCCGTTGTTGGATATCTTTTGTGTTATATATATATATATATAATCTTGTTCTAGAATCCCGAGGACGAAAATTTCTAAGGTGTGTAAAATGTAAAGGCACAGGCCCAAGCCCACTTAGGCCTCCCCTTTTATTTCCCCTCCCCCTCTCTTTATTTCCCGCAGAGGCCCGCTGGAGCCTTCCCCATTTAATCCCCTCGCTCTATCTCTCTCTTTCCCCGCAGAAACAGAAGCCCCGAGCATTTGGGCTTCTTCGATCGGATCTCGCACGCTCGCGACGACTGTGATCCCCCTCTCTTCTTCGATGCCAGCGAAGCCCTCGCGGGGCCCTTCGATCACATCTCTCCCTCTCTCACTCCCCGCACGTCGTCGTGGGTCCCGCGATGGGCTCTTGCCGCCATTGTCGCTTCCCCCGTCCCCTCACGTGTCATGTGGGACCCCTGACAAGGTCTCGCCGCCTTGTCACCTCGTTGTGAGCACGACTGAGGCGGTTTGGACTCTCTATTTAACCCCCTCTCCACCTTGTTGGAAGCACTATGAGTATCTCTCATTTATTCTCGAAGAGGATTTCGGCTGATTCCTTGGTTTGTCGGTGATGGTCTTGGGTTATTAAATTTCTGATTTTACAGCTCCAATTCAGGCAGACTTTATCCACCTTCTCCTGCTTTGATTTCGATTCTTAGAGAGAGGATGAATTGGGGGTAGGATTAGGGTTTTATTATCCCTATTGCTACTTGCGTAGGGTAAGACGCCCTCGCCTACTTGCGTGGGGTCCGGGGTTGCTGCTGGGGCTGTTTAGGGGTTCGATGGCTTCCTTCCTCGCTGTTTAGGGTTTCGGTGGGCTCTGCTTGCTGGTCGGGGCTCCTCTGCTTGCTGTTTGGGCTTCCCCTTGCTTGCGGCTTGGTTCTTGCTTGCTAACTTGGCTTCGTGGGTTGCTGTTTGTGCTCGGTTAGTTCCTTCTACTTGCTGGTTTGGGTTCAGTTGGGTCCCTTGCTCGTTGTTTGGGTTTCTGTGTGGTATTACTTGAGTTGTGAGCCCCGTTCCCTAACGGATTTAGTTGTTAGCCCCCAGTTCCTTAATGCCGTAGGCACGGGTACCCCCCACTATGTGATAAGACGACCCCTAATCTAATCCCCTGGCCTAGATTCTCTAGCGCCATCACGAGTTGACTCTTGGTCTTTCTTTATTTAAGCAATTCGCATGTTTTTCTTGTTTCATGGTCGTTGCAAAAATCAGTTAGTGTTGCTTCTTTTATGTGTGAGCTCGGTTTGGAAATATCTTGGCATGAGGAACATCCATGCTCTTACTTGTCTCATACCAGTTTCATGCTCATATTGTCTCATGAGCTTATTAGTACCTTATTAGTTTAATATTGTTAAATTACGTAGCCGTGTGATGTTCTTATGATGGCACGCTACTATGTTGGTACTGGATGACTAGTGGACTATCTTGAGATTGGTTTTTAACTTGGCAGATTACTGCATGACTAGTGGACCATCCTGAGGTTGACTCTTGACTTGACGGGTTACTATTACCAGTACGGTAATAGTTTCCCCTTGGCTACGTAGTTTAAGTAATATTAAACTTGACACACCCCACGACACTAATAACTAATAACAAGATTACTTTCTGCTTGACTCACCGGGTTTGGGGAAACTTATGATTGGGGAGTACGTGTGTGACTGGGACCTGATCTATAGCCCCGAGTTAGGGGGATTCCAACATGCAGATGGATCCTGAGTCCTGGAGCAGACAGGGACGGCCATCTTGATGGGTCCTGGAGCCCCGTCACAGGCCACAGTGTTACACCTCTTACAGATTCACAGCTCATACAGGTTTTGCAGCTCTTACAGTACGGTACTTTACACTTTTGGACTTTGTCCGGGGTCGAACCCTCGCGGTCAAGGTAGCTTCCAGATGCTTATTGTACTCCTCATAAGTTGCGGCCTATAATTGGTTCACTTTAGTTAGTACCATCTTTACCGTAGTTGTGCTCTTTTTAACCGTCATGACGTCTCTCTTTTCTGTACCCTTTCTGCTGCTGTCACATCGCCTTTTGTACCCCCTTATACTTCTGTGGTATGGGTTCGTGGATTACCAGGTCAGGTTACTTCTTGTTCAGTACTATCATGCATTTGGCTGTCTTGTTTTCTTTGGTGCACACTTACTTTTCTTGTCCATTGTTTAGATATTGTCTACTCTATTGAGCATGGTGCGACCTCTGTTGCCCACTAGGTACGACGCACAGGATCACACAGATGTGTTTGAGCAGAGGAGTTGGAGCTTCCGCTACAATACCTTGAGAGGAGTCAGAACTCCCAGTGCAGGACTGTTGAGCCGTGACATAGCGGCAGGTACGTGTTCCATTTATTTTCAGCAGTAGTGTAGTTTTACTGCCTTTTTCTTATTTAGAACTGTGTAGCTTGTCATGTCTAGAGTGTCCTCATTACTTCTTGCACTCCTCCACATTGACTTCACTGGCACCTGCGAGACCTGCACACTCTTGTTTTACTCGTAGCGGCACTCGTCGGGAGGCGGGTCGTTACAAATAGCAGTCAAAAAGATCAATAAACGCATCAAGATCATCTTTGCAACTATAAAGAATGTCTACTGATAACTGATAACTGACGTCATATGCCTATAAATAATCTGTAGTAACAAGCCTGACCTACAACCAAATAAGAAAACCATCAAGAGTCAGCTTTATAAAATATATCATTAGCAACCAATCTCCTTCTCACCCTAGTGTATGTACAAGATCCCAAATTTCATAAATCTCAAATGCATTTATTTCTTCTATCATTGTGTCACGCAAACATGAATGTGATAAAGCATTTAAATTGACTTAATAATTTGATGAGAGTTAATGATGAATAAATCAGCTATATATGGTGAAGAAAGGTGTGCACAAGATACATGTTTGTGAAGAGATGAGTTATGCAATAATGAATAGCTTATGCAAACAATTAATTTTTGGGGCAAACCCCATGTAGTGTTGACTTTGGTCATGTTTCTTTTGTATATATAGGCTTTTGATATAGCTTTTACTGAATCAAATTGAAGAAGAATGTTGGGATTGATTAATTGGCAATACTTGACCCTTTTATACATTTCGGTTTAGCCCATTTATGTCACTTCGGCTAATCCCTTCAAACATAGGCCCAATCACATCCGAAAGAACTATTAAAAGCCATCAACCCTCATTGGCTAATGATATTGAGACTCTATCTTATCCTTGCTACAATATGCAACATGTGTCCCATAATTGATGTCCCTACCTCATTGTGTGTTTCGATCTTGCCATCATTGCTAATTGATAGATTTTTTCATGTAACATAAAATATAATAAAAAGTAATGATGTGATAGCTTAATCCCAAAACAATGTGTATGTATGATTGTTGCGTCCATAATTTTTACATGATTACCATGCTTGCTTCTATTGCTAAGCGTTTGTAATTAAAGTAGGAAAACTATGATATGCCCAATATACTTGATTCATGATCATGCTTAGTATCTCATAATACTATATTTGTCACCATGCTTGCTTCATGATCATTGTACTATAAATTATACCTATTTATAATTTATGTCACAGTACTTGATGCTTGATTACTGTATCTGTTATTGCATTCGTTATTACATGGATTATGACACTATCTAGTTCACCGTATCAGATACTACATTATTACATGATACACAATGCTGGGAAACTCGTGATCACAGAAAATGTAGGTGCAACTAGATATTATTTATCTGATACCGTATTCGATTACCACTCTTGATCAATTTGGCCCAGGTAAGCATCCCCAAGGCAAGGTTACACTCGTATGTTGCATGATGTACATTTGGATATGAGTTCAACACTAAAAACACTGAAACATGATAGGGGACATCAGGACAATGATAAATCATTATACATTAAAGGCCATACATGTTTAGTTACTGATGCTTGATGGATATACTTATGTATGCATATGCTAACTCCTTTATTATTGTTGCCATGGGTTACATTTCATGCGTATATTTAGCATTGATGTTTATGATATCATTATTATATTGTTCTTCATGGTGGGAAAAATCTACCTTGTGAAAGCCTCTATATGGTACATTCTTAAACTATCCGCCAACTTCTGAAGGCAAGTTCGTGGAGGACACATACTTGTTGAAGACATTGTAAACCGAAACCAATGAGCAATGAAGTTCAGTTCAATTTCCATGCATTCTAGTCCAGTTTAGTTTCCTCCATTCCGTTTTGTTTCAAAATGTGTCTGGTACTTTTATTTTAAATGTAACTGATAGCTATAACAGCCTTTTTGGCTAATGGGTCAGTTAACATTATGTTACGAGATATTGGAATTTAGATGTAATAATAACTTAATTAATCTGTGTTGTTCCCTGAAGAAGTGTCGCAGAACCTAAAACTATACTGGTTCCAATATTTTACGCTTAGTGTATTTAAACCAACAAGAGGATCTATATATACACAAGTAGTCCCTCTTCTTGGTTAAATATGTCACAAAGCCCTCTCGTATCGACCCATGTTAATGATTGGAAAGCGGGGCATGACATTTGCTCTGCGAAAAAAATTCATAAACCAAATGCTAAATGATGCAAAATTCTAGATGTCAAACAATTAAAGCAAATCCCACAAACTCATCCAAACATAATCTCTAGATCATAAAACAATTTTTACCATATTTCGCTGCAGTGCATTAATCAGTAATAAATCAGTGTAATGCATATATATGGGGCTTTTTGTTTTTATTGTATATATATGTACTAGTCATAACTCGTGACCTATGGGTTTTTTGTTTTTATTGTATATATATGTACATGTCATAATCCATGACCATAGATCACGGGCATTCAAAAATATTTTCCTGAAAAGTTTCAACACATTAAAAATCTCTCTCCCCATAAAAAAATTTGCAGACTCATTCAAAATATACGACCCCAAAATTCAACCCCATTCAAAATCCCCAAAAAATTTCGCAACCACCTTCAACATAGTCCCCCAACAAAAAATTTTAATTACATTCAAACTAAAATTTAATCCCCTCCAGATTTAATATCCCAAAAAATTTAGTTCCCCAAAATTTAGTTCACTCCCAATTTAGCTCCCCAGAATTTAGAATTTTAGTTATTAGAATTTAGTACACTTCAAATTTAGTTACCTCCAAAATTTTAAGGTTATCCTCCAAGAAATTTCAAACTCTCATAACATGTGCCCTTACGGCACGCTTCATTTAAAATATTTTCCCCTTAAAATCTTGTGTCCCTTATTTTAAACGAACAATAATAATTAAAACGTAATAATTGTTACTTAGTTGCCCTAAAAAATTTACCGCTAAAGAATTTAGCTCCCCTAAAAAGTTAGGTCTCCTCAAAATTTTAGTTCCCTCCAAATTTAACACATGCCCTAAGGGCACTATTCATTTTAAATATTCCCCCTTAAAATCTTCGATCCCGTAATTTTAAACAAACAGTAATAATTAAACCACAATAATTGTTATTTAGTTCCCCAAAAGTTATTTAGTTCCCCAAAAAATTTAGTTCCTCCAAAATTTAATTCCCTTGGATAATTTAGTTGCCCCCTTGGTATTAAGTTCTCCCGAAAGTTATTCACTTCACCCCAAAAAATTTAGTTCCCCCCAAAGAATTTAGTTAGCCTAAAAATTTTAATTCTCTCTAAAATTTAGTTTCCTCCGGAGAATTTATTTCCCCCTAAAATTTTATGTAGAGAGATTTCAAGGAGAGAAATTTCATGCCAAAATTTTATCCCCAAAATTTCGTCCCCCCATTTTAGGGATGCAAAGTTTTGGTTTTTCTCCCAAAATGCAAAAGTTCCCCTCCAATTCGCATAAATTAGCATCTTACCCATTGATTTCTCAAGATTCAATCACAGTCATTTTTCTACCCACTCTTTTGTCCTACTCAGCAACCCCATTCAAAAAATCCTTCATTTGTATAATAGATTATGTATATTTATACGATGTGTTTATTGTGTATATATGTATATCGTATATTATACTATGCTTGAATATATGTGTATCATATATTGTATATGTTGTATATATACATATATATGTTTATTTATGTATGCTTAAATACACCCTCTCACTCCTCTCACTACTACATTATATACAATCGATCGAAGCCCAAGTTCGTCAGAGGAGCTCGATCGAAGCCCGTTCTCATCAAAGAAGGGCCCTGCGAGTTTGATTTCATCAGTGGCCCCAAGCAATTGCAATTTTGATGGAAACCCCCCGAAGATGGTCGAAGGACATTGGAACTCGCCGAAGGAGCTTGGAGAGAACTCTGCATTGATTGACAACCATTGGAGGATGCAATATCTTGTCGGAGAGGCTTGGAGATGGGCCGATCTGATCGGAGGAGCTTTTGATATAATCTTAAGTGTTTTTTATGGCAAGGGAGAAGCCACCGTGGCAAAAGGAAAGGAACAATAGCATCAGTAGTGCAAAGAGATGAGTGCGTGGAAAGGGCAACGCAATGGTAGCAAAGAACACCAGCAGCCGCAAGCAATTGCAATTTTGATGGAAACCCCCCGAAGATGGTCGAAGGACATTGGAACTCGTCGAAGGAGCTTGGAGAGAACTCTGTGTTGATTAACAACCATTGGAGGATGCACTATCTTATCGGAGAGGCTTGGAGATGGGTCAATCTGATCAGAGGAGTTTTTGATATGATCGTAAGTGTTTTTTATAGCAAGGGAGAGCCACCCCGTGGCAGAAGGAAAAGGGCAATAGCATCAGTAGTGCAAAGAGGTGAGTACGAGGAAACGGCAACGCAATGGTAGCAAAGAACAACAGCAGCCGCAACGATCAGGTCATTTTTAAAAAATAAAATCAGGAGAAAAGCTTTGATATTATGAAGAAAATCTGATTTAGAACTAGGAGATATATTAGTGAGAATTAGTTGATCTCCCTCTCTCAGGTTCTCATGTTTAGAGATATTTTCGACTTACATAATGAAAGATCCACATATCATCCACCTAACATTGTCTGTTTTTTGTATAGTATCGATGTCGTATCAAATCTTAACAGTGGGATTAAAAAGAGAAAAAAATCAGGAATCAATGTTATGAAAAGTTAGAAGCAAAAAAAGCGAAGCGAGGTAGCAACGTCCTGCTCAAGCTTTTTTAGGGCTCTAGCGAGACTTAAGTCACAAAAAACATCAAGTCAACTTTTCAAACATTAGGAGCAATAAATCGTAACAATAGAGAAAATTAAAAAACAACACAAGAAATTTAGGAAAAATACTACTGCATTTATTGAATTAACCTGCATATGCAACTATGGGTGGCAAAATGAGCCCGACCCGACCCGAACCCGGCATCCTTAACCGGGTATGGGTTGGGGCCAATCCGGGTCAAGTAAGATCCGGGTTGACCCGACCCAACCAGAATAAAATCCGGATCGGGTATGGATTTGGCATGTCAACCCGGATGACCCGAATTCGCCCGGTTTACTTTCTATATATATATATATATATATATATATATATATATATATATATATATATATATATATATATATAATAACTTCAATACACGGTTACAAAGGGAGTTGTGCTTATACGATTTGAATTGTTGTCCTCTTCTTTAAGAGGACTTGGATTCAATTCCCTTTCCATACAACTTTTTAGTTAATTTTATTACTTTCGTTAATAAAATGGTAACGTTAATTATACTTCCTTACTGTCATCAGTGCGGTTTAAGCGACGAGCTTCTGGAAATTATGCAACACTTAATAAATTGCTGGTGACTCTTAATAATAGCTGGATATCGAAAAAGGAGCAGTTGTATATAAGTCAAATCTTAACCCGATGGGTTAACCCGAACCCGATCCGGAAATTTTCTGGGTCATCCGAACCCGACCCAAATTCAATCCGGGTCGGGTTAGGGTTTACCCCTATCCAGGTCGGATCAAATCCAACCCGACCGAACCCGAACCCACCCGACCCGTTTGCCACCCCTATAATGCAACCAGAGAACCACTGCCATCTTTTCAGTCTCACTAAACAGCCGACATATGCAACCAAATAAGGATTATCAATGATATCAAACATATCTACCATCTTCCCATTCTAGATGACGGGTAAAAGCCTACGAGGAATGAACATTAACGATAGTTTTCCAATAAACAATAACACATCATGATGCTTTAATATGATCTAATTTGTGACTTCTAGAACTCGTTAGATTTTAAATGTGATGTTTAATTAAAATCCAAAAACATGAATTATCCAATACCTCCCTCGGTCTTCTTACTATCAAGATCTCCATCAAAATAGCCATTGAGAAAAATTAACCTAGTTGCCCCCCGCCCCTTTTCTTCTTGTCATTCTGATGTTGTAGGCTTGTTTGACCCCACAGATACCTATTTGACGCTCTAAAAGCCCCCTCTTTTTGCAACAGTCCTCTCACTGCATGCTCTTGTTTCCATTGATGTCAGTTGTTAATGGACGGTATGGTATATTTATCTTCTTTTTTGTGTTCTTTGTCCCTCTGGCTATTCTTAGTTATTATCTTCATCTTCTCGTCGATGCTTTCCATATTTCTGTCTGCACTTTTTTACTATGATTTTATATGTTCAGTATCTATTATTGTTTTTTCTTTATATTCAAATCACCTCCTCCTCCTACGCATTTTAACCAAAGGGCATAGCCACATAGCCGAATCTTGAACCTATGTCAAGCCTCAGTGTTTCTTCTTTTAAGTTTTGATCATTAAAAGGTTTATGTTAAATACCAACAGTCCTAATTTTTACTTTATAGCTTGAAATTCTTTGATCAAGTGGTTTCCCAGGAGCTAGGCTGCTTGACTCATGAGCCAGGCCATTGCTTGTTTCCTTTAACCCTCTTCAAAGATACTGTTCCACATCCATAGAAGCATCAGTTAAATTCCTAAAGTAATATTGTGAATCTTCAATCAAATTTCATTAATATCCAACCATCGGTGAAGGATGCAAACCGTATAAGATTTATGAAATTAATAGGATTTCTATTTCGAACTAAGGTTCTGATAACAACTATGTTAGTATACTAATTCCTAGCATGAATTATTAAAACTAAAAAGATCATATTTACTTTTAAAAATGTCATTTGAGACCTTGAAACAGCCCTGCTAAGGTGGGTTATGGATGCAATAGAGGTTTACAGTCCAATGAAATGCTTTGATACTAGTAGCAAGTTGTTGAATATAGACTGAAGTTCAACAGGGTTATCTAAAAAATTCTATTTCCAAAAGGTCTGAACAGAGCAAGGATACACATACAGGGTGAAAACACCACTAAATAAATCAGTAACAATTAAAGCGTATATTTCTCTTCAAAAAAGTACAACAGATATATTTTTAATATATATATAACAAAATATAAGTTTTATCTGAAATTTAAACAAGTTAAATGAAAATGTAAACACATACTGTTAATTCTTATTGATGAGGGAAGAAACACAAAGAATCCTAACAATTCACATTGATACTTTACCAGCTACATTCAGTATGAGTGTTTCCGAAAAGAAAATGCATCAATGAATTTGCAACTTTGAATGCTTGACTCTTTCTTTCTTTTTTTAACATATTATGCTAAATTACTCTGTTGTTCAAGGCTAAATTTATTATATATTTCTTTTTTTATTATTTTGTTTTGGAAACTGACACTCCTTAATTAAGATAGGCACAAAATGAGAGATGTAAAGTTTAAAAAAATTGTACTCATCATTATTATATGCTTTTAATTTTTTTGGTATATAAGTAGGATCACGATTGCATGAAGCATGATTACATAAAGACTATATCAGCTAAGGTTTTGGTCACTTAAATTGATTATCTTGGGAAGGAGTTGATTTAGTTGCATTTTTTTTTGGTTTTGATGTTACCCAAAAAAAGTCCAAACGGATAGATATATTGGTATTTGCATTATCAATTAGGTGATAAACAATTAGAGGTTAAATGGTATTATGAAAATAATTATCATCATATATCCAAACATTTGGGTTGAAAATGGAGAAAATCAGGTTCATCGAAAGCACCAATTCTTGTGAAGCAAGGGCACACTCAACAATTATGAGAGAAGGAAAGCGCCTTTTTCTGTTTCAGGATAGACATGTGCCTACACTAGGATACACATGGCTCCACCTTGATAACATAAGAACACTCGTAAACATACATTGGTACTCTTCATCTTCATAGAAGAGTAATTTTACAACACTTCAAACATCTCAAAAATTGACAAAATATTCACATATTACCTCGTGTCTGTATCTAGGTGATAAATGATTTTTTCATGGTGTGCATTAGCGCATGTTTTTGGGGTTGGGAGTAGGGTTAGGGTGCGGAGAGGTTGGGTCAGGTTGGTTTGGTTCGGTCATGGGCCAGGGATGAGTAAAATTAAATTAGGAATGTGGGAGGCTCACTTACTCTGCATTCCTACACCTAAATTTACAGTCCTTTTAAAAAGAGTCCGTCCGCCAGAAATTCAACACTTTGATTACATAAAGCATGTGACACAAATTTACATCATGAACATGCCAAGAAGTGGTCCTAACATATATTGTTTTATGCATGTTATACACTTGTTTACACAAGACACCATATCTGTACAAATATACATATGATGCAAGTATCATTTCCATATGCAGACAAAACAAGAAGGTAACAAATGGATACCTCATCAAGATAATCAACATCAAGATCTCCAGCGTCATCTACATTTCCAAACATAAAACCAAGAAGTCGATTCCCACGGCCAGTCTCCTCATAATCTTCATCATCATCTGTCAAGTAAACATTGTCAAGTACACATCCTCGGTATGAGAATTGATTAATCCTAAGAAAAATCGGTTATAAGCTGATAAAGATACCAAAGCACAATGCAAATTGAGACATAGAGTAAGAGGCTAATAAGAATTATTATCCACTTGCTAAAGGTGCTTAAAGAATCATGAGGTAACTGGATATGAAAAAAAACAGATTCATGGTGCTGAATATGCCGATACATGCCAAGGTGCCAATGATAATAACAGCAACGAGAAAATAAGAAAAACTATTAGAGTAATTCTTTGGGTCTTATATCATTTCACAGAGATCCTACATGTGGTTCTTACAACACTAATTTAATAATGCTATCATCAACCGAGCCGGTTTACAAATGCGGGATGACATAAACTCGAACAGACTATCTGTTTCAGTGTAGCCGGATAGCATTTGGCTTGAAAGTACTGCGTAATATTTGCCTTCATGCAAAAAAAAAAAACCTTGCTTTCTTACATGAATACAAACAACACTCCAGTTGTTATACACTTGGGGGAAAGGGAGTTTTGCAACATTACTACGTTTGAAAAATGCCTCTTTAAAGAGAAAAACTTTATTAAATTTGGTGCTAGTAAAAAGAGGCGGGGGATACGGTTTGCAGTCACGAAATATAGAGCCAAAACTCACCATCATCTCGCCCATCAGCAGCGCCCGATGGATCATCGTCCATGCTTCTCTTTCAATAATTCGCAGCCTACGCAAGTACATCAAAGAGAAAATAGTCAAACTGAATTTCTTTGCATCAACATGAGTTCATTCTACAAGCAATAACTAAAATGAACAGTTTGAAATATATAAAAATAAAAAGTAACTAAAAGAAACCTCTGCTATACGGTCTTCGAATTTCTCTTCTCGATTTCGTTCTAATGGTATGAAAAAATTAGGGTTTCTGATCTCTCCGAAGCAGGGAGAGGAACTTATAATCGAGCGAAAAATAAAGTAACAAAAAAAATGTACAAATCAAGCTCCCGGGCGGCTTAAAGATTTGACAGGCGCCCACGCCTTCGTCGAAGATGGTGGAGTCCGCGTCGTCGCCGGCGAGAAAGGCAAAGAAAGAGGTGGCACTGGGGAAAGGGTCCGAGCGCCAAGTAAGAGGCGATCCGCCGATTTTAACGATGCCTTTGATTAAATTGGGTTAACGGGTTAACGGGTACGATACCCAAACGTGAATGATATACTTACTTTGAAATAAGACGGAATTCTTGTCCAACGAAAAAATCAAAAATCAAAAATTAGTAAAAAAATAAAATCGGCCAAAAAAATAATCGTCGCCTGAGAGATTCGAACTCTCGCGGGGAAACCCCATGTACTTAGCAGGCACACGCCTTAACCACTCGGCCAAAGCGACAACTTGTTTGTAACAAGAAATTTTGTATAGAACAACACATATTTCTTTGGTTTTTTTTTGGATTCCATCGGAAAGTAGGCAACTTCTGGTACGATGATCGTTTAACTTCAAACACAAAGGAGCCTGAAAAGCCGGAAAATAAAGAAAATTAAAACGAAATAGTTCAGCGTCATCCAACATCCTAAACAATCAAAAACAAAAAAGTACGAAGGAGTTGTATGTTCCCAAATACTAAGATGGGCGGGTGTAAATTTCTAAATACACATTATTTGAGGGGTAAATATTTGGTGAATCGGAACATACTAGTGGTTTGAGGGTAAATATTCAAAAAAGTCAGGCGTGACCATCACTTATCGAGCTCGTGCTATAATACTTCTTATTGTTTAAATTTCAACTATTTGGCATCAAACTGATATATTGGCTTCAATTCATTCCAACCTTTGGGTTTGAGCAAGGAAAAGGTAAAGGGGAACCAACAGGCTCGAGCTTTCTATTCACATGAATTACAAGCTATGTCAAGAATGATCATCATTCATCGATTGATCTTGGCTCATGCTATATGATTTCTTATTGTTTACATTTCATATAATTGATATCAAATCCATTTATGTTTTCCGATTTTACAATATATGTATAGTTAGATTTATTATGCCATGTGTTTGATACATGATTTTTGTGGATTTGGATTTGAAAAAGTGTACATTGCTTAAGAGAACTCTCTTTAAGAATATTTGTATAGAGGCGGGGAGGCGGGCGTGCAAGGGGAGCAGGGCATGTTCTGCAATTTTGGGTTTCATGGGGAGGGTGCTAGAAGATTAATTAGTAGATAAATAGCAATTAAGTGGTATGCGTCCTAAGCAAAAAGTGTATTTTTAAGGTTTACAAAAAATTATTATTGATATTTTACAAAAAACTAAATGGTTTGTGAACTGAGCAAAGAGGTCTATTCGCATAGCAATTCCTTTTCAAAAAAACTAAGGTATGTACACCGAGGAACAAGTTAAATGGTCTGTGAATTATCTCAATGGTCTATTCGCATAGCAATTCCCAAGTGTGGTTAGCAACTCCCAAATCCCAATTCGCCACATAAAATGCATGGAAATTGCTAATTGCACGACCGTTTTTACCATGCACACGACCACTTATCTACAAGTATGTCATCACTCCCGTGCTCAACCCACTTATCTACAAGTTTGCCATTATTCATCTTTTACCCTTATCTCTCTCCCCTCCACCCTCACTCGCCAACCATTGCCGATGACAACGATGACTCCGACAACGATTTACTAGGATTTGAAATAGGGGGGGCTTGGAGGTCGAATGAAGATGTGGTGGGGCTGGGGAGGTCGGATAAGGGGGCTCGGCTTGGGAGATTAGAATATGGGGAAGGTGGGTGTAACACCCGCTCCCGGGGCCCGTTGCTTTTTGATATTTGCGCAGGTCTTGCAGTTAACCAGTGAAACCAAAATAGCCACGATGCAGAGATGTACAAAATACCCAAATAGTGTCCAATTATTGCAATCCATACTGCACAAAATGTTCCAACAAACGTACATGAAGGAAAGAAAATACAACTGAAAATAACTCTGAAAGCTGCGATCTCAGTGTCGAACTCTGGCGCTATTAACTCAAGAGCATCTACCTCCACATGTACGTCGTCTGCAGTGCCACGAAGATGGAACCGTAGGTAAGTCACAACAATTCTAGCAATAGAAATATAAGCAGTGCAAAGATATGGAACAAGCTATAGTAAACAAAAGATGGTCATACATGTGCAAAAAGTAAAGTAAGAATAGACATGCATATACGAGCGAAAATTAAAGTACGGGTGGCTGCTCAAGTGTGGTAAGTGAAGTGCATGTAATACATAAAGTAAAGGTGATTGTGCATAAGTGACGTACAAGAGTAACAACTGTGGCGTGGCATATTGTAACAACAATGTTTTAACCAACAGGCAATGTGATGACACTAGTAAGACAACCAAGTAGATGTGGTAACACTAAAAAGAAGATGAGCGTCGCTTGACTGTCTAATAGTGTAGGCTGGCCTAATAATAAGAAGTCTAGCTTAACTCTCAAACCAGCCAGGCAGTCAGGGCTTGAAGGCACCGGTCACTTCTAAGACCGCAGGACAAGTCCTTTGGTTGACCAACCCCCTTCACATTCCTTTCTAGACACTGGTTCAGTAGTAATTTAAGACCGCTTATTATTATAACGCTCTATCACGTTCGAGTAGTCTCTACTTAGTCAGTAGAACAGTCGTAACAAAACAATGGTATCAATCAACTAGTGCAACATCAGTCAAATTAAAGCATCAGCCTTAGCTCGAGTGTACGATATGCAACCAGAAGTGCATCCATCCCACGGAGTAACTCGTGGAATATCTACCTACCACCCCCTGCAGGGTGATGGTACAACTTACCTGAAGTGCCCTGTGAAGCTACTGCACATGTACTATAGGGGGGTGAATAGTACTTTAAAATAATCAAGATAGTTATTCCTAATTATTGTGTAAGAAACAAACGACAATCCAAATAAACAACAATCAACAAGAATGGACAAGCGCAAACAAGGCAAGTAACGGGTTCGGATCCACCCAAGTCTCCCCGACTTGTTCCCGGTGATCCTACGTCCCAACCACCCGGATCCCCTCCGGATACTTGAGTTAGAAACCCTAACTCAAGAATTCCACTATGAAATTCTTGTGAAAACATTCACAAGACCAAATCATACAAAATACAAATGTGACTCCCACAACCCGGGATCACACACTTCTGTCACAACCGAGAGAACAATTCAAATAACGATTGAAATGAAATAAAGAAACACTTACCACAAAATCATATGCCTTGAGTAAATTTTACCAAATTAAGGCAAATATGGATTTTGGTGAAGATGATGCCATCAAACCCTAGCTTCAAGAAGTTGACCAGCAAAGGAAGCCTAGGGTGGAGTATGGTGACTAGAATCAAGCTCTTGGCTTGAAAGGCTCACAATGGAGAGAATCTCTCTTGAGGAATTTGGCTCAAATAGTTGAGGGAGAGATTCTTTGTGAGGAGAGAGAGCTTAGAATTAGCTTGAGAAAACTCTTCTCTTAGGTCTGAAATAACTTGGATAATGGACCTCTTACCCCTCTTCAAACGAATCGGGATTCTATTTAAAGGGGCAAGAGAAAACGAGTTTGAAAGAATCCCAACGGCTCTATTCTGAACCCAACTAGTCTGTCAAAGAAGGTTGACTGACCGACTAGTTCACCAACTAGTCGGTCGGTCAAACAGCATGAACCGACTAATGGTAGAACAACCAAAAGGTGAAGTTCCAGGTAATATGAACTAGTCGGTCTAAGAAGACTTTCCAACCGACTAGTTTCACAACTAGTCGGTCGGTGAGTGTTCTTTGACCGACTAAGAGTCGAAATGGAATAGCTGGAAACAAGTTGAACTAGTCGGACTAAGAACAAGTGCTGACCGACTATTTTCTCAACTAGTCGGTCGACAAACGTTCTTTGATCGACTAACTCGAAACAGTAGCTCAGGCTCAAAAATGGAAGTTCAACTAGTTGGTCCAAGAAGGATTCCTAACCGACTAGTTTCACAACTAGTCAGTCGGTGAACCTTCTTTGACCGACTAACTGTAAACAGTAACTGAGCTGAAATTGAAGGAGGCATTCTAGTCGGTTCATGTAGAGTTGCCGACCGACTAGATCGTCATCTAGTCGGTTGGCTCTTCTACTTGAACCAACTAGCATGCACTAGAAGTCGCGAATCGAAGTGCGAAGCTTCGGGAAAGATCGTATGGACTTCTACTAAGATCCTAGCTCTAAGATATGAGCGAAATGAAGATTATAAAGTAAGTCCTACTCAATGCTTAACATTCCATTCTATGAAGCTAGATGACTATAAAATAAACATTACGAGCCGTCTTCAAAGCTTCAATCTTCATTCTTTACTTCAATAAAACTTCTTAAGCTTCAACGAAGCTTCAGGCACACGATCATGCGTATTGAGAAGTCTTGAGGCGTCGCTTTTGATGTTCATATAGATTTGGCGACGATCTCCATAACTGTGCTCACAAAGTGTTAGTTCACGATATATTTATGTTTGCTCATCATCCAAAACCAAATCCGGGAAATCAATACTCAACATTCTCCCCCTTTTTGGTGATGACAAACCAACATAAATAATAAGCAATAATAATGATTCAATTGAAATTTACTTACTCCCCCTGCATTGATGACACCTTAGTTCCGTATTCAATAATATTCATACGCATCAAGCAGCGAGGGAAATATAAAATATGAACCAATTATTGACATTTAGGATTCTAAATCCATTTTTATACCTTCACTCTCCCTAAATCTAACATAACAAATTAGATTCATGGTAAATTGCTTTGAATTATTAATTAGCACATTGTCATTATTAATTCTCTCCCCCTTTGGCATTAGCAAAAAGAGCGGGAGGAGATCAACGACAAATACAATGGCTAACAATAAAACACGGGAGTCGAAGAATACGACCACGGTTCAAATGACACAAATGTAAAATACCGAATAAAAACAAAGCGTGCCAATGAGACCAAAGGCGAAAATCGAAAAACGAAATCACCAAGACTCAAATCAATTTCACTTATTGAGTTTTGGAACATACTCTCCAAAATCAACATTTTAGTTAAGTAGAGTGCATGGAAAACAATTCTATGTTTCCATAGAAAAGATTCTATTTAACCAAAATAATCGTCGAACGACGAAATCAACATTAGAGACAGATAAATCCAATGAGAATACCAAAAGTAGCAAATTGATACCAAAAGTAATATAATCTATCAATGGATGCATTTAACACACTTGGATACCAATGTAGATCAAAAGTAAGAATATACTTACAACATTAAGCTCCCCCTACTTTGGTGTATCACTCAAGCACCATCAACTCCAATTGAATGAAAATCCTTGCAAATCACGGAGTTGGTAGGGTTGGTATCCCACGTTGGATTGAACCTAGAAAAACTTAATATGGAGCTAAAATTTTTGATTTGATGCTCCTTCTCTTATCCTTGGGTACCTAAAGGTAAAATATCATTCCATGGTACCCAAGGACATTGTGTTGGAAACAACATTCTAGCCTATGTTTGATGATAACAAACCATACTGAACTGTTCTAATATGTTTGTTGAGTGTGTCACATGTCCCTATAGTCATGATTGCTCAGGTTACACATGAACGTACTCAAGTACGTTGAAATACGGAGCTGAAACTTCATTTGGAATTACACAAGCTGCTCAAACAAGAGAGTATAGCTATGAAACTCTACCCTAGAGTTAAACATAGGCTATAAACATCATGGAAATTTTCTCAGGATTTATGGAGATTGTTTGAAGTCAAAATACGGGGAAATACGAGAAAATACAGAGTATACAAAGAAGAAACTTTTTCTACAAGTGGAGAAATGAGAAATACACTGAAAAATCGACATACGGTACTGTTCATACGACGGCTGCCGACATACCGACTTTGCGGACAGCAAATTTAACACGGGTTTGACCCACGAGCCGCCTCGTGGCGGATCCCTTGGAACAGTAACCAAACCCGTTAAGCTCAATCCTATATAAACCCATGTACACTCTTCACATTTTCATCAATAACTTGAGTTCTAGAGATCCAAATTGAGCACCGTTTGCGGCGTTGCGACCGTGACTTCATCCCCGACGCAGTGATAGCAAGTTGAGCAGCTAGTTCCTCCTGTGCAGCAAATGAGATCACTTTGAGTGAGGAACTTCTACCGACTACTTCCACGGGGACAGCGACTACTTCTTCTACAGACATCCGATCATCATTCCGTAAGAAGCGCTACTGATGTGCTGAAAGAAGACAACCAGAGAGATCTTCACAAATGAGCTTTCTAAACTCTTGATCTTTGTTATTTGTGAAGTTATTAATGTTTTGATCAGCATTTCTGTAATATAATTTCTTCCGTTATTTGGGACTCTGGGAACCAAACTTGTTGGGGCAAGTTGGGTTGGGGAGTGATACTTGTATGTTTCTTTTTGGCTTTGGTGAGCTTGAGTTGGTCTTACAGGTTGGTGTTGGGGCACCAATCTAAGGGAGATTGTAACTTCTTAAAGAAACAGTATAAGTGATTGCTCATTGGGGTGGACGTAGGTCATGGGGACCGAACCAGGTTAAATTGTGTGTCTTCTGTGAATGCTTTGATTGTCCGATTCCTAAACTGCATGCTGTAAACTAGGCTTAATTTTTATCTTGCGATAATTTGGTCAAAGGCCTATTCACCCCCCCTCTAGGCCTTATTTAGATCCTACAAGTGGTATCAGAGCACCAGGCCTGGCCATTTGAGTCTAGTTCATAATGAATACATATGATTCAGCATTTGCTGAAGGACAGTCTACAGTTAGACCACCCAAATTTAATGGGACTGATTTTGCTTACTGGAAAGCTAGGATGAAAATTTTCTTAGTCTCTTCAGATCTTGAAATTTGGAAAATTGTTGCTAAAGGCTATCACCCACCTACAATCAAAATTGAAGATATTGATGTACCAAAACCAGAAGATAAATGGGATGATAACGATAACAAACTTTATGCTCTGAATGGTAAAGCTATGAATGCAATTATCTGTGCACTTGACAGAACTGAGTTTAACCGTATATCCCATTGTCTTACTGCGCAGGAAATCTGGAACACTCTCGAAGTCACTCACGAAGGAACCTCTCAGGTGAAGGAGTCCAGATTAGCGCTGCTGAGCTCAGAGTACGATGGTTTCCACATGCTACCAGGAGAATCCATCAAGGGCATGTACACTCGCTTCACCGACATCGTATACAACTCAAAAGCCTTGGGAAAGTCTTACGACAGCATCGACCTCAT
The DNA here is from genome assembly GCA_030789695.1 of Scilla litardierei. NCBI lineage: Eukaryota > Viridiplantae > Streptophyta > Magnoliopsida > Asparagales > Asparagaceae > Scilla > Scilla litardierei. The sequence continues at coordinate 5,423,657 of CM061131.1, forward strand.
TCGGAAAATCCTAAGAGCGCTTCCTAGTTCCTTCCGACCTAAAGTGACGGCCATCCAAGAAGCTAGAGATCTCACTAAGCTGAAGCTGGATGATCTGATTGGGAATCTGTTATCCCATGAGCTGGAACTCAAAACCGTCGAGACAAGAGAGAAAGGTGAGGCTAAACCTTTAAAGACCATCGCTCTCAAAGCCGAAGAAAGCGACAAAGAAGATCTCGACGAGGAACATGCACTGATGGTCAGAGGATTTCGACGCTTCATCAGAACTCCTGCTGGAAAATCTGAAATGGCAAAAAGGTTCAATCGTTTTAATAAGTTTAATCCTTTGAATTCCTCGTCTGAACAGAATACTACTAAAAGTGTTCAATGTTTCAACTGCAAGAAATTTGGACATTTCATGAAAAATTGTCCAACAAAGAACGCGTCATCCGAAGCCAAAGGGAAATCATTTGCGGTAACATGGGATGATGACGATGAAGACGAACCACAAGACGAGGTAGCGCAATCATCACTTTGCCTAATAGGTGAAAGTGACACGAACAAAGTAAGAGATGAATTTTCTTTACCAGAATTAATGAACATTTGTGAAAACATGAATTCAGAAATTACTTCTCTTGAATCCTCTATAGAAAATTATAAAGAAATGAATTTCCAACTACAGCAGGAAAATTATAATGTTTTGCAAAATGAAATAAAATTGAAAAATGAAATTGCATCGCTCAAAATTACCATTGAAAAACTCAAAGGAAAGTCTAGTATTACTGAAGCTATACCTTGTCAGACTTGTGCTTCATTAAAGCTAGAAATTAAGAATGGTAATGAAAAGATTGTTGGCCTAAATAAAAGAATAGAAACTCTCGCTAAAAAATGAAGATAATGTTAGAAAGAGTTTTATAAATAAAAGTGTCATGCTTGTAAATGAAAACATCTTTTTGAAATCCAAAGTCTCTGATTTAGAACTGAGTATCAGAAAATTTGGTGTAGGAAGGAAATCACTAGACATCATTCTTGGATACCAGTCAATCAAAAACGATAAACAAGGACTAGGATTTGGAAATGTTTATAATGAAAACATGATAAAGAAAAATCATTACATCAAGAAAAAGAAACGGAACGCCAAATGTTATACATGTGGTTCTTTTGAGCATTTATATAGAAATTGTCGTTATAAGAACCAAACCATGAAGTTCAAACAAGTATGGGTTCCGAAAGGTACTATGACTAACCATTGTGGACCTATTTGGCTACCCAGGTCACACATACCTTGTTCTTCTTATGTGTAGGGACTCAGCGTGGCTAAGGAACAACTGTGTGAGTGGTATTTGGATTCAGGCTGCTCAAGACACATGACAGGGAACAGCGACAAGTTTCTTAGCCTCGTGAAGCAAGAAGGAGGAAGTGTTACATTAGGGGACAACGGCAAGTGCAAGGTAATGGGTAAAGGTATTGTTGGCAACAATACTTTTAAAATTTCTGACGTCCTCTGGGTTGAAAATCTCAAACACAACCTCATCTCCATAAGCCAACTCTGTGACAAAGGTATGAAAGTACTTTTTGATGAGAAAATTTGTAAAATTTATGACTCGGTCACAGGTAATACCCTCTTCATAGCCAATAGGAAAAATAATGTTTATACAATAATGATTGAAGAAATGACAATTGCTAAATGTTTGATTGGCAGGGAGGAGGAGGCTATACTATGGCACCGGAGACTATCACATGCCAGCATGAAGTTGCTACATAAGCTGGAGAATAAAAACCTGGTCCGAGGCTTGCCACATCAACAGTACGAGAATGGTAAGTTGTGTGTTGCATGCACAAAAGGTAAGCAAACTAGATCCACTTTTACAGGAATTCGGGAAGTTACCACTTCACGAGTCCTAGAATTGATTCATATGGATTTGTTTGGGCCTACCGATGTTGCTAGCCTCAATGGAAAGAGATTTTGTTTTGTTTTGATCGATGATTTTTCTAGATATACATGGGTTTACTTCTTAGCCAAGAAATCGGATTCCTTTGAAAATTTCCAAAATTTTTGTAATCAAGTTTCAAATGAGAAAAATCTTTCAATTATGAAAATTAGAAGTGATCACGGTGGTGAATTTGAAAACTCTGTTTTTGAAAACTTCTGTTTGGAAAAAGGGATCTTACATGAATTTTCTTCTCCTAGAACACCTCAACAAAACGGAGTGGTCGAAAGAAAGAATCGAACTTTAAAAGAGCTGGCAAGAAGCATGCTTAATGATTATTCTCTTCCTATGTATTTTTGGGCCGAAGCAGTGAATACAGCCTGCTATGTCTGCAACAGGGTTATGCTTAGACCTTTAATGAACAAAACATCCTATGAACTGTGGCATGGCAAGACTCCTAACATTTCATATTTCAGAGTATTTGGATGCAGGTGTTTCATTTTAAACACAGGAGATCAGCTGTGAACATTTGAATCCAAATCAGACGAAGGAGTGTTCGTAGGATATTCATCAAGGAGCAAAGCATACAGGATCTACAATAAACGAACCTTAACTGTTGTTGAGTCAATTAATGTGAAATTTGATGAAGCTGAAATAGATCCTTTAAATTGCAGGGAAACTGAAGCTGGAGATGCAGACAGGGAAACTACAGAGCCTGAAAACATAGCTGAACCATCTGAAGGACAAAAGGAAGCTGAACCAGAAGTACCACAAGGAAATAGACTGGAAAGAGGAGAGCTCAGGTTCAATCCACATCATCCACCTGAGCTGATCATGGGGACTCCTACGGAAGGTATACGCACTCGATCCACTTTCAATAACTTGTGTGCCTTATGCATTCATGGTGAACTCATTTCTGAAATTGAACCTAAGAACGTTGAAATCGCTTTAACTGATGAAAGTTGGGTTATGGCCATGCATGATGAGATTAATCAGTTTGATAGAAATAATGTTTGGACATTAGTGCCCCGACCTAATAATTACCCAATTGTTGGCACTAAATGGATTTTCAAAAACAAACTTGATGAATCTGGAAATGTAATCAGAAATAAGGCAAGATTAGTGGCCAAAGGATATAACCAGATTGAGGGAATTGATTGTGATGAAACTTTTGCACCCGTTGCTAGATTAGAAGCCATTAGAATTTTGCTGGCTTTTGCAAGTTTTAAAGGTTTTAAATTGAAGCAAATGGATGTAAAAAGTGCATTTTTAAATGGTTATTTGAAAGAAGATGTTTTTGTTGAACAACCCCCTGGTTTTGAAAGTCATAGTTTTCCAAATCACGTTTACAAGTTGCAAAAGGCTTTGTATGGTCTGAAGCAAGCTCCCAGAGCTTGGTACGACCGTCTCAGTTCATATCTTTTGGAAAATAACTTTAAAAAGGGTAGTGCAGACAACACTTTGTTTATCTTGCATGAACAAGATCATTTTCTTATTGTTCAGATTTATGTGGACGATATTATTTACGGTGCTACTAATGATCTTTTATGCCAAAAGTTTGAAAAGATTATGCAGGATCAATTTGAGATGAGTCTGGTTGGAGAGTTGAAATACTTTTTGGGCTTTCAAGTAAGACAACCTGGAGATGGCATATATGTTTCCCAAACCAAGTACATAAAAGAACTGTTGAAGAAATTTGGGATGGAAAATGCAAAGCCAATGCGAACTCCAATGAGTCCGACGACGAAGCTTGAAAAGGATGACAAAGGTATAAATGTGGACCAAAAGCTTTATCGAGGTATGATTGGGTCCTTACTCTATTTAACTGCATCTAGACCAGACATCATGTTTTCTGTCTGTTTGTGTGCACGATTTCAAGCCTATCCAAAAGAATCACATTTGATAGCCATTAAGAGGATTTTTCGATATCTTATTCACACTCCTACACTTGGACTATGGTATCCCTCTTGTGGTAATCTTAATTTGGTTGGTTATGCTGATGCTGATTATGCTGGTAGCTTGGTTGATAGAAAGAGCACTAGTGGAACTTGCTTTCTTTTGGGACAATCCTTAGTTTCTTGGTCTAGTCGTAAGCAGAACAGTGTTGCTTTGTCCACTACTGAAGCTGAGTATATTGCCCTTGGCAGTTGCTGTGCCCAAGTACTTTGGATGATGCAAACCCTGTCTGACTACGGCTTGGATCTTAGAAAAGTTCCATTACGATGTGATAGTAAGAGTGCTATAGATCTTTCTAACAATCCTGTTCATCACTCTCGGACAAAACACATAGATGTAAGACATCATTTTCTTAGAGATCATTTGGCAAAAGAGGATGTATCCATTGAATATATTTCTACTGATTCTCAGTTGGCAGATATCTTTACAAAACCTTTGCCAGAAGATCGTTTTTGTCGTCTACGTCTAGAACTGGGCATTATTGATTATATTTAGAGTGAAAATATTATTTGGTGTGTTTTTATTGTTTTTGTGTGGTGTGCTACAAAAAGAAAAATAAAAAAAAATGAAAAAGAAAAATGAGAAAAAAAATGAAAAAGAAAAATATAAACAGAAAGGGAAAGTGAATTGTCTATCTCCTCCTTTTGCATTTTTTTCATCAGAAACAGCTTTAAATGCAAAACATATGTCTTATGGATTTTGAATATTATATTCTTAACAATGCTTGCATTCAAAGACTACATGCTTAATTAGGTCATATTCATTAATGAGTAACTAACGTTTTTCATCTTCCAATCACACTTACACAGATCAAAATGTTTTTGATATGGATTTGAAATATTGAATAAGAAAAGTGGTTGTTGGTGGACTAATTTATGTTTTAATGGGATATGATGTTTCAAGGCATGGGTAAAAAGAAAAGCTCTCATCAAAATATACGTGTATAAAAAGAATAGCAAGACGAGTGTCTTCAAAATATATACACAGAGCTTCGTATGAAAAATGGATACGATCCATGTCCTTGATACTACCCTTGGACATCCAACTTATGCTATAAATGTCAATTTTTTAGCGTTGGTGTTAAGTCCGTCAAGCACTGCCATTTCACATTTAAAAATCCTTATCGGTTATGTTTGGAATTGGTAACTTGAACTCATATTACATGAGAAGGGGAAACTCAATCTTTGACGTTCATATATTCAGTTGAAAAGTTGGATATGACAGGCTGTATTCCTTATTACCTCTCCATATGTACTAAACATTTGATCATCACACTTGAGCACGGAGATGAATTATGGTAGTTATGACTTAGTGCTTATTGCTTATTTATTCATTGTGGTCATCGATGTCTTGCCTGTTTGTTTTGCTTTATAATGTTCAATTTTCCACTCCTCATATGCTATTTCATATATTTTTTTGATGAAAACAAAGGGGGAGAGAAATATTAAGATTGGGAGAGTATGTCGATAGGGGGAGCATGTCAATAGGGGGAGCATATCATTTTGCCATTCATGCTCATATTCATGACTCACACACTCACACACTTCACACATTTTTGATGTAATCTTAATGTCTGGTTTGTTCTCATCAAAAGGGGGAGATTGTTGGAAACAACATTCTAGCCTATGTTTGATGATAACAAACCATACTGAACTGTTCTAATATGTTTGTTGAGTGTGTCACATGTCCCTATAGTCATGATTGCTCAGGTTACACATGAACGTACTCAAGTACGTTGAAATACGGAGCTGAAACTTCATTTGGAATTACACAAGCTGCTCAAACAAGAGAGTATAGCTATGAAACTCTACCCTAGAGTTAAACATAGGCTATAAACATCATGGAAATTTTCTCAGGATTTATGGAGATTGTTTGAAGTCAAAATACGGGGAAATACGAGAAAATACAGAGTATACAAAGAAGAAACTTTTTCTACAAGTGGAGAAATGAGAAATACACTGAAAAATCGACATACGGTACTGTTCATACGACGGCTGCCGACATACCGACTTTGCGGACAGCAAATTTAACACGGGTTTGACCCACGAGCCGCCTCGTGGCGGATCCCTTGGAACAGTAACCAAACCCGTTAAGCTCAATCCTATATAAACCCATGTACACTCTTCACATTTTCATCAATAACTTGAGTTCTAGAGATCCAAATTGAGCACCGTTTGCGGCGTTGCGACCGTGACTTCATCCCCGACGCAGTGATAGCAAGTTGAGCAGCTAGTTCCTCCTGTGCAGCAAATGAGATCACTTTGAGTGAGGAACTTCTACCGACTACTTCCACGGGGACAGCGACTACTTCTTCTACAGACATCCGATCATCATTCCGTAAGAAGCGCTACTGATGTGCTGAAAGAAGACAACCAGAGAGATCTTCACAAATGAGCTTTCTAAACTCTTGATCTTTGTTATTTGTGAAGTTATTAATGTTTTGATCAGCATTTCTGTAATATAATTTCTTCCGTTATTTGGGACTCTGGGAACCAAACTTGTTGGGGCAAGTTGGGTTGGGGAGTGATACTTGTATGTTTCTTTTTGGCTTTGGTGAGCTTGAGTTGGTCTTACAGGTTGGTGTTGGGGCACCAATCTAAGGGAGATTGTAACTTCTTAAAGAAACAGTATAAGTGATTGCTCATTGGGGTGGACGTAGGTCATGGGGACCGAACCACGTTAAATTGTGTGTCTTCTGTGAATGCTTTGATTGTCCGATTCCTAAACTGCATGCTGTAAACTAGGCTTAATTTTTATCTTGCGATAATTTGGTCAAAGGCCTATTCACCCCCCCCCCTCTAGGCCTTATTTAGATCCTACACATTGGGTCCTAAGAAATTAGACTTTTGGAAGCCAAGTCCAATTGGACCTAGACTTCCCCACATAATTATCATTATGAACGACATTCATAAAATAAGAATTCATATACACTTGTTTTTCATTCATGTTTGTGTCCTTTTGGGCTCCAAATAGTGTAGATTTTGGGAGCCTTAGTCCTATTGGGAGCATGCATGCGTTGTTGATTTCTACGTGATACATGTCGTGGATAGGCATAAGGAACATGATGAAATGGTGCACGACGATAATTATTCATATGATGATGTGGGTGAACATATGCATGTGGAGGAACATGTGCATGAGGGTGTCTCATATGGTGTGCACGTGCCCGTGGATGCGGTGCATAGAAATCATCATATGTGTTAACATGTGGAGTAGGATGTGTGTTCCTACGTGGCATGGTATTGGTGTACATGTAGGCATGACCCTTCTTTGGAGGTCCACCCAAAGTGGGCTTCTTTCCAAATGGGGGTGTGTTCCTAGCGGAAGCACCATTGGTAGAAGAACTACCCATGACGTGTTTACTTCCTGTCACGACCCGCTTCCCTAAAATGGAGGCGAGACGTGAAAAGGTCCGCACGAGAGTGGATCTGTGAAGCCCCAAACCCGATAAGCGTCAATAAAACATAAGCAGGTCCCTATAACCACAAACGGAGCAGCAATAATAATAAAAGGAGAGACAGAAATAAAATTCTCATATCGCATAAATTGTCCAACATGAAAACAAGTCCAACATCCAGAAAAGCCACCAGGCTAAAAGAAAGAGTCTAAGGCCCAGAACAAGGCCAACAAAAGCAACGACATAACAAAGTATGGGTGCTACGCACCGACAACAAAACAGCAGTCTAAACAAAAGGAAAACCCAACGAAGACACTAGGACTGGTCCCCAGTGTCCACGTACTCCCCGTCAAACACAAGCTCGGGCTCGGCGTCAGCAAACACCTCGTCCTCAACAAGGTACTCAGGCTCAGGATCTAACATGTGTCACCCAAAAGAGTAAAGGGGCACATGTCAGCAAGTCTAAAAGACTTGGGCAAGGAAACTGAAAGTAAGGCAACTAGCAACCTAGCAGTTATAGTATGCATGACATGGCAGTTATAACATGAGTGCACAAACAAGGCATGGCGAGACAATAAGTACAAGAGAACAATTATCGGGACAAGACAAGAGTAGCCAAGCTACTAACAATCTCAATCAATTCACTGTTCACGTTTCACTGTTGTTTGTAGATGTTTACGCCTTACAACTGAATGGTTTCACATTCACGCTGATTGGCCGCTTAGCAACTACCCCAAACCCAGAGTTTATGCCTTACCACTGCAGTTGCTGATCGGGTAGACTCCCAGTTGATTGGCCGCTTAACTCTTACCCCCAATACCCACAAGTAATCGAGCCAGGGTCCCCGCACACGAGCTCAGTAAATGAGCCGGGGTTGCCTCGCACAGGAGCTCGCATTCTAGTTCACGATTCATAAACAATTGGTGTAGGGGTGCACCTAGCCGGAAACAAGAAATTCGGGCATTGGCTATCAACCAACACATGGCCCGCTTCTGGAACACGAGCCAGGAACACAAACATTGTAGCGAAGCTACGCAATCACGGAAACACTTAAAGGATGCAATGACATGACAATTAATTTGCGTACCGTTAATGGAAATTAAACATGACATGGTAATTGTGCAACATGATATATGTCGGAACTAGCTTCGTTGTCAAGCTAGTTCCCCAATTTGCGCCTAGGCGAGTATCATTTCGTCGCCTAGCCTCTTTTACGCCTACAACAAGCAAAATGGCCTAAAACATGGCCTAAACCCTAAGTGGCAAGTTTCACTTGCCTAGCACCGGGGATGACGATCACGAAGGCTCGTCTCGCGGATGCTAATCTACGGGGAAATCGCTGTTATGGGGAAACAATCATCAAAACAACATTCATTCATTAGGGTTTCATAAAAATACAAATAGGTTATGAAAACATCAAGAGATCGATTTCTTACCGAGAGGAGGCGGAAGAAACACTCCGGAGAACCTAAGGACCAGATCTGGAAACGAATGGAGAAGTTTGGAAAACTAGGGTTCTTGGGGGATTTTGGGGATTTGATGAGCTTTTGTGGAAGAAGAGAGGTAGAATGAGTTGATGGATGGTTTGGATGATGGATTTAGGGCTTGGAATGAAGGAATAAGGGCTTGGGGAAGAAGGGGGCTCAATGGGGGAGAAACTAGGGTTTTGGGTCGAGTGGAGGAAGAAGAAAACGTTTGGGATGAGTTTAAATAGGATGGGCTGGCGGCTGCCCAGAAATTCGGGTTTTAACACAGATTAGTCGGTCAAAGAGCAACCACTGACCGAATAGTTTGGCAACTAGTCAGTCGGTCGACCAACGCAGACCGACTAAGTGTAAACAGTAACTTCTGAACGAAAATAGGTTTTAGATTTAGTCGGTCGATGAACAACTACTGACCGACTAGTTTAACATCTAGTCGGTCGATGAACGTTCTTAGACCGACTAAGAGTGAACATAACTGATACCAAAATCAAGATTATGTGTTAGTCGGTTAAAGAAGCATTGCCGACCGACTAGTTTGCAACCTTGTCGGTCAACCAACGTTCTTAGACCGACTAACGATAAACAGTAACTCCTGAATAATTTAGAAAGCCAACTAGTCGGTCCAAGAAGGATTGCCGACCGACTGGATCGTCATCTAGTCGGTCGGTGCCCCTTCTTACACCGGCTAATAAGCACCAAAAGTTCTGATACGGAGCGCAGAGCTCCGGGATCGATTCCTAAGACTCCTAGGCTTGATCTAATAGCAAGATACGACCGTTATGAAGCCCGTCACGAATGACATACTTCGAAATCGACGATCCTAAGGAAGGAACGAGAAAACACGACGAATCGATCGGAAATGAAAGCTACGGAGACGGAAATCACACAAAAGGAGAAAATCCACCAAAACATATATTATAATATATTAAATCCAGATACAAGGAAACCAGTCGTTACATCCTCCCAACTTAAGAAAAATTCCGTCCTCGGAACTTCCAAACACTCACGTGTCCGGAAACAAAAGTGTGAAACGCTCTCGCATCTCATCCTCATTCTCCCAAGTAGACTCTCCAGGTGAGCCGTGTCGCCACATCACCCTCACAAGATTGACAATCTTGTTCCGAAGCGATTTCTGACGCTTTTCCAGAATATGCACTGGATGCTGGTTATACGTCATATCGGGGCGAACGGTAATCTCCGAAAAACCCACATCATGAGATGGATCGTTAATGTATCGACGAAGCTGCGACACATGGAAAACATTGTGAACTCCTTCCAAAGATGGCGGCAAGGCCAAGCGATAAGCTACCTCGCCAACCCTCTCCAAAATATCAAACGGTCCAATGTATCGCGGGCTCAACTTCCCTCGCTTCCCGAAACGAATCACACCTCGATTCGGGGAAATCTTCAAGAACACATGGTCGCCCGGCTGAAACTCCAAAGGACGACGTTTAGCATCCGCCCAATGCTTAAAACGGTCCTGAGCAGTTCTCAACCTCTCCTGAATGTTCCTGACAATATCCACGGCCTCCACGATCATCTCAGGTCCCAACAACTCCCGGTCACCAACGTCATCCCAACTCAATGGCGATCGACATTTACTCCCATAAAGAGCGGCGAAAGGCGACATGCCAATACTCGCCTGGAAGCTGTTGTTGTAAGAGAACTCCACCAAATGTAGATGGTCCTCCCACGAACCCTTGAAATCCAACATGCACGCCCTCAGCATGTCCTCCAAAATCTGAATCGTCCTCTCAGACTGGCCATCCGTCTGCGGATGGCACGCCGTGCTGAAACTCAGACGCGTACCCAAGCTCTTCTGCAAACTCTGCCAGAACTGAGATGTGAACTTCGTGTCTCTGTCCGACACGATACTCACGGGGACTCCATGAAGTCGTACAACCTCCTGCACGATTCACGTTACATCACTATCCGAACTAGGAAAAGGAAATAAAACGGAGAGTAAAAGAATTTTACCTCCATATATCTCCTTGCTAGCGCCTCAGTGGACTGTCCCACTCGGAACGGAATAAAGTGCGTGGATTTGGTCAATCGATCTACGATCACCCAAATCACGTCATTCTGCTTTGGACTCCGAGGTAGTCCAGTCATGAAATCCATAGTGACGTGTTGCCACTTCCACTCCGGAATCGGAAGCGGTTGTAGCAACCCGGCCGTACGCTGATGCTCCGCCTTCACTTGCTGGCAAACCAAGCACTTGGCTACACTCCGAGCCACACTCCTCTTCATACCATGCCACCAATAATTCAGACGAAGATCCTGGTACATCTTGGTGCCACCAGGATGCACAGAATACGGCGAACTGTGTGCCTCCACCATCAACTCCTCTCTAATATCCCCAGCTGGCACACACAACCTGGCTCCAAACCTCAGCGAGCCATCCTCATGAATCAAAAAGTCAGTCCGCAGACCGGCTTCCACATGCTCCTGAATCTTCACCAGCTTCGGATCCTCAGCCTGGCCAGCCTTAATCCGATCCACGATCGTTGACTGTACCTGCATGTACATCAACGATGAAGCCTCCCCAGGAAGAACAATCTCCACGCCAGACTCGCAAAAATCCTGCTGCAATCTCCACTGCGAGGTCAAAATCATCACCGCTGGAAGCCGACTCAGCGCATCGGGAACCACATTCACCTTGCAAGGGTGAAACTGCAAATCAATCTCATAATCCGCCATAATATCCAACCATCGACGCTGTCGCATGTTGAGCTCCTTCTGAGTAAAAATATACTTCAAGCTTTTGTGATCGGTGAAAATCTTCACTTTCTCACTCAGCAGGAAGTGCCTCCAAATCTTAAGAGCAAACACAACGGCAGCCAACTCCAAATCATGCGTCGGGTAATTCTTCTCATGAACCTTAAGCTGACGAGACGCATACGCCACCACATGTCCGTGCTGATGCAACACACAACCGAGACCATTGCCAGAAGCATCGCAAAAGATCTCAAATCCACCGCTGCGATCAGGCACAACAAGAATAGGGGCAGCCGTCAACCTCTCCTTCAGAATACCAAAAGCATTCTCACAATCACCTGACCAAACAAAAGCAACATCCTTCCGCGTCAACCTGGTCATCGGCTCAGCAATACGGGAAAAGTCCTTAATGAAACGCCGATAGTAACCAGCAAGTCCAATGAAACTCCGAATCTCAGACGCAGACGACGGAACAGGCCACTCTCTGATGGCCCTAATCTTCTCGGGATCCACTGAAATACCATCTCCAGTCACCACATGCCCGAGAAAAGCAACTCTATCCAGCCAAAACTCGCACTTCGAAAACTTAGCATACAAACGATGCTTCCTCAAGATCTCCAACACCGTCCTCAAGTGCGATGCATGCTCTTCCTCTGACTTCAAATAGATCAGAATGTCGTCAATAAAGATAACGACAAACTTATCCAAAAAGTCGTAGAAAATCAAGTTCATCAGATTCATGAAAATTGCGGGCGCGTTAGTTACGCCGAAAGGCATAACCACAAACTCATAGTGTCCATACTTCGTCCTGAACGCTGTCTTCAGAGCATCATCCTTCTTCACCTTCAACTGATGGTAACCACTCCTCAAATCCAATTTAGAAAACACCCTCGAACCTCCAAGCTGATCAAAAATATCATCGATGCGAGGCAATGGGTATTTATTCTTAATGGTCACGGCATTCAACTCCCGATAGTCCACGAACATGCGACGCGAACCATCCTTCTTCTTCACTAGCAGCACCGGTGCTCCCCACGGAGACACACTAGGATTAATATAACCCTTCTGCAAAAGCTCATCCACCTGCTTCCGCAACTCCTCCAATTCTGCAGGTGCCATACGATACGGCGCCTTCGAAATTGGCTGCGCACCTGGAACAAGATCGATAGAAAATTCTAAAGCTCGATCAGGTGGCAAACCAGACATCTCTTCGGGGAAGACGTCGCCAAAATCACGCACCACAGCCGGCCACTCCAACTCCATCTGCATAGCTACAGCCTCCACCGGCCTGGCCCGAAATCTGACAGGACCAAGCGAACTGCTACCACGACTGAACTCAAATACTGGATGTCTGGTAATCTCGAACACCACCTTCTTCCTCCGACAGTCGATCGTAGCATAGAAGCTCGCAAACCAGTCCATCCCAAGAACTGCATCATAGTTGATGATGTCGTGGACAATGAAATCAGCGAAAAGCTCATGTCCACAGACCACCAACGAGCAAGAATTGCAACCACGATGCACCGAGACCACGCCATTCCCTGTAACGATATTCCAACTCTTGGGAAGAGGGGACGTCGATAAGGAATGCCTCTCCACGAAGCTCCGAGAAATAATACACATCGATGCACCAGAGTCAAAGAGAACTCGTGCAGGAAATGTGCACATCAAAACCACACCTAACAAGCAATTAACAATCAAACCCTAGTCTAGCAAACAACCATGTTCAAGCAAACAACACATTCCAATCAATCAAAACCAACTAGGAAAGTAACAGCCAGATTGAGGATTACCTGCGATAACCTCATCCACAGCCTTGCTCTCCACAGCGGTCATCAGAAAAGCCTGCCTCCTCGGCGGAACAGCCTGCTGGAAAGCCTGCCTCTGCGGAACAAGAGCTGCTCCACGTCCAGCAGGAACAAACGCTCGCTGCTGCAACGGCTGTGCTGCAACAGGTGCCCTACGCAGCTGATTCGCATGCCGATAATCCTTCGCGGCATGGGAAGCATCACCACAAATCAGACACTGGCCCAAAAACTTCCGACACTGATCCTTGATGTGGCCAGGCTTGTCGTAGAAATGGCAAGTCTTCAGAATAGGCCCTCCTGGCCTCTTAAACTGAGCTGGCTGATTAGGCTTGAAACCAGGCCTAACCACCGCTCTGGCCAGCTCCATAGGCCTCTTCCCAGCACCAACAACATGTCCTCTCCTCTGACTCAGGTTCAGCTCCTGCCTCCTGGCAGCGACCAGAACCTTCTGATAAGAGTCCAGATCGGAGGAAGACACAAAACTCTGGAGCTCCAAAGCAAGTCCCTGCAGGAACCTCTGAGCCCTCTCATCAGCATCCTGCACCATCTTCGGTGCGAACCGACTCAGCCAGGTGAACTCTTGGTGGTACTGGTCCACCGTCAAGCTCCCCTGCTTCAGATCAATGAAGCGCTGCAGCATCTCCTTCTTCGCAGCCTTCGGAAAGAATTCCTCATCAAACCTGGACTTAAAGGCAGTCCAAGCTATCGGCTCCACCAACATCTTCTCTTCCGCATCCTACCAATTCCGAGCATTATCCTTGAGTTGCCTCCTTGCCAAATCAACCCATCCAGCCGGGGTGATCTTGGCCATCTTCAGATTGTCCTCAATGTTTCGAATCCACTCATCGGCAGCCAGAGGACCCTCAGACCCATCAAAATATGCGGGACCCAGCTCCCGAAATTGCTTCGCTCCCGGCTCAGAGCGAGGGGCATCCGGAAGAGCCCGGGCAGCTCGAGCAAGTGGAGCATTCTGGACTTGCAGGAGCATGCCCTGCTGCACTTGCATCATCTGCAGCATCATCCGCATCATCTCACCGTTGGTGGGTTTCCGCTCAGGCTCCTCATCATGAGGGAGCGCACCACTACCCCCACCACGGGTGAATCGTCTTCCTGCCATCTAGTGACACAGAAAACGAATCAGATTAGACTCATAGCTTATGACTCGAACATCGAACTTAGTTTGTTGGACATTCTAATATTATTATCGTCATTCCAAAAATCGCAGTTACAGAAGGACCTGCATGGGCCACCAACAAAACTTGTCACGACCCGCTTCCCTAAAATGGAGGCGAGACGTGAAAAGGTCCGCACGAGAGTGGATCTGTGAAGCCCCAAACCCGGTAAGCGTCAATAAAACATAAGCAGGTCCCTGTAACCACAAACGGAGCAGCAATAATAATAAAAGGAGAGACAGAAATAAAATTCTCATATCTCATATTTTGTCCAACATGAAAACAAGTCCAACATCCAGAAAAGCCACCAGGCTAAAAGAAAGAGTCTAAGGCCCAGAACAAGGCCAACAAAAGCAACGACATAACAAAGTATGGGTGCTACGCACCGACAACAAAACAGCAGTCTAAACAAAAGGAAAACGCAACGAAGACATTAGGACTGGTCCCCAGTGGACAAGTAAAGTAAAGTGCATGTACTGTAAAGAAAGTAACTGTGCAAGTTACACTAGAACTACGTGACTCAAGTCGGAGAGTACAATATGTGACCGTTCAGTTCATCTCTTGCCTGGGTGCTACCCAGACGAATGCCGGTACCCAGGCAGCAGGATGGTTTGCCGAAACTCAGGCAGCTAGACAGGAGGCCAAAACACATGCAGCTTGACATGTAGATCGAACTCTAGTCACTCCCGTACTCTCGCAACTGTGAGTTACCCCGAAACCCCGGTGACGTGTCAAGTACAAGTTCTTCACAAGATTGTTCCACAGGATGTTCCACATGTTAGTCACACCAGGTCAACTGGTTGACTTCCTCATTGAAAAACCAGCAAGTATGATAAAGACAAGCCCAACACCAAAAGCTGTTACTTCCGTGCTTTGAGCACGTGGTAGTGTGGCTAGCACACAATTTACCCAAGTTGATAGTTGTGTGCTACAACCACCAAAGTTGAAAGTTGGCAAAGTAATCTTTGGTGGATTACTTTCATTTAGTTCTCTAGTTTGGTTTAACTTGAATAGCCGTTCTGAGGCTATAAGTGAAGTGTCACCAGTTCACGCAAGCACAGTAGACTAGTTTTCTAAACTTAGAATATGTCGTGACTTACGATATTCAAGCTCGTCGTGGCAAAACGAGATTGGAGCTGGAAGAGCTGGTGCACGAAGATTGGTACCTGCAATCACAAGAAACAATTGGTTAAAGCGCACCCTATTTTCCATTTATTAAACTTAATCGTTTTGATTTTTAAAACTGATTGAAACGGTGTCGAAAACGATTCTAAAATTTTATATAGACTATATATGGTGAAAATAATTTTACTGCAAGAAGGAATATTTTTCTTAAGATTATAGTAATTTTTAGGATTTTTAAAAGCTCAAAAACTATTTAAAAACTATTCTTCAATTAGTGACGTATTTATTCCACAATTTATTCTGGATGCAATCTATATCGGAAAGTTGCAAATGAGGTGTCAAAACGACCGTTACAAAGAGTATTAAGACATATATTTTTCTCAAGTATTAGTTTACATAAAAATAAGAAGATACGGATTTTTGAACGAAAATAACGGATTTAACTTATAGGCTTAAAAATTAATTCTGGAAAAACTAAGCGTCGGATTGAGACGAAACTAGCGCCATTGGGTCCAGAATGTCATTTCTGATTTTCCGGAGCTAGCCACACATTTTTATGGGTCTTATATAATTACTTATGGATTTAAAACCATAAACACATATTATTAAATAATTAAAAATACGAAAAATACGTTTTAACCGCGTATTTACAAGTTTGCCCTTATCAACTTACCGACGCTGCGTTCGTTCGTCGTTGCATGGGGGCACGAGGCGGCAGCGGAGGGGGCCGACGGCGGCGGGTCTGGGCGAGCGGCGGGAAGCGCCGACGGGCGGCGACACGTCGGAGCGTCGATCACGTCAGAGGAAGACACCGAGCAAGCGGAGAGAGGGCGAGGTGCGCTCTGTTTTGCTGTGACCGGCGGCGGGTCTCGTCGGGCTTCGAAGTTGACGTCGAAGTCGGCGTGGATGCTCGGCGCTGGGATGGCGAGCTCCGGTGGAGCAGCGGGCTTCGAGGCGGAGGCATGCGACGGACTTCGGTGGTGCAGTCGACAGGGGGTGTGGAGGCGGTGGCGGGTCTTCTTGGCGGCGGTCGGGGTTTCGTGGCGGTGGACGGCGGGGCTGGTGGTCGAGAGGGGTGTGCGGGGCTCAGCTGGGGTCGGTGGTCGAGGATGGGTTCGGGTGGCTCTTCGTCGGAGAAGAAAGAGAGCGGGAAAAGAGAACGAAAGTAGAGGGAGAGAGTGAACGGGATAGGCCTGGGTTTTCAAAGAAAACAAGATGGAGAGAGATAGAGAGAGGGTCTGTGTGTTGAAGAGGAAGGGGAGAGAGTGTGCGTGTGTGCCTGGGTTGGGTAGTGAATATATAGGGTTTAAGAAAATAGGGTAGATGGGGTTTGTTAGCTGAGAGAGAGTGGGTAGGGTAGATACGGGCTGGGTTAGGTGGGGTAAGATACGGGTAGATTTAGGTAATTGGATTAGCTAGGTTAATGAAAATTAGTAGGGTAGGTAAAAGATAATTAGGGTTAATTAGAAAATTAGAAATAACAAAATTACGAAAATGCCCCTACTAGTAAACGTGTCCAAAAAATTACGAAAACATACCCACGGGATCGTATCGTCACGAGGATAGCGAATACGAAGACCGTTCCCGGGGTTGCGCTACGGAAATACTAGTTTTTGGCCAAAACGTTTAGAAAGCGGGTTTGCGGGTTCCCTATTGAAATGACATCAGAAAATTACAAAATTAATGTGGGGAGCTCTAAATGATCATAGGATGCTACTGCAGAAGTTTGGAATCATTTTGAAAACGTTTGTATAGAAAATAAATTCATTGAGTCAAAACTGCAATATCTGAAAATGAATTTTTATCAGATCTTTTAGAGGTATTTGACGAAATCCGATTTCACCAAAATACTCCATAACTAGTCTGATACTTCAAAATATTTTTATAGGAAATTTTTGAAATCAGTTTAAGACTCCTAACAAACCATTATAAAATACAATTAAAATTGAATTTTCTTTAAATACTTAATTTGAATGTATTGGAAAAATACAGGCCGTTACATTCTACCCTCCTTAAAATAATTCCGTCCTCGGAATTTAAGAATATTTTTGAAACAAATAATTGATATTATAAAGAAGCTCAAGCAAATAAATGATTGAAAAGATAGTAATCTTTATTAATCAGGTTGTAAATAACATGAAATGTGATAAAAAAAATATGGGATGTCACCAATATATTATTATCAACATAGCTACTTCAGATTCATCAAGTAGGCAAAACATAAAATAATGGCATTACTCGGAAATGATAATGAGGATGATGATGACATCTGATCGAACTTGGGACATAAGGTGACAAGTCAGAAGCAAGCACACCAAAGAGAAGAACGGAACGTCTAGAATATATACACGATGATTACATGGTCTCAATCATGTAAATCATCGCCATAGCATACAAAAACGTAAGGGATAAACCTAGTGCGTCCTTACGGTAACAGCTTAACCAACCGAACACAAAGGACTTCATCTGCCATGCTACCAAATTACAAGCCATTACCCAGATCAACACATACAGGCAAGTATAAGGCCAACTCTCGAGGGTCAAGATCATCGCTACCACTTGTCCCAGCAGTCTCCATAACATCCAACAAGAAACCAACATCCTAGCCGTCTCCCAAATCCGAGCACAAGACCGACATCCAACTTCAACGCCTAGGCCCAAAAGTATGCCAATACCCAATCCTAAGGATACTGCTTGCCAATACCATAGGTCGACATCTACGGTAAACACCATCAGCCCTAAGCAGTTCAACGACCAAAAACTCAGGATCCTACAAGCACTAAGGAGCACCCCTAAGAAGCACTCGAAGCTGGGCAGCTCAAGGGGGAAGAACCAGAAAAAGGAGCTCCCAATGATACCCATAGCGGCGGGTTCCCAATATCCCGACCACACGGCCAAAGCATGGGTGGCGGCGAGGGTTGCTGCTAAGCCCAACAGACCCCAAGGTCGTCGGCGGGCCATCGGCGGCTGGCGATCTGCGGCGGCGAGGGCTCCGACTGCAGGGTTTTGCTGGACCCTTAGGGCACAAAAACTCTAGTCCCGTCCTAAGTCGGACGGAACATAGACAGAAAAGAAACAGCGGAAGAATAAAACTTATGTTAATCTAATTAACATGCAGTTAAAACAGTTTTAACTTAGCCCTAAGGTCCAAGACCCTTAGCCAAGATCTATGCCAACTTGGGATGGATCTGACCATCCCAAGAAGGATCTAACCTACTGCGATTAAATTAAACTAATGCTAATTAAACACATACCCGGAATCTCAACCCTGGGGCAGGCGAGATGTTCCGCACCGTCTTCCGAGCTGCTCCCGTCCCACGTCGAGCCGCTCCTTGAACTGCTCCCCGAACTGCTCCTCGAACCGCTCCGCATCCCGAGGCGATCAATCCCATGTCGCCGAGCCAACCACGCGCGGAAGAAAGTTTCACGCGAGTGAAACCTTCGCCTAGATTTCGGATCTGAATCCGAACTCCGTTGCGGCTTTGCTAGAGCCCTCAAGAGTAAGGCAGAAATTTATAGGGAGATAGAGAATATTATTTTAGCCTAGATCCGAGCGTGCTCCAACATTTATGAGAGCCGCTCAGATCTAGAGCTTGGGACGAGTTTAGAGGAAGGGGGCAGACCCCCTATTTATATAGGCAGCTGACCCATCCCCTCTACTCAATTTCCGATGTGGGACTAAAATTAGAGTCAATTAAATCAAGTTAGTTTGCACTTCACAAAGTGCAAACTTCCGTGAATTTTAACTCACTCACCGTTGAGCTTCAAGATTGATACAACCTATCAATACGACGAGCGTTCAACGGTGAACGCATAGGAAAAAACCGTTCGTCAATCGGAGTTCGTTTGACCCTCCAATTGAGTGTCCAAAGATCAGCCCAAACAATGTATTTCATAAATACAGGCAGCCGTCAGCAAGAAAACGCACCTAGGGTTCGCAACCCTAGGTGTGGGGCCCACACAGGGGCCCCACGCATCAATCATGCGCGCGCAGCCCGAGGGGCGCGTGCCTGGCACGCGCCCGCAGGCGCGTGCCAAGCACGCGCCACCGCAGGGCGCTGGCACCCTGCGGCGCGTGCAAGGCACGCGCCCGTAGGCGCGTGCCAAGCACGCGCCTGCAGGGCGCTGAGCGCCCTGCGGGCGCAGGGTCACAGGCGCCCCGAAAGGGGCGCCTCCCCTCTCTGCTACAAAACGGGGCCCGGCCCTTTGGGCCGGGCCAAAAAAAAAAAAGCCTCCTCCCCTTTTTTTTTGTTGTTTTCCAAACAAAAATGGACAGCCTTTGGTTTGGGCCTGATTTCTTTGGGTTTCTATTTAAACACTTTAAACAGACTTATTGAGCTCATTTGAACTCCGTTTCTGACGCGGTTTGAACCTGCGTTAAGAGCAGGATGAACCCGTCTTACCAGTAACCTTTTCCTTGCGTTTATTTAATTAAATATTGTCTTAAACTATTTAAAACATATTTAATCTATTTTGCATCACATGCAAATAAGTCCATATCTAGGCTTAAATTATCATTTGCATCAAATACAATTGATCTGAGGGCATATATCCCTACATCTCCCACTTGCACTCAGGATCATTTATTCCGAATGCTGGAGATTATTGCAAACATCTTTTGCAATATTTTATCCCTTGCATCAAATGCAAATTATTCTCCCTAATTAATTTCTACCTATTACTAGACGAAGGTCACACTCTGTGTGAGACCCTACAGCCTGACCCTTACAACAGGTTGGGCTCGAAGCCCTATACGGCAGTGACCACGAGCAGTGGTTGCCGTCCCTACTTCAGGAATCATCATTATGTGGTTAACTCATTGACATGAGTGTTGTCGGGACCACCCTGACTGTTTCCGTGATGAATTCCGCAGTTATAGTCTCTTCGTCTTAACTATGTCGTGTAGATCAAGTCTAGGGTACGGTCAAACTGTCAACCCCAATAACTTGACTCCGGTTAGTTTCTATCGATCTTTTAGTCAAAAATGTTGGACTTCTTCCAACATACTCTGGCCAGAGTTTTTACTAAAGACCGAACTAACCCTACGACACTAACTCCCATTGACCGGGAGAGACGAATCCTCTCTTGGTCATTACTCTCCTCATACGCTTCAAGTGTCACCCAATCAAAGACCTTTCGACAGGCCTTGCCTCGAAGCTAGGTCAGTTGATCTAAGTGGCACCATTCACGCATAGGTTTGTCAAAATGACCTCAAGTCAAAGGACCAACTAGCCTATCATCACTAAGAGTTATCACTGACAGATTGGTCAATATAACCATATGATAACTCTTGTGGATCGTTCAGTGAACTCATTCTCTAATGAGCACCTGTGTCTCGTCTTTGACTTCGCCAAGTCAAGCGATCATGAGATCATCGCTACCGCTTAAATGGTGAAGACTAAGACACAATGGTCTATCCGATGTTTCGATATCCTTGTCTCGAAACATCTACGACCACGAACCCTTTTAGACTTATGCTACAGACGGTCAAACATTTCTCCATGATCGAGATACTCTTCTCGATACCTGTTTGACCTCGCATAAAGTCTCAGGACTTTACCTAAGTTAATATCTAATGTTAACTACATTATAACATAACTTTAGATAAATTATTACCAAACAGCTTACTGTTATTTCGAACAAGACGTTTGTGCTATTCACACACAGAGATAGATTGCATCGAATGTATCTTCTCTCAACATCTCCCACTTGCACTGAGGCCCATTTTTCCCGATATCTTATACCGTTTTTACACATAAGTTTTCTTAACTTCATGTGGTAGAGCCTTCGTGAGTGGATCTGCTAAAACCGTCTACACTATAGACTCAAGGGGTTTTTATGTTCATGTTAGACCAACCATTTGAATCTCATTCAAATAATCCACTTGGTCTATCGGAATCTGTAATATTTAATATACATGGATCTTATCCAGCTCATCGTACATTACGATAATAATTTAAATCAGTTACTGGTCACTTCAAATGGCTCATATTTATTTCTGATAAAGAATCAAACTCTTTTGATCACTTTGTCAAAATATATGTTCCATCCCTTTGATGCCTCACATGTAATTTACACGCTCCCACTGACCTTGAAAATTATCTGGTTAATTCATATAAGTTGGTCCGTCTAAATCATATTTAGAAAAACGAACTTGTAAGTGAATACTCCAATTTTCATGGTCAACTTAAGCGTTTACATCGAGTTTGGTCCGAGTAGTTCTGTACACATCTGCTGGTGGAAAACGGTTTCATTGTAATCCGTTTTATAGGAATTAGTATGGAAAAACCGTTCTCGACCAACATGATTGCACTTCACTATTTTTCTTTTCTGCACCAATCTTTCAACTTAAAGATTTACTTGCAGTAAGTGAGGAAACATTTTCCTTGGGCACGTAAACTAAATTCCAAAATTTAATTACGCACACGGACCTATTCTGGTTGCATCAAGTTTTTAAAAATCGGAGTTACTTCTCCGAATTTCAGCCCGGAAGTTGACTAAGTCATCATCAGTTATGATGTCTAACTCGACTCTTCGTCTCACGAGATTCGAGTAATTATACAACTTCCTAATGCTTGATTTAATGAATATCTTATTGATAATGTCCTCATAGAACATTATCAAAACCTATGCATTACTATCTGGGACTTAACCCAGAGGAAGGACTTAACTCAGAGTCACTTGTTATGGATCGCACCGAGTCTAACTAAGTGTGATTCATACCTTTTAACACACTGATGTGTTAACAGACTTGACCTGAGAGAAAATCACATTTTCTTTTAATTACACAAGATTTTATGTAGCCTAGTATTTAGCCATTCGATCTAATCGAATCAGTTTAAATACTTTTGTCTTTTCGTTCTTTATTATTTCAGACTTGTGTTTCATCAAGAACACGTCTTAATAAAATATACGAATAACTTGATTTGGTTAATCTAGACTCGGGTTCATCAGTATGTACCAGACTGAGTTCGACAACTCATTCTCCATCTGTCTTACAGATGGGTTTCGGCCATTCTATCTAAGAGGATAAGACTCACAAGTGTCCACAGACTTCATAATACGAGAGGTCAGACCCCTCTTTATGTGACTTGTGAAGCTTAGTCTCTCGATACGGCCTAGTCTATTTTTCCATACAAGTTTGCTACTATCTTGTGTGTGTATATATTAACATTTAATATATATTTTATCGTTATACATAAATTACTAACGCAAAACATTGCTTCAGAAGCGAGGTGACGACATTCGTCAAATTGTGTTAGACGTCTTTTGTATAACAATAATTATAAAATCGTGACATCAAAATATGTCACATTTTCATTTCCTCTTACTTATGCCTTTACTAATGATAAATTAAACTATTAAACTTGATTGACTTTCCCGGAGTGCCTTCTTCCTTTTCTAAATCACATTTAGATATTTAAATAGCCCAACATAAATAAATGGCTACACAAGCGTCTCATGTATCCAAATGCCTGAGAGTTGCAATCTTGAGTGTAGCTCAAGAAGTTGCTTGTCTCAAGATCCGGTTGGGATACATAGCCTTGCATCGCTCATGCACTCGTATTCGACTCAAACAATTTGATCGAATTCTTGAACTTTGCGGATCAAAATTGTTTGTACATACAACCTTGAGGGTAGCTCGACAAGTTGTAGGGAGAAACATACTTCGAATATCCTATATGTTCAAGCTGCCTCATATAGAGAAGAGTGACATGTAGCTTTAATTTATTTGTTGGACACAGAACTTAATGAAATCATATTTCTTAAGTCTGTTCTTTAGAAGGTCATTTAATGTCAACGAGAATATAGTTTAATTCCATCAATTAGAATTTAACTTGATATTCAATTAATCAACTAGTTGACCAGTTAACTTATTCCAATATTATATTTTGATTCCTTCGGTAAACATAGTCTTGCCCTAGTTTTCGCATATGTTCAATATTAAATATAGGTAGATTGGCTTTCATCTATCTATATCCTCCCACTATTTTTACGATCGTTTTAAAGCTTAATAACGAACGATTTAATCGAATTTTAAAAATTAGTGAAAGAGGGATCCAATCATCCCGAACCTCACAACCTTGAGGAGACTCAACAAGTTGATTGGTTCCATGACTGGTGACTAACTCTTGGTCAATCACATCACATGTGATTCCCTGTCGATTTTTATACCCACAGTCACTTATGATCTTGAGGAGACTCAACAAATCATAATGACTGGTCTAGTCAGACCCTTGATTTCGTGTCCAGATTTGACTTAGATCGATACTCGAGGAGACCCGACGCATCGATTTGGGTCAAGTCTAGACTACATCACATGTATGTTAGAGTTTGTTCCTTAAAGAAAAACAAGTCACAGCTTGAGGAGACTCAACAACTATAATTGTCTTCTTTGAGTTACCAAGCTCCAAAATCAAGGAGGGATACGAATTAATCTTTAAAAAGATTTATAACGCATTGACTAGATATAGTCCAGGGTGTCATACAATCATGATTCGCGACATTGCGGTCCAGCGGAACACAGCCAGGGAATTGACTAAGCCAGGATCACTGCCCCTTGTGCTAGCAAGGGTTGACCCAGAACTCTTAGCCAAGCACATTGACTGGATCATGGTCCATTGAATGAAGCTTGTCATTTTTGTATGTGTGCCATAGACTAAACAGCTTTTATTAACAACTAATTAATCCTATCAACTAGTTGCATCCTTAAATTCAAAATTTTAGGATTTGTTTAATAACTTTTATTAAGTCCTTATCAACTATAAGGTTCACGTGCTATCCTAATCGTTATTAGGATTTTAATAAATTTTATTAACAACGCTAAAAAGCGAAGTCCTTTAATGATTCAATAATAACAATTAAAATTTTCATTAAAGGAACTACCCTAATCAGGAATTAGGTCTTGAAGCATTGTTAATGTTTTATTAAAACATAGCATGTCATTAAAATTCAATTAATAAATTTTAATGATTTCTTAATGGCTAACCTAAATGGTTGTCTTGTGTAATCAAATAAGGGACAAGATGAACTAGCCATTAAAATTACACTAATTTTATTGCATAAAAAAAGTGTACTACTATTTAACAATTAAATAGACTAAAGTTTATCGCATAAACAATATTAGATATTTTAAAATCAGTTTTAAAATTATCTTATAAATTTAAAACATCACTTTAAAAATTTTCCATGTTCGAAAATTTATCATATACAATTTTTAAACATCTAAAACATTTTAAACTTATCGCATAAATTTAAAGCCTTAAAATCAATTTTAAATTTATCACATAAATTTAAAACACCATTTTAAAATTTTTTTCATGTTCAAAAATTTATCATATACAATTTTTAAACATCTAAAACATTTTAAACTTATCGCATAAATTTAAAGCCTTAAAATCAATTTTAAATTTATCACATAAATTTAAAACACCATTTTAATTTTTTTTTTTTTTTCATGTTTAAAATTTTATCATATAAAATAATTAAACTTCTCAAATTCTTTTAAAATCATTTTTAAAAAATATCTCATAAATTTTAAATCATTTTAAAAGATTCGGGAAAAAAAAAATTTTATTTTAAAATTATCTCATAACTTTAAAACCATTTTTAAAAGTATTTAAAAGCATTTTAAAGTTTAATAAAATCGCAGTGCTAGATCGGCTACGCAAACCTCGCTCCGATACCACTGCAGGGTTTTGCTGGACCCTTAGGGCACAAAAACTCTAGTCCCGTCCTAAGTCGGACGGAACATAGACAGAAAAGAAACAGCGGAAGAATAAAACTTATGTTAATCTAATTAACATGCAGTTAAAACAGTTTTAACTTAGCCCTAAGGTCCAAGACCCTTAGCCAAGATCTATGCCAACTTGGGATGGATCTGACCATCCCAAGAAGGATCTAACCTACTGCGATTAAATTAAACTAATGCTAATTAAACACATACCCGGAATCTCAACCCTGGGGCAGGCGAGATGTTCCGCACCGTCTTCCGAGCTGCTCCCGTCCCACGTCGAGCCGCTCCTTGAACTGCTCCCCGAACTGCTCCTCGAACCGCTCCGCATCCCGAGGCGATCAATCCCATGTCGCCGAGCCAACCACGCGCGGAAGAAAGTTTCACGCGAGTGAAACCTTCGCCTAGATTTCGGATCTGAATCCGAACTCCGTTGCGGCTTTGCTAGAGCCCTCAAGAGTAAGGCAGAAATTTATAGGGAGATAGAGAATATTATTTTAGCCTAGATCCGAGCGTGCTCCAACATTTATGAGAGCCGCTCAGATCTAGAGCTTGGGACGAGTTTAGAGGAAGGGGGCAGACCCCCTATTTATATAGGCAGCTGACCCATCCCCTCTACTCAATTTCCGATGTGGGACTAAAATTAGAGTCAATTAAATCAAGTTAGTTTGCACTTCACAAAGTGCAAACTTCCGTGAATTTTAACTCACTCACCGTTGAGCTTCAAGATTGATACAACCTATCAATACGACGAGCGTTCAACGGTGAACGCATAGGAAAAAACCGTTCGTCAATCGGAGTTCGTTTGACCCTCCAATTGAGTGTCCAAAGATCAGCCCAAACAATGTATTTCATAAATACAGGCAGCCGTCAGCAAGAAAACGCACCTAGGGTTCGCAACCCTAGGTGTGGGGCCCACACAGGGGCCCCACGCATCAATCATGCGCGCGCAGCCCGAGGGGCGCGTGCCTGGCACGCGCCCGCAGGCGCGTGCCAAGCACGCGCCACCGCAGGGCGCTGGCACCCTGCGGCGCGTGCAAGGCACGCGCCCGTAGGCGCGTGCCAAGCACGCGCCTGCAGGGCGCTGAGCGCCCTGCGGGCGCAGGGTCACAGGCGCCCCGAAAGGGGCGCCTCCCCTCTCTGCTACAAAACGGGGCCCGGCCCTTTGGGCCGGGCCAAAAAAAAAAGCCTCCTCCCCTTTTTTTTTTGTTGTTTTCCAAACAAAAATGGACAGCCTTTGGTTTGGGCCTGATTTCTTTGGGTTTCTATTTAAACACTTTAAACAGACTTATTGAGCTCATTTGAACTCCGTTTCTGACGCGGTTTGAACCTGCGTTAAGAGCAGGATGAACCCGTCTTACCAGTAACCTTTTCCTTGCGTTTATTTAATTAAATATTGTCTTAAACTATTTAAAACATATTTAATCTATTTTGCATCACATGCAAATAAGTCCATATCTAGGCTTAAATTATCATTTGCATCAAATACAATTGATCTGAGGGCATATATCCCTACACCGACTGGCTGGCGATCCATGGCGGGGAGCTAGGGCCTACGGGATGGAGTGAAGCGGAAGCTGGCAGATCGGAGATCGGAGTGGCGATGCGGGGTCCGATCGAGCTCGCTTGGGGGAGAGGCCGGGAGGAGGAGGGGGGTGATGTCTGAGGGAAGCCACGGGGTGGCTTGCGGAGGAAGGAGCGGGGTTAAAAACGGGGGGAGGGGCACCGAAAGTCGGGGTTAGGTAGGGTAGGGTTCAGCGGGCACGAGTCTCGAGGGGGAAACGGACAAACGCAATAAAGAGGGGGGAGGAAGGTGGTCGGTGGGAAATGAAATCAAACCCTTGGAGAGAGAAAATCGGGTACAAGATAGAAGTAGGGGCTAGAAGAGAAACACTAGCTCAAAAGTCGCAACACGTCAGGTTTGGCTCGTCTCAAATTCTTCAGCACCATCCTCCAATACCTTCGAGCGTCCTTCGATTCGCTTCCGTTGTCGAATTTGACTTCTGGTGATCGAAAATTGAATGCTACCCTCCTTAGAATAAACGTAGCTAGAGTTCAGGCGAACTAAAAGCGATTAGGAAGAATTATAAGAATTAGTAGAATGATTAGAAGGCCATCACTAGCTAAAGAAAGGGGTGCTAGTGATGAAGATCGATGGCGTTGCATAGTCACGATTCACATCCTTGCGGTCCAGCGGACACGGCCAGGGAAGTGACTAAGCCAGGATCACTTGTGCCCAGTCTAGCCAGGTTGATCCAACAGACTTTAGCCAAGCACATTGACCGGTATCATGGTCCATTGAAGGAAGCTTATCATTTATATGAGTACCATCATCAACTGAAGGAAGGTGATGAAATGGGTAGCTAATCCAACCAACGAAAAAAATCACTATAACTGCTAGCAAAAGAGGGTACTAGAGAGGTATAATCAAGAATGGAACATGAATTCCTAAGCAAGGGTTAAGAGTTCAAAGGAAGTAAGGAAGACCTAATTGTTGAATATTGGACTCCCCGGATTTGGTTTTGATGATGAGCAAACATAAATAATCTATGAACTAACAATTTGTGAGCGCAGTATTGGAGATCGTCGCTAAATTCACGAGAACATTCAAAGCGACATCTCAACACTTCTCAAAGCTCGTATTCATGCCTAAAGCTTCGTTGAAGCTCTTGCGCCGTTTTGGAAGTCATGAAGATTTAATCGAAGCTCTCGAAGACCGTTCTTTAAGGTTTATTTATAGTCTTTTAAGCTTCGATCTATAGAATGTTAAGCCTTGAGTATATCTTACGTTTCTATCTTCATTACGCTCATGTTGCAGCTCTAGGATCTTAGTATAAGTTCATTCTAACTTCCTCAAAGCGTCGCGCTTCGATTCGGACTTGTATGTGCATGTTAGTTGGTACAAGAAGAAGTACTGACCGACTAGATGGTGATCTAGTCGGTCAGCAACTCTTCTTGGACCGACTAGTTTGATTCCTTAATTTCTTGGACTTTACTGTTTACAGTTAGTCGGTCTACGTTGACTCACCGACCGACTAGTTTGTGAACTAGTCGGTCAGTGATGCTTCTTTGACCGACTAGTTGTGACTTACTGTGCATACTAAATTTCTCCTAAGCTACTGTTTATCGTTAGTCGGTCTAAGAACGTTTGGTGACCGACTAGTTGACAATCTAGTCGGTCAACTTTTGTTCTTGGACCAACTAAGTCAATTTGTATTCAGACTATTTCACGTTGCCTCTTAGTCGGTCTACGTTCACTGACTGACCGACTAGTTGTGAAACTAGTCGGTCAGAAAGTCTTCTTGGACCGACTAGATTTCTAGGTCTGAAATTCTATCTCTTCTCAGTTCCTCACTTAGTCGGTCCATGTTGATTGACTGACCGACTGGTTGATGAACTAGTCGGTCAGTGGTTGTTCTTTGACCGACTAGTTTTCTCAGATTTCTATCCGTTGGAAAGTGACCTAACTTGTTTCTATGTGACCCTATAAATACGAACCTATGTCATTTCTATCTAGGTTAGAGCTGCCATTAAGAGATTCATTGAGATCAAAAGAGATAGCCATTCTCACTCTTTTCCAAAGCTCTCTTACTCACAAGAAACCCATTCTCTCACTATTCTAGATCTAGAATCCATATTGAGAGAAGCTTGTTCTTGGTGAGCCCTTCAAGCCCTAGCTTGAATCAAGTCTCCAAATCTCTCCTAGGCACCTATTGCTAGTCATTTCCTTGGTGATAGGTCTTGGTGACTTCATCTTCCTCAAATCCTTCCTTTCACCTATTGGGTAAGAAAAACTCAAGGTATAGGATTTTGTGGTAAGTTTGTTTATTTCATATAAACTCTTTTATATTGCTTATTGGTTCTCTCGGTTGTGAGAGAAGGTTGTGATCCCGGGTCGTGGGATTCACTATTGTCATTGCATGTATGAGTTGATCTTGTGAAGGTTTTTCACAAGATATTCATAGTGGAAATCTTGGGTTAGGGTTTCTAACCTAAGCATCCGGAGGGGATCCGGGTGGTTGGGACGTAGGATCACCGGGAACAAGTCGGGGAGACTTGGGTGGATCCGAATCCATTAACATCATTTGTTAGCATTGTTAATTTTGTTGTTGTCATTCAATTTAAGCTTCCGCAAATTGATTTGGTAGTTGTTTGCACTATAATTTGGAATTATACTCCTTATTATTTTTAAAGTACTATTCACCCCCCCTCTAGTACTTGTGCAGTAGCTTGTAGGGTATTGCACTAATGAAGATGGTAACAAGGACACTTCACATGTATATCCAATACAGGTGAACACTCGAGACATCCCGTACTCGAGGTTAATTTGAGTATCTTATATTATACATCCTGATCTTGCTATAATGTTCACGAGGTAGTTAGCGAGGACCTGCGTAGGGCCACCAAACTTGTAACGACCCGCTCTCGGGGGCCCGTTACTTATTTGATAATTGCGCAGGTTCTGCAGTTAACCAGTGAAGTCAAAATAGCCACGATGCAGAGATGTACAAAGATACCCAAATAGTGTCCAATTATTACAATCCGAACCGTACAAATATTCCAATGATAAAAGAAAGAAAGAAAGTACACGACTGAAAATAGCTCTGGAAGATGCGGTCTCATGGTCGAAGTCTGGCGCTATCAACTCTAGAGCATCTGCTTCCATATGTACGTCGTCTGCGGTGCCACGGAGATGGAACCGTAGGTAAGTCACAACAATTCTAAATAAAGAAATAGAGGTACTGTACAAGTATGACAAAGCAGACCAAAGTGAAAGTAAAGTAAAGTATGGTGCAGTGTCTGAATAAGTGTATAAAGTAACGTGCAAGGAATGCGTAAAGTAAAGGTGACTGTACTGACAAGTAAAGTAAAGTGCATGAACTGTAAAGAAAGTAACTGTGCAAGTTACACTAGAACTACGTGACTCAAGTCGGAGAGTACAATATGTGACCGTTCAGTTCATCTCTTGCCTGGGTGCTACCCAGACGAATGCCGGTACCCAGGCAGCAGGATGGTTTGCCGAAACTCAGGCAACTAGACAGGAGGCCGAAACACAGGCAGCTTGACATGTAGATCGAACTCTAGTCACTCCCATACTCTCGCAACTGTGAGTTAACCCGAAACCCCGGTGACGTGTCAAGTACAAGTTCTTCACAAGATTGTTCCACATGATGTTCCACATGTTAGTCACACCAGGTCAACTGGTTGACTTCCTCATTGAAAAACCAGCAAGTAGGATAAAGACAAGCCCAACACCAAAAGCTGTTACTTCCGTGCTTTGAGCACGTGGTAGTGTGGCTAGCACACAATTTACCCAAGTTGATAGTTGTGTGCTACAACCACCAAAGTTGAAAGTTGGCAAAGTAATCTTTGGTGGATTACTTTCATTTAGTTCTCTAGTTTGGTTTAACTTGAATAGCCGTTCTGAGGCTATAAGTGAAGTGTCACCAGTTCACGCAAGCACAGTAGACTAGTTTTCTAAACTTAGAATATGTCGTGACTTATGATATTCAAGCTCGTCGTGGCAAAACGAGATTGGAGCTGGAAGAGCTGGTGCACGAAGATTGGTACCTGCAATCACAAGAAACAATTGGTTAAAGCGCACCCTATTTTCCATTTATTAAACTTGATCGTTTTGATTTTTAAAACTGATTGAAACAGTGTCGAAAACGATTCTAAAATTTTATATAGACTATATATGGTGAAAATAATTTTACTGCAAGAAGGAATATTTTTCTTAAGATTATAGTAATTTTTAGGATTTTTAAAAGCTCAAAAACTATTTAAAAACTATTCTTCAATTAGTGACGTATTTATTCCACAATTTATTCTGGATGCAATCTATATCGGAAAGTTGCAAATGAGGTGTCAAAACGACCGTTACAAAGAGTATTAAGACATATATTTTTCTCAAGTATTAGTTTACGTAAAAATAAGAAGATACGGATTTTTGAACGAAAATAACGGATTTAACTTATAGGCTTAAAAATTAATTCTGGAAAAACTAAGCGTCAGATTGAGACGAAACTAGCGCCATTGGGTCCAGAATGTCATTTCTGATTTTCCGGAGCTAGCCACACATTTTATGGGTCTTATATAATTACTTATGGATTTAAAACCATAAACACATATTATTAAATAATTAAAAATACGAAAAATACGTTTTAACCGCGTATTTACAAGTTTACCCTTATCAACTTACCGACGCTGCGTTCGTTCGTCGTTGCATGGGGGCACGAGGCGGCAGCGGAGGGGGCCGACGGCGGCGGGTCTGGGCGAGCGGCGGGAAGCGCCGACGGGCGGCGACACGTCGAAGCGTCGATCACGTCAGAGGAAGACACCGAGCAAGCGGAGAGAGGGCGGGGTGCGCTCTGTTTTGCTGTGACCGGCGGCGGGTCTCGTCGGGCTTCGAAGTTGACGTCGAAGTCGGCGTGGATGCTCGGCGCTGGGATGGCGAGCTCCGGTGGAGCAGCGGGCTTCGAGGCGGAGGCATGCGGCGGACTTCGGTGGTGCAGTCGACAGGGGGTGTGGAGGCGGTGGCGGGTCTTCTTGGTGGCGGTCGGGGTTTCGTGGCGGTGGACGGCGGGGCTGGTGGTCGAGAGGGGTGTGCGGGGCTCAGCTGGGGTCGGTGGTCGAGGATGGGTTCGGGTGGCTCTTCGTCGGAGAAGAAAGAGAGCGGGAAAAGAGAACGAAAGTAGAGGGAGAGAGTGAACGGGATAGGCCTGGGTTTTCAAAGAAAACAAGAGGGAGAGAGATAGATAGAGGGTCTGTGTGTTGAAGAGGAAGGGGAGAGAGTGTGCGTGTGTGCCTGGGTTGGGTAGTGAATATATAGGGTTTAAGAGAATAGGGTAGATGGGGTTTGTTAGCTGAGAGATAGTGGGTATGGTAGATACGGGCTGGGTTAGGTGGGGTAAGATACGGGTAGATTTAGGTAATTGGATTAGCTAGGTTAATGAAAATTAGTAGGGTAGGTAAAAGATAATTAGGGTTAATTAGAAAATTAGAAATAACAAAATTACGAAAATGCCCCTACTAGTAAACGTGTCCAAAAAATTACGAAAACATACCCACGGGATCGTATCGTCAAAAGGATGGCGAATACGAAGACCGTTCCAGGGTTTACGCTACGGAAATACTAGTTTTTGGCCAAAACGTTTAGAAAGCGGGTTTGCGGGTTCCCTATTGAAATGACATCAGAAAATTACAAAATTAATGTGGGGAGCTCTAAATGATCATAGAATGCTACTGCAGAAGTTTGGAATCATTTTGAAAACATTTGTATAGAAAATAAATTCATTGAGTCAAAACTGCAATATCTGAAAATGAATTTTTATCAGATCTTTTAGAGGTATTTGACGAAATCCGATTTTACCAAAATACTCCATAACTAGTCTGATACTTCAAAATATTTTTATAGGAAATTTTTGAAATCAGTTTAAGACTCCTAACAAACCATTATAAAATACAATTAAAATTGAATTTTCTTTAAATACTTAATTTGAATGTATTGGAAAAATACAAGCCGTTACATGCACCCATCCCACGGAGCAACCCGTGGAATATCTACCTACCATCCCCTACAGGGTGATGGTACAGATTACCAAATAAGGGTGGACCCTGTCACTTCCGCACACTTCGTAGCTCAAGACTACCCCATCACCGGTGTTATATCACATTACACATCTATAGCCGTATCCGTATCCGTATCCGTATCAGTGTCCTTATCAATATGGCCTTATATGCCCATCACATCATCAACAGATAAGCATTCAATTTCAATAGGACATTCCAGCAGTATGATGTCAACACGGTATATCATTCACTCATTATGTTGCAATCGATATGTCAATTTGTTGTTCCAAAGGTAAAGATGTTCAAATGCATTAACGACACTCCAATGAGCTTTGCTTGTTGAAAAGTCAAGGCAGAAGCCTCCACAGAGAATGTCAATCCTGAGCAATACTTTGAAGTCCAACAACTATGATACAGATCCATGCTTTGAGCGTGCGGTTTTCAACTAGTACACAGTTTACCCAAGTAGATGGTCGTGTACTACAACCATCTAAGTTGAAAGTTAGCGATGTCGTACGTTCAAGTCAAAGTTGCTCTGCAGTTGATTCATTTCCTATTTAGTTAGGTCTCTAGTCATATGTTCAGGTCAATAACTATTCTGAGACTAGATGTCATGTCCTAAGTTCATACAAGTACACTAATTAAATTTCTAAAGTTAGAATTAAAGTGACTTACACTATCAAGATCGTCGTAGTAAGACGAGGTTGGAGCTAGAGCTTCTAAATATGCTGGTGCATGAAAATGAGTACCTGCAAACACAAGAAATCGTTAGTTACAGGCTACCATATTTCTATCTATTTAATTTGATCATTTTGATTTTTAAAACTGACTGAAACGTTGTCGAAAAACGTTCTAAATTTTTCTATAGGCTAGATATAATGAAAATAATTACTGCAGGAGAAAATATTTTTCAGAAGCTTCTAGTGATTTTTATAATTTTTAAAAGCTCAAAATAGATTTAAAATCTAATTTTTAATTAAATAACGTAATTATTCAACAATTTATTCTGGATGCAATCTGTATCGGAAAGTTACAAGTGAGCTGTCAAAATGACCGTCTCGAAGAGTACTATAACATATATTTTTATCACGTATTAGTTTATGTGAAAATAACAAGTTACGAATTTTTGAATGAAAATAACCAATTTAACTTTTAGGCTTAAAATTTAATTCTGGAAAAACTAAGCATCCGATTGAGATGAAACTAGCGTCATTGGATCCAGAATGTCATTTCTGATTTTTTTGGAGCTAGTTTTGTAATTTTCTAGCCAGTATATTATTTATTATCAATTTTTAACCAATAAATCCATTTAATAAATTTTAAATACGCGTATTAAAATACGTAAATACGTATTAATAATACGAAACCTTACCCTTCGTACGTCGTTCGCATGGAGTAACGGTGGGAGGGTCTCCGACGTTCGACGGCGGCGAGCTGACGGCGATGGGCACTCGCCGTGGGGGTGACTCGGAGGAGGGCGGGCGGTACGGCGTTCGGGGGTCTCAAGCGGAGGGCGCTGCCTGGTTGACGTCGGGCTCAAGGCAGCGTCGGAGGCGCTTCGGAGCGGGGCTGGGGCTCGGTGACGTCAATCGACGTGGGGAGGCGGAAGATGGCGAGAGGGGGTGCGGGCGGTGGTGCCTCGTCGTCGTCGTCGTGGCTCGAGAGGGGCGAAGCGTGGGTCGGAGGGCCGAGTTGCCATTGTACGGAGAGCGGGGTCGAGCGTGCGACGTCGTACGGAGAGCGGGGGTGGCTGCGTGTGACTCCGGCGGTCAGCGGCACGACGAATTGAGGTGACGGGGAGGCGCTGAGCGGCGGTGCACGGAGAGGGGACGACAAGGCAGGGCGACTGCAGGAGTTGGACGGTGAGCTGGCGGCGGGCGGAACCCATGTGGTGAGGCGGTCGACGGCGAGTGTGCTGCTGCAGCGGGTGGCGGATGGCGGATGCGAGCGAAGCTCTCGGAGGCGTGCTGAGCGAGAGGGTGTTGGGGTGAGCGGCGCTTCCGTGGTTCACGGCGGTTGACGGCGTGGCGCTCCGTCGAGGAGAGAGAGAGTGTGTGTGGGAGCGACTGTGTGTGTGCGCGTGAGTTGTGTGCGTGCATGGCTTATGGAATGAGAACGAGAGAGAGAGAGAGAGAGAGAGAGAGAGAGAGAGAGAGAGAGAGAGAGAGAGATCGTGTGTGTTTGGTTGTGGGTTCGAATGGGAGAGAGAGAGAGAGAGAGAGAGAGAGGGTGATGAAACGGACTTGGGCCTGGGGATTAGTTTTAGGGAGAGTGAGTTTAATTAATGGGGTTTAAATAGGAATTAATTTAGTAATTAGTCAAAGATAATAAATGAGATTAGGTGGATAATTAATGTGATTAGATGGGTATTTAATGTAATTAGGTGGTTGTCTTTGATTAAGCCTAGAAAAAAATTTGAAAGGTGAAACGTGTTTGAGGTAAGGTACTTAGGGTTAAAGGTAATTAGTAATTGGGTTAATGGAAGTTAAAAAGTCATTTGTGACAATTTGTTACGAAATTACGATTTTGCCCCTACTAGTAAACGTGTCCAAAAAATTACGAAAACATACACACGGGTTCGTATCATCGCGAGGATTGCGAATATGAGATCCATTGCAGGGTTTGAGCTACGGGTATACTAGTTTTGGGCCTAAACGTTTAGGAAGCGGGTTTCCGGGTTCTCTATTGATTTGACTTCAGAAAATTCTGAAATTAATGTATGAAGCCCTAAATGATCATATGATGATACCGTAGAAGTTTGAAAACGTTTTGAGGCTGTTTGTATAGAAAATAATTTCATTAAGCCAAAATAGTAGTAATTGAAAAATGAATTTTTATCAGATTATTTAGAGGTATTTAATGAAACTCGAACTTACTAAAATACTCCATAACTAGTCTGATACTTCAAAATATTTTTATAATAAATTTTTGAAATCGTAAAACTCCTGATGAAAACAGGCCGTTACAGTGGGATGGGGAGGTCGGATGAAGGGGCGGGTCTGGATAGGTCGGAGGAGGGGGATGGGACCGGGGACGTCGGATAAGAAGTAGGTTGGGCTGGGGAGGTCATAGAAAGGGGCGTGGCTGGGGAGGTCGGTGTAGGTCTAGATGGATGGGGAAGTAGTCAGAGGGCCGAGTGAGTAAGGGGCATTTTCGAAAATTTGTCACGGTTATGCGTGGTGAGTAATTTCAGTGGCAAACTTGTCCATAAGTGAAAAACTTGTAAATGAGCGGTCATGTGCAGAGTAAAATGGTAGGTGCGCGTAGCAATTCCCAAAATGTATTCGTGGGGGAAAAGAACTAAAATCAAGTGAACTTCTTTGCACACATACTGTTTTACTTGCGTGTACAATCGAAATTCGACTTATATACAAGTTTGCCACACAAATTTTCACTGCACGCATAACAAATCTTAGTCCCAAATCTACCTCGTTGTGTGTGCGGAGTAAAACAGCCGCCATCCTCCTCTGCCCTCCTCCGCTAATCCCCAGACCCCGCTGACACCGATGCTGTCCTCATCCACGGCCCTCATCCTCCTCCCACATTCTCTTCTGTGTCGATCGTGGATGAGTGATTAAGAAGCCATGATATTGATTTTTTTTCAAGGATCGTCGTCGTCGTCGCTCCATCACCCCATCCTCTAACAACCCCTCCCCCTCCGCCGTCCCATCCTCCGACTACCAGGCCCCCCGCCATGCCGCCGGTGACCATCTTCGTCTTCCCAATCCCCCTCCATCACCCCATCCATCGAGAACCCCGGACCCTCCCCATCCGCCACCCCTCATCCAATAACACTCCCATCACACTCTCCCCCTCTGTCGCCACTGTCCCCCCCACCTCCTCCGACATTCCCAGCACCGCCGCCACCTCTCCGACCTCCCTAGCTCAGACCCCTCCTCCGACAACCTAGTGTCACATACGGGTTGTCTAGCTATTTGACTCTCCCAATCCCATGCAGCACTTAGCTCACTTACCCCTCTTTAGAATGGCTGAGTGAGCCTAACCCGAATTCACACTCTCAAACAGAACTTAAGAGCACACACGAGAACTTGGAGAATGCCTTTGTATTGCTTCAACTCTTAGACAGATACAAATGACCTCTAATTGCCTATATTTAAGGGTGAGGCCACCGTACAACCAATGGTGGAGATTAGGCTTCTAGAGTCTGATGGGAATCTAGTCCCATACCTAGTGGTTTGTTTTGATGACGATCACACCAAATATTGTTAAATTACTAATCATACTACTTAAGTGTGTAGGTTGTGCAAATGAGCTAAGTGAAGCTCAAAGCATACTCCGATAAGAAGAACTTCAACCACACTCATAGAAGATGAAGATGAATTTAGTTCGCAGTTCCAAAGCTCAAGCACAATAAGAGTTCAAAGATGAAGCTCAAAGAATGTGCTCAAGCTAAAGCTAAAGAGGAGCTCAAATTTAAGCGAAGCATAAGCAACTAGCTCAATCTCATTCATGGCTTCAAGTTCTTCATAGAATCTAGTGTGTGAGTTGTTTTTCATTTTCTTATAAATATGTCAAAGCCAAGAAAGAATATGCACACACACGCACACACTGTTTTCCTAAAAATGTTTGTACACTTGTTTTAAACTTATTTGAGAGCATACTTTTCATAGAAGCTAAGTTTCAACTTGTAGTCAACTACAAACACCCAGTAGTTCATTACCCTGATTTCTGCCTTCGCCCTGAAAAGATACTCTGGGAGTCTACTACCAATATTATGGAGTCTACTACCAGCTGTAACTAATTTTCTCAGAAAATACTCTGGGAGTCGACTACCAGCTGTACGTGTTGACGTCCTTGATTGCATCTATCATTTAAATCTCACTTGATTTTTGGGCATGAGTCAAACCCATTTTGAATCAGTTTGAATTCTCATTTGGCTCTATAAATAGAGAGCCTATGCGAACATTTTCCTCGCCAATTCATTATTGAGCTAACGCTATAATTCTCTCAAAGTTCTCATCGTTCTCATTGCTCTCAAAGCTATTCGTAGCCAAAACGGTTTTTTTATTCTTTGATCTTATTGTTTATATTTGTCTATAAATTCTTTTTAAGATCATATTATTTTTATCTATTGCAAATTGGTTTTCAAAATCCTCTCTTTGTTTTTGATATTCTTAAAACGATTTTTGAAACATATAGATTCTTGAACACATTGCATAATTTCATATTCTTTGTTTGATATAAGAACACGTCTAGATTCTAGATCCCATTGAATAATTTTTATATTCTTTGTGTGATCTAAGAACACAACAAGATTCTAGATCACATTGAAGTATTTCATATTCTGTGTGTGATCTACGAACGATTTAAATTCGTTTAGTCACGTTAATCACAATTGTAAATTTAATCTTGGATATAGAATTATTGGGTGTAAACCAATCTACACTGATTTATTGTGGTGAATTTGATTTGATTTTACTTGTGGTCCATTGGCAATGAAAGTGTTGAAAGTCCTCGGATTATGGGGCAAGGAAAAGTCGTCGGTTTATGAGGCAAGGGAAAATACTTGGTGTAGACAATGTGGTTGAAAATTTTCTTGGCAGGCTGTGTTTTGTACTATTTACCGATAATAGTGGATTAAAGCCCGACAATAGTTTCGGGGACTGGATGTACCCAGGTTGTGAGGAACCAGTATAAAAACCGCGTGTTTGCGATTGTTATTTATTTACTTGCAATTTATTATTTCCGATGTGTTTATTTCATTGATGCAAGTATTTGTTGATTAAGATTGATATTAGGTAATTCCATATTAATCTTAGGGAGAATTCTAGAGGTGAAATTTTAATTTTTGAAAACACTACTCACCCCATATAGTGTTCTCTTTGCCATCCACAGGCATGGCCGGCCCTGCCCCAGGGCAAACGGGGCAGCCGCCCAGGGCCCCAAGGCCCGAGGGGCCCAAATTGACTAATTTTTTTTGTATTTTTGCAACTGTTCAATAAAATTTTCATTGATTATTCTTTCCGTTGCGTGCGTTGGGACTTGGGGCCCGCACAACACAGTAATCTAACCGACGCCAGGCTCCGGCATGCAGCATTGATGACCGACTATCTCCAATTCTCCATAGGTCTTCTTGTATTGCGCCGCCTGCTGCCGATTCGTGAAACCAGAAGGTGAAGCACTGAAGCTGCAATGACAGGCAGAAGATCAGATGCATATTCTGGGAGTGGGAGCTTGGGAGGTAACATAGCCTGATAGCCATTGCCCATTGATAAATGATAAGTATAAAGCAAAAGCATGTATACATATTGCATTTGCATATGTAATTTTAATTTGGTTGGCTACTGTGTATGTTGAAATCATCCTGTGTGTTCATCTTGGCATCTTGCATTATCTTGCCTCCTAGCATTGCACTTGGCAAGGTTCCAAACCCAAAAAAAATTTAGTATTTCAATTTTTAAAAAATTATATTTAAGGGGCCCAAATTTTTAACTCGCCCTGGGCCCCAATATCTTCAGGACCGGCCCTGTCCACAGGATCTAATATAGTCTTCCAAGATCCAATTGCTATGAAGCATCTCTAGAACCTTCTCTATTATTATACCCCTTTAGAATACAGACAAATACCCAATGACATTCTAGATACACTTATTTACAAGTACACCCATGAATACTCTAGAGAATGCAACCTCATATGCCAAATAGGATCTAGGGATGAGAATGGGCATGCCCAAAGCCCGATTGGGCTTCCAAGTGGGCATGCCACATCATCATCCCTACTAATCCTTCACTAATTCTTTCTAGAATTAGTGAAGGATTGGTAGGGATGATGATGTGGCATGCCCACTTGGAAGCCCAATCAGGCTTTAGGCATGCCCATTCTCATCCCTAAAAGGAGGCAACTAGGCGATGACGTGTCGATGATGTGACGTCTGTGACAGTCCCCCAACATATCTCAGTGATGCCATCATCGCTTGGACTTCTCCTTGTGGAATTCGTCTATCAAGTCCCCGAACTGCCATAGAGCCGTCTGTCACGCCCCATTCTCACATATACTTATACGACGTCCCATAGCGAGGAAAAGAGAGGATGGAGCCTGACAAGCCGCGGTATTACACCAAGCGTGTAAGGTAAACACACAATAAGCAGGCCACTCCGTATGCTGGGATCATACATCACAGATATATAAAAGAAAGAAGCAACACACATAGCAATCACAAAGAGTACATATCCACAAAACCACATAACTAAAGAGCGTACCACACACCAGCGTCAAGTACAGGTGAACTGTCTCTAGTATATACATGAGAAGTGCTACAAGCCATCAACATATAACACAGCTACAAAAGGCAACTCACTCCCCACTCAACCCAACTCACACTACAAGGCACCTCCCAAAAGAGAGATATTCCCAAACCCAAACCCATATCTAAGAAATCTCCTGTTGGAGACTCTGATCTGGTGACCTCTGCTCAAGACCTGAAAAGTAAAATGAGCACGTCAAACATGCCCAGTAGGAAACCAACTAGGGCAGGAGAAATCATTTAAGGTTATGAGTATAACGACAATAAGAGTACAAACAACCAAGGTAAATGTACAACACACGAGTGTGCAACGACAACAACACATATATGGTTCATTAGTTAGTTGATGTTAATGATATATTTGGAAGCATGGGTATCACCTAAAGATAAGGGCCTGGACCTCACCCCAAATTAGGGGCGAATATAACACACGACGCAGTGGACACGTGCACTGTACGCCGGGCCTCTCAGCTCCCCCGTCCTTGGCAGGAGTAAGGCTCTCCACATAATAACACAACCTCCGTATGTCCCCTCCACTCCCAGTAAAGGAGAGTGGGTGTAAATATCACATATCACATATCATTTCCCCAACTATTCAGTCCAGCCCCTTATAGTTAAGTTATACCCAAACTTCCCCCGTCCCAATACTAGGATGTTCACCCGCCTTAGAGCAGATCGAGACATCCCAGTTAACATATCTTGTGTCATAAAATTCATTGGACATACACAAGTTTACGAATGTAATACATGGCACGACAATTTTAATGGCCATTTTCCAAGTTTCTCCAATTTCAAATTCTTTTGGGCATTTTAACGAACATATGGCGTTCGCCATGTAAATGAGACTTGTCACATCATTAAATTTAGTAGCAAATAATATAATCAACTTTATTATAGGTAACAACATCATTCATGTATACCAAGATGGAAAATTAACATTACAACACAAATCCAACTTCATACTAACATACTGAAATTGCAGGAGCAACTAGAAAAGTCAGCATATTTCATCAGTTTCTCATGTGAATTTGACAAAACTTACTGAATTAAAGTTGGATATATACTAGTCCTGGATTCACAGATAAAATTCAGACAAAAATATGCAGTATATGATTTATAGTAAATTATTTAGTCAAGTGTGGCAAACCTGTTCTGCAGACAGATTTCTGCACCTGTCTTCAAAGCCAATTTTAAGCATTTTGGAGCCAGAATTACGACATATGAGCACTCTGATGAACATCTAGAAAAACTTCTTAAGTTTCCAACAAGACCAAAATCAACAAAATCCATAGAGTGTGCAGGTAGTAGTGCTCGTTTTTCTGAACTGTGTACAGCTTGACAGAATTTCAGACATCTTACAAACATGGAATTATTTCTCATACTTATGGAACTCAACATATAACAAATTTTATATGAATATGTGGTAGGACTTTAAAATCTACAGCTACATATTTTTTCCAGAAAGTGATTCCAACTACAGAAATAAAAATTGATGTGCAAACACGTATGAAAAATTCTGTTTTTCAGGAGAGAGTAAATTGCAAGCAAATTCAAGGGAAAAATTGAATCTTTAGAGCTAATGCACATATAAAACATGAAATCAAGGACTTGAACAATATAATTATCATCATAACAATCTCATAATCCTAAATAAAAATTCCCTAACCAAGTTAGAATTCCTACCACAAAGAACTTCTCTTCTCCTTCTCTTCTCTCCACCTTTCTTTCTCTTGAAAGCCAGGGTTTTTCTTGAATTTTTTTGGAAGCAAACGCTAGGGTTTTGAGCTTGGATGAAGGGGGCAAGAGGGGGAGAATTTTCGGCTAGGTTTAGGGTGGGGGAGAGGGAGATAAGGTTGAAAAAAGAAAAGAAAGAGAAGATCAAAGAAGTGTTTAGAATCCCCTAAAAATATCTATGTCTATAACCTACTCTAGGATAAGCATGAATATGTTAAAATGACATTAATACCCTTCCAAAATTACCCCTCAAGTTTCAAGTATTTACAAGTTTGCCATTTTTTATGTATATACAACATTGGTATGTATGCATAGTAGTTTTTGGCCAAAAGACTGTTTTGCCCCGAACCTTTCTGAAAATTTACGACCTTGCCACTAAACCACATCCCTTTTTACACTAGCCCCTCACACACTAACACTCTCTTTCAAAATTTACAAGTTTGACATTTCTTTACACACCCACTTTTACTCTACACACACACTTCTACCCGTGTAGTCAAATGACCAAAATGCCCCTATACTTTTCACAAATTTACATGACTGCCACGAGCCACATTCATGCCATATCCCTCCTTATTAACTCATTATACTCACTCTACTCGCGTGTAGAGGGCTACCGTATCAGTCTCCGTATAGAGCTAAACAGGCCATGACACATTCGCATGTTTCCAAATGCTATTGCTTTCTGGTAGTCCCTTCCACTTGACGAAATACTCAAGCCATGGATGTTTGTTGGCCTCCCGAACCACTCTATCCGCAATGATCACCTCAGACTCATTGTTGAATTTCTTCCGAACTCCTGTCGGTGCACGAGATGACTTCCCTTGGCTCGAGCCCTCCGGATCTACATGGTACGGCTTCAACATACTCAGATGGAAGACTGGATGATACTTGATTTTGAGAGGAAGTTCCACTTTGGAAGCGACGTTCCACACTCGCTTGATGATCCGAAATGGGCATTCATACTACCTTATCATGTTCCTGTTCTGCCATTTGTGTCGGTCTAGTTAGATAGCCTGACAAGTACCAGGTCCCCTACTTGGTATTCCGCATGTCTCCGCTTATTGTCCGCCCATTTCTTCATCACATTTGCGGCCTTGCTTATAAGGCATGACCTTGCTAACTCGTTATGCTCTTGCCACCCCTTAGCAAACTTATAGGCCGTTGGACTACTCCACTTATAGCCCATCGCAATGGTGTTTGGAGTGAGTGGTTGTTGTCTTACGAACGGACTCTCCCTGGTCGACTTGCTCATCTGAGGGTTGTACAAAAATTGCTCTACATCCAGTAATTTCGACCAATCATGCTAGTTGGTACCCACTTAATGACTCGGGTATACACACAGTAGCTCGTTCACCCTCTCTGTTTGGCCTTCGGTCTGAGGGTGGAAGCTGGTGGAGAATCTCAAGTCAGATCCCATCAATCTGAAGAGCTCTGACCAAAATCTCCTCGTGAAAAGAGTGTCTCGGTCGCTCATGATGGTCTTCAGTAGCCCCCAATACTTCACCACGTGCTTTATGAATAGAGGGGTGGCTACCTCCGTTGGACGCTTCGCTGGTGCGAAAATGAAGATCTCGTACTTCGAGAACTGTTAGCCACCACCATGATAATGTTGCAATCGCATAATGAAGTCCACCGAAATGCTCTCCCATGGGCTCTCCAGAATCTACAATGGGTCGAGAAGTCCCGCCAGTGCTATTTGCTCCACATCGCATTACTGGCACACAAGACAAGTATTTATGTAGCCCTCAATATCGTCTCTCATACGAGGCCAGTAGTAAGCATCCTCGAGTAGTGCCAATGTCCAATGCACTCCCGGATGCCCTGCCTATGGAGAGTCATGGCATTCTTTCATAACTTCACGCCACATGTTCCCGAACGATGGAATGCATACCCGTGATCCTTTGGCGCAGAGCATGTCGTCATCACGCCAAAATCTCGGAGTCTTCACTTCCTTGGCGTACTCCACTACGAACTTTGCCATTTGATCTTGCATTATGCCTTCTCGCATGCGGTCAAGCAATGAACTTTGTGGACAACTCACCATTGCTGCAAGTTCAGCTGTCCGACTTAGCGCATCCGCCACCAAGTTTGCTCGGACAGGTTTGTACTCCAACATATAGTCAAACTCTGCCATGAAGTCTTGCCACCTTGCTTAGTTAGGGTACATCTTCTGCATCTGGAAGTAGCTAATGGCCACGTTATCCGTCTTCACTGTGAACTTGGAACCAAGTAGGTAGTGCCTCATGGCCGCAAGCAGTGGACCATCGCCGTCATTTCACTGTGTGCCGCCATTCGGTGTCGTTCAGCTTCTGGCTCCCGTAGGCAATGGGATGCCCATCTTGCATCAACACCCATCCGATAGCGAAGTCACTCTCGCATCGGTGTGGACCTCATAAGGCTTGCTGAAGTCTGTAAGGGATAGAACCGGCTCCACCGTTACCACCTTCTTCAATCACTCAAATGCTTCTTGGCACTTTGGTATCTAGTCCCAATCCCGATTCGTCTGTAGCAAGTATGTAAAAGGATCCACAATAGCCGAGTAGCATCAGATAAATTTTTCGGTAGTAGTCGCTAATCCGTTGAATGACTGTAGCTCTGTCGACTTGGTGGTAGGTTCCCACTCTTGGA
Organism: Scilla litardierei; assembly: GCA_030789695.1. Taxonomy (NCBI): domain Eukaryota; kingdom Viridiplantae; phylum Streptophyta; class Magnoliopsida; order Asparagales; family Asparagaceae; genus Scilla; species Scilla litardierei. Next base: position 5,468,161 of record CM061131.1, read on the forward strand.
TGGCTTGTATCTTCAATTGGTCCATTTGGATCTGACCCCTGCCAATGACGTGTCCCAAGAACACGACTTCCTCTTGTGCGAAGAGCACTTCTCCCTCTTCACACAGAGCTCTTTCGGACGAATGGCCTTGACCCCTTATCTCAATTGTTCATGATGCTCATCAATGTCTCAGTTATAGATCACGATGTCATTAAGGTATACCACGATTAAACGATCCAAGAAGGGCTCCAATACCTTGTTCATCAAGGTGAAAAACGTAGCAGTAGCATTCGTGAGTCCAAAAGGCATGACTAAGAATTCATATGATCTGTACCTTATCACACATGCCGTCTCGGGCACGTCCCCTTCGGCGATTCGCATTAGGTAGTATCCCGACCTGAGGTCCAGATGGGTGAAATACCTCGCTTGTCCCAGCCTATCAAACAAGTCCGCCACCAACTATATTAGATAATTGTTCTTCACAGTGACTTTGTTGAGCGCCCGATAGTCGATGCACAATCGAAAAAATACAGCATGCTTCTTCTGGAAAAGCACAGTCACTCAGTATAAAGCTTTCGATGTCCGAATGTACCACATATCCAGCAAGTCCTTCAATTGCTTCCGAAGTTCCTTCAACTCCATTTGAGCCATCCGATAGGATCCAATTGTTGGTGGTTGCACACTAGCATCAGCTTGATATTGTGATCCACCTCCCTCTTAGGTGGTAGCTTGCTAGGAAGCTTATCGGGCATCACGTCTTGGTACTCCGTCAAGATCGACTGGATCTCCGTATTGACCTCTTCATCTTTGGTTGGGCATTCATCCATATTCACAACAGCGACGAAGGTGGGTTCATTCATTTGAACCCCTTTAGAGAGTTGTATAGCCAAGCAGATCTTATTCGACAAGCCTTGCCATCGTGGAAGCACATTGTGTTAGCATATGGAACCAACATGTCCTCCATTCGGTCCACGAACTTCAAGCCGATGACTACATTAAAGTTATCCATCCCGATTACCGTCATGTCCACCGGCCCCGACCATTTCCCCATATTTACTTGGATTTGTTGTGCCATACCAACAAGGAGTGGGTTTCGAGTAGACGTCCTCGATGACCCCTTTATCCTTATCCACCATGACGTCCAAATATCCAGTCACCCTACCAGAAATCAAGAAATGGGAAGCACCAGTATTAAGAATGGCTTTGACTATCTTACCCATGATCTTCGTCTCTACAAACATTGGCCCTATTGTCCATTCATCCACCTTGGTGTGAATAGCACTGAGTATCAGTAGCGAGTTCACATGCATCTCTTCTTGTTGCTTCTCTTCTTCTTTCTAGATTAGGGCCACACGATTGGCCCTCTTCGGACATTCCCGAGCTTTGTGGGGATCTTTGCAAAAGTAGCATTGGAGTTTCTTCGGGTGATCCTCATTGGTTCCTTCAATGGACTTGCCCTTCCACTAGATTGTCTTATGTTGGGAGTCTCTCGACTATTTCTTTTTCTATCCCTCACCATTGCCATGGTTCTCCTTCTTCTCATTTGGCTTGACAGAGCCCATCTTCATGAACTCAATCAAAGACTCCGCAGTTGCCATGGCCTGGGCGAGGGTATGGACTCACTGTATTTGAAGCTCCATCTTGGCCCATCGTGTGAGGCCATCCATGAAAGCAAAGAGCAAATGCTTATAGCTCATGTCGTGAATATTAAGAAGCAGCTTTGAGAATTCCTTCACATACTCACGATAGAACACTTCTGAGTAAGGTGGCAAAGCTTATCTTGAGCTTCATTCTCCGCATTCTCGGGGGTAGAATTGCATCTTGAGCTACGACTTAAATTCATCCCAAGTGTTGATGGTACATGTTCCCTTCTTCATATCATCAGTTCGTCCACGTCACCACAAGGTAGCAACATCTTGGAGGTAGAGTAGAGCCGTGAGAAGATTGGATTCATCGTCCTTGATCCTTATGGCATCGAAGTACTGCTCAAAATTCCATAGAAAGTTATCAAGTTCCCAAGTATTTCGCATACATCCGTATGGAGTTGGTTTAAGGATGTTCACCTTTGGCAAGAAGGGATGGCTGATGACCGCTCCACTTGCCCATGCCATCTTTTGTTGGTTGAACTCTCCTCTGAGCTCTTCCAACTCCATTATGAGAGCATCCACACGAGCCTCCAGAGCAGCATCCTTTGCTCCAAGAGATCGTCCCTCTTTTGGAGCATGTCGATGGTCGAGTTCAATAGTGTTAGCATCTCCTCCCGAAGCTCGTCCCTCCCGGATATCAGCTCCCCGATGATTTCCTACATAGTCTCAAACTGATCATTTGCTTCATCAATGGTGAGCTTTGCCTTGCCCAACCGCACCTCCAACGCCGACATGATGTCCATGTACTTCTCCTTGCGAGGTGGCCTAATGGAGCCAATTGCCATATCAGCATCTCCAGCAGCAACTGTAACATCGCGAGTCGACGTCCTTTCAATGTATTGCAAGATCTGATACCAACTATCACGGACGGGTTGTTTAGCTACTCGTCTCTTCCAATCTCGTGCGGCACTTAGTTCCCTTCTTTAGAATGGCTAAGTCAGCCTAACCCGAACTCACACTCTCAAGAAAAATTTAAAAGAACACAAGAGAACACAAGAGAACACAAGAGAACTTCGACAATGCCATTGTATTGCTTCAAATCTTGGATAGATACAAATGACATCCACTTGCATTTATTTATAGGCGAGGCCAACGTACAATCAATGGTCAAGATTAAGCTTATGGAGTCTTCCAAGATCCAATGGCTATGAAGCAGCCCTCGAACCTTCTCCATTATTCTTTAAAAAAATACAGAAGAATAACCAAGAACCTAAAACCTTACCAGCCCCTTCCCCCACCCACTCATTTGACCGCATTCCAAACTATAAAACCCGTCGGCGACAGGGGCGACAGCGCCGGGTGAGACGAGTATAAAAGAGGATGAAATTTTGAATGGCAAACTTGTGGATAAGAGGTTGTGCGCGAGAGTAAAACGGTGGGGGCGCGAAGAAGCTCTCAAAATCAATTGCTCTTGCTCTCTTTCGCTAAAAATGGCGGAGCAATCCGACGTCTGCAATTTCTTCCGGAAGCCCTCGAAGAACCGCGCCAACATCCGCAAGCGCAAGACGACATCCGGTTCTGAGGGGGACGGCGAATCGGATACAGAGAAGCCCCAACCCAAGCATAACAAGAAACCCTTATCATCCGCCAAACCCGACAACAGGCTTCTCTTCTCATCCAAGCCATCATCTTCATCCAAACCGACAACGGAACCCGAATCCGATAAGTTCTTCCACTTCGAGTCCTCCAACGAGATCCAGACCCACCACGACTCCCGCGCGACCGCCACCCTGGAGACCGAGACCGACTTCTCCCGCGACGCCCGCGCCATCCGCGAGCGGGTCCTTAAGCAGGCCGAGGAAGCCCTAAAGGGAAAGACCAAACCCGGATCCGATAAGCTCTACAAGGGGATCCACGGGTACACCGACTACAGGGCTGGGTTCAGGAGGGAGCAGACCGTTGCCGGCGAGAAGGCCGGCGGGGCTCACGGCCCACTACGGGCCTCGGCCCATATAAGGACATCGGCGAGGTTTGATTATCAGCCAGATATATGCAAGGACTATAAAGAGACTGGATACTGTGGGTTCGGTGATGCTTGCAAGTTTATGCACGATCGAGGGGATTACAAGAGCGGGTGGCAAATGGAAAAGGAGTGGGATGAAAAGGAGAAGGCGAGAAAGCTGGCAATGGCCATGGGAGGCGGGGGCGAAGACGATAATGGTGACAGGGATGGGGTTGACGAAGACGACAATGCATTGCCTTTTGCGTGCTTTATTTGCCGGCAGCCATTTGAGGATCCCGTGGTGACCAAGTGCAAGCATTACTTCTGCGAGCATTGCGCGTTGAAGGTATGAGCTTAGATAACTATGCCTTGTTTTGATTATTGTTTCTTTGTTCGAAGATTCGGAACAGCTGATATTACTATGCCATTACAAAGCCTAGTTAGCACCTTCTAATAGCCGACAGTCATTTGGTGGAAAAGGTTGGGTGACAAACAACCAAACAAAGAATAAGATTTATGCATCATGTATTCAACTATAATGCAATTTTCAGATGCTAGGAAGGTTGAAATTAAGTGGATTTGCTAGTGAACATGGATAGTGGGTTCGTAAATTGAGCAATTGCTAGCTTGACACTTTCCATTAATGAATGCCTGCCTTTTTTAATTCCAAAACTTTGATTTGCTCATGCAAAATGATTCTCAAAGTCCTTTTACCACAATGACTTCCTAGTCACGACACCTTCTGATAACATATACTTTAAATATTTGTAGTTCTTGTGTTACTGCTGGAGTTGGATTCTATTTTGATTTTTTCAAAAAAACATGTCAGATGAGGCAAGACATAGCTTCTAGGACTGTTTCTGCTTAATTCACAGAGGAAGGAAAAAAAAAAGATGTCCGATTTCTTTCAATACTGTTTATTTAAGGGAAAAAAATGCGTTTACTAATAGAGGGAAGATCACTTGCGATTTACATTCTTAAGGTATTTTTGCTTTAGCTAATACTTCAATACAGAAAAGTTTGGTTCTCTTATATAATTTTGGTTATTTGAGTGGGCCAATTTCAATGAAAATACGAAAGAGGGAGGTTTATTGATGAATAGCTCGAATACATGGTTGAAGACCTTTATTAGTAGGTTGGGCCAACTTCATGCCAGGTTTCAGCGAGAAGATCAAATTTTTAGTAGCAATTTTATATGATGATGGGCATTATGGTTCCTGGTCATTTTGTTTTTGTTGTTAGAGATGAGTGAGATGTTAAATATTTTGACCATGTTGAATATTGCATGCGTTGTTGTTGTTGTTGTTTTGTGTGTGTATTTTTGGTTTTTTTTTTTTTTTTTTTTTTTTTCGGGGGGGGGGGGGGGTTCGGCGCACGTAGAAAGTAAACTTGAATAATGTCCACTGCCAGAGTGATAGGTAGAAATCTAAAAAGTAATTGCAAGTTTGATTGTGAAAATAGAGGGGTTTCTCATTTGACAACAAATGGAGGTGATGATCCTGAATATGACTATACGAGCTAGAAATTTTTGTAGTTTTGAGCAACATTTAGAAATCATTCTCAAAGAGAGAAGTTGTAGGTTGTGAAAAATTGTGCTTGGTCTTGATAGGCGTGGAAATGGAGGCTAGGACATACATTTACGGAAGAAATCAAGGAAAACGATGACGATTATTTAGTTTTTGACTTTTGAAAGAGATGATACATCCAGGGGGATTTGGTGTCAGTTTGTCTTTAAATGAATATACAATATAGTATCAAGAAATATCAATTGTATAGGCAATAAATAGGAAATGACATGATGCTATGATGCTTGCGATGGGCTAAACACTCTTGGACCATTCAAATGTTTTCTGATTGTGTAGGCAGCGTTTAACTAAATGATTTGTTATTAACTTGGCCAAAAATAATTGTATAGTACAGGAATGGTTCCTTTTTAAAGGATACAATAACTGCCATGACACATCAGTGGATATAAATATTCAGTGGGATGCAAGACACAAACACATGTATGCTATGCAAAAGCCTAGTCTAACCTAACATGAGATCTTGTTAATGATGTAGCAGAAATGACCTCTGTTTAAATGAAACTAAGTGGGAAAGTAATCAAAATAAGCTATTGAAATTATTCAACTTAAATTCATGGCATTGGTAGATTCATTTTAAGTAGTTGTGAAATAATGAAGTACTAGAAATACCCGTGCACACAAAGGGCTCCAAGGACCACCTTCCCCCTCCCATGATGCGGGTGCCATCTGGCAATGTGTGGGTGCGATCTTGGGTGCACTGGATTTTGTGAGAAGGGTGGGTATATGTGTGGGTGTGGCCTTGGGTGTATGATAAGGGGTGAGGTGGGATCCACACGATGAGGTGGTCAAATCATGGCCATCACTCTATCAACCCCTTTATCCTAGTTATAAGATTACTCTCTCATTTGTAATATAAATGACAAATCAATGAGCAATCACTTTATAGGATGTTCAATTATTGTAACAACAGGCAAGCATATGGATTGAAATTCGTACTCAAAGCATGCGAGCGATCATACACAACCGAACCATTCCTAGAAGTGCTTTGAATGAAAATCAAATTTGCTTGGGTTGATCTTCCAATGGTTTTTAGCGTCATGATCATAAAACCACATAAGAAGAGCCAATGCTTGAAATGGTAGCAAAGAATATTGTGTTTTCTCTAGCTATATTTGGTCAAATATGTGACACGGGACTGACGATATGTGTTGTTGGACTATTGGAGGCTTGGCTATGGTTTGGAAGGCTACGGCAGTTGCAGTTGTTTTCAAAGTACACTGTAGCTGAAAAATTTATAGAGCAGTAGCATGGAGGCAGTATTATAATAAGTAGCTACACGAGTTAATAAAGACATGACTATAGTAGCCCAAGGGGCGACAAAGGCTATTGGAACTGGTGATGAATGCCGACAATGGCTATTGGAACTGGTGATGAATGCAAAAGATGGCATTTGCAGCAGTAGAAGATGGTGTCATGGTGATTAAGGCTAGGTTTGTTGCTTCACACCATTCGTCTTAATTACTATGTGAAAGATTGATGCTGAAGTTCATATGCTTTGGGAGGGGGATGATGGATCACTGTTTCTGTTCACCTTTGGGTAGAAAGCAAGGAAGATGATGTTAACAGTGGGGGGGGAGGGGTTTGATTTGTTTTGTTTTGTTATTTATTTATTTATTTATTTATTTTTTTATGTTTTTTTTCTTTGTTTGGGGGGGGGGGGGGGGGGGGGGGGTTTGAGAGAGAAATGTTGGAAGAAACCAATTAAGAAATTGCTACTAAGTGATTACGCTCTCCTTTGATGGTATAAGTGGTTAATCTTGTTCTTTCATCTATGTCGTTAACATTGTATAGTGTTTGGTGTTAATGAAATTTTATGGTATTTTTCTATAAATAATGTACTCCCAATGTCTCATGGCATTTTTGTTGTAAAGGTGGTGACAATTTGTGGTATCGTTGTGTAAGTTAACCAACAATAGTTTTAGAAGTTCATGGAGAATTTGTTGAATGGGTTGCCCTTTACCTTTTTGTTTTTGTAGTTTTTGTGTGTGTGTGTGTGTGCGCGCGTGGGGGGGGGGGGGGGGGGGGGGGGGGTTACGGGCCGGGGGAGTAAGGAACCCAGGAGTGGGGGTTGTGTCATTACCAAGAGATGTTAACTAGGGAGGAAAGGCTGACCAAGAAGACGGTATCTCATGCGCAATGGGGTGGTTGGAGCATAAATCCTTCTATCCATTATTTATTCTTTGAGCTTGACAAGTATGAAAATTCAGATTCTTTTGGGTTCTATTTGGAAATTGTACAGAGTCATACGATCCTTTTCCCGGATAAAGCCAATTTTTGCTTCCAAAGTATAAATCCAAGTTATTAAGTAAACTAGGTATATGAACGGCCAAAACTGTGGTTGGAACTTGTAAGCAATACCATGTGAAACCATCGACTGTGTACTGTTATATACTAAACGACAGAAGTATGATGATCTTATTTCTTATCCAGTATTAAAGATAAAATCTCGTGACAAGTCCAATTTTCATGTTTGACAGGTATATGGCCACCTGATGGCTCTATACACAAGCCTGGTAGTTTAGAACATTACCAATGTTCAATTATCAGAGTAGTTTAAAGCAGATATCACAATCTGGGAACATTATATTTTTTTATTGATCTGGTGACCCTTTTGGTTCTGACCACAGAGCCTTTTTCTTTTGCCCCCCTAATGACGGTCTAGTTACATGGTTTCTTTGAATTATTTAGTCACAAAGTTGCTTCTGTTGATTCAGTGTTCAGATCCTTGAGGCTATCAACTTTGGCAATTAGTTATTCATTAAATTTTAATTTGATTCAATGACCAGAGTTAGACGAGGATATATAGCATACAGTTTAGACCTCTATTTATTTAGGGAACCTTATTTGGAAGTGGGAGATGAACATGTGCTTTACTATGGATTAAATTTTCTAACTTATTTGTAAGGCAATGTTTTTGAAATGGGATTCTGACGGCCACGTGCAGGAGGCTTTGTAAGGTTTAAGCTGTTAGAGTCTTTAGATTGATGCATTTTTATCAGTTCTGCATCTTCTGACGGTATGTCATCAAAATTCAATAAAATTTATTTTCTGTGTCATTTGTTTCTCCTCTGCTGCAACTCAGTATTTTTTCTAGACATGGAAATCACTTCCTTTTTGACAACGGCCCCTTCAATTGGTGTGCTTAATTGATCAACATCCATTTCTACTGTCCCTAAGCTTTACTGAGTTATTTATAATTAATAGAAATGCGGATCCCCTAAGTTTGCTGACCATTCTCTTAGCTGCGCCTTTGATAGCCAATTCAGGACATTCAGCCTTTTTTTGGATGAATCAAGGGACATGATGGTTTGGCTTCCTAGTATTATTCATAGGAAATGATCGAAACACTCAACGTGTTGTAGTGTCAGCTGATACTAGAACCAGATTAATGTTTAATGGCCTATTATTTTGCCAAAATAGCTTAATTGTGTTATTCATCTTATTATATTCTAGATTGCATTTATAAATTCATGTTCCATGGTCTTTGGTATCCTCAATTTAATATATGTTAATTGCTGTTGGTTCTCAGATATGGTTAAACCTGTTAGTTTCCTCTAAGTTTCATTTACCTCTTATAGATTTTACTCTAAACAATCACTGCTAAGATTTCCATATATCTAACCTTCATCTTGATTTGCAGCATCATTCAAAAAACAAAAAATGCTTTGTATGCGATAAACCGACATTGGGCATCTTCAACACAGCACATGAGATCTGCAAAAAGATGGCACAAGAAAAGCAGTAACTGGTGAGTACATTTTAATTTATTGCTCTTTTTTATGTGCTTGAGTACCTTCATGATATTTTCTGCATGTGTATAGCTTTTGAATCTCTTCATATTTTGCCAAGAAACCGAGCACGATCTCAACAAACTAAAAGTTGAATGTTTAGCTTTCACGAATACATAATATGTTGTATTTACATGGATGTCAAGTAGTTTCGTGAATGTCATAGTGAATATTGTACTATTGTTCAACTGCAGCTTCGACTGTACATACTGCTGTAAAAAATCATAGTAAGTTTTGGAAATAATAATGAGTCTTTGACAAGCCTTGACAAATGGTGTTCTATTACAGTATTACTGATTGAACTTCATATAGAATAAAAACCATTATGCCAGTTTTTTTTGGACGGTGTTCTTTAATTGCTCAGTTTCTCCCTTATGCAAATACTAGCAGTGTGAACTGAAAGCATCTAAGAAAGCCTGATACTTGTATATGATTATGCATCTGATTGGCATTTTGGATGAATTTCTTCACCTTAGAGAGTGTATAGTTTGCATGCTTTGGGTGGTGATGGATTTCTTTTGTGTGATTTTGTTTTTTGAGTGGTTAGGCCATGACATGCCTCAGTCTCTGGACCTATTTCAGTCTCTGGACCTATTTCTGTTGACTTAGGGAATTAAGGCGTTAATCCGCAGATATGAATGAAGCCATCAATATTTCCATGCGAATGAAATTTGGTATTGTTGATTTAACTCTTATAAAGGGTTATAAATACATGATCTGTATCCTATACACATGTCACTTCTTTAATAGTCTTTGAAAATTTTTTCACATCGCTATTAGATCTCCTGGTTGGGTTGGCTGCTAACATGTGACCCGGCTAAAAAGGTTTGGATTTGGCTTAAAATCTTCATTGGACTTCGGCAGAAAAATTACACTTGAGTTAAAATTTGTCTTGCTACTGGTTGATCCAAAAATTAAAGCAATCAAAATCTAAACATGGCCAGAACCTTGCCCAAGTTGGACCAACTTAGTTTGTATCAACCACATATACTCATTTATATATGTAACATAATATATTGTATGTTATTGGAAAGTGCCAAGCCCACATGTTTGGGTGTTTTGTTGTGGTGGTGTTTTGACTGGAAGTTTGCCAGATCCCCATCAACCATGCAACGAAAAGAAAGAAAGAAATAACGAAAGGAGCTAGTTGATTTAATGACTTTCAAGAGGTGGTACATAAGGCTTGTAACAATCTTGTTCATTGAACTCTGCTCTTTCTCCTGATTTTTTTTTCATTATGGAAGATGATGTTTATTGGTTGGTAGGTCATGCTACATGACCCCAATTTTTTGTCGTCACATCTATCCCGGGCAAAGGAAGTGACATATCCAAAGGATTGTTTTCCAAGTACATGCGAAGGAGAAAGTAGCAAATGCCTCTTACAGAAGCCCTAGTTTGAATCTTGCTCACATCAGGTTGTGGCCTTTTTAGCAGGAAACTTCACTTAGGGTTAGGCATTGAGCTAGATCGAACATTGCACCATTGCTTTCTGCTGAGTAGGGATGAGCATGCGGACAGTCAGGTCTAGGTTTGGAACACACAAAAAAAACCCAACCTGAACTGGACCAGTTTTTTTTCCCAACATGAACTAGACCAAACTGGATTCAGAGCCAACTCGGATTCAGAGCCAACTCGAATGCTGATTGATTTGGCTCAGACAGTTTGGGCCTGAGCCCATTGAAGGTTTGGGCTTATTTCGGCCATATAAATCACCCAAAATCATACATTTTTTAAAGATTTGAAGATGGAAGCTGCAAACTAATTGCTATATAGAGCCTAACCTAAAACTTTGTGTCGTTCTTGTGACGTATCTTCTCCTTTCAAACAAATGTAAGCATACTATTATTAATAATAGATGTCCAGGTCATGTGTGGAACCGTGCATTGGTTGTTGGGGTTTCTCAAAGTTTATACATGTAGGAAATGTCTCCATTCTTCTCAAGGTGACATGTTATGTGACATATTCCATGTTAAGCAAGAAAACTGTGCTGGGTGTAAGGCGTCATGGTATATATCAATTTTGATTATTCAAGTTTGCTTCAACTTATTAAATTTATTCAAGTAGGTTAGGCTCCATATAGAAACTTTAGCACTTTACCTCTAGATTGCAAGGCATTTATAGAGAAATTTCTGGTGCCTTTGACCGCTTTAGGTGTATGTTTATTATTAACCCACACATTAAGAGGGGAGGAGCATTAGTTCTGTTAGTTCTTTACATACTGAGGATCGGTTTGTTTCTGATCCACTGCCAGCAAACCAGACACAATTGACCACTACGCTATATTCATGTTTCTGCAACACCAGTGGAACTGCATACGATGTTGTTAAAACCAATCTGCACATCATTTTGTTAAAACCAATCTGCACATCATTGAGGGCACACTCTGTTTTGCTGTCTGGACAATGTACATGTGGACCATAGTCTAGATGTCAGTGTACTATGCTGATATCTGCTGCATATGAAGAAGAATACAAAGGCAACCCTTAAGAAGTATCCACTTTCAACTTACCGTAGTTTATAATTACTTAGGGTGGGCCAAGATGTGGTGCTTGTTGAACTTTTGACCCATATACTGAATGAGAATGTCATACCTTGTCATGTTATCTTCTCTCTTGCTTTCATTTCCCTTTCCCTTTTTTTGTTTTGTGTGTGCTTGTGCTTGTTTTTTTTTGGTGAGTTTTTTCGTTTGCGTGCGTGCGTGTTTTTTTTTTTTTGGGGGGGGGGGGGGGGGGGTTGTGTTTTTTTGTTTTTTTGTTTTTTTTTGTTTTTTGTTTTTTTTTTTTTTTTTGGGGGGGGGGGGGGGGTGCTCAGAGTAATACTAGACGATGACTCTACTTTAAGTTTAACGTAGACATTGAATGTGTTGGTTAGGTTTTGGCTATTTCGAAGCCATCTTAAGATACTTTTCTGTATTGTTGGTCAGAAAAACCAGGTTACGTGCATCAAATGGTTTGCTTCCCATCAAATATACTGTCTCTTGGAGATGCATATTCATGGCCCCGTGCCAAGCTCTTCTGGAAAGAGCAATCTTTCTGTCTTCACTAGGCTTATGACTTGCTTATTGCAACTCATGGGTATGCTTTCTACTTGCTGAATCTGATATTATTAATGTTCCTCATATTAAACGTGTTTGTTTGATTTTGTTTGATCTGTTTGTTTGATCGAGTCAATAAGCTAGGATATTTTGATACGATTTGGGGGTCAAATCGTATTTAGGGCTGAATTTAAAAGAGGAAAAATGGAAAAGAGAGGAATTTCTATTGAAATACGAAGAACAATAAGATAGATTAGATCTTTTTCTGGAGAGATCACTCCCTAACTTGAATTAAAGGATCAAGTCTAATCCCCCACTAACCCTAGCCGTCACGGCAATTAATCTCAATTCTTCGATAATGAACAACTAGGGTTTTTGGGGTATTTATAGGACTCATCTAGTCATTGCTAAGCGCACACACCGTGACTTAAGCAATGACTAAGACGTTACAAAGCAAAAACAAACCAAGCTAAGTAAGATAAGGTGGGTAGCTCTAATTCCGGCCCGTGCCCGCTTGCCTCCTCTTGTAGACGACCGCATCATTACTCCCTCCCAAAAAACGAACCTTGTCCTCAAGGTTGTAGTCTGGGAACTGAGCCCTGATGGTATCTTCCCGCTCCCAAGTAGCCTCGTGGTCAGGCAACCCCAACCATCTTACCAGCACCTCCCGACCGCCCCTCCCAGTGTGTCGTACCTGCAGAATATCCTGGGGCGCCATCATCACCTCTGAGTCGGCTGTCAATGTAGATGGCAGAGTGGCCACCGGTGTCTACGCTCCAACCGCCCGCCGTAACTGAGAGACGTGAAACACTGCGTTAAGGCAGATCCTGGGGGCAACGTCAGTCTATATGCCACGGGTCCAATCCTCGCCTCTATCTGGAAAGGCCCGTAAAACAGCGCGGCCAACTTCTCGTTCCGGCGTCGGGCTAGCGACCTCTGTCGATACGGTCTCAGCTTCAGATAGACCTGATCCCCTACTGCAAACTCTACCTCTCTACGATGTGCGTCCACCTTGGCTTTCATAAGCTTCTGAGCCCTCGTCAAATGCTTCTTCAGCTCCTCCAAAATCCCCTCTCGCTCCTCGAGGTACTGATCCAACTGGGACACCGGGGTCGTCCCACAATGATAATGGACCAGCGCTGGTGGATCCCTCCCATATAGCACTCGAAACGGTGTCGTCTGTGCGGCTGAATGGAAGGAAGTATTGTACCAATACTCCGCCCACGCCAGCCATCGATACCAACTCCGAGGACAATCCGATGCAAAACAGCGAAGGTAGGTCTCAACGCTCCTGTTGACGACCTCCGTCTGTCCATCCGTCTGGGGGTGGTAAGCTGTGCTCCTCCTCAGAACGGTCCCCTGCACCCTGAACAACTCCCTCCAGAACTGGCTCATGAAGACAGTGTCCCGATCTGATACTATGGACTCGGGAAACCCGTGCAGACGCACCACCTCCCGCATAAATGCCGTAGCCACTGTCACTGCAGAGTAAGGATGTTTCAGCCCAAAGAAGTGTCCATACTTGCTCAGTCGGTCTACCACCACCAAAATCACCGAGTATCCTTCCGACTTGGGTAGCCCCTCCACAAAATCCATACTGATCCCCTCCCAGACCCGCTCAGGAAGAGCTAAAGGTTGCAGCAGCCCTGTTGGTGCCATGGCCAAGTATTTGTGACGCTGGCAGACGTCACAACGGGCTACCATCTCTGCGATGTCCTTCTTCATTCCCCTCCAGTACAGCTCCCTAGCCATCCTCATGTATGTCTGCTGGACGCCAGAATGCCCCCCTATTGCGCTCCCATGGAATTCCTAAAAAATCAGTGGAATGTGCACTTAACCCCGTGGTATCACCAACCTTCCCCGATACAACAACCGTCGTCCCTCCACTGAATAGCCTGGGTGCTCAGTCACCCCCTGAACCAAATCCTCGCGGACTCTAGACAACTCCTCGTCGGTCTTCACCTCCCTCCATAAAGGCTCCCAATCCGCTAGCAGTGGTACTGACAAGGCTGCTAAGGACGTAACCTCCTCCCGTCGTGATAGCGCATCCGCAGCCTTGTTTTCCAACTCGGGCCGATAGTGTATCTCAAACTTGTAGTCCACCAGCTTAGATAACTACTTCTGATAGTCCGCTGCCACCAATCTCTGCTCTAGTAAATATTTCAGGGACCTCTGATCCGTGCTCATAATAAATGGCCGCCCCAGCAGGTACGGACGCCACTTCTGAATCGACAAGGCAATCGCCATCAACTCCCTTTCATACACGGACTTCTGTCTCGCCCGTGAAGACAAAACCTGGCTGAAGTAAGCCACGGGCCGCTGATCTTGCATCAGTACTGCTCCCAGCCCGTACCCCGAAGCATCTGTCTCAACCACAAAGGGTCTGCTGAAATCAGGAAGAGCCAGTACCGGAACGGTCGTCATCGCCCCCTTCAGGGCCTCAAACGCCGCAGTCGCATCCTCGGTCCACTGAAACCCATCCTTCTTTAACTGCTCAGTCAGAGGCCAGGCAATGGTACTATAGCCCTGCACGAACTTGCGGTAGTACCCCGTCAAGCCCAAAAATCACCGCAACGCCCTCAGTGTAGTTGGCCGTGGCCAATCTAGCATGGCCTCTATCTTACTCCTATCAGCTGCCACCCCTGCTGCTGAGACCACATGCCCTAAGTATTCCACCTTCGCCTGGGCGAACGTGCACTTCTTCTTATTGGCATACAGCTGGTGGGCCTGTAGCTCCTGTAACACTGTCTTCAAGTCCCGCACATGCTCCTCCACTGTCCGGCTGTACACCAAGATGTCGTCGAAGAACACGAAGACAAACTGCCGTAGGTAAGGCTGGAATATCTTGTTCATCAACGACTGAAACGTAGCAGGTGCATTCGTCAACCCAAAGGGCATGACGAGGAACTCATAAAGCCCCTCATGAGTCCTGAAAGCAGTCTTCTGTACATCTTCTGCCTTCATCCGGATATGATGATAACCCGACTTCAGGTCAATCTTCGAAAAGATCGACGCCCCATGTAATTCGTCTAGCAACTCATCTATCACCGGTATAGGAAAACGGTCTGCCACCGTCTCCTTGTTGAGGGCACGGTAGTCTACACAAAACCTCCAGCTACCGTCCTTTTTCTTCACCAAGAGCACCGGGCTAGAGAACGGACTAACACTCGGCCTAATCACCCCCGCCTGTAGCATCTCCTTGATCAATCGCTCGATCTCATCCTTTTGGACATGCGGGTACCTGTATGGTCGGACACTGATAGGCGCTACCCCCTCCCGTAGCACGATGGCGTGCTCGTGGTCTCTCTACGGTGGAAGTCCCTGCGGCATCTGAAAAATGTGCCCATAGCTGTCCAACAACTCCTCCACCTCCGGTGGTGCCCTCTGCTCCTCTGCCTCTGCCCCAAGCTCCTGGTAGGACACAAAATATGCCTCTCCTCCTATCGACACTGCCCAAGCCAAGGACATCAAGGACGCTGCGCGACAACACAGACTGGGGTCCCCTAGCAAAATCACAGTCCTTCCGTTCTCCTGATATTCCATCTTAAGCATCTTCCAGTTGAACTTGGTGTCGCCTAATGTCTGTAGCCACTCATCCCCAATACCAAGTCAACTTTCCCCAGCTCCAGGGGGTAACAGTCTACCACCACCTGAGCTCCCTGTACTGCCAGAATCACAGCCCTGCAGACACCCCTGCTCTCCTCCCTCTGGCCGGTGCCCAAAATCACCCCAAAAGTGGCTGTCTCACTCACTTCTAGCCCCACCTGCTCCACCAACTTCCTGGAGATGAAGTTGTGGGTCGCCCCACTGTCTATCAATACCGTCACCTCCTGGTCTGCCAACCTGCCCACCAGCTTCATGGTGTGATAAGGAGTAAATCCCACCACGGAGCTAAGAGAAACCTCCACGACGTCTAAGTGCTGGTGTTGTTCCGCCACAGCCTCCTCCCCATCGAGTATAATAGTAATATCTCCCTCTTCTTCCTCCTCAGCCACCACCTCCAACTGCATGGCTCGTCCTGCGCACCGATGCCCTGGAGTGAACCGCTCATCGCACTTGAAGCACAGCCCCTTGGCCCTGCGCTCCCTCATCTCTGCCTCGGTCATCCGGCGGGTCTGCCCTCCAGGTCTGGTCTCCGCGGCCGGGGTCCCGGTCGTAACCCTAGGTATTGCTGGCGGAACTGGGTTACGTGCCGCAACCCCGCCCCACAGTCCTCTAGACCTCCTCTACTGAGTCTGCCTGTCCTCCACCCTCCTGGCTAATTACATCATAGCTGCCAACCCCTGAGGGTCATGCACTCCTACCTCTGCTCTCACGGATGGCTTCAACCCCTTCAAAAAGTTCCCCTCCATCGATTCCGCTGACACCCCCTCTACTCGGCTCGAGAGGGTCTTGAACCTCGAGATGTAGTCACGCACAGTCCCCCTCCTGTTTCAAGGCATATAACTGCTCAAACAGCCCGCCCCCCGTGGGTCTCCTGGAACCTCTCCATCAGGCACTCTGTCAGCTCCCTCCAAGTCCGTATTGGTCTCTGCTTCTGGGTCCACCGGTACCACGCCAGGGCTTCCCCTTCGAAATTTAATGCCACCGCCCGCAGCCTCTCCGCTTCAGCGAAGCCCATGACCTCGAAGTATCTCTCTACCTGGTAGATCCAGCCATCGGGGTCCTTCCCATCGAACAGTGGTGCCTTCAGCTTTCGCATATCTGGGGGTGTATCTCCTCGTAGTGGTCCCCCCTGTCTGCCTGCCGCCTCTGGTAAGTATGATCCTCGGCCCTCCACTGTCCAACACCTTCCCTGGCCCTCCCATTGGCGAGTGCTCCTACATCGTCCCACTCGTCCACATGCTCCTTCCGGGGTCCTCCACGTAGCCAACCTGCTTCGACGCCCCCAAAAGGAGGGGGGAAAACCTCCCGCGGGCCCAAGGTGGGCCGCCCATCCTCCCCCTCCCCCAACAGGGGGCGGGTCTCCATCGGCGGGCCCCAGGAGGGCCCGCCCCATCATTCCGCCCCCACTGGGGGTGGATAGCCCCCCGCGCCCCCCGCCTGGGGGCGCCACCCTTCGCCGCCCCCTAGGGGGGGCGGAAACACCCCAGCGGGCCCCGGATGGGCCCGCTGCTGTTCGCCACCCCTCGTAGGGGGCGGTAGCCCTCCAGCGGCCCCGTTTCGGGGCCGCCCGCCTTCACCGCCCCCAGTTGGGGGCGGCCGACCACCGGGACCCCCTTGAAGGGTCCGCCCGCTCCCCGGTTGCCTCGGATCGCCCTCCCGTGAGGGAAATACTACTCCTTCGTCGTCGTTTCCAGGGTTTGTCCGTGATATCAGATCTAATGTACCCGACGATTGCGGATCTGGATCTCGCTGCAAAAACTGTGGTTGTTGAAGCATCCTCGCTACCTCGGCAAACCCATCCTTCATCTCGCGCGAATGGCGCTCCGAGACCCGATTCAACTTCTCATCCATGGTTGCGCTCAAACCCGCCTTGAGTTCTTCCCTCATATCCGTCATCTCCTTTCGCAACCCCGTGATTTCCGCATCCAATCGCTCCTCCAGAGTTTTTTTCGCAGTCGCCCGTGTGCTCGCCATAGGACCGAGAGCTCTGATACCAAAATGATACGATTTGGGGGTCAAATCGTATTTAGGGCTGAATTTAAAAGAGGAAAAATGGAAAATAGAGGAATTTCTATTGAAATACGAAGAACAATAAGATAGATTAGATCTTTTTCTGGAGAGATCACTCCCTAACTTGAATTAAAGGATCAAGTCTAATCCACCACTAACCCTAGCCGTCACGGCAATTAATCTCAATTCTTCGATAATGAACAACTAGGGTTTTTGGGGT
Source organism: Scilla litardierei (assembly GCA_030789695.1). Taxonomy (NCBI): domain Eukaryota; kingdom Viridiplantae; phylum Streptophyta; class Magnoliopsida; order Asparagales; family Asparagaceae; genus Scilla; species Scilla litardierei. Next base: position 5,485,972 of record CM061131.1, read on the forward strand.
ATTTATAGGACTCATCTAGTCATTGCTAAGCGCACACACCATGACTTAAGCAATGACTAAGACGTTACAAAGCAAAAACAAACCAAGCTAAGTAAGATAAGGTGGGTAGCTCTAATTCCGGCCCGTGCCCGCTTGCCTCCTCTTGTAGACGACCGCATCATATTTTCATCTATGTTGCAAAAGCTGAAGGTTTTCTCTTGGGAAGGAATATATGGTTTGAATTTGTACAATTTTAATGTCACTTTTCATTCATCTGCACTCTTTAGGTAGATATGGAGCTGAAACCCGAGGATAATTTAACTTTTGCATACACAACATACTTGCTGCCAAATATAACATACCAAGATAATAGCAAGCATGGCTCTTTTCACTTAAAAGAAAGGAGGATGAAAAAAAGAAGCGGAGAAAAGAGAGAAAGGAAGTAGTCATTTATTTAATCATTAACTTTTATTTCTTTCAATCACCGACTCCTAGACCTCTTGAAGTCTCACAATTTCAACACCTGAAGAAGGTTGGTTTCTAAGCAATTTTTATATAGCTCCCCACTAATAGAGAATGGTATCATGATGCAAAAAGAAGTTATATAACTGGGTTTCTTTGACCCGTTTGTTCAAGCAATGAACCTTTATCATTGTTAGAATACTATACGTAAGAAGCTGTCATATGGATTTTATATTCGAGCTAGACCAATTGATGGTTTTCTTGGACTGTATGAAGATCTTTTGATTAGAAACCACTTGGTCATGATCCGTTTGATTTATAATATTTGCTGTGAACAGTTTTCTTCCCACTGTCGTTCCATGGCTTGCTAGACAAGACTGCGACTAGTCATCCGAGTTTTGTGGCTTTTAGTCTTGACCCCTACTCGTCCATGTTCAGGCTTTTGATTACAATATCCATAACTTTGTAACTTTTGATTACTGTATCTGTAACTTCAAACTTAGCATTGACAAGCTAGTAGCGTAAACTGATTACATCGGTCTAAAATGCATTGCTGATATTATCGCTGAACCAACTGTTGTATGTATGCTTATAAATATGGAAGTATAAGTAATTCGTCTGCTGGTGAGCCTGGCAGACCATCCTTGAACTTCATGTCCACCAATTCTCGTCAGGCTAAATGAAAGTTTACATTGAAAGTTTACCAATTAAACTGATCTAATGATGCTGTATTTCTGTTGCAAATCTCTGGGAGTCATATTAAGTGTGCTGGCAGCGTCTTAATTGTAAGGGACAATTTTATTGTCGCACATCCCCACACATTAATTATGTTAGGTGATGGAAGGCGTTGGCTGGACATATAACAAGCAGCCTGTGTATTACCGTTGTGTACAACAGTTCTCCTGGGATGACCAAAGAATATGCTTCATTAAAATCTCATCATGAAAATTCCATTGGGAAACATATCAATAGCTAATGAAAAAGAGTGCAATATTCTTGTAAACTTTTGAGTTCTTCCGAATTACATCGTTAAAGCATTATAAAGGAAAACCTAGTGGAACAAAATTTTAGCGAAGAAAAAAGTACAATCTGCTTTAACTCTTCCTCAAAGTACGAAGATCTTCAATTTTAAGATGAAAGGTCTTTGCGAGAATAAGAATCAGAATGAGCCTAGCTCCTAAATGGAAGGTGATATATAGAGTTTATGAATGCGTATTTTAGTAATTCTATTTTGATGATGTGTCTGTTGGATCTGGATCGTAGCCTAGAGGGGGGTAATAGGCTAATAAAAATTCCCGTGCAACCCACGAGAAATCACACGCAGTTATAAGCACATGCAGGGTAATAAAATAGCAATCACAGAGTACGCACAGATATACCCTGGTTCGGTCGTCCCCACGACCTACTCCAGCCCCCCCCGAAAGAAAATACTAAATAGATGTGTAATCCTGTACAGCTACAATGAGTTAAGATCTCAAATCTACTCTCACCTAGTTCGTACGCACACCACGTGCTCTACACTCTCAATCTAGTCAGATGCTCTCCCTCCGTGACGACTCCCAAGTCGTCAGGTCCCCAAAAAGTAACACAGATGGTAAAGTTTTTCCTACGAAGAACTAACACAAATACTACACAATATAATAACCAAGAGAGTTTAGAATGCTCAGATCGTGTAGCGGTGTTGTCTTCGTCAATCAGTACGGGCCAGACGTCGTCTGGCAAATAGTAGTAGTCTCTCGGCAACGGCAACTCAAGTTGCGGCAATTGAGTATTGCGGCAAGAGCTTGTCTCGTGGATTATTTGTTTCTAATCCCCTGGGTGGTGCGTTCTTGGTATCCTGTGAAGAACAAAAGAGAAGTCAATGGATACTCAAGTTAAAAAGTAAAACCAAAAGGATGTTCAGAATTTTTCTCCCTTTGCTCAATGTTGCGACTCTTCAATAGGCTTGGAGATGTCAAGACTTGCGGCAGATGCTTCTCTTAAAAGAATTGAGTCTGTGGCGAAAATTGGGCTCTTGGAAAAATTCCTTCTCACAAGAATTCGGCAGCCTACAGATATATTTCCCTTCCTTTTTGGTAGAGGAGAGCTTGAAGATTCTCATTAGGCTCTCATCCAAAACAAAAATTTTGCACACACAAAACTCGGCAGCAAGTAGATTTTGGCAGCAAGCACACAATTCGGCAGTAAGCACACACACAAATTTTTGCACACAGAAAAATTCGGCCCACAAAAATCTTGCACAAGAAAATAGGCTTTGGCACAAACACAAAGATTTGCATAGGATTTTGAGCACAGAAATTTTTGTACTCACACAAATTCGGCACCCACAAAAGTCTTGCAAAAAAAACTTTGAAAGCTCAGCACAAAATTCTTTTTGTTACGCACTGCTCTTCAAGGAGATTAGAAAAACAAGGGCGCTCTCCTATGTGCGGCTGACCTGCAAACAAGAAAACAAAAAAATAAATCACAAATGGCCGGCCTTTTCTTTTGGTTGCCGCTGGGAAAAAGGATGCCGGCTGATTGGCTTTGAGGCAAAGACTTGCGGCTCTTGGAGAAATATCAAGAGGAGAGAAGAATTTCGGCCCTGGGCTCTTTGGTCATTGGTTATTTGATGAGAGAGAGGGACTTTTATTTTTCGGCTGAGAAGGGATATATAAAACATGTGGCTCCTCTCCTTAAAAAATTGTGTTGGACGTGAGATGATGTTTTCCGGGGGGGGGGGGGGGGGGGGGGGGGGGGGCACTTTTCCTTGCCCTTGATGTTGGGTTTAAATAGGAGAGACTAGGGTTATGAAATTTGGCAAGGGATTGGATTGAACCAACCGCTTTGATATTTGACCCAATAAATATGGGATTTGATTAGGAGTTTGAATCTTTAATAGATTATATTGACCAAGGCCAAATAGCTTTGTGCACACCACTTCTTCTTCATTCAACTTGCTATATGATTAGCAATTACTCCAACTATTGAGAAGATTATCGTTTCGCCTTTCCTGAAACACACTTAGCAAACACGTTACATATAACACAACGTTTGTCATCATCAAACTAGAAATCCAAGATCGTTGCTTCCAACAGTGCCCCCATCGATTTTGCTGAGTTTGTTTTAGCTCTTTGGATTGTAAGTCTTTACCTATGATGAACTTGAGACCACCTTATCGATGGCACATCAACAGATCTGGTACATCTGGTGCATCGTCATGTGAGATTTTGGATGTGTGTCATCGACATGGAGCGAAGCAGCAGGTCGCAAATTCTTAAAGGACTTGCATATTCACAATCACATCCCTTTATTTGCATTTGCTGAGAGTTGCTTGTCCAGATATTATTTTCACATAATATCTTGTCATCCTTGTACCATTTTGATAATATCCACCTCGTCCGCCGTGGGCCTTGGATCTCTCCTACGGAAGGCAACAAATTCTTCCCGAGATCATGATCTTATAACATATATTATATGCCTCCAGGAGGAAATTTTTGTTTATATGTTTCTTTTCCTAAAATTTATACATGGATTGTTAATTTAATCCCAGGATTTCATTTCTTATCGTTTGTGTTTGTAGATGTGAGCACGAGGGGATTTTTTAAGAACCCCACATGTAGAAAAAAAGGCTTTTCTTTCCATTACAAAGCAAGAGTAGTTTCATTGTAAATGTTTTCCATTTTAAGTTCAATTTGATCCTTTGTTAATATGACAAGGTATGTAATAGCTCTTACAATTCATATGGATAAAACGATGAAATAATTGAATAACATCATTTTCTTGGAATAATGATGAATCAAGAGTTTGACGTTAATTTTTTTTTTTAAAAAAAAAATTCTTGAACCTTGTTTGTATAATATTTGATAACTAGTTGCCACAGACAATTATAAATCAACCATTATCATTTATTTGATCATTTATGTTGTTTTATATGTTAATATTCTTCTCTTCTACGTTTTATTTTTTATTGTCTACAAAATTAAACATCATATTAAAATTTTGACTTTACAGCTACATGTGGCTTTAATTCTGAAGTTGCGATGGAAAAAAGGATGGCACACTTATAACTGTGATAATGCAATAAATCCTATGGTTAGGAGATACGGACTTAGGTGTCACGCTCCGATATGGACACTAAATGACGTGTCGGACACATGGATATGATTGTATATGTATATCTCTTTGGTTACATACTATGTTATTATTGACATCTTTATTAATATTTTACAACTACTAAAAGCACTTGAGGATGTCATGGATCTCATTTCCGCAATCCTCATGTGCGGTGACTACAACCTCACTCCTAGAAAGTATCCGGCCTTTAAGAACCAACCATGCTAGAATTGATTTTTTTTTTCTTCACACAACATAGCCGAATACATGGTTGTTGTATTACTCATTCTCTTGAACATCTTTGGCTATTCAGCTGTCACATAGTATTTAGTCACTTGTCCACTTTAATGATCATAATTTAAATTTGCAACGTACCCTTCAAGCTCGTCATCATGATGACTAGTTGGTTCCATCTTATCAAAAATAAAATCATGTTGCTATGTTTTAGCTATTAATGTGTAACATACCTTTGATTTGTTGTACTTTTATAACATGAATCCTAAATCATTTATAATATGAAATTATCCATTCTCTAGTGTCATTAACAAAGTATGATGTTTCGATCAATATCATTTCGTTTCGACTGTTTTCACTTGGTTTCGAAAGGGGCTGGGCAAAACAATATTTCTTGGTTTCATTGGGGTTTGGCGAGTTTTGTTGGGTTCTGACAAGTTTCGTTAGGTTTTTCCTGAAACCGAGGTTCAATAAATGAAAAAGAATAAGAAAAAAAATATCCTAGTATACACTCATGATGCAGCAGGAAAAAACCCCGTGAACAAACAGTTAAAATCAAATGATTAAATTGTGATAGCGGTATTCTGATCATTCTGTGTTCATTTGACAGTCTTCTTTTGGATCTGTGATTTTAACCGTAAATGTGGGTAAATTTTTTGAGACAGACTATTTGCACCTCATTCAAGAGAAATTGGCGAAGAAAAGGTGAGATAAGTTAACTGTCCCTTACATGCACCTCAATCTGAGGTGCATGGAGTCCGTCTCAATTTTTTTAGTTGGAAGTGATGTTGAAGGCAGAAGAAGACAAAAGAAGATATTAGAATATAACTTATTACCAAGGATATGAGAAGATGGAGATAGATACTAGGAATTGAGATTGCTCAAAGTATGTGCTTCAAGAGATATGGTTGGTTAGTTGCAATTCAGTGAGTACGCTTATGGATACAGATTCTTGAGTCGCGGGTAAAATTTTTATGGATATTGATTGCTATATGGGATTGGTTGGAAGACTCATTTATTTTACAATGACTATGTTTGATATATTAGAAATACTAGAAATAACACGTGTACAAAGTGCACGGGCGCGCGCGCGTGCACACACACGCACCCCCCAAAAAAAACAAAAAAAAGGAAAAAAACCAACCCACACACTCAAGACGCGGGGTCCATATGAGTGTTTCGGCGGGTACAAAAAAAGCGTGAAATGTGAAGAGTGTGGGTATTATTTTGGGTGTTTTGGGTTTTTTTTAAATTGTGAGTGTGTTTTTGGGTGTTTTGAGTTTGTGTGTGTTTTGGTGGGTTGGGGTGGGTTTTGGGGGTTTTTTTTTTGGTTTAGTGTTTTTTTTTGGGAGATGATGGGGCATCCTACGTGGCATCCTTCTTTGGATGCCACATAGGACAAATGTCCCATCAAGCCCAACCGGCAGTTGAGAGCCATGTATGAAATTCGTCTGTCATCACATACCGTTGACGTTCAGTTGGCTAGAAGTCTAGGGATGAGAATGGGCATGCCCAAAGCCCACATCATCCTCCCTACAAATCCTTCACAAATTCTAGAAGAATTTGTGAAGGATTTGTAGGGAGGATGATGTGGCATGTCCAATTGGAAGCCCAATTGGGCTTTGGGCATGCCCATTCTCATCCCTAGCTAGAACAAGGTTGATGTTTTGAACAGAGGATGTAAGAAAGGAGAATGGAAAATGATCTCGAAGATGATGTCCAAAAGTTATACGGCAAATGCAGTTAAAAATGAAGCTTGTTATAAAAGCTATAAAATTACTTGCTTGATTCAAGGTAAAATAGTGGGGTTTGCTTAAAAACTAACAGTTCTACAAGAGGAAGACAAGAAAAGAAAGGCATATGTCCAGCAAGACTCAGTGGAACTCAATTAATGGAAAGAAAGAGGGCAAGAGTGCCATTTCAGATTCAAATGCATGCTGTTTATCCACACAAGAACAATATGTACATGAGAGTAAGAATACAACTCTTTAAATGTTTCCAAAAATTCCGCATAGGTTTCAACAAAACGTCCCTCCGAAGCTTTATAACGTGTTTCCATCCCAGTTTCCTACACTACGTTAAAAAATATATTTTTCCCTTTTAAAATCTGCCTCCTCATTTTTTTTAAAATTTTCCCAACCGCTACTACTCGAACGCCCAAGTGTTCAGTCATGCAAAATGGACCAGTAGAAGATAACTCACAAAGGCATTTCTTGATGTTTATGCCATGAAACCCCTGATGAATCACGGTTCAGTCGTGACTCGTGAGAGATGCACCAAACAAAACACGTACAATTAGAAGACATCATGCGCAAAAGAGCATTTCTCTGTCCATCCCACGACGTTCTTCGAAGAAGCCCTTCCAACTATCAGAATAAAATCAAACAGCGTATCATGACAGCCGAGGTCAATGGATAAGAAGCACCAGGCGGGATAAAAGACAAATATTATAAGAAAAAGAAACCAACGGTAGCAACATAATATTATCATTCTCATTGGCAGCCTTTTCAAACTAATAGAATAGAATCAAACTAGGAGAGCGGCATACTTAGCACGGTCAGAAAGAGAATCACCAAAAAAAAAACCAGTAAGATATTACAGAAAGAACTACTATACGGAACAAAGCACTCATTTTTTTTCCCGAAGAAAAGAACAAATCATTCTTGAAATGGAACAAATAACAGCTCATGTTCAGCCCAAAACACACCATAACAAAAGGAGGAATGGGGAACCCAATAGAAAACATTTGGAGAAGCCTACCGTCTAAAAAAACATGGGTGGGCTTCAGCTGAGTACATCTTCAGTAACATAGGGTTTATGCCTAACATACGGATGGTATCTGCCACGGAAGAACAAAAACACTCCGGGCAAATTCCAGCCACATCCCCGTCCAACTTCTTCATCGGTTAGATATTCACAAAACAGCCAATGCAAAGACAGAAGATCCTGTAAACTACTCAGAGCACCTTAATATCTACATGTTTCATGGCATCTTACAACCAACTCGTCGTGCTCGCTTGTTTGTATGGAACGGTCAATAAACGAAACCAACTTACGCGATCCAGTCACTCCCTTGTAGCTCAAATCAGGATCCTAAAACTTACCTGAAGTATGAGCACATGTACAGTCTAGCTCCTATATCCAACGGACCATCATCTCCGCCAACTGCATGGAGGGCCACAGGGACGGTATGTAACAGTTGTAGTACTAGAGGGAACACTGCAGGACTAGGCTCTTTCTTTTCAGTGTCAACATGTGTTTCTGCTGCTGCTTCACTATCTTCAGGCGGGTACACCACCAAAGCTGCTTCTTCTATTGGCCGAAACTTCCTCCAGTTGTAGGGTTTTCGTGGCCGCTTCACCTTGAGTAAATCCACCACCAATGTGGCAGTCATTTCAAGCCATTCGACAGCCAAGCTCTCGACTTCATCATAATATATACGCCGCTCGATCTGTTCAAGTACCAAAATACCTCAAGGGTTAGAAAATAAGAACAAATTCAAAACATGGAATTTGAGCGAGGAAGTATCCTTACGCCAAATTTGTGGATGTAAACTGACATGAACTTTGGTCCCAATCCAAGAACCCTAGCATCAGAAACCAGTGTCTGCAAATAAATAAATCAGCCTTGAGAAACAATAACTCAGGCATAATAATAAGTGTTCTTTTCAAGAAATTAAGGCGACTGTTTGTTTGCATGGACATGCGCGTAGGAAGAATTCACTTGTAAGTGTACATATACACACTGTAAGCCATTCAATGCTGTAACAGAAGGAATGTTGGTCTTGTTTTTCTTTGTACTGGAAAGGGAAAAAAATTAAAGAGGGGCGGCCTGTCCCAGGTAGAAGAGATCGGAGCAATCAGAAGCGTGCCATCGGAAACCAATCATCGAAGATTTGATTAGTTGTAGCCTTAGATTAGTCGCATCAAATGGACACACTATTGAAATTTAGGGCAGATAGATGCAGCTTAACAGCGTCCAAAACAGAAATTACTGGGATTGTGATTGATTATGTGGATGCTAGTTAAATCACATAAATTCTATGCTAATGGCCTTGGTAAAATTTATTGTCATGCACATAAACTAACTTATGAAGATTACAAAAACTTAACCATGCAACTAGAGTAAGGGAAAAGCCATACTACATTATGAGCATGTTATATGTTGAAATTATCGGTAAACTTCATTCCATCAATTTGACTATTAACCAATCCTAATAACCCACATTCAGAGATCACACCTTTCACTCTGATCAGTGCACCTATGAAAATATACAACTAGTGGAAGAGAAAAGTCGATGAGGAATATTATATCATAGAATGTTATAGGTAAGGACTCAGTCAAGTTTCACTGTTGCCAATCCTGACAACAAATAGTCAAAGGACTAATCATCCATAAATGTACACTGATGCGTTAAATTGGACATGCAGGCTCTTAGGTACGAACAATGTTAGGTTTACTAACTAGAAACACAAGTTGTACATCAAGTATTAAGACACTAATCTTCACTTACATGACAGCTCTCCAGATTCAATTCAAGGTAAGAATAATACTAGCTTTATCGTCTATGAAATACAATATGTACACCTAGTATTTTTCATTTTGCTAGATGAACGAGAATAACTGTATTATGTAATCAAATATTTTATTTTACAAAGAAACGGAATAAATATAAAAACATAAAAATTAAGGATAATCAATTTCATTGATACCCCAATCAATTTGGAATGGCCATGGTCAGACCGTTCTAACCGTCAGAATCTAGTAACCAAATAAAGGTCGATCTATTTTTGTGGTGGGGGCATCACTAAGACAGAGATAGACCGTTGCAAAAGACATATTGAAAATTAGAGTGCATATTAATACAAAATGAAAAAGTACTTGATTCTAACGTAGTGTATAAGAATTAAGATATGTATCCAATTTCTTCCTTCAACCCCTATAACTTAGAACTTAGAACCGTGTGAGTTATTTATAAACTTCATTTTTCAACATGTATGAAAACTCTCTTCGTAAATGCGAGAAATCACAATAAATAAAACATGACAAAGAAAAAAGAAAATAAAATATCGCAAAAAAGAACGGAGCATAATCTCATTTTCCCCGATACATCATAATTTCACACACCTCGTCATCTATGAACAAATATTTAAGGCGTCCTAGACCTTTACTGATACTGAAATTTACAAGCATGTTAGTTTATAATCAAGGGGCTAAGCTGAGCTACGATGGACTACCAATCTTGTCAACAGGATGACCCACAAGCATGAAGGCAAACATGAAAGGACTACTGAGAGAAGTAGCCTTCTGAAGCCCAGACTTGGAAGACACCAAGAAATACAATTGTGATGAACGACAAATTCTGAAGCCTCCAAAGCAAAAAATAAGTCATGGCCATTTGATCGTTGTCCTCCAGATGCATCCATCAAATCCTAAAACTGATTTAGTCAGCAATATGAAGTTGCATCTTGACAACAAGATACTCGGTTTGGAAGTTAGCGTGAATATTCTCCTATAGATGCATCCAACATGTCCAAAAATGACTACATCCTGCATACTCTCTTTTATTCACCTAGCTAGTTGTCATATGCGTTAAAAGCGATTCTTGAAATTAGACGTAGAAGAATTCGGAATTTCCCAGTTAAACTAGAGGAATGACATTCAGTCAATTACTAAGGATTGCGAGCAACCCACAAGTCAATTATACTGATATTCATAAGAATGGACGAGCATGTAAGCATGCAAGTGCTGCTCATAAGAAAGGCAATGAAAATAAGAAAAAACAAAGGCATCCAGAGCTCTAGAGCATACGGTTAGTTTACAACATGATCACATAAGATTTGATAACCGTACAAGCGTGCAACAATCAGAAATCAATCAAGCATATAAATACACACTCAGCTCTTTGCATCAAATATTGGGAAGTTAATGTCTTGCAACCTATTTGAAAATGTATGCATTAAAAATTCACGTCCAACTCTTCCTTACAATTGGATGTGAATAAGACGCAAACAGACAAAGCAACTCAACACCTGAAATCTTACAGTAAAAAGCAGCTCAAAGCAACTCAACACCTGAAATCTTACAGAAATGGTAAAAAGCAGCAAAACTACTCATGCACATAGTAAAATATCAATGGATTGCATTAGTGTCCAGTACTTCAAACTTCCAGCGGCACCTCGGATTCAGTAGCATATCCACACTGAGTGCAGCAAACAATCAGATTACAGGACTTTGAAGGTTTGCATATGAAAACACGGTTTGCTTCAATTGGCTGTCTTAAAAAGGAGGAGAGAGGTAGGACTGTGATTCATGCATATACAGACTAAAGCCCAGATACTGGAATCAGCAGATTATTGAAAAGCATATCCATTTCAAAAATTCCCAAACATGTGATGATAGAAGCTTATGCTTGTGTAAAAGCCTCCCCCCCCCCACCCCCCCCCCCCCCCCCCCCCCCTGCCGTAAACAGTGAGCTATGACTCAGTAAGCGATTGCCTATGCAACATTTAGGATGTGTTTGCTATTGCTTCTGCTTATAGACAAGTCCTTTTTAAAAAGGACTTGGCCAAAAGGATCTTTTATGTAGCGAAGATGCTTGGCACTTTAAAATGTTAACTGCTTTTCAAGAAATATCAATATTGGTAATTAACATGTTTCCACTAGTTCCAATAAGAATGAATGAGAGAGAGAGAGAGAGGTTTCAGATAAGACTAGGAAAAATCGTTGGAAAATGTACGAGGGAGAAGAATTCAACTAGAGACCAGATTGTGCAGAAGATCATGGGAGAGAATAAATATGCGAGAAAAAGGAAAGCAAATGGGTGGCCCAAAAATCTGGCTTATCCAAGTCACATCATTTTGACTTGGGCTTTTATGAAATAATCCTATTATAAAATGATCTTCCAACATCCGATTTTATTTTTTTAAATAGTTATTTGTTATGTGAACAGTGAACACATTTACCAGAAGCAATGTCAACGTACACTTAGCCAAGATCGGCTAAAGAATCATGGCACCAATGGTCATTAATGCATTCTCTTTCCTGTTGTTGATAAGTAAGCACATAATAATAATTCACAGGAGATATGTGTAAGGTGTTAGAACAAATACCTCTTTCTTCTTCAACAGAGACCAGAGATAAAGTCTCTCTCCAGCGTCCTCAGCATGCCTGCTAGCTACTTTTCTGTCGTTGCAATATGCAGCAACCTCCGAAAGAACCTCACATCCAGGAACTTTAAACTTCAGTGCTGCAGTCGTTAGAGCTTCTCTGCCTTCATCAGATACAGCAACTTTTCTATCGAAATGAAGCCCAGTAAAACATCTAGGGACTTGCGTGCTAGATTCTTGATCCTTGTTCACACAAGGTAACAGCTGCCTTTTCCTCAGATACGTTTCTTCAGCATCAACTACCGCAGCTAGAGTCCGGTGCACAATTATATCAGGATACCTACGAATCGGAGAGGTAAAATGGGTGTAAAAGGGAACAGATAGTGCATAATGAGCCCAATCATTTTCCCTGCCCCGTAATTCCCCAGTGCAGAAGTATGATGCCATTTGCATCGGCCTTGAAGCATATGATACGAGTATGTCAAACAGCATTGGGTCATCCTTAAGCTTTTCTCTAAGTTTTGAAAGTGATAAGTGAAGTTGTCCAGAGGAGGAAGTGTCTAAATGAATACCATGTTTGCGCCAAAATGCTTCAAACTCACGGAGCTTTCGTAAATTTGGTTCAGGATGCCTACGGAGCAAAGCACAATCAGGAAATGACATAGATATGACTTCTGCAACCGATCTATTCGCCAGCAGCATGAATTCCTCAACAATGAAGCATGACTCTTTCCTCTCATGAAGAAAACTACCACACGGGGTTCCACACTCATCAAACAAGAAACCAAGCTTAGAACTGTCCAGCCAAAGAGCTCCATCTTTAAACCTATTTTCCCTCAGGTGCATAGAGATCTCATACAGGTTTCTGAGAGAGCTAACAACATCATTCCATTCAAACCGACCATGCAATTTAGGACTAGAACTTCCACAAAAATTATCTTGATCCATAACAAATGATTTATCAATGATTCCCTGTACAAGATCGTAAGATAGCTTGCAGCAAGACCGAATAATAGATCGGCCAATCCAGCGACCAACAATGTTTCCGGTGCGACTAACGTCCCAGGTAATTGAGAAAGCCAATCTATCTACCCCTGGCAAAAGCGAACACAAACCTTCAGAAAGCTCTGGAGGCAGCATGGAAAGTTTATGCTGTAGCATGTAGACACTAGTAGATCGAATTTGTGCTTCATCATCTAGAGCTGTGTCTGGAAGAACGAAATATGAAACATCAGCACAGTGAACGCCGATACGAAAAGTATCATCTGAGACTATTTCAACTGATAGAGCATCATCAAGGTCAATAGCAGAAGCCGGATCAATTGTGAATGTGCAGATACTTCTGAGATCCTTTCTAGTTTCAAACTCCTTTTCTGGTACCTTCCATGGTAAATCTGGAAGACAGTTCAATGACTCGGGAGAAAATTCTGAATCATAAATTGAATTTTCAAACAAAATGGCAGCAATCTGTGGTTCAATTTCTCCTCCTCTTCCTAGAAAATTTACTACACGAGCCTTTGGGAGAGGGCTTTCATCACTCCACTCCTCCATTTGTGCAGCAACTAATTCCCTTTCCAAGCTCACATCGCCAGTAATTACTTTTTCCCTTGCAAAGTCCGGAAGGCCACCGACACTAACAACCATCTTAGGAAATTTTGGATCTTTAGGCAACAACTGTATATCAGATATTACAATTTGCTTGCCCCTCTCCAAAACTTGCACATTATTCTGCATCACCCGCTCTTTATTGGCAGTGATAAAACCAATTACTGCTCCACGACGAGGAGACTTCCTTAAAATAGCTAAAACTTTGCCTGTTGGTCTTTTTGATGGATACGAATTTACCATGGCACGTATCCTAGCTAATGCTCTGGAAGCTTCATCCTGCTTAGAAGAAAGACCTGCATTTGAAATCTCTGGCGTCAGATGCATGTGCCTATCATGCTTGGCATAAGTTGTTTCCGACCCATTTTCCGGATACACATGACCATATTCACTATTACTTCCAGTTTCAAAGTAGCCTCGGCCCACTGGAAGCAACCCATTATCATCCATCTGTTCTTGACTGTCACAGTTTTCACCAACTTCTCTAATTTCAGGAGGTGAATTAGAATCATCTGCAACTACAGGATTTATAGGCACATTTGATCCTTTCATCTTAGTCCAATATGCCACAGGATCCAACATTATAGCAACGACATCACCATCAATCTACAAGAACAATAATGCCCATATGCTGTAATTATTATTGCTGAAACAACATAGTTTAAAACTTGTTGAAATATAGTCCGACATTGCAGAACCAAATGCTTAGAATTTGCAATGCTAACAGCCGGCATGAAATATTAACTCTCAGAATGCTACAACATAAAACAGCAACTGAATGCTATTTATTACCACAAGAATGAAAGCACACTCGTTATATTTATCAAATTCACAAGAAATGGAAAGCTCAGAATATTATTCTGCATATAGATATGCAAGCAAGAAGAATTACTTGTATGCTCACCACACCTGACATCAGCAAAGGAGGTGAGGAAACCATGACATGTAGTCAAACTCTATCAGTCAAGCATCAACTAGATAAGCATGAAGTAATGACTCAAAACACAGATGGTTCTGTGGACCGAAACTATAAGGACAAAGTTATGATCTTGTGACTTCAATTAGTGCCCTTTCAAATAGTATCAGCATTTTCCCCATGTGGTTCCCATGAAAAATATTTTAGCAATGATTCTTAAAATAAAGGACACTTGAAGAATATATTGTGGAATCGCCCAGGAACACAATGAATCGCTCAAAAAAGATTGAGATGATAAGAAGAATACCAATAACGATGTTCATAAACTACACCTAACCACAGCTTATAATCAAGCACAATGCCGAGACAAGTAGCTGCATTCAACAAGATAAATGGTAAAAACAATCACTCACCGCTCTATTCTGAGCATCAAGTCCATTGATGAGAACATCCATAGGCACTCCCTCTATAGTGCAATAAGCCTAACATAACAAATAGAGCACCACAAAAAACATAAGAACAGCGAAGAGAAATTTCCGCATCATAATTTTTAATTTTTCATCCAAACCTCATGTCGATTATGTGCATTCACTCGAAAAGTTGCCCGAAAAGCATGTCCTTTCTGCATTTCATCAAAAAAAAACACCCAACTCAACTATTATTATCTGCTTTATTATTTATGACTTTTTTTAAGTTAAACACAAACCTCAATAGCCTCTTCAATTTCAGGTTCTGACCAATGAGGAGCAAAAAACTTTCTATTTGCCTGGTT
The DNA here is from genome assembly GCA_030789695.1 of Scilla litardierei. NCBI lineage: Eukaryota > Viridiplantae > Streptophyta > Magnoliopsida > Asparagales > Asparagaceae > Scilla > Scilla litardierei. Next base: position 5,501,144 of record CM061131.1, read on the forward strand.
AGCTAGAAGACTACTCCCATAACATGTTGGTCCCTCCAAAGGAAAAGATAGATTTGGCATTAGGCCAGAGTGGGAAATCACCCCTCCAGCTTCTCCCCTCAATGTTTCAGCACCACCAATGTGAATTGGAGGGAGGGAATTGAAAGCAACATCCAAAGCTTTCTCTGAATAAGATTGGTTGTTGACTGAACTACAACCTCCCCCTACAAGATTAAAAACTTCAATGAGAAAATAGATCAAAGTAGTTGATCAACCGAACACCCTCGCAAATCAGCTGAAAATTCAACAAAAGAGTTATTCTTTTTTTTTCTTTTCAAAGAAATACCATATCATTAGCATGCGATACTTCTAGACAACAAAAAGAAATTTCCTTCATGAACGAAGTACTATATAAATTTAAAACTGATATACTTCTGTACACCAAATTGAAACATCATTAAACCCTAAAGCAATAGAAGTTCAATAATAAGGGGTTTTTTGTTAATCAATAAACCACTCGCGAGGAAGCTAAGTCACATAAAAACCAAACAATAATGGAAATTCATCTTCAACAAAGCTGTTAAATCCACACTTAGAAGGACACCTAACAATAAATTCAACAAAAAGTAGGTTTAATTTTCAATTAAAAATTACATTTATCTGAAACCTGCAGCATCTCCATGGAAACTTCAGCAAAAGATAAGATGTCCGTTTTCACAAAATAATGCAGGTCCAATGAAACTGAAAGTAATACAACAAATGATCAGATGAAAGGAGGCTTTCTCATCTCAAAAGAAATATTTGATCAAACTGAATATCAATTTCATCGAAAATTAAGCAAAATGGGGGTTTCCCCAAAGATACTCTATTATACAATTGATGGATGTTTTTGAATGGGTTTGCTAACTAGGACAAAAGGGTTGGTAAAAAAGATGATTGGGATTTCATCTTAAGGAATAATTGGTAAGTATGAGAGTTTGTAAAATTTGGGGGTGCCCTAAAATTTTGAGTGGTAAATTTTGAGAATAAAACCCTAAAATTTTGGGAAAAACTAAACATGGATGGAACTAAATTTTGGGCGAACTAAAATTTTAAATTTGGAGGAACTAATTTTGGAAGGAACTAAATTTTGAGGAGAACTATAATGTCTGGGGGAACTAAATTCTCTCGAAAAACTAAATTTTAATTTAAAATTTTGGAAGAAACTAAATCTGTAATGAACAAAAAATTTAAATTTTGGTGTGAACTAAATTTGAAGGAAACTAAACTTTGAGGAAAACTAAAATTTTTGCAGAAAACTAAATATTGACTTTAGGGGTCACAAAACTTTACAAGGGGGAGAGAGATATGATTATGTAAATCATATATTGGGGATAGATATATATTGGGGATAGATATATATATATATATATATATATATATATATATATATATATATATATATATATATGGGGAGAGATATGTGGTTTTATGTAAACCATTCATGTTGAGAATGTTATTGATGTATTTCACTTGGTTTATGTAATCCATGCCTATTATATGTCACCATTGTTCTTATTATTTCAATTGAGTATCTCATTTTTCAATTGGTGCATATAAGTAGGGGAAGCTCATTAGCATTGTGCTTTATTTTCTTTATGTTTACATAATTTGTGTCATCATCAAAAAGGAGGAGATTGTTAGGTATTGGTGTTTCATACCAATATTATTTTGATAATGATCACAACATTATGTTGTTCCTAATATCTCTCATGTTTTAGTCTCATAGTTAACAAATGAAGAATATCATTTTTGGAGACTAAATGCTTGGTGCAAGGATGGACATGAAGAGGAGCAATGCTAATGCTTGGACTCATGGGGTGTCTAAGCTTGGAGATGATGGGAAGGCATCAAAGATTGAAGACATAGACTCTAAGGAAAGCAATGTAAACCATGTAATTTCATTTAATTGATTTTCCCTTTTTTGAGTCTTGGTTTAATTGTAATGTCTTGATAGATGGACTAACTCATTCATGCATATGTATTTTCCATCATTAGTGAGCCTTAGGATTATCATAGAAACCATCCTAATAGGTTTACTTAAACTCAAACTGGAGTTTTTGGATCTCCAACAGACGACAGCTGAAGGAAGGACATGCGACTAGGTGATTCCAGGTGTCTGGCCAGCCTTCTACAGTCGACTATAGTGCACAGCTCAAGTCAAATATTTATTGACTCATTTTTTAGTTTTGAAAACAGATAACTGATGTTCATATTACATGCATCTATCTTCCATCAGGCGCCTGTGATTTGTTCTCCAGTCGTCTGTGTGCCAAAGTGCGTAATTTGCATTTTCTGGGTTGCATCCCACTTTGCAAGTCAGTTGACTGATGACGCAATTTCAGTCGCCTGTCACATTACAGACGCATGTGGTTTGTTCATCTATCATTTGAAGGCGCTAGTGCGAAAGTTGCATTTTCTTTACTCTGTTTTCATCCCAATGACAGTCGCCTGCTGAAGAATATTCAGACGCTTGCACATTGTACATGTGTCTATGTAGTCTTCTACCGTCGCATGTCCTGTCTCAAATTATAGTCGTTGGGATTTTTATAACTGTTGACCAGACGATTGTTAGTTATTCATCAGTCAACTGTCTGTATCATAAACTGCCAAAATCTAGCCGTTACATATTTATTCTCTTTGGCTTTTTTACTTGGGTTTGAGGGTTCCTTTGGGCTTCCTATTTATAGGAGAGAGCTGAGTTCATTAAAACTTCTTGGTCACTATTGCAAATCATTAAAGATTGATTAATCTACTCTTAAACTCTCTCATTTTCCTCTTAGAGCTCTAAATCTCCTTCATGCATTTTAGTCAAGCTCAAGGGAAATCATCCAAGTGCAATCAAGCAAAATCTCAAGCACTTGGCCATCCTCTTCTATACCTTCTTCTTCATATGAGTAAGTTCATCATCATATGTAAGAGTATTTATTTTACTTTGTTTTCATTGAAACCCTAACTTTCTGTGTGTGAGCTAGTTACCCTCTATGTGAGTATAACCTTCTGTGTGCGGGTTAGTTGAGATCTCTCTTTGTGAGAGTTTGAGTCTCTCTGTGTGAGAATCCAAAATCCTCTGTGTGAGGTATCTCTGTATGAGATTGTATTCACTTCTCTATGTGAGATTCATAATGGATATTGATGTGGCTGGACGTACCCAAGTTTGGGGTACCAGTGTAAAATAGTGTGTTTGTGTTTGTATTGATTGTATTGATTAATTCCTCTTGCACTTATTATTCCGCATTTGCAAGTTAAATTTTAATTGTACAATTTATTGCCATTACGATATTCACCCCCCTCCAGAGTTTGTTGTTAGTATTGCAAGGGTAAGACGGTCCTTACAGAACAAAATTTTAAGGAGAACTATAATTTTTGGGGGAACTAAATTATCTCGAAAAACTTAATTTTAATTTAAAATTTTGGAAGAAGCTAAATCTGTAAGGAACAAAAACTTTAAATTTTGGGGTGAACTAAATTTGAAGGAAACTAAACTTTGAGGAAAACTAAAAATTTTACAGAAAACTAAATATTGACTTTAGGGGTCACAAAAATTTGCAAGGAACTTAACGAAAAACTAAACTTAAGTGGAATTAAACTTTAGGAGAACTAAATTTTTTGAGAGAGACGAAATTTTAGTTTGAACATGGTAAAAAAATTTGTTGGGGGATATTTTGAGTGACTGTAAATTTATTTTCGGATGGATTTTGAAGACGATGCAATTTTTTATGGGAATAATTTTGAATGGTTTAAGAAAATTAGGAAATATTTTGGATTGCACCGTGACATATGGTCACATGTTATGACTAGTTAATCTATATAATCAACTAAACTTCATAGTAAAATGTGTACGAAAGGAAAACAGCTCCTTGCAAATAATTCACAGAGAGAACAGCAAATATTCTATATTGAAAAACTTTTGAACATTATCATGCTACACTAAGCTTAATCTACAAGTCAATAAAAAATAACATAATAATTTTCACGGAAAATTAATGGATCCGCGCTCTTGAAAGCAGAAACGGAAGTTCAACAAGCAAGTATCACGCTAGTCCAATGCCACATACAGCTCCATCTAACAGCTAATGGTCAAATATACAGATAGAAATCCTTTTAAAAAGTATGAATTCAGACAACAACCATAATAATAAATGAAATTGCCATTCAGCGCTCTTATTTGTCATTTAATAAAATAATTTTAAGTGAAAAAAGTGAATAATATCCCAAAATAAGTATATTCTATTTTTTAATAAAAAAGATGCAATTCCCCGTTCAACAATTTGCTAGTGCTTCGGCTAAAAAATAAGTACATAACTTCTACAAAAAAGCTACCAAGCTCGCTGGAAAAAAACTACATATAACATGTTTCTCATTTCCGCTAATAATTAACATAAACGGATTTAAAAGGCAAAAAGCACTAATCCATCAGATTAAATTAAGAGTTCTAATCTTTTCACACTGCAAGAATCAAGAATATCCGCCGACATGACCAATGATGGCAAAACAAAAACCTGATATCGCGGCCAAGTTCTGTTTCGATCGCCAATTCTTCAGCCGCTGATGCTGCGGCGATTTCTTCTTCTTCTTATCGACGTCCTCTGCCGCGTAATCCCCCGTCGCCTTGATAACTGAATACATGATTGAAGAACGAACGGAAGAAAAAAACGGGAAAACAACAAAAGAATTGAAGGAATGAAGGAAACCCTAACCCTAGATCTGCCGATTTTGGTTCCGAAAGCTTCAGAAAAAAGGTAGAAGCGTCGGAAGGAGGGGGAATGGGAAAGAGGAGATTTGGGGGTTTGGCGGAAACAAAAGAAGGGGGTTTATAATTTTTTATAGGTGCTTTTAATTGCGGGATCGACACGTAACTATTGATGATGCCGGGAACACTCCTTTGCGCCGACTTTTCCCGATTCCTTTGGCTCTTTCTTGAGTTTGTCTTTTCCTTCCTTTTTACGACAATCCTTTTCTTTCCTTTTTTATTAGTTAATAAAAATAATCCATGCACTATGCGCCCCAACAAAAAATCTACACACAAAATGCCGTGCACGTGAGCAAGTGGCAAAAGAACAAGATGATTGGGTGTGCATGTGAATATCATCAGAAGGAGACGGGAATAGCGCGAAACCAAAAAATATAGAGAAGTGTAGACGTGTGTGTATCGTGTGTGTAGGGGGATGGTTAAAGTGAAAAAAAAATTGGGGGGACAAAATTCGTAAATCTCAACCCAAACCAAAAGGAGCGAAAAGCAGACCGTTAAAATGCAAAAAATCCAGTGAGCCAAAGTTACAAAAACGGAGGTTAAACACGTAAACATATGGAATGGGTAGCGGTATGTTGCTTTTATGGAAGGGCGATGGCATGCTTGTAATTATTGGGAATGAGAGGGGTTTTAGTTTGGGATGTACCCAATAATCCTTTTCTTTCATTTTTTTCATTGGTTAGGTAGTCATACCTCGTGCGTACGGGCACGGTTCATTTAAGATTATTCCCGCGAAATCTATTCCTAAAAAATTATTTCCACAGCCAAAATTCCGCGGAACAACAAATTAGCGTAAAAATATTTAGCGGTACATGCGCATTCGGCGCGGAACAACAAATTCGACGCATCACCTTTAACACAGAACAACAAATTCGGCGCGGACGTCTAAGGTGCGGAACAACAAATTTGGCGTAGAACAATAAATTCGACGCAGGCACCTTTGATGCAGAACAACAAATTAGTGTAAAAAATTTAGCGAGCGCCTTTGGCGCGGAGCGTAAAAAATTTATTCGACGCGGAAAATTATTCTCATCTTGTTGCCACATGCGTTGAAGAGACGGTGGGCCCTGCGTTGAGTAGATCATTCCATCTGCAACATTAAGTGCAAGTTAAAATTTTTTTCCCCAAATGCATTAATTGCGTGCACTCTGCTATTCCCCAAAACTTTCATTCCCTGAAAAGTTTCATTTCCACAGAAACTTTCATTTTTCGAGAAATATTTTCCCATCTAAAACTTTCCACAAAATCTCATCTCGACTATTCATTTCTCAAGATTAAATCTAAGTCGTCTTTCTATCAACCTATCAACCTGTTTGTTATAGCCAGCTTGTCCTAGTCAGCCCTAGAATTCAAAAACAGTTGTCAAATGTAATATAGAATATTTATAAAACGTACGTCCAGTTCCATGCGATTTTATAAATTTTCAAAGGAATTAATGTAGAAAAGCTGCCACATGATCCAATGGATCAGGTGGCAAGACACAAAAAAGGTTGAGAATACAAGCCCCCACATGGGCTTGTACTCGTCAGGGCCCACCCTTTTGTGTCTTGCACATATCCTTTGGATCAGGTGCCACATGCTCTACATTAATCACATTTTCAAAATGTCCCAGACAACTTTTTTGGTCCATGTTTTCTATATATTCTTCACAGTCCTCTCCAATTATTTGAAACAATTTATTCAGAAGATTATTTATATAGAAATCTATTTTGCAACTTCTTCGCGCACTCACCGTTTTACTCATGCACACAACCGCTAATTCCAAGTTGCCATTCAAAATTTTACTATCTTTTACCTTCGTCTCCCGTTGCCGTTGTCCCCCCCCCCCCCCGGCCGCCGCCGAGGGGTTTTAGGGTTTGGAATGGACATGGGAAGAGGGAGAGTGGGCGGAGGAGGTGGCATTGGCGATGGAGGGGGCGACGGGGCTGGGGATATCTGTAACGACCCGCTCTCGGTGGCCCGTTACTTATTTGGTTTATTCGCAGGTTCCGCAGTTTACCAGTGAAATCAGCATAGCCACAACTCAGAGATGTATCACAATACTCAAACCAACGTACAGACGTTATTACAGTCCAAATTAAAGTACAACAACAACCAGCACTCTCTCTCACAAATACATGAAGGAAGTACTGAAAGGAAATGCGGAAAAGGAAATACACTGTACAACACACACACCAACAGAAAAGTAACTAAAACTCTGCTGTCTCTGGGTCAATGTAGGCTCCACGAACTCTGGGGCAATCTCTTCGATCAAGTCTTCGTCTGCCGGTGCCATAAATGGAACCGAAGGTAAGTCACAACAATTCTAGCGATAGAAAAAGAGGAGTGCACAAATATGGAGCAGTCTATAGTAAACAAGTGCGGAAAGTAAAGTAGGGACAGACAAGCATGCAAGTGCGATAAGTAAAGTACATCTGTCAAGCATGCAAGGGTGACAAGTAAAGTAAAGGTGACTGAGCAATGACAATAGCAATAACCATGACGATAGCAATGATCATAGCAATAATGAGAGTAATTGTGTATATTCTAGTTCGTGACTTATAACGGGAAGTACAGTGAGCAACCAAGAGGCCAACTCTTGCCGCGGGTGCTACCCGGGCGAACCAATTCTCTGAGTACTGTGCAATAAACTGTGATCTGTGATCTGTGATGGTTGTCACCGGCACTGTTATGGGTTGCTAGAACCCGCACAGTGACAACAAAGTCTGGACTAATCGCTCCCGCACTTCCGCAATTATAAGTTACCCCAAAACCCGGTGCAGTGCTAACTACTGTTAATCATTCAATTTCAATAGGACGTTCCAGCAGTATGATGTCAGTGCAGTATATCACTCAGTCACTGTGTTGCAATACGGTATGTCAATCTGTTGTTCCAAAAGTAAAGCGGTTCACATGCATTAACAATACTTCAAAGATCTTCGCTTGTTGAAAAGTCAAGGCAGAAACCTCAAGAGAGAATGTCAGTCTTGAGCAATGATTTGAAGTCCGACAACTAAACACCGATCCATGCTTTGAGCATGCGGTATTCTAATTATTACACTATTTTCCATTACGTACACTATCTAAATTTCTAAGGGTAGAATTTACTGTGACTTACTATCTTCGAGGTGGTGGTAGTGATCCGGGACTGGATCCAGTGTCGATGCACGAGATTTGCTACCTGTAAACACAAGAGATAACTAGTTAGAGTATACCGTATTTTCTTACTTATTTAAGTTGAGTGTCTGATTTTAAAACTGGTTAAAACGGCGATGAAAAGGGTCCTAAATTTTTATATATACTATATATGATAAAAATAGTTTTACTTCAAGAGGGAATATTTTTCTGAAGTTTATAGTAATTTTTTATAATTTTTAGAAACTCAAAACTAGCTTTAAAACCCAATTTATTTAAGTGGCGCGTATCTTCCGTAAATTGTTCAGGGAGCAATCCGAGTCGGAATTACTCGAATAAACAGTCAAAATGACCGTCTCGAAGTTTACTTTCACATATAATTTTATCACATATTAGTGTGAGTGAAAACAGCGAGTTACGATTTTTAGAATGATTTATACGTATTTAATCTTTTGGCTTAAAAATTAATTCTGGAAAAATTAGGCATCTGATCGCAATGAGACTAGCGTCATTGGGTCCGGAATATCGTTTCTGATTTTCTGGAGCTATCCCCACATTTTTCTGGCCCCTGTATAATTACTTATAGATTTATAACTATTAAACCCTATTAATAATTAATTAATTAATACGAAAATACTAAAATATTTCGTAATTACGGAAATGCCACTGAGGCATCTCTCGCACCCACCGATCTTACGCTGTCGGAGGGGGGCGTTCCCCTTGTGCTCGACGACGGAGCGGGGTCGGGGTGGGCAGGCGACGGCGGCGGGGTTCGGAGCTCCGGCGGCGATGTCGGAGGGCGGCGGCGTGAGGCGGTGGTGGTAGTGACGCTGGGGAGGCCGTGCAGGCGGTGACGGGACTCGGCGGTGCTCGGGGCGCTCCGGGAGCTGCGGCGGCGGAGGGAGGATGGCGAAGGCGGCGGTCGGTGTTGGTGGACGGCGGACGATGGGGAGCAGCAGCGGGGAGCGAGTGGCGAACGGCGGCGTGGTCGACGGTGAGCTCTTGGAGCTGCTCGGGGACGGCGTGCTAAGCGGGGGTCTTGTGCGGCGGAGGCCGCTGGAGGCGACGGCGATGTCGCCGGACGGCGGCGGCGGTCGAAGCCCCCGGAGCTGCTTTGAGAGAGAGAGAACGCGAGAGTTAGAGAGAGAGTGAGGGTGGGTGTGTGGGGTTTGAACACAAGGAGAAAGCTTTCGAAATGGGTTACGTTGGCTGAGCCTGCGTTGAGCTTGCTGTGGGTTTGTGTTTATATAAGGTAGGAAAATGGCAAAAATGTGATTAAGGGGGAGACCAGGTTATTTAATGGGGGGAATGAGCGTTGGATCTGAAATGATTTCAGATCCAACCAACAAAACGGTGGGTTGATTAGGGGTAGAAGTAAAACGGTAAAAGTAGCTTAGTAATTGTGAAAACGTCATTAGCGATTGTAATTAGCAGGGCGGTGAAATACAGACACGTTTTCACAAACGACTCCGAAAAATTACGAAAACATACCCACGGGATCGTATCGACGCGAGTATCGCGAATACAAGATCCGTTCTGGGATTTGAGCTACGGAAATTCTAGTTTTAGGCCAAAACATTAAGAAAACGGGTTTGCGGGTTCTAGGCTGAAATGATGTCAGAAAATTATGAAATTAATGTGGAAAGCCCTAAATGATAATAGGATGCTACTGTAGAAGTTTGAAAATGTTTTGAAAATGTTTGGATAGAAAATAAATTCGTTGAATCAAAACGGTAATTTTGGGAGATGAATTTTAACAGAAATGTTTTGGGCATTTGAGGAAATCTAAAATTGCTGAAATACAATATGGTAAGTCTAGTGCTCTAAAATATTTTTATAAGAATTTTTTAAATCAATTTTGATATACAACTCCTAACTAACCATTATAAAGAAAATTTTGGATTAAAAATACGTTAAGTATGTATTTGAAGTGTTTGAAAAATACAGGCCATTACATCCTACCCTCCTTAAAATAATTCCGTCCTCGGAATTAAGAGGATCGATAATTGCCTAAGCAATTCAAACGATCGACCGGAAGGCTTGACGAACGACCACGACATAGGAAAATAAGTTGTTAATAGCATGAAATAAAACGTGATATCACATCATTAAGAAAACAAAAGACGAATACATGAATACATACTATCACCATAGTTTTTAGAGCTAGTCTCAAGACTAGTATTAACATAATAGCTACGATGATATACTGATTGCAAATGAACGGGTATAATATCAAAAGTGATAATTCATACCTCCAATCACCTGGTCGATGGCTTCGACATCTTCTGGGATCATCGTGTAGGCCTGTCGTTGCGGAGGAGGTGGTAGGTGGGAAAAGGATACAAACACATGGAAAATTGGGTACAAGACGGAAGTGGGGGTTTAGAAAACAAATGCGAGTTCATGAAGAATGTAACAACGCAACAGCATACACGTCGGGTCTGGATCGATACTCCACTGGTCCTTCTGATCGGCTTTTGCTGAGGAACACGAACTGTGGATGATTGGGTATATCGATTTCTACCCTCCTTTGACGACAGTCAATGGTGGCATGAAATAATCTCAACCAGTCCATCCCAAGAAGTCGGCAAAGAGATCTCGTCTACAAATCACAACAGATCATTGGAGGCATCCGCTAGCTACCGGTAGTGAACCGCCAGCGGTCTCGACCTTCCAACGGGAGTCAGAGGTTCAACAGTGATGGCATGTGTTTGAACGAAACGACTCGCCAAGAAGCAATGTGTAGCTCCTGAGTCGAACAGTGTGAGGGCAGGTTTACCGGCTATTTAAGACGGTACCTACCGTGATGAGAATCAAGTCTAAGATTACGATTAGAGCGTATATATTGGTGAGATATCTCGTACCTGTGATTACTTGGTCCGTAGTCTCGGCTTCTTCTACTGTCATGGTATAAGCTTGGCGTCTCTGGGCGCCTGTCGTCGTCTGCTGGTACACTTGCTGCTGAGGAGTGGTTGACGTTGCTGAGCAGATGATGGTGGTCGCTTTCGTTGTGGAACTCGAACTTCTGGTGGTCGAAAATTCGAACGCTACTCTTAGTAGCCAGAGTTCAAGCGTAGAAAGATTCTAAGAAGGTCAATCGAAAGGTCATCAAGCTAAAAGAAGGGTGATAATGATGAAGATCGATGACGTTACATAATCATGATTCACGTCCTTGCGGTCCAGCGGACACGGTCAGGGAATTGACTAAGCTAGGATCACTTATGCCCAGTCTAGCCAGGTCGATCCACAGACTTTAGCCAAGCACATTGACCGGTATCATGGTCCATTGAAGGAAGATTATCATTCATACGAGTGCCACCGATACAAAAGATTTTTATTAATAACTAATTAATCCTATCAAAATTTAGGTTTTGTTAATGGCTTTTATTAAGTCCAGATAGGTCAGCTCTATTGGGGCTCTTCGAAGTGTTCTCGTCCATCTTTCGAGTGTCAAACCTGCATTCATAGAAAATGTCAGCTTAGTCGAGTATCGTATACGATACATCCTGGTTTCACTATACTGTTCACGAGGTATTTTGCATGGACCTGCATGGGCCGCCAAAACTGTAACGACCCGCTCTCGGGGGCCCGTTACTTATTTGGTTTATTCGCAGGTTCCGCAGTTTACCAGTGAAATCAGTATAGCCACAACTCAGAGATGTATCACAATACTCAAACCAACGTACAGACGTTATTACAGTCCAAATTAAAGTACAACTACAACCAGCACTCTCTCTCACAAATACATGAAGGAAGTACTGAAAGGAAATGCGGAAAAGGAAATACACTGTACAACACACACACCAACAGAAAAGTAACTAAAACTCTGCTGTCTCTGGGTCAATGTAGGCTCCACGAACTCTGGGGCAATCTCTTCGATCAAGTCTTCGTCTGCCGGTGCCATAAATGGAACCGAAGGTAAGTCACAACAATTCTAGCGATAGAAAAAGAGGAGTGCACAAATATGGAGCAGTCTATAGTAAACAAGTGCGGAAAGTAAAGTAGGGACAGACAAGCATGCAAGTGCGATAAGTAAAGTACATCTGTCAAGCATGCAAGGGTGACAAGTAAAGTAAAGGTGACTGAGCAATGACAATAGCAATAACCATGACGATAGCAATGATCATAGCAATAATGAGAGTAATTGTGTATATTCTACTTCGTGACTTATAACGGGAAGTACAGTGAGCAACCAAGAGGCCAACTCTTGCCGCGGGTGCTACCCGGGCGAACCAATTCTCTGAGTACTGTGCAATAAACTGTGATCTGTGATCTGTGATGGTTGTCACCGGCACTGTTATGGGTTGCTAGAACCCGCACGGTGACAACAAAGTCTGGACTAGTCGCTCCCGCACTTCCGCAATTATAAGTTACCCCAAAACCCGGTGCAGTGCTAACTACTGTTAATCATTCAATTTCAATAGGACGTTCCAGCAGTATGATGTCAGTGCAGTATATCACTCAGTCACTGTGTTGCAATACGGTATGTCAATCTGTTGTTCCAAAAGTAAAGCGGTTCACATGCATTAACAATACTTCAAAGATCTTCGCTTGTTGAAAAGTCAAGGCAGAAACCTCAAGAGAGAATGTCAGTCTTGAGCAATGATTTGAAGTCCGACAACTAAACACCGATCCATGCTTTGAGCATGCGGTATTCTAATTATTACACTATTTTCCATTACGTACACTATCTAAATTTCTAAGGGTAGAATTTACTGTGACTTACTATCTTCGAGGTGGTGGTAGTGATCCGGGACTGGATCTAGTGTCGATGCACGAGATTTGCTACCTGTAAACACAAGAGATAACTAGTTAGAGTATACCGTATTTTCTTACTTATTTAAGTTGAGTGTCTGATTTTAAAACTGGTTAAAACGGCGATGAAAAGGGTCCTAAATTTTTATATAGACTATATATGATAAAAATAGTTTTACTGCAAGAGGGAATATTTTTCTGAAGTTTATAGTAATTGTTTATAATTTTTAGAAACTCAAAACTAGCTTTAAAACCCAATTTATTTAAGTGGCGCGTATCTTCCGTAAATTGTTCCGGGAGCAATCCGAGTTGGAATTACTCGAATAAACAGTCAAAATGACCGTCTCGAAGTTTACTTTCACATATAATTTTATCACATATTAGTGTGAGTGAAAACAGCGAGTTACGATTTTTAGAATGATTTATACGTATTTAATCTTTTGGCTTAAAAATTAATTCTGAAAAAAGTAGGCATCTGATCGCAGTGAGACTAGCGCCATTGGGTCCGGAATATCGTTTCTGATTTTCTGGAGCTATCCCCACATTTTTCTGGCCCATGTATAATTACTTATAGATTTATAACTATTAAACCCTATTAATAATTAATTAATTAATACGAAAATACTAAAATATTTCGTAATTACGGAAATGCCACTGAGGCATCTCTCGCACCCACCGATCTTACGCTGTCGGAGGGGGGCGTTCCCCTTGTGCTCGACGACGGAGCGGGGTCGGGGTGGGCAGGCGACGGCGGCGGGGTTCGGAGCTCCGGCGGCGATGTCGGAGGGCGGCAGCGTGAGGCGGTGGCGGGAGTGACGCTGGGGAGGCCGTGCAGGCGGTGACGGGACTCGGCGGTGCTCGGGGCGCTCCGGGAGCTGCTGCGGCGGAGGGAGGATGGCGAAGGCGGCGGTCGGTGTTGGTGGACGGCGGACGATGGGGAGCAGCAGCGGGGAGCGAGTGGCGAACGGCGGCGTGGTCGACGGTGAGCTCTTGGAGCTGCTCGGGGACGGCGTGCTGGGCGGGGGTCTTGTGCGGCGGAGGCCGCTGGAGGCGACGGCGATGTCGCCGGACGGCGGCGGCGGTCGAAGCCCCCGGAGCTGCTTTGAGAGAGAGAGAACGAGAGAGTTAGAGAGAGAGTGAGGGTGGGTGTGTGGGGTTTGAACACAAGGAGAAAGCTTTCAAAATGGGTTACGTTGGCTGAGCCTGCGTTGAGCTTGCTGTGGGTTTGTGTTTATATAAGGTAGGAAAATGGCAAAAATGTGATTAAGGGGGAGACCAGGTTATTTAATGGGGGGAATGAGCGTTGGATCTGAAATGATTTCAGATCCAACCAACAAAACGGTGGGTTGATTAGGGGTAGAAGTAAAACGGTAAAAGTAGCTTAGTAATTGTGAAAACGTCATTAGCGATTGTAATTAGCAGGGCGGTGAAATACAGACACGTTTTCACAAACGACTCCGAAAAATTACGAAAACATACCCACGGGATCGTATCGACGCGAGTATCGCGAATACAAGATCCGTTCTGGGATTTGAGCTACGGAAATTCTAGTTTTAGGCCAAAACATTAAGAAAACGGGTTTGCGGGTTCTAGGCTGAAATGATGTCAGAAAATTATGAAATTAATGTGGAAAGCCCTAAATGATAATAGGATGCTACTGTAGAAGTTTAAAAACATTTTGAAAATGTTTGGATAGAAAATAAATTCGTTGAATCAAAACGGTAATTTTGGGAGATGAATTTTAACAGAAATGTTTTGGGCATTTGAGGAAATCTAAAATTGCTGAAATACAATATGGTAAGTCTAGTGCTCTAAAATATTTTTATAAGAATTTTTTAAATCAATTTTGATATACAACTCCTAACTAACCATTATAAAGAAAATTTTGGATTAAAAATACGTTAAGTATGTATTTGAAGTGTTTGAAAAATACAGGCCGTTACAATATCGGATGAGTGAAAGAGGGATGGAATGGGTTATCGGAGGATGGAGCAGCGGAGGGGAGGAGTCGTGGTTGTTGATGGATGGGACATCGGAGGAGGCCGTGGAAGATAAAGATGGTCGCCGGTGGGGGGCGACGGATGGGCGGAGGAAGATGAAGAAGGTTGGCTTTGGAGGAGGCGGTGGGGATTGGCGAAGGAGGGCGGCATCAGCCTTTTTACACACCGCGCACGACGGCAGTAGTTTTGAGATTTAAATTTTGTTGTGTGCGGTGAGAAAATTTGGATGGCATACTTGTAAATAAGTCGAATTCAAGTTGTGTGCACGAGTAAAACAGTGGGTGCCCAAAGAAGTTCCCAATCTAATATTCGACGATAAAAACCACCAACCATCATAAAACCAGATGTTCCTTTGCCTTCTCTTGAAATATGAGAGACTTTAAATTCATTAGCCGTACAAAGCCATAATTATATATCATTTAAGCAGAGGACATGCATATCCTTCCACTGGTTTAGGGCCTGTTCTTTTCCAGGAATAGGAAAAATGGAATAGATGGAAAGGTTGTATTCCCAGGAGAGAGAAAATGTAGTTTTGAGTTCTTTTGAGTAGAATAGAGTATGGAATGATGATTTGGAATAGAAAGTGGGGTCCACTTTCTATTCTTGTGTTCTTTTGGGATTGGAGAGTTTAAATGAAAAAGTGGAAAGGGGATGAGTTGGAGGGGGGAGAGAGAGAGATGAGAGAGTGGGGCCCACCATTCCCAATGATTCCATTGTATTCCAAGCAAAAAGCTTGGAATACAAAAGTGCTCATCATTACCAAATTGGAATAGCAACGTAGGATTCTATTCCACGTCTAAAAGAACAACCGCTTGGAATACAAACTTGGAATAGGGTGAATAGTGCAGGAATAGTGTCCCTATTCCCATTCCCGCCCATATTCTTGACAAAAGAATAGGCCCTTAGCCCCATGTATCGACAGAATCGCCACAACCGTATTGACCTCGAGCCCAACACGCATATTGTTGCTGCAAGAAGAAGTAAATGATAGGAACGATGTTACCGAAGCCTTGGGTTGAGCCGCGAACTAGGTCGCTCTCTTTAAGATGTTTCGCGGCTCTGCCGAAGTTTGTGCAGCAGTGTACGGCCACGACGTCCCCAGGATAAAACAGCTCAGAAATCGCCTCTGTGGAAGGAGCTTCTCTGCACAGGAAGAAGCACCAAGAACAACACCAACCTTGACTGCTCGGGATCATCGATAGTTTTGGAAAATATCGGGACGAGAAAAGAAATGGTGGAAACTGAAAATTTTCGCAATCTTTTTTTATGTAGAACCGAATCAGCCCTCTCCCTTTTAAAGGAAAATAAAAATTAACGTTATAGAAATTAAAACGTTTAAGAATTTATTTTGGCAGTAATAGGGTGAGTAAATAGGGAGTAAATCAAGGGGAGTAAATGCAGATCTGAGATTAAATTTTCAAAAACGTTTCTATAACTGTTTTGAAGTAAAAACGTTTCAAATTCAAATTTCAAATTTCAAAAGTTGATATTTTTTTCCTCCAAAAAATAATAACCACACACCGCACCGCACCGCACGACACGGCTCGGCTCGGCTCGGCGGCGGCGGCGCGCGCGCGTGCATTTTGTGTAGGTCCTCTCCCCTCCACAAAAGAGTCATACCCCAAGGGGCACACCCCTAAGACTCAACAAACTCTATATAAACTCCTCCACGTCTTTTTGCCCAAGCAATGTAGGACTAAAGCAAATGGAGGGAAAACCAAAATTGAGTCCAAATCCTTTTGAAAAATTCAAATGCTTTCAACAATCCCCCACTAGAATTTTTTAAAAAAAACATAAAACAAAAGTATATTTCATCGAGCGGTATATAATATAAGACTTGTGCATAAATAAAGGTGTCTATCAACTTGAACCTTTATATAGTGTTAATGATTTAGATTTAACTAGAATAACTCGTAGTTTTGAACTCTATCTCTAACATCATCACACACACAACCTTATCAAGGTGTTGTTCATAAGCCCGTGCTTTACGGCCATGCACGTGTATCCCAGTATAATGAATGCTCTAGAGAATTTTGCCCAAAATTCAATAGGAAGCGGCCACACTTCCACGTTCACATAGGTGATTCTATCAAGAGTACTACTGTAGCTAGGTACCCCACTCCACACAGAGTATAGAATTCATTAAGATTTAATATTAACTCATCCTTTTATCGCTTCAGGATATCATGCGCAATACGATTCTTCTGGAATAGGACTAATATTTATACTAGCATGATTCTCCACATATCACTTCATGATTTGTTATTATCCTTTGAACCTATTTCTCGGGATCTCCGGTCTATAGGCTGGGTTTCCCTCACAAGTGACTCATCATTCTAAGGGCATGAGTCCCATTCCTTTCGAGGTTTTAAAACCCTTTTCTCGTGTTAATCCTTTCGTCAAAGGATCAGCTAAGTTATCATCAGTGCGTACATGATCCACTCTTACAGCTCCAGAGTTCGTATACTCTCTAATGGTGTTGTGCTTACGACGTATTTGTCGCCTTTTTCCATTATAATAACGGTTCTGAATATTTGCAATAGCTGCATTACTATCACAATGGATCAAGACAGCTGGTATCGGTCTATCCCATAAAGAATGTTCTAATAACATGTTTCTAAGCCAACCTGCTTCTTCACTAGCTGAAGCTAGTGCAATCATCTCAGACTACATGGTGGATTGAGCTAAAATAGTCTGTTTCTTGGATTTCCAAGATACAGCTCCACCAGCTATGCTAAAAATATAACCACTAGTTGCCTTGGAGTCATCAGAAAGGGTGTTCCAATCAGCATCGCTATATCCTTCAAGGACAGCGGGAAACTTCTGATAATGTAATCCGAGATTCATGGTCCTCTTAAGGTATCTCATGACTCTCTCAATAGCATACCAATGCTCAATACTAGGTCTGCTTGTAAACCTGCATAGTAACCCTACAACATAAGCTATATCAGGTCTAGTGCAATCAGCAGCATATCTCAAACTGCCAATAATGCTAGTATACTCAGTTTGTCTAACACCGTCGCCGGTGTTCTTGAACAACTTAACACTATGACCATAAGGAGTACAAGCTGGTTTACAATCAAAATAATTATATTTCTTTAGAATCTTTTCAACGTAATGAGATTGATTCAAAGAAATTCCATGTTCTGACCTAGTTATTTTAATTCCAAGGATTATATTAGCTTCACCAATATCTTTCATGTCAAAGTTTGCACTTAACATGGTTTTAACCTTGTTGACAACATGAATGTTTAAACCAAATATCAGCATATCATCAACATAAAGACATATAATTGTGCAAATACCATTTTCAGAGTTATAATATATGCATTTGTCACTTTCATTAACAGTGAAACCATCAGAAATAACAAGGTTATCAAATTTTTCATGCCATTTCTTAGGTGTTGTTTCAAACCATAAAGTGACATATCTAATTTGCATACTTTATCTTCTTGACCTGGAACAACAAAACCTTCAGGTTGATTCATGTAGATTTCTTCTTCTAATTCACCATTTAAAAAAGCTCTTTTAACATCCATTTGGTGTACTACTAAATTATGTATAGCAGCAATAGCTAGTAGTACACGTATGGATGTAATTCTAGATACAGGTGAAAAAGTATCAAAGAAATCTATGTTTTCTCGTTGTCTAAATCCTTTGACAACTAGACGAGCTTTATACTTATCAATAGTTCCATCAGGTTTTAACTTCTTCTTTAGTATCCACTTACAGCCTATTGATTTACATCCTGGAGGTAAGTCAACTAGATGCCAAGTTCTATTAGACTCCAAAGAGTCCATCTCATCATTAATGGCCTCTTGCCATGAATTGGCATCCAAAGAGGATAAGGCCTCAGTAAGATTGCTAATATCTTCTTCTAAGTTATAAGTGTAATAGTCAGGACCAAAGTCCTTAGCAACACGAGCCCTCTTACTCTTTCTAGAATCAATTTCTAATCATTTATCAAACACAGGAAGACTAAAGTCTGGTATAGAACATGAACTAGAGCCCCCATTATTCTTAGATTTAAACGGAAATTTATCTTCAAAGAAATCAGCATCATTAGATTCAATTATACCATGATCTTTCAAATCATAAAATCTATATGCTTTGCTATTTATAACATAACCAATGAAAACACATTCATAAGCTCAAGTTTTCTCCTTTTAGGACCAGGAATCCTAACATAAGACAAACATCCCCAAGTTTTAAATAGGACAGATTTGGTTTCTTATTCTTAAAAACTTCATATGGAGAAATTTTACTCTTAGATTTAGGAATCAAGTTAAACACATAGCAAGCAGTCAATAAAATTTCTCCCCACCAATGAGAAGCAGCTCCAGAGTTAAGCATAATAGCAACAATAGATTCAGCTTTACCATTCATTTCAGGGGAATAAGGAGCAGTATTCTCATGAATAATACCATGTGAAGTATAAAATTCATTAAAAATAGTAGAGTCATATTCAGTTCCTCGATCACTACGTAATCTCATTATCTTTTTATTACATTGATTTTCAATTTCAGTAACAAAAGATTTAAACATATCAAATGTATCACTTTTATTTTTCATGAGATATACAACAGTATAATCAGAACAATCATCAATAAAAGTTATAAAATATCTTTTTCCATTTCTAGTCAAAACACCATCAAATTTACATATGTCAGAATGAATTAATTCAAAAGGCTCTGATTCTGTTGTAAATGATTTATGTGGTGTTTTGGTTATTTTGGCTTGACTACAGAATTCACATTTATCAAAGTCATCCAAAGACAATTTAGGAATAAGTTCTAAGTTACTCATATTTTTAATAAGGCGTTAGTTAACATGACAGAGTCTAGCATGCCAGATATTAAAAGAACACAACATATAAGCAGAAACTGAACTTTTATTAGCATCAATGTTCAATTTAAACATACCATCAGTGGCATACCCTTTTCCAACAAAAACATTATTTTTAGCAATGGTATACATATCAGCACCTATAGTTTGAGTAAACACTTGTTGAGAAGGTATCCCGAAACCAGATTCTTCCTCATCTCTGGAGTATGCATGACCTCTTTAAAAGTTACCGTCTTTCCAGAGATAAACTTCAAATCTACATCGCATATACCAGCAACAATAGTGGAGTGGGAATCTCCCAACAGCACGTTCTTGTCCTTTGTTTCAGAATAGGACTTGAATAATCCACGATCATAACAGACATGGCGCGAAGCACCGGTGTCTATCCACCACCCTTCAGTACCACCAATTGTATTGACTTCAGAAATCATTGCAATTAAATCCTCTTCAGTAAGGTTCGCCTGCGGTGCAGGACGACGCTTATTCCGACAGTTCCGAGCCAAATGGCCAGGCTTGTTACAGTTATAGCAAATAAACTGTACCGAATCATTCTTTGAAGGGGGTTTAGGTCCATTCTGATTTCTAGGAACATTTTTGTTCTGGTTGAATCGATTTCGATTTCGATTCTGATTCTTCATGAATTTACCTTTAGGTTTCAGAATAACATAAACTAATTTCTTACTGTTAGAAACATCACTAATTTCTTCCTTTTTATCTTGTTTACGGGCCTCCTCCTCAATCCGAAGACATGTTATTAAACTTTCTAAGGAAAATTCCTTAGTTTTGTGCCTAAGGGTATTCTAAAAGTCTTTCCAAGCGGGGGGTAATTTGTCTATGAGTACAGCTACTTGAAATTGTTCATCTAGAGTCATACCTTCAGAAATAATTTCATGAGCTATCTTCTGTAGCTTGTGAGACTGAACCTCCACAGACTTGTCGTCTGTCATCTGGAACTTTAGGTAGCGACTGACTGCGTATTTCTTTGAGCCAGCCTCCTCTGTGTCGTACTTCTTCTGCAGTGCTTCCCAGACTTCCTTTGCTGTTTTGTGAGAACTATAGTAATCATATAGATCGTCAGAAAGACCATTAAGAATGTAGTTTTTGCACAGAAAATCATGATCATCCCAGGTTTGGAATTCTTTGAGCTGAGCATCAGAAGGGTTTTCTGGTAGAAGCAGCAGAGGTTTTTCAGTCTTACAGACGTAGGCAATATTTTTGGTGGTAAGGAAAAACAACATTTTCTGTTGCCAACGTTTGAAATGGGATCCAGAAAAGCGGAAGGGTTTGTTTAGGTCAGAGGCAACAACAATGGTTTCGGTTTCAGAAGTCATGGCAGAAGTGGACGTCTTAAAGTTGTTGCTGTAGGAAGAAGAAAATGATAGGAACGATGTTACCGAAGCCTTGGGTTGAGTCGCGGACTAGGTCGCTCTCTTTAAGACGTTTCGCGGCGCTGCCCAAGTTTGTGCAGCAGTATACGGCCACGACGTCCCCAGGATAAAACAGCCCAGAAATCGCCTATGTGGAAGGAGCTTCACTGCACATGAAGAAGCACCAAGAACAACACCAACCTTGACTGCTCGGGATTAGGGATAGTTTTGGAAAATATCGGGACGAGAAAAGAAATGGTGGAAACTGAAAATTTTCGCAATCTTTTTTTATATAGAAACGAATCAGCCCTCTCCCTTTTAAAGGAAAATAAAAATTAACGTTATAGAAATTAAAACGTTTAAGGATTTATTTTGACAGTAATATGATGAGTAAATATGGAGTAAATCAACGGGAGTAAATGCAGATCTGAGATTAAATTTTCAAAAACGTTTCTATAACTGTTTTGAATCTAAAACGTTTCAAATTCAAATTTCAAATTTCAAAAGTTAATATTTTTTCCTCCAAAAATTAATAACCACGCACCGCA
The DNA here is from genome assembly GCA_030789695.1 of Scilla litardierei. Taxonomy (NCBI): domain Eukaryota; kingdom Viridiplantae; phylum Streptophyta; class Magnoliopsida; order Asparagales; family Asparagaceae; genus Scilla; species Scilla litardierei. The sequence goes on from CM061131.1 coordinate 5,522,544, forward strand.
TGGCGGAGGCCCGCGCGTGTGTCGTTTTTGTAGCTCCTCTCCCCTCCACAATAGAGTCATATCCCAAGGGCACACCACTAAGGCTCAACAAACTCTATATAAACTCCTCCAAGTCTTTTTGACCAAGCAATGTGGGACTAAAGCAAATAGATGGAAAATCAAATTTGAGTCCAAATCCTTTTGAAAAATTCAAATGCTTTTAAAAAATTCAAATGCTTTCAACACATAAATCTAAATTCAAAGCATGTAAAGTTCGACACTTCTCGCACATATCACACAGCCATCTAGTCTCAAAGATTTTCAGTCCCTCATCAACTGAGCCAGCATGACTGCAAGCAGATAACACTGCAGTAAAAGATATTGCGTCGGGCGTAATCATTCCTTCATTCAGCATATCCCATGACAGGCGTATCCATTGATCATCGCGCTCCACATTGCCAAGTCTTTAACCGACACTCAATCAAAGATCTCTTTCGCGCTCTCTATGCATCCACACTTGCAGTACACGTGAATCAATGAGGTCTGGACTCGCGGATCTGATACAAGCCCGAACCCTTTAGCATACGTTTCAATCCTTTCTCCAACAGCGAGCTAACCAAATACAGTACAAGCCGAAAGAATGGTGATAATGGTCGCTTCATTCGGTTTAATTGGCGAACAAAGCAAACGCTGGAAAATATCAAGTCCTTCACTTGTATCGCCTGAAAAATCATCGAAGTCCACACGGAGACATCCTTCTCACTCACTGAACCGAAGACCCTTCGGGCATAAACTATCATTGCTGCGGTTGGCTACCTGAATGGAGAACTGAGAGGCAAAAGCTCAGACGGATGCAAATTTATTTGAACCAATATTTTTGCTTATTGGTCCCTCCAATTCTGCCTTCAAGCAAGTAAACCCCTAGTTTTTCAAATTTATTTGAACAATTTAAACTATGATTTTATATAATGTTGTACGTATGTCCGACTATGACAGTTTGAAAATCATAAAATGACGATTCCGTTTCTCAAATTCGTTAAGTGGTTTGTGAAGATGTCCCCCAATTAACTTCAGTTAAAAATTGAAGCATGTTCCTAACCCTCGTAAATTCTTAGTCAAAGCAACATATGCCCTTTAAGGCTTTAACCCAATAACTAATAAACCATATTAAGCAACAATATGAAAATTTGTACCAAAATAACACACGAAAATGTAGAACCCAATACTTAATCACACAACACTATGCACAGGATTTGTATCAAAATAACATAAGAATATGTAGAACTTACTACTTACACAACTCTGGGCATAGGATTTGTATTGACGGTAGCTTTAAACAACCATATTAATTTAAGCCCTGTATGATACAGTGTAATGTACATTTAAGGGCAGGTACAAGCAATAAGAATTTGACGTCCTTGAATTAGTAGTAAAAAGAAACCATGAGAATATGATATTGATCAGTGACCCTCAGTCTTCCTTCTTCCTTGCAATATAAGGATGCTTCTGGTAGATCGCAATGCTGCTGATAACCAGCGGCAATGCTGCAAGGCAGTAAAGAGATGGGGGTTGGCCATCGAATACGAACTGGAGCAGCGCAGTTACCAGCAGCGCAGACACGATCACAAACCCCTGTAATTTTAGTGTCATGAGCGAACGAGAAGAAGATAACATGACACGCAAGAGGAGACCAAATAGCATTTAGTTCTGTACAAACAGCTTTGATTATATGATCTCCGACGGCTAATACTTGCCTTTCTAACACCTCCGGCGTAAGCTGTCACAAGACCAACGAGGATCCCACCAACTGCATTGGATATGACCGGAATCTGTAACAGTTTTAAGGTGATCAGATCATGAATTGAAAAGTAAAAAAGGAATTAACGCAGAATCCGGTTAATGCATCTGTGCATTGGCACGCTCCAATCAGCATACCAACAAACTTTTCTACCCTACAATGGGCAGGGAGAGTGACCGGTGTTGTTCATCCAGAAACCGAAGCAAAAGGCGTTCACAGTGTAAACCAAGGGATTGAATAAGTTGCCATATTTATAAAAAGAAAGTTGTGCACTTGGTATGCTTTCTATAGAGGTTTAGAGAAATTGTCACGTGTGTCAACAAAATGTGTACGTTGTTTAATTAACAGCTGTGAATAAACATACACAATTTAAATTCTGTCTGTTGGTTTAACTTCTATATCATCCAACGTTCATAGATCATCCCAAGACTTTAGGATGTAAAATTAATTAAAAAAATTGGTCTATATATTCTTAAAATAATTTACATTATCATTCAAGTCATGATATAAGCTTGTGATGGTATGCTGAAAAGGAAGGATGTTGTTATGTTTTGGAAGCGAAAAAGAAAGAAAATAGAATCTTGGTTCTTTTTTGGCTAAGAAAAGTGTCGTGCCGTTAGTCATTTAGCACAGCATGCACGTTTCGGCATGTCATACATATCTCATGCAACCAAATTAAATCAACAATTTGCTTCTGTAATTGGTTCATAGGTCATCAGTTAATGTATTATGTTACTCGCTGAAGAGAGTTCCAAAAGAGTAATTCTTCTGTTTCTAAAATTTTGCTGCATGTTAATAATATTCTTGTTTTCGGCCACATTAATTGTTCTTATCTTCAAAATTAATTTCACAAGAACCAGAAGAAGATTTCTGCAATTTAAATTTAAACACAAACAGCATGCTTGTTTTCAGACTTTTATTTCATAGATCTTGCTATAAATAAAATAAAAGTAGTAACCACATCATGTTAATGGGAAAAATTTGGTTCTCTAGTAGGGAGGAAAAGCATATGATGAGCATTAGGACAGGAGTGCAATAAGGATACCATAAAAACAGGTATCCTTGTTGGATGGGTACCGTATCCTTGTTGGATGGGTACCTCTCTCTCTCTCTCTCTGTTGATAATTTTCTGAGAAATTGTTTGAGGACTACAGGAGATTTTTGTCTAAAAAGACCATTATGCTGGTTATTGTCGATTTTTACCTATATGAAACACCCAAACCTTTTCGGTTTCAAAAGAAACCTCCTTGATTTGAAGTTCATGAGTTCTTGGGGTTGTCGTAGTTTGAAACAATGGGAAGGTGCTGCAATTTCTTTCTTTTTTAATTCAGAAAAACACTTAGACCGAAACCAAGATTTGGGATAGGATGCCTTTCTACAGTGATAATGATGGTATCATAAGTATCAGATTGTCTTGGTAGTAACACCTCAACTTTCTCCAATCCACTTCAATATTCTTGATACATACTGAAATTGGCGGATATTTAAGTCATCCGCTTCATAACATGCACAGGTTAGGTTCCTTTCCATTATAGGAGGTCCTATCTGCATATACCGTTTCATTTACTCTTTCCAGTCCCAAGTTCTTAAAGCATGCACATACTGACCGTGCCCCTCCAAACCCCCACGGAAACTGAAATAACCCCCAAGGGGAAAAAAGGGAAGAAATAAAGGAGAAAAAACACATCCACCAATCAGTAACAAAAGAAGAAATCAAGTGTAAGAAAAAAAAGGGAATGATCAATACAATGGATCCTTCTTTAATGTATTGGAATTGCAGTGACAGAGTATAACTTGACAATGGTTATTTAAAATTAAAGAAAAATCGGCTATTTTTGTACCGATCACTATGCCACCAAGCTATCATGACAGAGCATCATCTCAATAATTAACCAACTCAAAAAGAAAAGGGGAGATTAAGACCATTACCAGAGTCCACACAGTCCATCCATGAAAAAACCCATATTTCTGTATGGCCTCGCCGTCCGGCGACTTGTAAGTACTCGCTAACATGCACAAACTTCCAATAATTGACATTTCTACAGTCATTAAGTATGAGGTGTGTTTCTTTACCTGCAAAAGAACGTAATAGATGCAAAATAAAAGAATAACCTCAGTGAAAAAGATATGATTGACAAGTGATCACAGGCTGTAATTCTCAAGCTAAATAACTCCAGAATCTGACCTGAGAAGCCCACTGACATAAAGAAGATGCCAAACCAGAGAGCACGGAAGCAACTAACACTGGAATTATACCATAAATTAAAACTTGATCAGGGTGGCTGCCACTGGAACCTTTACCAGAGCCTTCTCCGATGCTCAAGAGAATGGCAGCAATTACTAATAAGAAAAGAGCTCCAATTTGTTTCCCAGATTGCTTCTGCCTGAGGTTTGACACACAATTTAAATGGCTGTCAATTTTTTCATTCTCTTTCCATTAGATGATGATCTCAAACGCTCAAACTTTTTTCTCTCATATAGACCTAAAAGTAAGCACTTCTTTCAGGTAAGTTATCAGAAGGAAGAGCACACCATATACACATTCCAAATCACTTCAACTAAAAGACTGACGTACCCGATACATGAGGTAATTTCATCTACAATAGCTGGACGTACGGATGATGACCGATTTTCTTATGAGTATTGCATACTTCATTTATGTATATGACCTCTACAAAGCTCAAGATGACACTTTATCAAAAGCTGTTTCCATATATTAAGACATCCTATCAACATTCATTCAGCATTCTTCCAGTGACAATAGAACAGCAGGACATAATCGTTCAAGTACATGCAAAAGACCTGTCTAAAGAAGTATTTCAGATTAAGCAAATAACTTCCATTAGAGGAGAACACAAAAGAAATAATGTTACAAGTGGTTAGTGGCTCCATTACGTTATATTATAATCCTATAACAAAATTATAAAAAACACAACAGAAAAACTTGTTCAGAAAAAACAACGCAGATTTATAGAAATTACAGGAAAAATACTGGTATGCAAAAGAATATGCTTTCCTAAACTGTAAGAATTTTAAAAGGCTACCATCCAGTTTGTTGCCTACTGTAGCTATCCCGGAATTCATATTAAAGGCTGAGTCGTGTTACACATTGATGCAGCCGAAGGAACTTTGCATAAGCATTCAAAGGCGAAACAAAAGTCCATATTTGATCGGAAAAGAAAAGCAATATGACACTGGTCAAAGAACAAACCCTAAAATAAGATACGTGAACACCGCTGTGAAAATTAACTTTGTCTGGTTAAGAATTGAAAAGGTCAGCGCATCAAGATTTCTGTATGATATCTGCAGTAGGCTATTCTGCAATGCATAGATGGCAGCTGGAAGGCCAGATGCGATTAGAGATTCAACCAAAGTCCATTGATTATATAGCTTCCTCAAGCTACCTTCTTTGGCTAGGAGAATAAGAGCACAAAGAACCTGCAAAAGTATTCCCATGTCATGAACAGGAGAAGAAAAGAAGATAGCAAGAACCTGACAAATACATCATGTGGGTATTACCTTTGCTACCTCACATGCTAGGACTGATGATGTCACAATAACTTCTCTCCTGCAACACCATGACAACAAAAGAAATGGTTCTTAGCATTCTAAAAGTCGAATTCCAGTCATGCAAGAAGATCACACACATATGCACACCATATTTTTGCATCAATTGTATGTTAGTTGTCAACTTTATTTTATGCCTAAAATTAAGCTCCAACAATTTAAATCTTCCAGTAGCAAGTATAATTTAGCCACATATGGCAATCAACATTATGTAAGTAAGACAATCAAACTGCATCTGTCTGAACTAGTTCCTCTTTTTGACCCATCAAATCTAGACAATTAGAAAAATGGGTAAATCACAAAAAAAACCCTATCAAGTTTACCCCAAATCTTAGTTAAACCATACCCTTGAACTTCGAAACTAGATTACAACCCACGCAAAGTTTAAACTGATTTTTATTTTTTGTTGATAAAGCTGATTTGCATTATAAAATTTAATTTTAAAAAAATAAATGTAAAGTTACCTAAATACGCTCAACTCTATATTCCTTGTATCTTCTTCCAACCTAAGAAATTCACGGCAACCCTAAGAAATAAAAGAAAAAACCACTATAAATTTCAACCTCCAGCAAGCTTCGATCCGCCGGCATCCCACCACTATCTCCTCTGGTGCCGGCTCCTCACCGAAAAGACCGAGATCCGGAGATCCAGCCAAATCAAAGCTGGATCCCTCCAAACCCAAGTCGTAGCTGGATTTCTACAACTCGGTAGTAGCTACACCATAACTATGGCCAACACAGCCATAAATTTTGACCGAAATTCCTCCTTTTTCACTCGGTTTCCTCTCAAACAACATCATATGATCCTTCCTTCTCGAAATCAAATCGAGCCCACAGAACAAGCAAACCCTTTTCCTTTGATCACCCAAGACAATGGTGATCCACATGAAGCCGATCTGACATCCTCTACGCACCCCATGGCTAGATCCCTCTCCCTCTCCAACTTCCTGAGATCTGACCATCTTTGCAGGCAATACCGCAGCCCTCCTCGGCATTCGCACAGCATCAGCCACAAGCACATATGCAGCCCTTTTCGAGTGTACCATCTGACCAACAATAGCAACAGTACATTACCTAAGAGGAGCCTAATTAGCTCTTGAACGACACACGCCCATACGACAAATTGTCACAACAAAACCAGTATTACATGGCACATCTCACAGTTCGTCCCTGCAACATTTGTCGTGAAGCTGGTTGGCCCCCTCCTAAGTCCTAATGTGCTCGTTCTGCTGCCTTCTTCAACCCAGAGATTCAAACGCTCAGCTTTGTCTCCAACTTGAGCACAACCTCTTCTCTAGCGAACATCATAGATCCAAGCAAGCATCGCATGCTTGATAAAATATCACAATGAACAATGTTTCTCTGTCGGAGCAAGCATCCGTGGCTGCGTGCACATTAATTTCGATTTCACGGCCAATTTGATGTAGCTGATCAAGATATCACTGCTCATTAATACATTGAACGAAGGTACGATCAAACCCAAAATCAATTGTACTAAGCTTGTTGAGATTTTGATTGTGTAAAATTTCACGTTGAGATCGTGTCAATCTTGAGCCTTTTGAGTGAAAATTGAGAATGGTGAAAGGATGAAGAAGTTTTATTTTTGTGAAATTTGTTTGTGGAGTTTAAGGGTTCAAATAGAAAGAACGGAGTGGAGATGTTTTTTATGCAGTCGATGGTTTAAGGAGAGGAAAGATGACGAATATGTTATTTTTTCCTTTTATTTTTTTGTTCTTTTGTGGCTGATGTCAGTTCAATGTTCAAATCGATGTAAAGAAACGAACAAAATGAGTTGTTTTAATTTTTTAACATTGTTATTGATGGCTCAAGAAGTTGAAGATAGAAAGGAGTTGATGTTTTATATGGTTGTTGATGAGTTTAAGCTTCCCTTGTTTATGTTATTTTTTTTATTTTTTTGAATGTTGATGTTGAAAGAATGCTAACGTTTTATATTAGAGTTCAATAGATTTATTAAATTTTTTGGCCTTAGGCATATTTTAAATTTTAATATTAAGAAATTCCCATTATTTTACGCAAATGGTAAAATTGAAGTTTAAAAAATAAAACAATCATATGACTGTCATGTGACTAGAAACCCGCCAAACGAACAACGGAAAACCAAACGAAAATGCCTTTGGGGATTTTTTGTTTAGTTTCAAAGTTTATCAAGGTATTTGAGATTTGAGGTAAAGTTGAAGGGGGTTTCTCGTAATTTACCCCAGAAATAAAGCATAACTAATACAACCATCATCCTTGTTACCAAACTTTATTTTATGTCTTGCAGAACGAATGCAGTGAATAACAACTATAAGTACAAACAGATCCAAAAGTTAACTATGGAACAAATTTGTCTAACTTCCTCACCACCTTAAGACACTTAACTTCTTATATGTTTGTTAACTCTGCAAATGAGGTTTTGAATTTATGAACCACATAATGCTCTGTATACCAAATAGTATAGCATGTTGCAAGAGGTAAAAGAAAGACTGTTCAGAATTTTTAGCAGTAGAGTTAAAAGAAAGACTGTATACCAAATGCTGTGCTTGGGTTGCATTTACTTAGTTATTGATTTTATTTCATAAACAAAAGGACATTAATTTGGTCCATAAAGCTTTCAATGTGGTGTAACTAAATCTTAAATTAGACCATTTAAGTTATGACAAATTTAACATAGTCGGTTTCAAGTAGGATGAATGTCCCGTATGAAAGAAATGAGCAAGAGTTGTCGAAGGAGTGAATGTAACAAGGAAACATACGACCTTCTAAAAGTATGTTTCCTGGTAAAACTAACTGGATAAATCCATATAAGATGTCAAAGTTATGTTTCCCCCTTAAGCTTTTTCTTTCTTTTTGTCTCTTTTTTATTTTTTTATTTTTTTATTTCTTTTAGTTTCCCCGTTAGGATGTTAAACCTAGGCTGCATGGGTACTGCATATAGGGTTTTGTACCCATGCCTGACATGTGTCAGACAAGAATTTGAGTGCATGTCTAACACGAAAAGGTCGTGTTTTAGGTCCAGACACGAGTCGTGTCCAAACACGAACTGTGTTCGTTTAATTACAACTCATCAAGTGTAAACCCCAAAACCCAAACATAACACCCCTTAAATTCCACCCATTTATCTCTTGCTCATGTTCTTCTCTTCGTTCCTCTCCAGACCCAACAAAAGCTATAGCTTTTTCCGTTGACCTTTGACCACCGTGACCCACTCCAATGACTGCAATCCACTGAGCCCAAAGAGCTGATGAGAGAAAGAGAACAGACCAAAGATGAGGATAAGAGGACAACAAGAAGTGGGCAACAGCATCATCAGTGAGTTTTAAACCTTTATTTTTTTAACTTCATTTATATATTGCCTACTATTTCTGGTTTTTTGAATGTTTACCAAATTGCTCCTCCTTTGCGACTATTTAGGATTCTGGAGTATTTGGGCTCCTTCAATCTGCAGCTTGATTAGATGATCTGTTTACGGCCTTTCATTAATATTGTGACTCTGAATGTTTTAAGTTAGTATGTAAAATTATTTGGCTTTTTTATTTTGTTTCCCTTCCTATATATGATCAATATTTTTAATAACTTCGCTATTAGCTAACAGTAGGTTAGGTTTCACATCTTTGCTTTGAAGCTTCTTCCTTCTATAAGTGTAAGGAGGCTATGGTAATTTGCTCCTAATTCCTTTGTTTCTATTGCTTTCTTCATCAATGTTGCCGCTTCCTTCGCTGCATCTTCCTTTGTTGCTGTAGCTACTTGGTCCAAACTTGTTGTCTACTCAGTCTATAGGTTTCACTTTTTAATACATACATAGTCTACTCTTGTTATTATTGACTTGATCTATTATAGTGATTGCAGGAATTTTATAATAATGAATGGATTCCGAAGGTTCAGTTGGGGTGGATGTAATAATTGGCAAGGAGATGATAATGTTCCTCTTTGAAAATATCATAAAACTTAAAAAATGTCTATGGAGGAAACTACGCATGGGAATGCAACTGTTATCCTGACGGTTTTAAGAGTTCACGCTCAATGGTAAAAGCTCGTCTTTTGCAAATTGGTGCAAGGCATGCCCAGACATGGAGCATGAACATAAATATGAAATGAAAGAGTGGTGGATCAAGTAAAGTTAAGGTTAAAATCATGAACATAAATATGAAATGAAAGAGTGGTGGATCAAGTAAACTTAAGGTTAAAAGCTAAGACGGCAAAACATGTTTCCTTACCTCCGTTAAACGTCATAGTTACTACTACGGTTGGAAAGAAGATATGAAGTGTGAGTGGCATGGTGGTAACACAATAGGGAAGTCCTTCAGTCATAGAGTGTGGGATCATTTAAATGGGTTAATTGCACTTATCATCTACATGGGTAGATTATCATTTAACTTAGCAAGGAACCCATACTTCCATTCAGTATACCCTTATATCGCTAATCACGCACTTGCGGGCTATGTTCCCTTGGGATCCAACCTTTTGCGTACAAGCATCTTGCAAAAGGATAATACGCATATTGAGAACTTGTTAAAGCCAACAATGATCTTATGGGGAAAAAAGAAAGGTGTTTCTATTATGAGCAATGATTGGTCCGATTCGCAAAGAAGTCATATGGTTAATGCGATGGTGATGGATGATTAACTGATGTTATTAAGTGTCATGATAGAGGGAAAGACTACATGTGATGGCAAGAGCAGCCCTGAGTCCTAGGATGTGTGACCCATTGAGAAGTTCTCATTTGGATGCTACAAAATTTTGACAAGCATCACAGAAGCTGCCGACTAAGGAAACACCAAACCACAATGTTAGCAAAATGTCTTGAAGACCGGCAAGATCTCCGGTTCATCTTCTCAATGTTAAGGTGCAATCAAGGACAATGTAAGAAGTCAATTAATTAGCGGACAAGGAATGCTTGGCAACAGTTATTTGTTTTAGGTATAAGCTAGTCTATATGCAATTTATGTGATTCAATGGTACAACCTTATTTTATCTTTTTCGGCTGAATATCTATACCGCACCATTATGAAAGTTCAACTGTATAGAATTTGTTGACAGCCACAGTGATTCATGGTGCATGTCAATTTATTGTAACTCTAATTGTTTAGTTCACATTTTGTCTTTTTAAGATTGCAAGCAAATTACAAGCAGCGTTTACACATAGACATTCATAGGATCAAAAAATTTTGCATAAAAATAGATACTAGTATCAAAAAATTTTGCATCAAAAAATAGATACTAAAAAAATATGTAGATACGCATAGTGCAATATGAGGCCATTCACAGACATTGATACAATGTATTATCCTCGTGCCATACTATCAAAAATTGAAGTCCCCTAACACCCCATATTCAAAACATCAAAGACTTCTCTAAACTTGGAAAAGAATGTCCATCTTAAATGGCACTGCCTGAGGTTTATCAATTATACCAATATCATTGTTTGTCATGTATCATCTCATCTTTTCATTAGATTTTTTTTCTCCGTTCTTTAAGTAATCATCACCTTATAGACTACAACCCGAAAACCCTAATTTTTTAACACTATTGCGACAATGGCCATGAGAAAGACATATCCAGACCAAATTAGCAGTCAAGGCACCGTCTTTCTAGGTTGGCACCAGACCAAATTTAAGTCACACCAGCAAAAAAAAAACCAAACAACGAGATTTCTCTTATGTTTGGGGGAAAAAAAAATAGTGAAATAACAAAAAAGTGTGAGGGGAGAGAAGCAGCTACCCAATACATCTCTTGGAGATGAGCGGCTGAGCACCGTATTGAAGAGCAAGCAACGCCGAATAGAGCAAAATCCTCGCGTTACGCTGTTCCTGTTGAACAGCGGCAGCCATTGGGCGGCGGCGGCGGCGGCGAAAAGAGCTCTCCGGTGGCCAACTACGTGAGCCCGCTGAGTTTGACAAGGGACAGCAAAAAGAAAGGCAAACCCCCACTGAGAAGGAAACAGATCCCTTTTTAAATGAGAAACGATTTTTCTTCTCTGCGGGTAGAAAAACGAGCAACGAGTTGGATTCAACCTTTTTTTTGTTGTCCTTACTTTTTCGTGGAGGCCCCGTCTTTTATTTATACCTAAAAAAGAAAGAGTTCATAATGTTTATGTAGTGTTTATGTAGCATACGAACTCATAATCCGATAGATGCAATATTTATATACTAGTCATAACCCGTGTCCGTTGGCACGGTTTTAATATTTCCCCCGCGAAATCTTTATTCCCAAGAAAAATTTCCACAACCAAAATTTAAAAGAATAACAAATTCTCGTAAAAATATTTATCGGCGCGGTCACCTTCGGGGTGGGTGTCTTCGGCACAGAACAACAAATATGGCGTGAGCGCCTTCGGTGTGGAACAACAAATTCGGCGCGGAACAACAAAATTCGGCATAGAACAAAAAATTCGGCGTGTGCGCATTTGGCGCGGAACATCGTGCAGGGCGCCTTCGGCGCGGGGCAACAAATATGGCGCGAGCGCCTTCGGTGTGCAACAACAAATTCAGCGCGAAACAATAAATTCGGCGCGGCGCCTTCGGCACGAAACAATAAATTTGGCGTAGAACAAAAAATTCGGCGTGTGCGCCTTTGGCACGGAATAACGCGCAAGGGCCTTCGGCGTAGAACAAAAAATACGGTGCGGGTGCGAAACAACTAATATGGCATGAGCGCCTTCGGTGTGGAACAACAAATTCGGCGCGGAACAACAAATTCGACGCGAGCGCCTTTGGCACGAAACAACAAATTCTGCGTATAACAAAAAATTCGGCGTGTGCGCCTTTGGCGCGGAACAACGCGTGAGCGCCTTTGGCGTAGAACAACAAATACGGCGCAGGCGCCTTAGGCGCCGAACAACTAATTAGCGTAAAAAATTTAGCGCCCCGGGCGCCTTCGCCCCGGAACAACAAACTTGAGGGTATTTTTAGGTGAGGGTATTAACTTAAATTTTTTACGCTAATTTGTTGTTCTGCTAAATTTGTTTACCCTATTTTTTTTACTTTATTTAATTTAATGGATCATGCTTCTCTACAATCTTTTGCAAGACACTTTTACTTTCAAAGTTTAAGTTCCCAAGACACTTTACCCCCCAAATTTAATCTCCACAATCTTTCACAAGCCACTTTTACTTTCAAAGTTTTGGTTCCACATATATACCCCCCAAAATTTAAGTTTTCCAACTAAAATTTTCACAAAATCCAATCTCAACCATTGATTTACCAATATCAAATCTCAGTCACTCTTTATCTTGTCCTAGTCAGCCCTAGAATTCAAAAATCGCTGTTAAATGTATAATAAATATGTGTCTGTGTGCACGCACGCCTATGATGGGCCTACATGACACCATGACACCGTTCATTTTACGGAGTTGATTGATTATTTTAATACAGTCAGCTTAGTTAGACTTTTGTGAACACCGCCCTTTTTTGCCAAAGAGTTTCAGCCTTAATTTGTTTTCTTTTTAAATATGATTTTATTGGATATACTCGCTGAGAGCAAATATTTTAAATAATATTTTATAAAAAAATTTAATAGTGTATCTTCGTATTAATGAAATCAAAGTCTGAATCCAATAACCCCACAATCCAAGTAAATCCAACAACAAAATCCAAATCATTGTAGGATCCAACTTCGACTAAAATCCAAGTTCAAAAATACTACATCACCACCAGTGGATGCATATGCTCGTGAAAGTTTAGTGTGTGCTATTGATGCATCATTGTTACAGAATAGGTGCTCTACAGCTGATATGTATATAGAATGATTGTGATCATGTTTTCACTGCCACCGCTGATTGTGACACCCCACAAATCCGATTGATGTAGACACATATGAGCGGCAAAGTGACGCTCACTAACATGTTGATAAGAGAACTGCAGATGACAGATCCAATCAAGGTACCCATACGAAGAGAATGAATGTCTCGTCCTCGGTAGATTACACGTCGGGCGAATGGTACCCAACATCATCAATTTTTCTACCCTTGTTTGTGATGAACGGATTCGTGTGCTAGGCGTTTCTATCAGATGGAAGGAAATGCTACAGAACCATCGCATCGCTTTTGTTTGGTTTCCACAATGGTTTCAGAATATCCATCTGTCCTATTCTATAATTGGTTAGTTGGTGATGACAGCACTTGTGTCCACTCTCCACTCTGATTCAAAGAATAGTACCAAACAATATGGTTTCTCTAATGTGTATTGTATATTTTATATCGGAGTTAATGAAGCACTAGTCATAAACCCGTGCATGCGTGCACGGTTCATTTAATGATTTTAACCCGCGAAATCTTTGTTCCACAAAAAATTATTTCCACATCCAAAATTACGTGGACCAACAAATTAGTGTAAGCATATTTAGCGGCACGAGCGCCTTCGGTGTGAAACAACAAATTCGACGCGGAACAACAAATTAGCGAAAAAAAATCGGCGCGAAACAACAAATTAGCGTAAAAACATCGCTCGAACGCATTCGGCGCGAAACAATAAATTAGAGAAAAAAAATCAGCGGCCGCCTTCGGCGCGTGAAATTATTCTCATCTTTGTCCTATTCATTGAAGTGACGGTGGGCCCCGCGTTGAGGGAGAGATCATTCGATATGCAGCGTTAAGTGCAGGTTAAAGTTTTTTCTCAAATGCATTAAGTACGTGCACACTGCTAACCCCCGCAAACTTTCATTCCATGTAAAGTTTCATTTCACCAGTAACTTTCATTTCCTTAGAAATGTTTTTCTCTCCAAAGCTTTTCACAAAATCTCATCTCAACCATTTATTCCTCAAGATTAAATTCAAGCTATATTTCTATTAAATGTTCGTTCTAGTCAGCTTGGCTTATTCAACCCTAGAATTCAAAAGCATTTATGTTTTAATATATAGATTATTATTACATTTCAAAATAATAATAACAATCCATCACCATAATCAGTTAAATTTTGCATATAAACCACATTGTTTAAAAACTCATCTCATTGTAATGTTTGAAGGTTGCACAAAACTTCTGATAACGCATTGGAATAATTCGAAACCCAATTAAATAATGAATTATATGGGGGCATGATATACATATATTTAGTATAGAATCATATACTAGTCTGGTTTTACTACAATTGTGCTGTTTTATTTTCTTGGTGTTTTTCTGTCTTACTATCATTATTATTGGTATTCATCGATACGTTACTACTTCCATAAAGACATATTAGTTATAACACGTGTGTCTGCGGGTACGCTTCAGTTAATATTTTCCAACACAAAGTCTTTGTTCGCGAAAAAATTATTTCCACGGTCAAAATTGAGCGAAACAATCAATTTGCGTAAAAATATTTAGTGGCACGGATGTCTTCGATGTGGAATAACAAATTCGGTGAGAGCGCATTCGGCCTGAAACGACAAATTAGGGTTAAAAAATTTAGCGGGGTCTCCGGCGCTCATATTTGCCCCATAGGTCGAAAAGACGATGGGCCCCACGTTGAGGGAGAGATCATCCAATTTACAACAACATTCGATCTGCAGTATTAAGTGCACGTTAGTGGGCCCCAAAAAACTTTCATTCCTCATAAAGTTTCATTTCTCTAGAAACTTTCAGTTCCTTAGAAATGTTCCTCTCCAAAACTTTCCACAAAATCACATCTCAACCATTCACTCCTCAAGATTTAATCCAAGCCGTCTTTCTATCAACATGTTTGTCATAGTTAGACATAGCATTTAAAATCAGTTGTGTTATAATATATAAATTGGTCTAGCACTTAGTCTGCCTAGGTGGCACACTGTCACACGTACATCAAAACTGAAAATGTTATATAGTCTTGGTTTCCTGTTGTCTATTGATAAAATTTTTGATTCAAAGGGGGGAAAAGAATTTTAAGCGCGTGATCCATGTTGGTTGATTCACATGACTTAAAACTCAGATACAAAAAAAAAAATGATTTCGATATAATTTGTTCATATCTCGGACTGTTGGGAGTTTAACCATTTCATAGTAATATAAATTTCGTTTCCATCACTTGAGGAGCAAAGTGCATGGATTTTATCAGATGTTTGATGCATCTAGACTGCAAGATACAAATATGATGATAAACAATATCGTTGTGCTGATCATCCACAACAAATAAAAACCTTAACTGTTTTGACCATTGGCTTCTTTATAGAGCAATTATTTTGGACTCAATGTCGACCATCTTGAATCATGATTGGCTAGAGATTTTTTTTTTAAAAAACATAAAATTAAAGTTATTAAACTTTTCAGCTCCATATCTGCCAAGAGGAAAAAGTGGCAAGTGCACATAACATAATTGAACTAGAAATTACCCGTGCACAACCCCAAAAAAACCACACAAAAACATGACACACTACCCAACTCGGATCAAATGGAAGAGTGAGTGTGAGCGTGTGTATCGTCTGAGGGTTTTGGGAATTTTTGATTGGTAGGTGTAAAGTTGGGTTTGTTTTTGATTGTTGTTTGAGAATGAGGTTTCGATGTGATATTGTCACATGAGACAAACATAACTGGCAAACATGTAAACAAGTCGTATGTGCGTGGTAGTACAATGGTGGGTGCGCAGATCAATTCCCTAGTGGAAATAGAAGCTCCCGTTTTCGTCGCGACTGGCATATAAATTTGAGGTTTTTGGCGCGCAGATCTATTTTCAAAGCGATCCGATGCTCGTCTCCGAGAGTGTGAGAGCGCTCAAAAACGTCAGTCATGTGCTGATCTTCCATTGATTCGATCAATTAGGGTTTTGATTCGAAAAACATATTAGATATAGGTCTCTAAATCGCTCATTTCTTCCAATTCGTTCCACAGGAGCAAAATTTCTGGCGATCGGATCTCGAAGATCGTCAATTAACGCCGGCGATCTTGATCTGAGGGTTTGAAGATGCGATCGTCGGTTTTCTCTGGCGATTAGGAGAGATCTCGTTACATGCGTTCGGTCGATTTACTTCTTCGGCTTTTGAAGGGGGAGCTCGAATTGACGACGTTTTTCGTGGGCTTTGGGTTTAGATCTTCGAATTTTGGGGTTTACAAGATATATTTTCTTCAGGAATAGTTCGGTTTGTTCTATTTGGCGAAGGAGAAGATCGAATTGGCAACGGACATCTCGTTCTAGGGTTTTAATTGTCTTCTTGTTTGAATTTTTTCGGAGGAGCTAAGATCGATGAGATCGGCCCCTCTTCCTTGAAATCCGCGAAGAGGAGCACAAATTGCGGTCGAAGATATTGTTTTCGGTGTTTTGAACGTTGTTGAGGACCGAGATGCAGAAACTAGGGTTTCCTGCCTTGAAGAACTTGGATCATCTCAGATCATTGAAAACACCCCTCTTAGGAGTTGCAAAGGCCAGCCCCGTCGTGCTTCCTAGTCCGCCCCCTGCGGATGCCATAAACTATGGAAGCTTTGCAACTTTGAAGCGTACTGCAGGTTGTCTCCGAGCGTTTTTTAAAAAATAAATTTGTTCATTTCATCAGAACTCACTATTTTGCGACCATTTACATCTTGATGCGTGTTGTCTTTCAGAGAAGCTGATTCAAGAGCAAGCTTCAGTCAAAACTGACCTTGAAATGGCGGTAAAACATTTATATTTAAAAATTTCCAGCGTTTGGTTAATTATGATGTTTAATCGTTGTGTTTTATGTATCAAAATAATGATTTTCTTTGAGGCCTTGTCATGTTGCTGGTACAAATATTATCTTTTGGATTTCCGAGTCCTATTATTTATGTTTCTTAGTTCTCCGTTCCTTATTGTTCCTGCTGTTTTGCTCTCAGTACAACTTTTGCATTTTGGTTGTTAAGCAACTCTACAGTTGTACTCCCCCCCTGCTTTTCTAAGGTTCAGATTCTTATCGAGGCTACCTTTGTGTTGCTCGTATTACAATGGCACACATATCTAATTAGTTACTCTGAAAGTTGTTACGGAGTTTTACTACTTGATCTGCTAACGTTGCTATCCAAAAATTAAAGCAGTCTAGGTTAAGTTTTCCAATTAAGCTTCATAAGAGGTAAGGAGGAGAATTAAGTGCTAAACATGCTAAACCTATGCTGACAGCATACTTATCTCCTTCAGAAGAAGTCTTCTATGTATTATTTTGGTCTTTTACTTTGCTTATAACTCCTGCTGGAAGATATTTACTTCTTTGCTGCATTCTGGTTTTTATTAATATATTTGGAAATTTTCATGAAACACATTTCTGTTTTGTTTTGTTTTGTTGCTTGTGCTTGTGTGGGTGGGTGGGGTCTTTTAAGTTTTCTATGAACTTTTCAGTTTTCTTTAAACCTGTAATTTTAGGAAGGTTGCATACCGAATGCCTCATAGTCTCATAATCTGAGACCTTATTTGAATTTATGGTTTCCGCCGACAACAAATTTATAAAGGAACTTTCGTCCATTTTTGATCCCATTAAGTGGAGACAGCTAATATGGGGAATATCTCGACCTAATGCTATTATAAAATAGCATTTACACCCGTCCTTTCTTTTTCTTTTGAGATAAAACAGAGACACTGGTTTTCTATGTTCCATTGCTAAGATCTTAATGGACTACTTCCTAAATGTAAAGGGTAACACATGATGATAAAAAAAATACATTCAAAAAAAAAAATTTGGAAAGGCTAATGCAAGAACATTGCTTATTAACCTAATAAATCTACATCCGATTTGATATAAACTACATACCTTTATGATAAGTCAATCATCATCTGACAATTTGCTAGCTGCAACCAATATAATAAGATAATTTTGCAGAACTATATTAAAAAACTCACCCGCATCTATAACGAGAACTCTGTCACAAGCCATGACTGTGGGTATTCGATGAGCAATGCTGATACTAGCACATGTAGCAAAGTCTTCTCGAATGATTTTTTTTGAATCACACCATCATTCTGTGAATCCACCGAGGCAGTTGCCTCATCCATAAACAGAATTGCAAGCAAACTTCATCACAGTTAATGCAAAATATGTATTTCAAATAAAAAAACTTGTGGACTAACAAATGAATAGAATAAGTGGTAATAGCCAACATGACTAATTCTCTCAAATCTCTTGTTGACACCCTCAATATTGCTTTAGTTCAGTGTATAATGATATTGTCATCCTATTATGACATGCTAAAAATTGACGGGACTAAGAGATGCACTACCCACACCCTGATCCTCAACTCTGATTAAGAAGAAAATATGTTTCCAAGGTTAATGAGTTTATTTTAACTCAATAGCTTGGGCTGCCTATTGGCCGATTCTAGCATTTTTCTAATCAAGTTCATATCTTAGTAGGCCCCCTGCTTCCTAGCTGAAATCATCTTCAATAGGAAGTGGTGCATAAACGCCAAGACCCAACATAATTCGCATTTTGTCATCATAATGTTGCTGCCTGCATCCGAATGTTTCCAATCCTATGATTTGTTGATTAGATCGTTGGACAACTATTAATTTTCTGCAATATTTTCTGCAATATTTTATATTTTGAAGAATTTCATTCTTGAACTGATTTGTGCAAACTTCCGCCTGCATAACATCATGACTGAAGCACACGAAGCTGATACAAGCTACAGAGCAGATACATATGCTAGAGGACAAATTACAAGATGAAATAAATGAAAGTGCTAGACTTAGGACAAAGCAAGCTGAAGATGCAAATCTGTGGAAAGGGATTGAGTCAAAGATATCTTCAACCAGTATGCTTTGCGATCAGCTAACTGAAACTGTACAACAACTAGCTGATCAGATTCGTACAGGTATGGTAACATCGATTGCTCCTTTACATGGATCTTTCAGGTCTTTCACGACCTAATTTCTCAATGGTTTATATTATGTAGCTGAGGAAGACAGGAAATTCTTTGAAGAAAAGCTCTTAGATAATTCAAAGGTGCTCGAGGATTTGAACTCTCAGTTAAATGACTTGTCCGCAAAGTTAGAGTCTGCAGGCAACACAATCAAAAGCGGTGAGCCTGCAAATCTTACATTTTGTTACATCAGTAACATGCTAAAGTCACCTAGAAACCTTGCTGTTTTTGTGTCTGACACATTGTTTACTTTTTAAAACCACAAGAGTAAAGACTAATCCCAGGATTGGCGTCCACTGCATTATTCATTTTTCTCATTTAACTTTTGATCATTTAGCATATGTCATGTACCTTTTTCCTGTCTTAATCCATGTCCTTTTGGGCTCCCGTAGTCCTATCTACCTATGGCATTGCAATCCTCAGTCCTATCTAGCACCCTTTCCCTACCCCAAATAGAGAAGTTGAGAGTCTTGAGACTATCTGCATTGATTCTTCACTCATGTTCAACTCATCTTTAACTGAAGCTACCTCGAATTTGTAGAACTGCAATCATTTTCTAATGCTATCTTTTCATTGCCCGGTGCTTTGACATTCTCACTCCATATATTTTTATTATTTGGACATGGTTTCAGATTGGTCAACACCATAACCATAAAGCACTAGTTGATCTTAATGACATCTATAAAGTTCTACCATCAAAATTAGGGACATTCTACAATGTATTCCTTGTCATCTTCAATTATCCTCTTCTAGAATCTTTAATTCATGAACAATGTATTGCCAATCTCGCAGTCTGATGAAGAACAATTATTTAACACCTGGAACAATAATCTTTTGTCGTATTTGCCCATGAAATTAAACTGTTCCTGCATTTCTTCTCACAATTAGTCTAAGCTGAAATAATTAGATAATATAGGATGTATCAGTAATAAAAGATGCAAATATGTGCCAGTTTCATGTTGCTGTTTCTGGTATGATCGGAGTTTTTTTCTTCCTTGCAGGTGAAGAAAAGATGTCAGAACTTCGACATGAGAAAGATGAAATGGAGAATAAGTTCAGTGGTGAACGGTGCACAAGTGATAATATTATTAGAGGAAAAGGTAACCTTGTCCTCTTCTTTATGAAGTGATTATTTCATAGAATGTATGGATTAACATAATCTCCCATTGTATTTCTTATAAGAGCCTGACTTAAGGAAGATTTAAAAAAGACAGGAGAGTTCTTAGAAGCAGAATAACTAGAAAGATAAGATGGCTTCCATTTTAGATGAAATAGAACTCCATAAATAATTTTTTAAGTACAATACAATCTGACCTTTTCATTTCCGTTTGTTCAAAAAGTGATGATTTTGGTGGCAGTTTATTCTAATATGTCATTGCAGCCCAATCTTTATAGCGTAATCCCAGATAAAAATTCATGACTAAATATTTTATATTGGAAGTATATGCATATCAGCTATTAGTGATGACCAAAGTATGTTTTCTTGCGCATGTTTAATAGTTAGTATACACTGTCCAAACATGCATGTGTTTACTATTTTCACTAGAGCATTTATGCTTCAAAGGATAGGATATTATTGTTTTTTCCTTTTACTTCCAAGCACGCGTTCCTCCTATCAGAATCTCATTGAGTGTTAGGGAACAAGGATGTAATAGGTCATGTGTTTAAACCATCAGTTCCTCCGTTTCACTTTGTGTTGTTTTCCCTATAATAGTGGTTTTAGAGTTGCCTGTCTGGTTCTCTAACAATACACAAAAGTGAAATTATGTAATTGTTGGTCCACTCAATAAAATATTAATCATTTTGGGTTCTAATTTATCAACATACAAGACATATTTCCGGTGTGTCAATGATGAGACCGCATTTTATGAAAAAAGGACAGATATGGAATTTTAAGAGTCTTAGGGTATTTTCGTAATTTTGGTTTTCTAGGGGTTTTTTTTGTAATTTTCAATTTTTGGCTTATTACTGCAATTTTGTATTTTTAGTTTATTATTTATATGGGGCTAGGGGATTAGAGAGGGGTGTTGAATATCGTGTTGAATTTGGAGAGAATGAGATCCTTTTGTGAGAGGTTGCGGCTTCGCCTCGAAGAGAAGCATGGGAGAACGGTCCACCCCTCGAACGTGGTCAAGAGAGTAAATTCTTCTCGAAAGAACTCACCCTTATCTTTGTATCTCTTTATTTTTGGTGTTTCATCATGTTGTATTTTGGGAAATTGGTGATTAGCTTCCAAATGAGCTAACCCCTCATATATATAATATCCCTTAGTTTGCTTTACACACACACCCAAATACAAATAACACTCAATACTCCCCCTCAAGATGAGCAAAAGATATTTATCATGCCCATCTTGTTACAAGCATCCTCTACTCCTTTAGAGTTTAACCCCTTCGTAAGGCAATCTGCTAATTGCTGTCCAGAGGTAATATAGGAGATCTCCAACTGCTTCTTGTCCAGTCTCTCTTTAATGAAGAACCTGTCAATCTCTATGTGCTTCGTTCTATCATGTTGCACTGGGTTGTTGGCAATATTAATTGCTGACTTGTTATCACACAACAACCGCAATGGTCCTTCTCTCAGCAGGTGTAGCTCATGTAGGAGTGATCTCAACCAGATCATCTCACAGGTACTAAGCACCATAGCACGATACTCTGCCTCTGCAGTGGAACGAGCCACCAAATCCTGCTTCTTGCTGCGCCAAGAGATCAAATTGCCCCCAACAAACACACAGTAGCCCGAGGTCGATCTCCTATCATCTAGGCAACTGGCCCAATCTGCATCACAGTAGCCTGTCACATTCATGTGACCATGACTACCAAATAATATGCCTTTTCCTGGACTATTCTTCAGATACCCCAGTATCCTAAAGACTGCCTCCATATGTCCAGTCCTAGGATCATGCATGTATCTACTTACCACACTGATAACATAGGCAATGTCAGGTTTAGTATGGCATAAGTAGATAAGGCGTCCAACAAGTCTCTGGTACCTTTCCTTGTCTACTGGCTCCCCTGATTGTGAATGCAACCTATGATTCTGATCAATAGGAGTGACTGCTGGACGACATCCTAACATACCTGTCTCAGCCAGTAAATCCAGGGCATACTTCCTCTGTGAGAGAACTATACCCTTACTGGACCTGGCAATCTCCAGTCCAAGAAAATACCCCAACTGTCCAAGGTCCTTAACCTCAAACTCTCTCGCCAGCCTCACCTTCAAGTGAGAAATTCCCTCCTCATCATCTCCAGTGATAATAATATCATCAACATACACAGCCAAAAGAGTAATCCGCTGTCCTGAATGTCTATAGAATACAGTATGATCACCATTACTCTGCTTGTATCCCATAGTGATGACTGCACGCCTGAACCTGTCAAACCATGCCCTTGGAGATTGCTTCAGCCCATACAAGGACTTATCCAGTCTACACACCTTTCCCACCGTCTGTTGTGTGCCAAAGCCAGGTGGGACCTCCATGTATACCTCCTCCTGTAAGTCTCCATGCAAGAAGGCATTTTTTACATCCAACTGATGCAATTTCCATCCAAAATTCGCTGCACAGGATATCAGTACTCTCACAGTACTCATCTTTGCCACTGGGGCAAATGTCTCATCATAATCAATCCCATAAGTCTGACTGTAGCCCTTGGTAACTAGCCTTGCCTTGTACCTGTCCACCTTCCCTTCTGAAGTTTGCTTTATTGTGAATACCCACTTGCAGCCCACAGCTTTCTTCCCTGCTGGAAGTGAGACAAGTCTCCATGTCTTGTTCTTCTCCAGTGCCTCAAGTTCTTCGAGCATTGCTTTCTTCCACTGGGGATGTTGCTTTGCCACTCGCCAATCACTTGGTATAGGGATAGACTGTAAGGATGCAATGATAGCCCTATATGCAGGTGTAAGAGATGCATAGGAGACATGATTAGCAATATCAGTCTCATATCCATACCGTACAGGAGGCCTGCCGGCATTGATACGAGGCTCCCTACGAGATGCAAGTGGAAGATCTAAACTAGAGGAAGGCAAAGAAAGGTTACCATCCGAGATAGGAGAGGAAGGCAGTAAGGAAGTCGGGACTCGAGCAGGCGTGATAGACTGATCAATCTCGACATGTGGCTGTGGAGCTAGTGGTTCTTCAGTGGGGAAGATGTCTTCATGTTGTTCTCCATCGCCATGACTATCCTTCTGTCTCCTGCTATATTTGCTGCCGTACAACCTGTCTTCCTCCTCCTCCACCAATGTCCTTTCTTCCTCCCTGCTATCAGGACCAGTACCTGTAGGCCTGACAGGACACGGTATAAGTCCAACCACTACTCTCCTGTCATCAGTCTCCCCCTCTCGAACAGCTCCTCCTGTGCTTGGAGAGGCCCCAGTATCAAATACTGATGTAGAATCTGTCAGTCCTCCATAAAAGGGTTCAGTCTCCCTGAACGTCACATCCATGCTTACAAACAGCCTTCTTTCTGAGGGACTCCAACACCTATAGCCTTTCTGATGTGAAGGATACCCAACAAATATGCATTTAATTGCCTGAGCATCCAGCTTCCCCACAGAAGGTCTATGATCCCTCACAAAGCATGTGCATCCGAACACTTTTGGTGGAACTACAAAAGTGTTCTTTCCCATAAGAATCTCACATGGAGACTTCATACCAAGGATTCGTGAAGGCATCCTGTTGATAAGATATGTGGCTGTCATCACTGCTTCACTCCACAATATCTTAGGTACATTCATGGTGAGCATGAGTGACCTAGTTACCTCCAACAAGTGCCTATTTTTCCTTTCAGCAACTCCGTTCTGTTGGGGGGTGTTGGGACAAGTGGTTTGATGAGTTATCCCATTCTCAGATAGGTAAGATGCAAACTCCCTGTTTACATACTCTGTCCCATTATCCGTTCTCAAGACACGGATCTTGGCCTCATACACATTTCTGACACTTCTATGGAAGTCCTGAAAACACTTCAACGCTTCACCTTTGTTTTTCATCATATAAAGCCATGTCATCCGAGAATGACAATCTATGAAGGTGATAAACCACCTGAACCCACTTACTGAAGTCACTGGGCAGGGCCCCCAAACATCTGAGTGAATAAGATGAAATTTCTCTACACTCCTCATCCCTACACTAGGATATGACGTCCTAGTGTGTTTCCCAAATTCACATGCATCACATTTCAAATTCATTTCATTCACTCTATTCAAAACATCGGGATACATTTTACTCAAAATATCAAAAGGCAAGTGTCCCAACTGACAATGTAACAAAAGTACATCCCTTTCCTTCTCTCCACCAACCACAGCCAGTGCAGCATCCCCACTAGCTCTGTCAAGGTACCACAGTCCATCACGCCTGACGCCAGTCCCAAGCCTCCTCCCAGTCTTCCTTTCCTGCAACACACAATGAGTGGAGTCAAAAGTAATACTACAGTCGAGATCATCAACAATAGAACCAACAGATAAGAGGTTGACTGGAAATGATGGGACGTGAAGGACTGAAGAGAGGCGTATGGAGGGAGTGCACTGAATAGTACCAATCCCTCTAATGGGTTGGGATGTACCATCAGCTGTCTGAACGGTTTCATGAATGATATGTGGTTTATATGTGGAAAATTGTCTATATGCTCCTGACACATGACTAGATGCACCTGAGTCAATGATCCACTCTATATGATCTCTACATGAAAGGGCTAATCGGTTACCTGAGCCTGTGTGAGCGAAGTGGGCAAAGTTACCAAATGGCGAGGCAATATCCCCAGTCTGGTCTGCATGACTCTCTGAGCTCTCAGTAGTAGACCTGGACTGTCTCCGCTGCTCTAGCTCTGACGCCTCAGCTGACGTGGCCTCGATCATCACTGTCTCCTGTCGTCCGTCAGCGGTAGCAAAGTTGGCCCGTGGGCCCCCGCGACCTCGTCCACGGCCTCCACGGCCCCAACGACCTCCTCCTCTGCCTCCTGTGCCACGTCCTCGTCCACTGCCCTTCTGTGGGCAGTTAAAGCTCAGGTGCCCATTCACCCCACATGTGTAGCACTCTCGATCCTCGCTCACTGCTGCCACTGCCGGTACAGCCAGTGCAGCCCGAGTGACCTGAATACCCTCATCCTTCATAACCCTCAATCTGGTCTCCTCCTGTGCCATTGCAGCTATGGCCTCCTCAAGAGATGGGATGGAGGATAAGTGGCACATACTCGCTCTCCTGGCCTCAAAATCTCCACTCAGGTTCCTCAGAAAATGGGTGACACGCCTACGCTCCACCCACTTCCTGTGTATCACAGCGCTTCTAGGATCAGGCAGATCAATAGGGTCATAGTGGTCCAATTCTGACCACAGCCTTTTCAACTCCGCAGAGTAGGCTAGAATAGACATCTCCCCCTGCTTCAGGGTGTCGACCTTGCCCTGAACCTCCATCATGAGCATCACATTTCCTGCTCCAGAATATATTTTCTCCACCATACTCCATATCCCCGCAGCACTCTCTATGGCCTCCACCATCCCAGCAATGGGTGGAACCATTGATGTCATCAACCAAGCAGCCATCAGTGAGTTGGTGGTGCTCCAGACTTTCCAATCATCCACATCCTTGTCCAGCGGTTCCTTGCATGAACCCAAAACGACGCCTTCTAACCCCTTCGACCTCAGAATGAGAAGCACCCTCCTGGACCAACTGAGGTAATTCTTCGTCCCTTCCAGTTTCACGTCATTGGGCATCAATTCCAGCTTCTGCACGGGACGTGAAGGCGTCGATCCACTCGAGGATCCCAACTCCTTCGAAGCAAGCAGCTTCGTTATCTCTCCAATGAAGGCCTTCATATCAGCGGAGGTAAGATTGTCCCCCATCTCTCCTCAGATCCGCAGATCTCTCCTCTCTTCCTCCTCAGATCCGCAGATCTACTTCTCCTCTTCTTCTTCTAGGGCATACCCTAACCGTAAATCTATGGAGTCCTTTTCATGACTCTACCATAGATCTAGGGCTAGGGTTTTGTGGGTTTTCTTTGTAGCTAGTTAGGGTTTTGTGGGGCTAGAAGAGGACTTGGAAGAGGGGAGGATCACACGGCTTGGAGAGGCAGCAGCAGGAGCCGGCGGCGGCGCAGCAGCAGCCGGCGGCGCGCGGCGGCGCAGCAACAGCTGGCGGCGCGCGCAGCTACCGCAGGCGGCGACGGATGCGGGTCGAGGGCCTTGCTGCGGGAGAGGGATGCAGGAGAGGAGGCGGGTGGAAAGTCGGTGGCTGTCGGTGACTTTCGGTGGAGTCGGAGGAGGAGAGGATGCGGGCGGTGGAGTCGAAGGAGGAGGAGATGAGTCGACTGGAGTGGACTGGAGTCGCTGGCGAGTGGACTGGAGGTCGGTGGCGAGTGGACTGGAGTCGACTGGAGTCGCTGGCTAGGCGGCGGTGGCCGGGCGGGTGGATCTAGGGCTGAGCGGGTGGAGGCGCAGATGGAGGCGGGTGGTTTTTAGGGTTTGTTTTCTAGGGCTCTGATACCATGTTGTATTTTGGGAAATTGGTGATTAGCTTCCAAATGAGCTAACCCCTCATATATATAATATCCCTTAGTTTGCTTTACACACACACACAAATACAAATAACACTCAATACATCAATAAAAATCCCAACTTTTCTCCATATCTCTTCTATTAAACCTTAAAAATTCCACTTTTCCACTAAATATCCTACCTTTCTATCAAAAATCCTTATTGTATCCATCAAAACCCTAACAAATCCTATTAATTTGGTATCAGAGTGTAGATCCCGTGGTGGCGTCAAGAAATGCAGAAAGTTTCGAGGAACAACATCAATCGTAGTTGGAGAGGACGAGAAAAGCGCG
The DNA here is from genome assembly GCA_030789695.1 of Scilla litardierei. Lineage (NCBI taxonomy): Eukaryota > Viridiplantae > Streptophyta > Magnoliopsida > Asparagales > Asparagaceae > Scilla > Scilla litardierei. The sequence continues at coordinate 5,549,455 of CM061131.1, forward strand.
GATTGCGTCAGAGGAAAGATGGACGTCGTTTGAAACCACGATGGTTCAAATGTGGGAGGAGATAAACCCCCAACTATCGGAGATACTTTCAGAGATCTTTCGCCAATGTCGCCTGAAATGAGATCTAAGGCAAACAGCAGCAACTTTGACGCAAGAAAATGAGAGGAACAAAGAATCCAGAGAAGGGCTTCTTTCTGACACGGAAGGGTCCGATGAAGCAGAAGATCTCATGAAGGGCGGGGACCCCGATCACCTTCACCAGGGGCCACACAGCTGCCTGCAGGGCCGTGCGGCCGTTGCAGGTTGCCTGGCGTCCTTGCAGTCCCTAGACATCAATCCAGGGGCATTGCAGGTCCCGGGCAGTCCCCTGTAGGTCATAGACAACAATGCAGAGGCATTGCAGGCCCAAGATAGCCACCTGCAGGCCCCATACAACAATCCAGGGGTACTACAGGCACCGACAGCAATCCAAGGGCGCTGGCAGCCCCATGCAGGCCCCTGACAGCCCCCTACCGGCCCTGGACCGCAAGCTGCATGCTTAGGACAGAAAGCCAGGGGCCATGCAGGCCCCAGTCAACAAACTGCAGGCGTAGAACATCCATCTGCAGGCCCCGAGCAGCAAGCTGCAGGCTCTGGACAGAAAGTCAGGGGCCTTGTAGGCCCCTGATAGCAAGCCTGTGACCCAACAAGACCTTGGGAGTTGACGAGGGGCCAATTTGAGATCGGCGATTATCTTCGAGGCGCGACGGATCCACGAGGAACTTTGATGATTACCGTAGCTTTCTTTCGGACGTCATTGAGGGCGGTGGAGACCAATCGTTATTCTTTTGATAGATGAGTGGGTGAGCATTCTACTTAGAGTAGCATGACAATGTACTTCTTGCATCACCTTGAGACCACATTTCATAAAAAAGAACACATCTAGAATTTTAGGAGTCTTATGGGTATTTTAGTAATATTTGGTTTTCCAGGGGTTTTCTGTAATCTTCTGTTTTAGAGTTATTTCTACAATTAAATATTTTCACTTTATTATATATATAGGGCTAGATGGATCAGAGAAGGGTGTCAAATATTGTGTTTAATTTGAAGAGAAGAGACTCTTTTGTAGGAGGTTGCATCTTTGCCTCGAATATAAGCTTGGGAGAGCGGTCTACCTCTTGAAGGTGGCCAAGAGAGCGAGTTTCTTAAAAAAACCACATTTATCTTTGTATCTCTTTATTTTCAGTTCTTTATCAATCAAAATCCCACATTTTCTCCATACCTCTTCTATTAAACCCTAAAAATCCATCTTTTTTCTAAAATCTCACCTTTCTACCAAAAATCCTAACTTTTATCCATCAAAACCCTAGCAGATCCTATCCTGCTATTTCCTATCAGGTACTACATAGTAACTAAAAATTGATGCAAAGCGACCATGTTCTCTCAACAACAAAGGCAAAGAAGTCAAATCATCTTTAACCATGTGCTAATTTTATGCAAGGAATACAGAGATATCTGATTCTCCTACTGATTATCAGTTGTGTTCATAGTTTCTTATCGTGTTTAATTGAATCAGTAAACTAGTCCCATGGTTTTTCATGTAGATACTCTTATCAAACAGTTGGAAGATGGTATCGAAGAAAATAAGAGACACTTGCAGATGGTCGATTGCCGCTTGCATGAAGCGCATCAGGATTTGGCTTTAAAAGAAGATATTTGTAACCGCTTGATAACCACTGAGGACATTTTAAAGAAAGAAAATTATGAACTTGAGTGCAAAAATCAAGATTTGATTGTGCAAGTGGACAAATCAGCTCAGGGGATCAAGCAGCTTGAAGATGTGGTTTGCGATTTAATGACCAAAGTAGTTCATCTCGAGAAAGAGAGTTGGACGGTCTCTGACCATATTGCTAAACTTGTTTCTTCGTTTGGAACTTACTATGAATTGGCCCAGCAGGAGAAAAAATTAGCCTTGAAATGTGCTCAAGACAATTTTGATATGCTTCATGAACGTTATTTGGGTATTGAATCGGAAAAAGAAGCCTTAAAAGCAGAAATTGAAGAACTCAAAGCTAAGATCACGGAACTTCAGAAAGCTCAAGAGTTCACAATGGTGCAGCATGCAGAAGAATGCCGCTTGGCAGAAGATAAAATTCGTAGATTGGAGTCTGAAACTGAAGTTCTTGTTTCAAAGAAGACTGAATCCGAGAAGTTAGTTGCTGAATTAGTGGAGAAAGTTAAAGGTCTATCAGAAGCTGTTAGCCTTGGTAATAATCATAAGGTTTGTCGAGCTTAACATGTGCTTGAATGGTACACAGTCTACCAGTATATACCCTTTCTAATGTATTATATTCATTATTCAACTTTGCAGCAAGATCTGTTGCAGAAGATTTCTGGATTAGAATCTGACAACCACAATCTTGAGGAGAAGGTTGAAGCAGTGTTGCTGGAGAAAGCTGCAGAAGCAGGAGCCTTGAGGGATGAGATCACGAAACAGGATCAGCATGTTGAATCATTGAAGCATGAAATCAGCGATCTTCGTAATGTTCTCACTGATAGGGAACAACTTCATGCAGGTTTCATGGAGAGAGAGAAAGAGTTAGAACAGCAAAAAGCTGAGGTTATTCATACATAGTCTAATCAATCTCATGGGGCCAAGAGTTTCAAATTACTCTAATCACACTAATTACATTTTTTGCAGATTCATGCATCACTTTCTGCTGCTGAAGGTAAACTTACAGAAGAAAGAAAACAGTTTGATCTAATGCTTGAAGGAAAGCAGCTTGAATTGTCCAAACATTTAAAGGAACTTTCTCAAAGAAATGATCAGGTAATAATAATCATTGTAATGGTTCGTTAGCTTCTTTATGTTCAGGCCATCATTTTAGTTTCGGGTTTAATGCAGGCAATCAATGAGATTCGGATGAAGTATGAAGAGGAGAAAGTGGAGATTGCGAGTAAGGAGAAAGAAAAGGTTTGTGGCTTTTCTGGAACTTGATCTCTATGATTTCAACTTTTGGCCTTAATGTTTTTGCCCCCAAAATTTCAGGCAGAGGAACTAATTAAAGAAATGGAAAAGAAATGCGAAGAAACAATTTCAGAACATAAAAGAGAAGCTCAGCAGCACTTGATGCTTGTTAAGGAGGAACATAGTGCAATGGTATGAGCTAAAATTTTATGTTCAGACATACAAGTAAGTTAATGTTTTCCCAAAAAAATATTGCGACAACAATAAAAGCATTGAACTGTCATGGCAATTAGCTTAGTTTTATCGTAGGATAGTACTATTATTATATAATGTTTCCTTGTGTGGTCCATTGGGACATATGGTTTCCCAGATTGATTTTCCTCTTACTAAAAAAGATCATAACTGTCTTTCCACATCAAATCATTTTTCTTGGAATGTTCTCACTATTCTTGAAACTCTGCAAAAAGCTTTCTCAGTACACCATGTGATAACCTGTTAACTGATCATCATATGTATTGCTTCAACTTTGTACTGGTGGAAAAATCTTTTTCCTCCGCAGCCTATTTTTGAGATCTTCTACCAAGTTCAATAAGAAAATAACATCATGTTCATGGACATTTATGATCTTATTTGTTCTTCTAGACTCCCGATATGGTATGCATTTAACACAACTATCCATTTTTTATTGATCGGCAAGGTTTCACATCAAATTTCTTTTGAAAATCATGGCAGTTCTAAGTTCACATTAACATATGCATGAATCTGAATCATGCACCAAATCTCATTTATTTTTGTATATATTAGTTTGGTTTTGGAATCTGAATCATGCACCAAATCTTCAAAACCTGCTTCAAATTCTAAAGATTTCTGACCGTCTGGTTGAGTAATTGGTATCTGCTACTTGATTTATAGTGTAACTGCAGCTGCATAGCTCTTTTAAAAAAGGAAATGAACAACTGTAAAACTAGTGATATAGTTTTCGAGTCATGGCTAATAGCTTTCAGTCATCAAAAATTCTTCTGCGTAATATGGTGGTGTGCAAATGGAAAGGTTAATAATCATAGTTTCTACTTCTCCATGAGACAATAGGATAATGACCTAAATATCTCATTTTAACAATGCTAGCAAGTTTGTGTGTTTTCTTCATTCAAGGGTAGTCAAGCTCTATTTCTGGCATTGCTTTAAACATGCGTTTTATGTTGTTGTGTCTTGCTCTACGTTGTGAAGCCTCTTGTTTCCGGAGACTGGCTTGGTCCACCGTGCCTCTTGCAGTTTGCTATTAATTCTTATTGATATATAGTTTTTATTGTGACACGGTTTTGACTCTGATGAACTTTCAAACCAACATGAGTAGGATTTTTCCCAGGCCCGTGTTTTTTCAGTTTCAGTTTTTTTTCTTTTTCTTTTTCCCCTTTTGATGGCTTTCATTTCTTTTCTTTTCATTTTAATTTTTTGGGGGGTGGTTTGCGGTTTGAAATTGAGTGAAGCACAACGCATGCAAGACACATGTTAGAATAGATCTTGATAACAGTGACTTGTACCAGGAATTATATTGTAAGATGAAAAGAAATTCGAGGCGTTTGTTTGATTAAATGTCAAAATTATTGCTTTCAGTGTGGGCATTTTGTTTATTTTCACATTCTTTACTGTAATTATTTGTTTATAAACTAACTGGGTTGATTGATGACTTTGGAAAGGATCTGAGGTCAGCAGGGTGTTGAGGCTCATGTTCCCTTGAAATCGCTTGAAAAGAGAATGACACAAGGAAATGCAAATCAGCTGTTTATCATTTTATAATTAACATTGATTATTTTCTTGGCTGCTTAAGCATTTGAGATGGAAACCTATAGGTTTTCCTATTTGGTCACTTTAGACAGCAACCTTGTGCTTTGGTATCAGGTTTCATATCCTATCTGCATATAGAAGTATCTGTCCAGTATATATAATCATTTCAAGTTAGAAGAGGTATGTCAGTTAGACGGAGATGCAAAACGTGAGAAATTTTGTTATAATGTACCATCATTAACATGAGTGGCCGGTTGTCATCTAGATGATCAGTAGACTGGGATTCGAGATGTTTTCCATGTTTCTAATGAACATGAAGGTTGTAAATTTCATTGATGGATACCAATATCTTCAACGTTGACGATAATTGGAAAGTGGTAGTTGTTAAACAGCACATTTTGGGGGGATATTTGCCAGAAAGCACTACACCAATCTTGAGCAGTCTAATTTGACTTGTCCAAGTTTTTAAGCTTTGCTTGCAATTAGAAATATCCTCACAATGTGCAAAGACTGATTCTTACCATATCTAACTCCTTGTCTTTCCTGACTTTAATTTTATGTCTATGTAGGAAAAGGCTGGTATGTTGAATTATGTTACTATCTCTACGTAAATGATATCGTTTATTTTATTATCTTAGTTTAGAGAATAGATGTGTTTACAATTTAAAAACAAGTGCATTTTTGAAATCATTTTCTTGTCTTGATGATTTTTATTTCTTAAGTTAATGAGGTGGACATGATCATAAGGGTGTGACAAATTAGTGTGCTGGCTGTCACATGACTATCACACAATCCTCCTCCTTTATATGGACTTATAACTGGTGACAAAAACACAGGCAGGGTCCCTCTAAAGTACGTTACTTTAATTATTCATGACATGTATCAAGAAGCAGTCATTATTATGAAAACTTATGGAGGAATAACATATAACCATCTGATCATTGTTGGGTTACATCAAGGCTCGGCTTTGAATTCCTTTTTCTTCGCTATAATAATGCTCACTAGGCATATTTAAGATGAGATGCACCGGTGTATGTTATTTACAGGCAAATATGTTTTGATAGACGAGACCAATAATGATGTAAATACAACTTTAGATTTGTGCAGACATGTATTGGAGACTTGAGGTTTCAGACTTAACATGAACGAGACAGAGTATATGTAATATAAGCGTAGTAGAGTGAGATATAAATATCATAACTTTATAAAGTTGGATGAAACAAGTATATCGGTAAGTAAATACTTTGAGTATCTCTAGTCACTTATCCAAGAGGATGCATGGATTAATGAAGATGTTGATCATAGAATTAAAATAAGATGGTTGTAATGAAGAGTTGTAACCACAGTGTTGTGCGATCAAAATATACCGTTACGATAAAAATTTAAATTTTATAAGATTATGATTAGACCGGCTTTATTATATTGTACATAGTATCAAACTACAACACCATAAAATACGAACAGAGTATACATATGATAGATATGCAAATGCTATGGTGGAGGTGTGGAAGCACTAGAAAAGATAAGATAAGTGACGAGGATATCCGAATGACGGTTTGCATGATCCCTCTAAATGATACGATGAGAGAAAAATACTTGAAATGGTTTGATTATATATGTTGAAAACTTATTGACGTTTCCGTTAGAAAGATAAAACATATGAATGTTAAGATTAAAAGAAAGAAAGGTAGATCGAAGAAGCATTGGATGGAAGTGATAGGCCTGGATATGAGCGATCTTGATTTGATAGAAGAGAAAGTTTTATATTGTAATTTGTGAAAAACGTGTATCCGACATCACAATCCGATGTGATCACTATCCAACATTCTTTTTATCGAGTTCATGAAACCGACCTCAATTTTTTGGGATGAAGGCTAAGAAGAAGAAGAAGAAGAAGAAGAAGAAGAAGTTAATGAGGTGGACAAGCCCCATTCTCTCGACATCTAGGAGAATAAATTCCTATAAACTACTTTGGCAGCTCCTCAAAGGCTCAAGCTTGTCCCATAACAGAGCATTTTGAAAATCTAACTCCACCTTTCTGATATCGCTATTCTCTTTGAATAAGTCTCATGCTATTTCTTTTTGAAACTTTCATATCAGTGCAAAATGGAAATTGCTATTAGTTGATAAATCTTGTAAATTTAGTTTGTAAATGAGTGATTTGTTGTTTAAATTTTTAACATTCATTAATATTCATCATTCTTGGATGACAACTACATCCTTTTCATTGTTGCAGATTAGTACAATTCAGCAAGACTATGATCAGAAGGAATCTAGTCTTAGAGCTCATCAAAGGGAAGAACTGCAGAGATACCAGCTTCAAGCTGAAAATGAGATGAGAGAGGTAATAACGTTAGGACATTAGTTTCTAAGAGCCTATTTCCCGTCTTCATTAGCTTTTGCTGTTAACAGACTTTAAATCCATGCAGAAAACCTCATCACTAAGGAGAGAACATGAAATTCAAATAAAATCTCTGAAACTGCAGCATGAAGATGATTACAGAAGATTACAAGAGGAATTGGAGGTTCAGAGGTCAAAGGTATTATTTTCATCTTAGGAACTGACTAAAATCTTACCACTGTGTGAATCATTGATTTGTATGTTGTTCTGCAGGAAGAAAAGCAGCGAGCTCTCCTACAATTACAGTGGAAAGTCATGGGTGAAAGCCAGCAAAACGATCAGGAAGTGAACTCTAAAAAGGTTTTGACATCATCTTATCCGACCATCTATTAGAATAGAGTCATGCAGCTATTTACTTAATGCTGTTTAACATGAATGTCGGTTCCACTGAAACTGAGTCATTTTAAACTCAATTTACTACCTTCGTAAATATGGGTATATTTTCTATTGTTTATGTTAATAGCATGCATATAAAATTATCCATTTCTTTTCTTTTTTCCGGCATGTAATCCTTTCAAGAGAAGGACTCAAGCAGTATGGATATAGTGGTCTTGAAGAGCGATTCTACTCTCAACCATAGATTTTTTCTTTCACGAATATATTTAATTAATACACCGAGCTGTCGTAAAATAGTTTTGGTGAAAAACATTGTGTGACTGAGTCTACAGCATTTGAGCCATTTCTTCGTCAACGAAGTGGTTTATCTAGCTATGGAAATCATCCTAGAACCATTCTCATATACATTAATTATCAATTACAATCGACATTTTAAATTTTTGATCTGCAGTCATCTTCGGGAGTTTTCTTCCGTATATGTACTGGATGAACCTTTTTAACATCTTGGATGCATGTCTCATCATCATCATCATTGGCATCTTCTCCTTTTCCTATCAAATGGGATCAGCCATAGGGTAAAGTTCCATGAAGGATTTGACAAAGTTTTACAACTTCCTGTTGATATCATGTCAGTAGTAAAACAGAAAGCATGTGCATCAATATTATGATTGCATACCTGTATAATTAAACATATTGGTGTAATAATTTTTTTTGGTTTTAGCTTTTTTCACTTTTCTTTTTTAAGTAAAAATATGGTGTCAACCCCCCCCCCCCCCAAAAAAAAAAAAAATAAAATAAAATAAAAATAAAAATAAAAGCATGAGTGTCTTCCCTGATTCAGTAGGCTGACCTGGACAATGCTTATGGTTATGGTCCAAAACCTATCGGTTCAAAGCTGATGCATCTCAGAAAAAGGGACAAAGATACATTCTCAATGATTTGGCTTACATTATTGAAACTTGTATACTTCCCCCTGGTTTTTTAGGGAAGGGCCGTAGCCTAGAAGAATTGAGATCAATTCAACTTTATTGTCAGGAAAAGTGATTGTTAATGAAAATTGATGCTAGCTTACAACTCAATGATGCTAACCATTTTGGGGTGTGAGTTTCTAACACTAGATAGTTGTAGTCATAAGAAATTACTATGTAAAGGAATTGTTTTCATTTGGTACTTTGGCTTACAACATCCTGGGATGTGAATGCCGTTTCGTTAGCAAATTTATTATATCACTTTTCTTTGTAGATTCTTAGACAAATGAGTATATTTGACAGAGGATGGAAGGGGAAAATGTGGCAGGAAAAATTAGGGAAGAATTACCTAGGGATTTGATAGGATTCCAAACCTCGCACCTCGGAGATTTTACGGTCACCGACTCCAACGTCTCACACGTAAATATTTTTCAGACCTCATTCCCAGGCAACCAAGCACACTCACATAACTCTTATGCTTAAGATTTTTTAGTGGTAAATAAAGTTTATGCAGATTTGCATTCATTCAATTCATGAAAAATAAAACAAATCCTAAGGCCATTATATAGGATTACAAGTTAAATAGACTCTTTCCACAACCGATGTAGGATTAAACTGAAATGATAGATTATAAAAAATAAAAAGGATTCAATATATCAGGGATCTAACTTCTTCTAAAAGACTTAAATAACAAATTTAAAAAACTCAAAGGCCACAAATACAAAGCTGACTCAAGTACTATAAAAAATAATCTGAATCCAAATTGGATCTATATCATTCTTACTGATTTTGAAAAATTGATCACTTGATGAGTGGTGATAAATATGCGCAATCTGGCAGAAGTTAGCAGTCTCTCGTAGTTATAGAATATGTGTTCTCAAATTTTGAAATAAAGTCAAATGTGGATTTACAGATGAACATTTTCTAAAAAATATTTTCTAGTCATGAAAGATAGGAAGTGGTACAAAACTAGCTTGCTGGTAGGATACAAAGCATTTAAGATGATAAACTCAACATGCTGAATTATCTCAAACTTAACAAACGGCTCAGACCGTGTCTTTAGTGTGGACTCTAATTTATGTAATTCAGATATTATTTCGATCTTTACCTCTGATTCTAGCTCTATATTAGGCTCATGATTTAACTTGAGATGCATCTCTCTTCTGCGTCCGGATCGGGCTTAAACTCTTATCCTGGTTCTAGTTCAGATTCTAACTCAAACTCATCCATAGGATTTAGGCTGGGACTCTAGTTTAGGCTTAAGATCTATCTTTATTGTTAGCTCTTCTTGTAATACTTGCTCTCACCCTTTTTTGATCAACTCATGTACAACTTCTATTCCACGTAAAAGTTTATCAAGTTTATGATTGGTTCCGGTCTTTGAAATTGATAGCCATGCAGGTGAGTGATGTTTGGGAAGATATCTATATCGAAGCTCTTCTTTCATTAAAGGCCATCGTGTAGAATCTTGGTCATATTTTAACCACTAAGAATTAGATTCATCTGTTAATTTCTATCTAGAATATTTACAACTTATGTCATCTAATAAGTTGTTGTCAGAAAATAATCATTCGAATTAAAATTCGTAACTTTTATAATCTTCATGATCATAATATCATTAGAAAGTAGAGACAATTAAGAATTGATTATACTCAGAAAATCGTATTGGACGATAAATGGGGAGATATCTATATCAAAGCTGCATCTTCAAACAAGACCAACTGCAATAAGGCTTCTATCTCTGCCAAAAGAGAGGTTCTCTTTTTAATTTGTACTATGCATACTACAATTTCAAAATATGTTACGACTCAAATTGTCTTGCAGTTTGCTTAAACGGATCGAAACTTCGGCTAAAATACGTCGAAGTACTCAAAATCACGAACATGGGACAAAATCAGTTGAAATTTCCATAAAATCCTTGAAAATGCGCAAGCTGCAATGTTAATCAGCTTCGCTTATGTATTGTAGATCGGATCGGTTCAGTCAGTAGCTTGATGAACGGGTTGGCTAAGCCGGTGACTGGTTAGGCTCAGATCAGCTCAAGGCGGCTTGGAATGGAGCCGGCTTGGTGGCTAGGCTTGGCGTCGAAAGTATCTTATTGAAGTTGCCATTGTACTCGTCAGAGCCGATCAAAGTCTGATGGTTTTTAAGGCATTCATCACTCCAGTCAGATGCTGTGGAGATGCCTCCGTCTCTGGTAGCTCCTCCGACATCTCATCCTCTGCACGCTTCTTAGGGCGATCCATTGGCTCGCAGCCAAAGATGAACTCCAAAAGAAAGATCAAAGGAAGATCAAAGGAAAAACAAAGAAACAAGAAACCATGAACAAATGGAAAATTGTGGAAAAATCTCCAAGAGATTTTTCAGTTCGATTCAAATTGATGAGCTAAAAACAATATAAGCTGGGGCTCAGCTATTAGTATGAATCGCAAACAACCTTCTAACAACTAACAAATTCCTAACAGAATTAGTTAGATTTAGTGAGATGTGTCCATTAACGAGGGATAGCAGCTCAAATCGAAGGTAGGAAACGGAGCTCTTCGAGCCGTTAAGAAATCACTGTGCAGATCCAACCGCTAGTTGGCGAACAACTAGGATTACTTCACTTAAAGCACGAACGGACCAAATCATTTCCCTTGGACGGTGGATGCTCTCTTCACAAGGCGATCCAATGGCTCTTCTTCCTTCCTCCCAGCTCCAACGGCTAGTTTATTCCAACAGCAGCCAGATAGCTCCCCGCTGCCAACGGCCATCACCGGAATTTCACTCGAGTCTCTTACATTACGCTCTCCTTTTTTCGACCTTGCCTCAAGGTCGAATGTGGGGAATCTCTTGACGAGATCCCAATAACTCTCCCAAGTGGCTTCCTCAATCTCCCGCTGCTTCCATTTAATGAGAACATGTGAGATCAAAGCATTTCGATGGCGAATTGTCCGTCTATCCAAAATAAGCTCAGGTTCACCAAGTATTTCTTCAACATAGCTAGGTTGATCACTCTATAAGACAGTGTGGGCACCCAATTTTCTCTTTAGCTGAGAAAACATGGAAGACAGAATGGATTCGATAGGTCGAGGGCATCTCCAGCTTATAAGCAACCTCACCAATCCTCTGTAACACATTATAAGGTCAATAATACTTTGGTGATAACTTGTGGGGCTTTCGCATAGCAGTTGTTACTTGCATATATGGTTGTAGACTCAAGTGCACCCAATCACCCACTGCAAACTCTCTTTCAGACCTCCTCCCGTCAGCATATTTCTTCATGTGTTCTCTTGACTTCCTCAGATTATCCTTCAGTATCTGTAGAGCAACATCCCTGGAAAATAATTCCTCATCCACCATTTGTACATGGGAAGTATGGGGTACATAGCTTAGTATTGAAGGAGGCTTCCTTCCGTACATTGCCTCATAGGGAGTTACTTGTGTTGGAGCTCTCCAAGTAGTGTTGAACCAATACTCTGCTAAAGGCAACCATTTCAACCACTCCCTGGGCTTATGGCTACAGAAGCACCTTAAATAACACTCCAATTGTTTGTTTGCATTCTCTGTCTGCCCATCAGATTGTGGGTGGTAGAAAGAACTCATAGCTAAAGTGGTTCCCTGCAAACTGAATAATTCCTACCAGAACATACTAGTGAATATGGGATCTCTATCACTTACAATAATTTTTGGTAGCCCATGTAATTTGAATACCCCATTGAAGAACACCCGAGCCACTTGCCTGGTAGTAAAGGGGTATTTGATACCAAAAAAGTGTGCACCCTTGGACAATCTATCCACCACCGCATATATTGCACTAACATCACCACATGGGGGGCAACCCAACTATGAAATCCATGGATATTTCATCCCAAATTTTGTCTGGCACAAGAATAGGCTGTAGCAGCCTGGAGAAGCTACATTTTCAGATTTGTTGCGTTGGCATACCTCACATTCTCCCACAAATCTTCTTACATCAGATTTCATACCCTCCCAATAAAACACATCCTTCAGCCTATGCCAAGTTCTAACAGCATTAGAGTGTCCTGTCATGGGAGTACCATGGTACTCATGTATCAGAATCTTCACAACCTCCTTATTCCGAGGATTCACCAAAATCTTCCCCTTGTAATAATATACCCCTTCAACTACTTTAATTTTCTCCCTCAATTCCTCATCTTCTCCAACTCCTTAAAAAAATATCCTTGCTGACCATATCTTTTATTCCATGCAACCAATCTGCCTGGACAGCTGATACATAACATAAGGAGTAAGAATTCTCATCTGATATCTCATCACTCCCCAACTCCCTTGACAAGGCATCTGCAGCAACATTGCTTTTTCCTGGTTTATACTCCACCCTATAGTCAAATTGTTGTAGTTTGACAAGCCACTTACTTTGTATTCCATGTTGAAGACGTTGACTTAGTAGATGGCTGAGACTGTAATGATCTGTGTGTATCACAAACCTCCTACCAAGTAGATAATGGCTCCATTTCTTGGTTGCTATGATCAAGGCCAATAACTCCTCGTATGTAGAAAGAAAGAGGTTCATCCCATTCAGTTTGGAACTCAAATAAGCCAATGGCCTTCCTTCCCGTATCAGCATAGCTCCAATACCCTGCCCATAAGCATCACACTCCACAACAAAAGTCTTGCTAAAATCGGGTAATGCCAAAACTGGGGATGTGACTAAGGCATCTTTCAGCTGCTGGAAGGCTGTTCTGGCTTCACAGCTCCAAGTAAACTCTCCCTTCTTTAACATATTAGTAAGGGGAGCTGCTTTACTCCCAAAACCATTCACAAACTTCCTATAATACCCTGCTAGACCAAGGAAGCCTCGCAGTGCCTTTACAGTTTTGGGTTCACTCCAATTCACCGCTGCCTCAATCTTCTTAAGATCAGCTGTAACTCCATGTCATGAGATCACATGGCCCAGGTAATCTATAGTTTTCCTTCCAAACTGGCACTTGGACAATTTTACAAACAGTTGGTGTGCCTTTATAATTACCAAGACCTCCTCCAAGTGAACCAGATGAGACATGTAATTGGAGCTGTAAATGAGAATGCCATCAAAGAAAACTAAAACAAATTTCCTTAGAACTGACCTGAATATATGATTCATTAGTGATTGGAATGTCGACGGAGCGTTTGTGAGTCCAAACGGCATAACCACAAATTTATAATGCCCATCGTAAGTTCTGAATGCTGTCTTGAAGATGTCTTCATCTCTGACCCGTATTTGATTGTACCCAGATCGGAGATCCAATTTGGAGAAGAAAACAGCCCCATGTAAATCATCCGTCAGCTCGCCGATGATTGAAATAGTGAATTTATCCTTCACTATTTGTTGATTAAGAGCTCGATAGTCGACGCACATTCTCCATGATCCATCGGACTTCTTTACCATCACCACTGGAAAACGGTAAGGACTTGTGCTTGTCCGTATGACCCCCGAATCTAACATCTCAGCAACTTGCTTCTCAATTTCTCCCGTCAAAAGTGAACATGTCTATAGGGAAGGATGCAGACTGGCGTAGTTCATTCAATCAATGGTATATTGTGATCACAATTCCTACGTGGGGCAGCTCCTTGGGTTCTTCAAAAATGGAGGAAAACTTTTTAATTAGCTGTTGCAACTCTGGGGACTACTTCCGTATGTCTTGCATCCCATAACAAGAAGCTTCGGATGACAGAGTTAAAGACTTTAGCTGAATGACGAACCCCGCTCCTTCCTGCCGCAAGGTCCTCCGCATTTGTTTCTCATTGATCACCTGAGAATCTTCTCTGGAGCCTTGCCATGTGCATTCTTGGCCTTGATATTGAAATCTCATCTGTAACTTCTTAAAGTTCATGATTATATCCTCAAGCTGCTCAAGCCACTGAGCCCGTAACACAATTTGATTTCACCCCATAGGTAATAGGAGGAGATCTAAAGGAACTGTGATTACTTGACATTTGAGCAAAACTCCGTTGCACATTCCAGACCCTTCTATCTTGTATCCATTGGCTACTAAAACCTTGACATTCTGAGTCTTCAATCACCAATCCCGGTGTTCAAGCTAGCTTGGGGTGAATGAAACTGTGTGTAGAACCTGAATCAACCAACACTTGAATTGTCTGCCCCTTAATACTGCCTTCCAGTCTCAATGTGTGTGCAGCCGTAATCACACACATAGCTTGCAAAGAAATTGCAGCTGGATCCTCCTCATTAATATCTGCTCGATTCCTGTCACTCTCCTGGGTCAACACTGGACCCCCTCCATTTCAGGTTCGTCATCACCCCAAACTCCTTCCAACATAAACAACTTTTTACACTTGTGATCACCACTCCACCTCTCATCACAAGCAAAACAAATGTTGTTTTTCCTCTTGAATTGTACTTCTTTTGGAGATAATTTTCTGGAAATAGGAGTTGATGTAGTGGAATTTGTATTCTTCACATTTTCAGACAAATTATGGTTTGTGGTAGAGGTGTTGCTCCCCCTCAACTGAGTCCATGTTCCAACATTGGTTCTGCCTCCCCTCCTAGACAAGAGGAACTTCGCCTCAAAATTCTTGGCCAACTGAATTTCCCTATTTAGATTTTGAGGTTCTGCTCCCGTTACTTCAAACCGAATTTCTTCTTTAAGCCCTTCAATGAATTTATCAAGGATGTAACCCTTAGGTAGCCTAGCTAAGAACCCCATGACCTTCCCCAATTTCTTTAAATACTCACACATTTCTTTAAATACTCACACACAGAGCCCTCCTGTTTCAACCGTGCGAACAATTGAAAGGGTTTATTCATTTCAGGTGGTCCAAACCTGACAAGGATCTTTTTCTTGAAGGTTTTCCATACCATAAAATCATCTATATTAGTTCTAACCCATTCAAACCATAATAGTGCTTCCTCCTTCAAATAGAATCCACGGATTCTTACCCAACCAATCTTCTTAATTTTATAATATTCAAAAATTTTAAGTACTTGATTCACCCAAGCAACTACCTCTTCCCCACCCTTGAACAGGAAACTCAGGTCGTATCCCTTTAGGGTTTCCATCTCTAGCACCCACTGACTCTCCCCGTCGACCTCCAGAATAATCTCCATTATTGTAGGAAAGATTCCCCATAGTTATCTACACTAGTAAGTAATTGCAATTGACTCTTAGATAGATTTTCAATCTTACTTGAGAGATCCTGAAATCGAGTGCTGTTGATGGTCATTTGTTGCTGTAGTGGCTTCTGAATGACACTCCATTGTTGTTTCTGTTCTTGCTGAAGCCTTTCCCATTGTTGCTGAAATTGACCTTGGATTAACCTCTGCTCTTCCTCGAGCTTCAGAAATCTTTCAATCCAAGTCTCCTCACTGATGGCGTTCCCTTCCTCGTTCCCGTCCGCACCATGGCTCGTATTGGGTTGCTTTGATACCAATTGTGGAGGTGCCTTCGTCTCTGGTTGCTCCTCCGGCATTTTCTCCTCCTTCGCATACTTCTTAGGGCGACCCATTGGCTCGCAGCCAAAGATGAACTCCAAAAGAAAGATCAAAGGAAGATCAAAGGAAAAACAAAGAAACAAGAAAACATGAACAAAAGGAAAATTGTGGAAAAATCTCGAAGAGATTTTTCAGTTCGATTCAAATTGATGAGCTAAAAGCAATATGAGCTAGAGCTAAGCTATTAGTATGAATTGCTAACAACCTTGTAACAACTCTAACAAATTCCTAACAGAATTAGTTAGATTTAGCGAGATTTGTCCATTAACGAGGGATAGCAGTGCAAACCGAAGATAGGAAACGGAGCTCTTGAAGCTGTTAAGAAATCACTGTGCAGATCCAACCGCTAGTTGGCGAACGGCTAGGATTACTTCACTTAAAGCACGAACGGACAAGATCATTTCTGACGTGCGTTTATATTTCATATATTCGCGCACGTTTTCTTCCGTGTTTTTCCGTATTTTACCGACGTCTTTTATTCGTTCTCTCGTGTTTTCTTGTATCTTCTTGTTTTCTTTCACTTTTCCATATTTTCTGTGTTTTGCAGGAGTTTGCTGGCATTTGGGACGCGAAACGATGATATCATGTGTCCCCAGAGCAACGGGAGGAGTCACGCGTGATCCAGGAGGTCAGACGCCAAAGAATTCATCTTCCAGCCCCTCACACGGTCGGTTGGTCAGCTCCAACCGATCGGGTGATGCACGCGTGCACCACCCGGTCTCTGCCGCAGCTCACAAAGAAGTCACCCGACCGGTTCGCAGACCGGTTCAGCGGGGGCTGTTCTCTGTTTTCTCGAAGCAAAACGCCAACCGATCGGGTGACTCTCACCCGATCGGTTCATCTGTAGCTGATGTTGAAGAGCTGAAGACACGGGCGTCCAACCGATCGCTTCACCCGACGGCTCCAAGATCCAACCGGTCACCCCAAGAACTCAACCGACCGGTTCATCTGACCGGTTGAAGCTCCGCCGTTTTCTGTTTACTATTTGTAACAGATCACCCGATCGGTTAACTTGTCAACCGATCGGGTGGCGCTTTTCCTGCGGGTTTGGACCCGAACCATTAGGGTTTCGAAGTGGGACTATAAATACTCGAAGTTGGCCGACTGAAGGGGGAGCTCTTCTCAGTTTTTAGGGCTTTTGCCCCCCTTTTCTTGGGAGTTCTAGGTTAGTTTTAGATTAGGTATTTTGTTCAATAAGTCTTGTATGGGATCAACGATTCACTCAAGATAAGTATTCTCCTCTCTTTTTCTTCATTATTTGTATTGTGTTTATTTTGCTTGATGGTGAAAGTTTGTGTCTTTTGTGTTGTTGGTTTTTATGTTATTCACCATTGAGTAGTTTCGATGAACCCTAATACGGGTTAGGGTAGGATTGATGCTTGGAAATTTACATTAGACTTGGTTGCATGGCACGTGTTCGATGAAATGTGTCAATGGGGATTTCTAGCAATCTGGGTCCAATTCGTACGGCAACACACTAGATGTGTTGGGGGTTGGGGTCCGGTGCTTGTCCTGTCAAGATCCGCTTCGATGTATTGCTAGAAATCACATTTGACCTATTTGGCCATTAGGGTTACGCGG
Source organism: Scilla litardierei (assembly GCA_030789695.1). NCBI lineage: Eukaryota > Viridiplantae > Streptophyta > Magnoliopsida > Asparagales > Asparagaceae > Scilla > Scilla litardierei. The sequence continues at coordinate 5,566,926 of CM061131.1, forward strand.
GGGTGTTTCATTGTCATCGGCGGGAAAAAGACCGCCTTTGACCGTCGGGCCGAGGGGGAATAAACTTGGCGGTTGACTCCCTAGCCATAGCTCACGCCCCCAGCGTAGACATCGAGTCCTCGCGCGCGGGAGCGGCTTGGACGAAGTGTTGGGAGATATCATTGTGGCCTTAATGCTCCCGGTTGCGGAAGGTGTTTATGGACACGGGAGTGCCCACCGTCCGGAACCGGGTAGGCCTAGCGTGCTTGGCACCGACCGGAATATCGGGCCATGGACGCTAGGTACCACCTTTTGGGGCAATGTCTCACCCTGGATCAAGTCAAATGCCAAGTGTCATGAGTGCTCTAGCCCGTGTTAGTGGGGATTCATTTCGTGTCTTTTTCATTTCTTTCTTTTATTTCTACATTCCACCCATATCATCCGCGTAGCTAGCACGCGACCTAGGCGAGGCTAGTAGCCACTCAAGCCATCCACCTCCCTGTGTTCGATAAACCCGCACCCTACACTAACCGTGCACTTGCGGTAAAACGACACCGCGCCCAAACCGTAAACGGGGCGCCGGTCAAGTTTTTGGCGCCGTTGCCGGGGAGGCGTTCGGTTTGATATTAGCTTAGCTTGGGTCCGTTAGACTACGCATAAAAACACAAAAAAAATTTTCTTTTTCTTATTTTATTTTATTTTTTTAAGGGTTATTTAGTACTGACCCCCTGTGTTTTCTCGGAAATTAGTAGTACCCCCCCTATGGTTTCAATAATTAGTAAGACCCCCCTGCCATAGGGGGGTCTTACTAATTTTTTAGAAACCCTGGGGGGCGATACTAATTGTGGAGGGGGGTCTTACTAATTATTGAAACCATAGGGGGGTACTACTAATTTTCGAGAAAACACAGGGGGTCAGTACTAAATAACCCTTTTTAAAAAAAAACAAATATATATTCAATAAACAAGAAATTTTTCCCCCACCATTATATTATCTTTTTGTTATTCTCTTGTACTATTGACGCTCCTCTCTAGTTTTCTTATTTTTGTTGTCCAGGTATTTTTGATATGGCCATGTGGAGATCAGATTTCGATGCTCAGATGAGAGGCTACAATCCCTATTCATTTTTGGTTTGTGAGGCTTGTGGGATGGCGGGGCACGTGTATTATGATTGCCCATATACGCTTGAGAGCCTCCCCCCACTCCAAGGCCAAACATTTTCCCACAACCATAACCCAAACACCTCCCATCCATTTCCTCAGCCTTATATCCCTCCACCACCACAAGAAGAATCAAGTCTCGTATCTCTCCTTGAAGGTGCCTTGTTTAATCAAGGCCAATTCTTACAAAACGTGATGTCACCAATTACCGAGACTACGCCAAAGAGAGAGGATGAAGGAGAGGATATACCCACTTTCATGGTTGAGACCACTATCCCGTCGGCCACAATAGACACATCTCATGCCGACCCCCCATTTTTCCATCATTACCACTTGGATGACGAAGCATTTTTTGATGATGATAGTGAGGATGGGGAGATGTCTCTAGGATCTGTGGGAGAGACTTGTCATCTCTATTTGGATACCCCATATGAGTCCTATGAGAGCACCGAGGAGACCACAGAGCTTATGCATACCGGCGAGGAGGATGCGCGTGAGGACGACGACACCACGACCACATACGAGGGGTCCCCTCCACATCCACCTCCACAGCCATCTCTGTCACAGCTTCCTCCTTGGTCGGTGGTCAACCATGAGGATGTCATTCAGGACATCGAGCAGATGGAGAAGCATGAGCATATCGTCGAGGAGGATGTGCATGAGGGCTTGGATACGATCGTCCACTTCATGGAGCCCGAGCCACATCTACCTCTACCGTCACGCTCCACTTCTTCTGCGGCTGAGCATCTACTTGAGCATATTGCCCCTATTCAGGGAGATTTTCATACTCACTCTCACTCCACATTTGAGTCTCGCTTTTCACATCCTATTTCTTTAGACTCATATATATTTGACACACCATATCTCTCACAGGACACAGGATCGATTTCCCTTGAGGTATGCTGCGGTGTGTCACCACCTGGAGAGCAACTTCACATGGAGAGCGGGGATTTGATCGTCGCTAGCACAGAGGATAGCATACCATTTCCAGGGAGTGTTCACCACATTTCATATATTTTACCATCATTTACCGACGACTATCTCTGGGATACTTTTATTTTGGGAAATAATTTCTTGCCATGGACTAATGCACCTCGTCCTTTGCAGGTCATAGGTGGACACCTACGAGGGATGCTTGGAGGTGCATTGCTTGGGTCCATTGGCACACGTGGCACAGCGCTTCTGGCGGAGCCACAGAAGGAGCAGTTAGAGCAGCTACCTGCCCCACTTCAGATCTTGGATCCGCCTATGCTCAGGTGTATCCTAATCCAGTAGTGTAAAAATTTACCGCTTTCTAGTTTAGATTTGAATAATCTCGTCTCCTATCATTAGCGAGGGGAGCGTATCTAGGATTTGCTTTTGCATCATAATAACCCATCATGTCGTGCCCTTCTATCATTTCACCCCATCCTCTTCCGAGGAGAACGAGCACTGTCTATCCTGCATTCTGATTTCTTTCTTTTTCGATTTTCCCCTAGCATATCTCTACATCCCCATTGATCATATCATTTTGCTAGCATTGTCATGTTCAGCTTGTGGGAAATCGACTTTTGTGTGCATGTTTTCGTGTGTCGTTGTCGTGTGTTTGTGTCTTTGAGTCCTTCGTTGCGTTTTATATCTTTTATTTTGTATGTTTCTTTCTCTTTATTTTCCAGTTTCGTTCGTGTGTTTTTCGTGTTTTTCATTTTTTGTGTCCGTGCACCCCCCCATTTTCATTGCCCTCCCGTATTCATTACTATTGCATTGAGGACAATGCAAGTTTCAGCTTGGGGGAGTCGCACTTCGTGCGTCATTTGTCTCTTTTTCTTCGTTATTTGAGTCGTTTTTCTCCGTGTTTTTCTTTTTCTTTTTCTTTTCTTCTTTTTATCTCTTTCTCCTAGAGATGAACCCTATGATGAATTGCCACGAAAATCACACGCACACCTTGCACGGCTTGATAATCACATTCACTAACCTCAGGAAGCCGAGTCCTCTTGCATTTCATGCATCGCGGGTCCACTTAGCTTTTTGTGAGTCGTGCGTCGTGCCTAGCTGTTTGGTGTGCTTCTACCTTGTGATTATGTTTTATATACCTATCCTTGGTTGACCCCTAGATTATCATGCTTCGATTTGAATATGCGGTATTTGCTTCTACTATCTGCTTCTATATGCATGCTATATTTATATCGTATATTTCAATTCGCATGTGTCGGGATTCCACAAACAAGGACTAGGATAACTCATTTAGCCTATGCTCTGATTAGCGAGAAATATCTCCTTTGCCCAAGTGTTTAGAATCCGATTTCATTTTTATTTTACTTGGTGCAAATCCCCTCGTCGTGTACCGTTCTCCCACTTGGGAGAGTACACATGTGTATAGCCAATATCCCAAAAAAAATCCAAAAAAAGAGAAAAGAAAAGAAAAACCCAAAAAGAAAAGAAAAGAAAAATTTTGTATAGCCCAAAATCCAAAAAAAATACAAATACTCAAAACTCAAAAAAATTCCCGTGTGAATATTTTTTCCTACTGGCCGAGAATAAAGGGAAGGCGAGAATTTGCACCGAGTGTTCTACTCCACATCATCTCAACCCCCATCGTTTTCGAAAACACTTGGCTTAGGAACTTTTTAGCAATTATCTAGGCTTTAGTGTGGTGATTTCCTTAACCCTAGTTGTGGAGTCCCCAACGCATGATATGTTTCGATTCTCTCTCTATTCTCATGCATGTTTGAGCTATATATTCACCGCTTTATTCGAATCGAATCGATATTTGGGTCTTTCTTTGGGTACGTGTATATGGAGCTTTATTGCACATCGTAGATAGTGACACCGTTTGCTAGCACACGACCGCACTCACTCGCGCTTCACCGCGTGGGCCCACGGCACTCGTCTGGACTCGTATTCCTTAGTTTATTGATGTGATTTGGCGTTCGCTTGCTTGGTGTGTCATTTTTGATTTTGTTGGCCCTAACGGGTGATCTAGGATATAGAGTTTTCTTTTTCTCTCTTTCTCTCTATTTTCTCCCTCCGAGCTCCTACTCTCGCTCGTCTTCCTCGAGGACGAGGAAGGGTTCAGCTTGGGGGATTTTGACGTGCGTTTATATTTCATATATTCGCGCACGTTTTCTTCCGTGTTTTTCCGTATTTTACCGCCGTCTTTTATTCGTTCTCTCGTGTTTTCTTGTATCTTCTTGTTTTCTTTCACTTTTCCATATTTTCTGTGTTTTGCAGGAGTTTGCTGGCATTTGGGACGCGAAACGATGATATCATGTGTCCCCAGAGCAACGGGAGGAGTCACGCGTGATCCAGGAGGTCAGACGCCAAAGAATTCATCTTCCAGCCCCTCACCCGGTCGGTTGGTCAGCTCCAACCGATCGGGTGATGCACGTGTGCACCACCCGGTCTCTGCCGCAGCTCACAAAGAAGTCACCCGACCGGTTCGCAGACCGGTTCAGCGGGGGCTGTTCTCTGTTTTCTCGAAGCAAAACGCCAACCGATCGGGTGACTCTCACCCGATCGGTTCATCTGTAGCTGATGTTGAAGAGCTGAAGACACGGGCGTCCAACCGATCGCTTCACCCGACGGCTCCAAGATCCAACCGGTCACCCCAAGAACTCAACCGACCGGTTCATCTGACCGGTTGAAGCTCCGCCGTTTTCTGTTTACTATTTGTAACAGATCACCCGATCGGTTGACTTGTCAACCGATCGGGTGGCGCTTTTCCTGCGGGTTTGGACCCGAACCATTAGGGTTTCGAAGTGGGGCTATAAATACTCGAAGTTGGCCGACTGAAGGGGGAGCTCTTCTCAGTTTTTAGGGCTTTTGCCCCCCTTTTCTTGGGAGTTCTAGGTTAGTTTTAGATTAGGTATTTTGTTCAATAAGTCTTGTATGGGATCAACGATTCACTCAAGATAAGTATTCTCCTCTCTTTTTCTTCATTATTTGTATTGTGTTTATTTTGCTTGATGGTGAAAGTTTGTGTGTCTTTTGTGTTGGTTTTTATGTTATTCACCATTGAGTAGTTTCGATGAACCCTAATACGGGTTAGGGTAGGATTGATGCTTGGAAATTTACATTAGACTTGGTTGCATGGCACGTGTTCGATGAAATGTGTCAATGGGGATTTCTAGCAATCTGGGTCCAATTCGTACGGCAACACACTAGATGTGTTGGGGGTTGGGGTCCGGTGCTTGTCCTGTCAAGATCCGCTTCGATGTATTGCTAGAAATCACATTTGACCTATTTGGCCATTAGGGTTACGCGGGGGTGTTTCATTGTCATCGGCGGGAAAAAGACCGCCTTTGACCGTCGGGCCGAGGGGGAATAAACTTGGCGGTTGACTCCCTAGCCATAGCTCACGCCCCCAGCGTAGACATCGAGTCCTCGCGCGCGGGAGCGGCTTGGACGAAGTGTTGGGAGATATCATTGTGGCCTTAATGCTCCCGGTTGCGGAAGGTGTTTATGGACACGGGAGTGCCCACCGTCCGGAACCGGGTAGGCCTAGCGTGCTTGGCACCGACCGGAATATCGGGCCATGGACGCTAGGTACCACCTTTTGGGGCAATGTCTCACCCTGGATCAAGTCAAATGCCAAGTGTCATGAGTGCTCTAGCCCGTGTTAGTGGGGATTCATTTCGTGTCTTTTTCATTTCTTTCTTTTATTTCTACATTCCACCCATATCATCCGCGTAGCTAGCACGCGACCTAGGCGAGGCTAGTAGCCACTCAAGCCATCCACCTCCCTGTGTTCGATAAACCCGCACCCTACACTAACCGTGCACTTGCGGTAAAACGACACCGCGCCCAAACCGTAAACGGGGCGCCGGTCAAGTTTTTGGCGCCGTTGCCGGGGAGGCGTTCGGTTTGATATTAGCTTAGCTTGGGTCCGTTAGACTACGCATAAAAACACAAAAAAAATTTTCTTTTTCTTATTTTATTTTATTTTTTTAAGGGTTATTTAGTACTGACCCCCTGTGTTTTCTCGGAAATTAGTAGTACCCCCCCTATGGTTTCAATAATTAGTAAGACCCCCCTGCCATAGGGGGGTCTTACTAATTTTTTAGAAACCCTGGGGGGCGATACTAATTGTGGAGGGGGGTCTTACTAATTATTGAAACCATAGGGGGGTACTACTAATTTTCGAGAAAACACAGGGGGTCAGTACTAAATAACCCTTTTTAAAAAAAAACAAATATATATTCAATAAACAAGAAATTTTTCCCCCACCATTATATTATCTTTTTGTTATTCTCTTGTACTATTGACGCTCCTCTCTAGTTTTCTTATTTTTGTTGTCCAGGTATTTTTGATATGGCCATGTGGAGATCAGATTTCGATGCTCAGATGAGAGGCTACAATCCCTATTCATTTTTGGTTTGTGAGGCTTGTGGGATGGCGGGGCACGTGTATTATGATTGCCCATATACGCTTGAGAGCCTCCCCCCACTCCAAGGCCAAACATTTTCCCACAACCATAACCCAAACACCTCCCATCCATTTCCTCAGCCTTATATCCCTCCACCACCACAAGAAGAATCAAGTCTCGTATCTCTCCTTGAAGGTGCCTTGTTTAATCAAGGCCAATTCTTACAAAACGTGATGTCACCAATTACCGAGACTACGCCAAAGAGAGAGGATGAAGGAGAGGATATACCCACTTTCATGGTTGAGACCACTATCCCGTCGGCCACAATAGACACATCTCATGCCGACCCCCCATTTTTCCATCATTACCACTTGGATGACGAAGCATTTTTTGATGATGATAGTGAGGATGGGGAGATGTCTCTAGGATCTGTGGGAGAGACTTGTCATCTCTATTTGGATACCCCATATGAGTCCTATGAGAGCACCGAGGAGACCACAGAGCTTATGCATACCGGCGAGGAGGATGCGCGTGAGGACGACGACACCACGACCACATACGAGGGGTCCCCTCCACATCCACCTCCACAGCCATCTCTGTCACAGCTTCCTCCTTGGTCGGTGGTCAACCATGAGGATGTCATTCAGGACATCGAGCAGATGGAGAAGCATGAGCATATCGTCGAGGAGGATGTGCATGAGGGCTTGGATACGATCGTCCACTTCATGGAGCCCGAGCCACATCTACCTCTACCGTCACGCTCCACTTCTTCTGCGGCTGAGCATCTACTTGAGCATATTGCCCCTATTCAGGGAGATTTTCATACTCACTCTCACTCCACATTTGAGTCTCGCTTTTCACATCCTATTTCTTTAGACTCATATATATTTGACACACCATATCTCTCACAGGACACAGGATCGATTTCCCTTGAGGTATGCTGCGGTGTGTCACCACCTGGAGAGCAACTTCACATGGAGAGCGGGGATTTGATCGTCGCTAGCACAGAGGATAGCATACCATTTCCAGGGAGTGTTCACCACATTTCATATATTTTACCATCATTTACCGACGACTATCTCTGGGATACTTTTATTTTGGGAAATAATTTCTTGCCATGGACTAATGCACCTCGTCCTTTGCAGGTCATAGGTGGACACCTACGAGGGATGCTTGGAGGTGCATTGCTTGGGTCCATTGGCACACGTGGCACAGCGCTTCTGGCGGAGCCACAGAAGGAGCAGTTAGAGCAGCTACCTGCCCCACTTCAGATCTTGGATCCGCCTATGCTCAGGTGTATCCTAATCCAGTAGTGTAAAAATTTACCGCTTTCTAGTTTAGATTTGAATAATCTCGTCTCCTATCATTAGCGAGGGGAGCGTATCTAGGATTTGCTTTTGCATCATAATAACCCATCATGTCGTGCCCTTCTATCATTTCACCCCATCCTCTTCCGAGGAGAACGAGCACTGTCTATCCTGCATTCTGATTTCTTTCTTTTTCGATTTTCCCCTAGCATATCTCTACATCCCCATTGATCATATCATTTTGCTAGCATTGTCATGTTCAGCTTGTGGGAAATCGACTTTTGTGTGCATGTTTTCGTGTGTCGTTGTCGTGTGTTTGTGTCTTTGAGTCCTTCGTTGCGTTTTATATCTTTTATTTTGTATGTTTCTTTCTCTTTATTTTCCAGTTTCGTTCGTGTGTTTTTCGTGTTTTTCATTTTTTGTGTCCGTGCACCCCCCCATTTTCATTGCCCTCCCGTATTCATTACTATTGCATTGAGGACAATGCAAGTTTCAGCTTGGGGGAGTCGCACTTCGTGCGTCATTTGTCTCTTTTTCTTCGTTATTTGAGTCGTTTTTCTCCGTGTTTTTCTTTTTCTTTTTCTTTTCTTCTTTTTATCTCTTTCTCCTAGAGATGAACCCTATGATGAATTGCCACGAAAATCACACGCACACCTTGCACGGCTTGATAATCACATTCACTAACCTCAGGAAGCCGAGTCCTCTTGCATTTCATGCATCGCGGGTCCACTTAGCTTTTTGTGAGTCGTGCGTCGTGCCTAGCTGTTTGGTGTGCTTCTACCTTGTGATTATGTTTTATATACCTATCCTTGGTTGACCCCTAGATTATCATGCTTCGATTTGAATATGCGGTATTTGCTTCTACTATCTGCTTCTATATGCATGCTATATTTATATCGTATATTTCAATTCGCATGTGTCGGGATTCCACAAACAAGGACTAGGATAACTCATTTAGCCTATGCTCTGATTAGCGAGAAATATCTCCTTTGCCCAAGTGTTTAGAATCCGATTTCATTTTTATTTTACTTGGTGCAAATCCCCTCGTCGTGTACCGTTCTCCCACTTGGGAGAGTACACATGTGTATAGCCAATATCCCAAAAAAAATCCAAAAAAAGAGAAAAGAAAAGAAAAACCCAAAAAGAAAAGAAAAGAAAAATTTTGTATAGCCCAAAATCCAAAAAAAATACAAATACTCAAAACTCAAAAAAATTCCCGTGTGAATATTTTTTCCTACTGGCCGAGAATAAAGGGAAGGCGAGAATTTGCACCGAGTGTTCTACTCCACATCATCTCAACCCCCATCGTTTTCGAAAACACTTGGCTTAGGAACTTTTTAGCAATTATCTAGGCTTTAGTGTGGTGATTTCCTTAACCCTAGTTGTGGAGTCCCCAACGCATGATATGTTTCGATTCTCTCTCTATTCTCATGCATGTTTGAGCTATATATTCACCGCTTTATTCGAATCGAATCGATATTTGGGTCTTTCTTTGGGTACGTGTATATGGAGCTTTATTGCACATCGTAGATAGTGACACCGTTTGCTAGCACACGACCGCACTCACTCGCGCTTCACCGCGTGGGCCCACGGCACTCGTCTGGACTCGTATTCCTTAGTTTATTGATGTGATTTGGCGTTCGCTTGCTTGGTGTGTCATTTTTGATTTTGTTGGCCCTAACGGGTGATCTAGGATATAGAGTTTTCTTTTTCTCTCTTTCTCTCTATTTTCTCCCTCCGAGCTCCTACTCTCGCTCGTCTTCCTCGAGGACGAGGAAGGGTTCAGCTTGGGGGATTTTGACGTGCGTTTATATTTCATATATTCGCGCACGTTTTCTTCCGTGTTTTTCCGTATTTTACCGCCGTCTTTTATTCGTTCTCTCGTGTTTTCTTGTATCTTCTTGTTTTCTTTCACTTTTCCATATTTTCTGTGTTTTGCAGGAGTTTGCTGGCATTTGGGACGCGAAACGATGATATCATGTGTCCCCAGAGCAACGGGAGGAGTCACGCGTGATCCAGGAGGTCAGACGCCAAAGAATTCATCTTCCAGCCCCTCACCCGGTCGGTTGGTCAGCTCCAACCGATCGGGTGATGCACGTGTGCACCACCCGGTCTCTGCCGCAGCTCACAAAGAAGTCACCCGACCGGTTCGCAGACCGGTTCAGCGGGGGCTGTTCTCTGTTTTCTCGAAGCAAAACGCCAACCGATCGGGTGACTCTCACCCGATCGGTTCATCTGTAGCTGATGTTGAAGAGCTGAAGACACGGGCGTCCAACCGATCGCTTCACCCGACGGCTCCAAGATCCAACCGGTCACCCCAAGAACTCAACCGACCGGTTCATCTGACCGGTTGAAGCTCCGCCGTTTTCTGTTTACTATTTGTAACAGATCACCCGATCGGTTGACTTGTCAACCGATCGGGTGGCGCTTTTCCTGCGGGTTTGGACCCGAACCATTAGGGTTTCGAAGTGGGGCTATAAATACTCGAAGTTGGCCGACTGAAGGGGGAGCTCTTCTCAGTTTTTAGGGCTTTTGCCCCCCTTTTCTTGGGAGTTCTAGGTTAGTTTTAGATTAGGTATTTTGTTCAATAAGTCTTGTATGGGATCAACGATTCACTCAAGATAAGTATTCTCCTCTCTTTTTCTTCATTATTTGTATTGTGTTTATTTTGCTTGATGGTGAAAGTTTGTGTGTCTTTTGTGTTGGTTTTTATGTTATTCACCATTGAGTAGTTTCGATGAACCCTAATACGGGTTAGGGTAGGATTGATGCTTGGAAATTTACATTAGACTTGGTTGCATGGCACGTGTTCGATGAAATGTGTCAATGGGGATTTCTAGCAATCTGGGTCCAATTCGTACGGCAACACACTAGATGTGTTGGGGGTTGGGGTCCGGTGCTTGTCCTGTCAAGATCCGCTTCGATGTATTGCTAGAAATCACATTTGACCTATTTGGCCATTAGGGTTACGCGGGGGTGTTTCATTGTCATCGGCGGGAAAAAGACCGCCTTTGACCGTCGGGCCGAGGGGGAATAAACTTGGCGGTTGACTCCCTAGCCATAGCTCACGCCCCCAGCGTAGACATCGAGTCCTCGCGCGCGGGAGCGGCTTGGACGAAGTGTTGGGAGATATCATTGTGGCCTTAATGCTCCCGGTTGCGGAAGGTGTTTATGGACACGGGAGTGCCCACCGTCCGGAACCGGGTAGGCCTAGCGTGCTTGGCACCGACCGGAATATCGGGCCATGGACGCTAGGTACCACCTTTTGGGGCAATGTCTCACCCTGGATCAAGTCAAATGCCAAGTGTCATGAGTGCTCTAGCCCGTGTTAGTGGGGATTCATTTCGTGTCTTTTTCATTTCTTTCTTTTATTTCTACATTCCACCCATATCATCCGCGTAGCTAGCACGCGACCTAGGCGAGGCTAGTAGCCACTCAAGCCATCCACCTCCCTGTGTTCGATAAACCCGCACCCTACACTAACCGTGCACTTGCGGTAAAACGACACCGCGCCCAAACCGTAAACGGGGCGCCGGTCAATTTCCCTTGGACGGGGGATGCTCTCTTCACAAGGCGATCCAACAGCTCTTCTTCCTTCTTCCCAACTCCAACGGCTAGTTTATTCCAACAGCAGCCAGATAGCTCCCCGTTGCCAACGGCCATCACCGGAGTTTCCCCTGTAGACTCGATGACGATGATAAACCTTTGGGGACAATGACGGGGCCATCCGACGATGGCGGCGACAACGGTAAACTTGATTGGGTTGACGGTAATGGTGAAAGTGGCTTTTTGTGGACTCCTGGGGTCCTTCTGTGGACTCCTGGGTTTCTGCTGACGTGTGGTCTTTGTCATTGATACAGAACTGAAGAACTTGAAGAGTTGAGAGAGAAGAAGTCAAGAATTGGAAGAAGATGAGGAGATTTAGGAAGAAGTCAAAGAATGCGAGGTAGAAGAGGAGATGTAAGAGAGAAGAACACAAATTGAGGTTGTTACTAATTTCTCGATGATGGAATTATTACATTGCTTCCTCTTTTATACAGACTCACGCAACCGATTTAACAAACTCAACCGCCTAATTAATTCAGTTACAGACAGAGTCAAACCACCATTCTGAGCGATTGGGTGTGATGCAGATATAGCTGTCAGCTTGATGTCGGACGAAGCAATGGCCGGTTGTAGATACTGCAGCTTCAAAAGAGAACGAGCGGCAAAATTAGATGGTGGCAAGAGTTTCGAAAGATGACGGTGATGACGACAGTACCTTTGGGTGAGGATGTCAGTGACGACAGTGGTGCTAGATGAAGATGTCGATAAGTGTGAGGTGAGGGTGGCGAGCATGGTTTGTGTCCAAGGTTACTTTTTTTCACTTTTGATGCTCTACCTTAGATCTACGAGGGTTCTGATTTTGAATTTTTTTGACTAATAAGAAAAAATTTGACCTAAGGGAGAAAAAGGAAGAAGAAGATAAAAAATAGGACATTAACTCTGATTCCAAGCTGGCGCAGGGAGGACGGGAAAGATGTTGTATGGGAAAATTGGAGAAGAATTACCTAAGATTTTGATAGGATTTCAGGCCTTACTGGAGATCCGATCTTCATCAACTCTAATAGCTTGCAGGGAAAGATTTTTCGGATCTCACGCCCATTCAACCATGCCCATTCTCACATCTCTCATCTCTCATGCTCAAGATTTTTAAGTGGCAAACGTAGTTTACTTAAAATTTTAATCTATGAAAAATAAAAGAAGTGATGAGGCTTTTATATAGGCTTACACCTTATAAAGACTCCTTGCCCAACTAATATGGGACTAAGAAACTACTAAAAATAAGGACTCAAAATAAAAGGGCTCAAACTTCTTCTAAAAGGCTCAAATAACAAATTCAGAGAAAAAAACTCGAAGACCACAAATACTAGGCTGGCTCAAGCACTACATTTTTATAGATGATCCATATAATATATTTCCAAGAAACGTTTCCTTGATAATATACATGTCTAAATGGGTTTATTACATTTGCAGGAATACTCTGTTTCATCTATAAAAATGAAGGACTCCTATGGTGGAAAAGAACACAGGTTCTCTTTGACAAGTCCTGAAAGCAGAAGAAAGGTAATTCTGTACATGTTTTAAATCATGAAGTTATGCACCATCTCAAGGTGATGTATATCTCAACTAATGTTTCTTTTTGGATGAATTTAGGATGTATCATTATCAGGATTAATGCGCACACCAGTGGCAAACATACTCAAGAAGGGGAACACGGGAAGCGTAATGAACATACCTAAGCACAGTAAGAAGGTATGTTTATTGTTCTCAGTGGTGTCTCTAAATGCACATACGCTTCATATACGCTTAATATATTGTAACCTCGTCCAGATATCTTGTTCGAGGGAAATTGTCTAAATATGTTAAACTGTTTCTAACTACCAAGTCAATTTACCGGAATAAACATTTGGTCAGATATTAGTTGCCAGTTTTATTACTACTTTTAACTGATTTTGCGAACTTGTGAAGCTCATAGGATTATGCAGCTAACTGTTCTGTTACTATGATTTTCTTTATTGCTTTAGGTAACACGACATGAATATGAAGTTGAGACGTCAAACGGGCAAACAGTGACAAAGCGCAGAAAAACAAAGAGCACCGTCATGTTTGGGGTATATAATTTATCTCTGAGAAAGTACTATTGACTTGAAAATGTAAATCATGTGGGTGAATGCATATAGTTTATTCAATATGCTTTTATGATGGCATTTCAGGAACCACATCCACAGAAGACGGTGCACACCAGGACACCGAATCCCAGCAAGGATGTCAACAAAACGACAAAGGTGCAAGTGCCGTCTGTCCTTATGTTGTCTGAACCTGTTGACCTATGAATACAAAGACAGTCCTATTATTAGATCGCTGTGCTAGTTTGGTTACTCATGATGGGTTTACCACTGACTGTTGGAAAGACAAACGTTTCAAAAAGATTTAGAAAAACTGGGTTGTTACAAATATTTACTAGTTGATAACCTACAATCTTTTATTATCTAAATTTATAACTACCTTAAGCCGAATGCCTATTTTTATGCATTCATTCTTACTCTAAGAAGTTAGGCACTAGGAATCTGCATTATCAGAAACGTATATTTGGGCGTTAGAACTCAGCCTATCCTCATAGACATGTTTGTTGGACTGGATTTAACATGAACATGAAAGTATATGTTTCACCATGTAGGTTGGTAACTTGGTATATAGTTTTAGGTGGTGATACTTTTTTGTATGCACCGAGACAAATAATACCCTTTCTGGTAATACTAGGACACACCCATTTTTTTATTAGCATGTATCAGCTAAAGATGGATTTGCTTAGTATAATCTTCCTATTGTTTTAGTTGCTTCTTTATTTAAATTTATGTAAGCTATCTAGTATTCTTCATAGAGGAACAAGGTAGGATGAGACAGATAATGTATATTATTTGATCAAAACAAGGTGTCCTTGACTATAATAAATTAGGGGGCGTTTCTGTTTGACAGTTGCATTTCTAGTCAGAGGTTAGCATGTCAGTAGTGCTCTCGAAGAACATGCATGAATAAAAAAAACTGAACAGAAATATGCGCTGTAGTTTAAACTTTGAATCTCATGTAAAATTTCTATATGCTTTCACAAGACAGAATACTTTGAGATCAGTTTTTATGCCCGAATTTTATTCGCAGGGACATGTATCTGTCTGTTTTCAATGTTTTGTGGTAAATGCTTCTATTAATTTTATTACTTTTTTCTATATAGGTACCTACCAGAGCGCCCCACCCTAATCCAGCAAATATAGGCGACCTGTTCTCAGAGGGTTCTTTGAATCCTTACACTGACGATCCTTATGCATTTGATTAAAGGTACAATGGTCAGAACTGGATTTCTCCCCAGAAATATCTGTCGGTTTAAAAAGCACAGCTATTGGTCATCTTGTTGTTAAGAAATGAAGCATTTAATGAGCTCTACCTCAATGTAAATCTCATCAACTTCCTTTAACAATCTTAATATGAATGCATTAAGACGCGTGATTGGTTATATGTTGAAATCAAGTTCATATTCATCGTGGCCAAGTATCGCAACATGATATTTATTTCAAACGAAACAAAGGTACCCTGCATTACATTCTAAGAAGATGGGGGTAACCTTATATGCATGCCTTCCTGGGGGTGACTGAATCACCTCTCTTGGGCTCCTATGTCCTCTTGATATGATTATAAAGAAAGCAATCACATGTGGAATTCCAAGATTGTTGAACCAACTAACGGAACTATTGAATCTCTACAAAATCGGCAACATAGCAATATATAGAATCTGCAACATAGCAATATATATGAAAGTAACACAAAACAAAAGATAAACACGCACTTAACAATAAGATTTATACTAGTTTCACCCATAACTTGGTGTACGTGTAGTTGGAGAAATTACTAATGCTTCAATAGTCTTAGATTACAAGTTATAGCACTGGTTCAAGGAAATAACCAAATCCATTAAGAATTCAGAGAATAAAACAATAGAAAGAACTCTCAAACAACCCTCTCACGGTCCTCAGTTTGCACTCTGTATTTTGTACATGTAGCCGTAAATCTGTACATGAAATTCGCTCGAAATTTGCATTAAAACCCCAGCCGGAACAAGGTTTAAATACCGCTGAATCCATAACAGGTTTGTGCTGAATACTGGTCGGAATCGGATTCCGACCCGCTCCGTGCGCCCGTGCTCGTAGCCGTTAGATCTGAGCGGGAGCCGACGGATGCTTGACGTGTGGCCGTTGTCGCTGTCGCCCGCTTGCGCACATGATCGCGCGCAACGTAGACGCCACACTCTGCACATGGGTGTGTTGCACACACATGGGTTGTGCCCGCGGGCTATGCCTAGGGCCGCTCCCGTTGGGCCGCACAATAGTGGGCATACTGTGCATAGAATAATCCGAATAAATTCATCGGGTTGTGCTTCATAAATTCTTGGTTTTGTGGTCTAAAAAATACCTAAAATCTCCAAAAATCCTAGATTTATCTTGAGATATTTTTTGTATTTTGTATCATATTTTTTAACACTTCACCTTGATACAAACATACCATAAAGACCGAGCCAAGCCAAAAGTTCATATCATCTACATTCAAAAATAAACCATCTTATCCCGAGGTTAGAGAACTTGGCTAGTGAGCTTTCACACTAAGCATCACCAACTAATCGAGTGTCCAACAAACCCCCTTGCAAAGGTGAATCTCTGAATTCGCTGTAACGCCTTAATGCATACATGAAGCAAAACCGTAATGTCCTTCGTGCTATTTCGTGGTACCCTAACACCTCTTCAAGAAAAATAAGTTTAAGCATCCCTCAAACTTCGCCGCTGACTTGTCTGCTGTCGGATTTTTCTTCTCGTGAATCACCTTGGGTTGCACTATCATGTCGACGACTTTCCTAGCATACCTTCACCTTGAGTTTGCGTTCAAACTAAATGCATCCATCGTAAACATATCTGTCATAAGATCTTCATACACATGCAATACATAAGCCAAATTCACATAGTCCTTGTAGCGAGCTAGAGTCTTTACAGTACGTTGCCCCCACTCTGCTAGCAATAGATTCATTCACAGTAGCTCTAGGATCTCCACCTTCACTAAAACTCCCACTAACATCGCTACCTGTAATAGTAACTACATGTGGACTCTCCCCATCAATTATTACTCTTTTACTAATATCTATGTCGATACTGCGATTTGGAATAAACACATCCTCCTCGTTTGGCACCGCCACCTCGTTTGGCACCTCCGTACCTCCACCTGTTTCCATAGTTTCTGAAGACTTTCCTTGTAGCATTGTAGACTCATCAAATGTCACATGTCGACCAACCAAGATCTTCTTTACATATAAACTCTAAAATCTTTAACCTTTGACACTGTCCATATATCCTAACATGACACACTTTCTTCCTTTACTGTCGAACTTGTCATCTTCCTTGTGAACAGAAACTAGACATTCAAACAGCCAAAGATAATCTAGATTCACTGGCTTCCATGTCCAAATCTGCTCTGGATTTTTCCAGCTATCAGCTGAAGATGGAATTCTGTTTATCAAATAAGCTGCAGTCGATATAGCTTTGGCCTAAAATCTCTTCGACAAATCTGATGTAAATCTGAAATACATCGCCTTCTTTAAAAGTGTCATATTCATCTTCTTCGCAAGTCCATTCGATTGTGGATCTCCCTGTGTAGTGAAGTGTCTCTTTATTCCATTCTTAAAGAATTCCTTAAATATATCAGAAGTAAATGTTCTATCATTGTCAGATCTCAACACCTTTAGCTTCTTTTTTGTTTGACTCTATACAAGGGTCTTTAATGGCTTGAACTTCTCAAATGCCATTGACTTTTCCTTCATTACATACACCCAAACTTTCTTGGAGAAATCATCGATGAATGATATGAAGTAATAAGCTTTATCTACAGAGTGAACTGGTGCATGACCCCCAAACATCAGTGTAAACATACTCAAGAATCCCTCTTGTTTCCTTCCCTCACTGAATCTAACATGTCTGCTTGCCATAGACACAATCCTCGTAAAACTCCAACTCCTTAAAGTTCACCCCTTTGATCAGAACACGCTTTCTCAAAGTCTACAAGATTTTCTTCGTGACATGTCTAAGTTTGACATGTCACGGCTTGGTCGAATCAATCTTCTGTAAAATCTCAACTCTGATACTGGAATCTCCAATGATTGTTGCCCCCTTTAGCAAATATAGGTCCATGTTTTTTCACTTCTCATCACTACCATCGATCTCTTCGATATTTTCAGAGCTTTCTTCTATATCGTAACATTGCAACCAATGAAATCCGACGCCCTAAAAAAACTAGCGACTTCCTCGGCTCTGGAACATGCTGCAAGTTAGTAAGTGTGCGCACCACGCCATCGAACATCATGATCCTCACCAAACCAACTCTAGCAGCTTTGCACGCTTCATGTTGCCTATAAAGACTGATGTATCCTCTTTCATACAGAAACACTTCGTATTTGGCGTCACGTGGAATGGCGCCCCTGAATCTATGACGCATGCTGAGGCTCTACATCTGAAGAGCACACTGTGAGCACATCATAGGCCTCCTCGCTCCTCAACTCTTCCATCTGCACAACTGCAACTGACAAAGTTACTGGCATATCCTCCTTGTCTCTATTCCTCCTCTATGGATAGTTTCTCTTCCAATGTTCGGGTTTCTTGCAAATATAACATGTCATGTCTCTTGATCTCGATCTCCTCCTGTTGATGTCCCTTGTATTGTTTTGACACGAAGCAAATAGACCTAGGTTGTCGGAATCTCATCCTCTCAACCCAACTCCGACCAGCTGATCTCTCAACTCCTTACGGTAGAGCCTCACATTCACATCCTTAAGGTTGAGATTATCCTGACTGTAGACTATAATGTTGACAAACGTCGTGTATCCTTCTGGCAATGACATAAGCAGAAACATTGCCTTATGCTCTTCATCTACAGTCAATCCAATGACCCTCATCTTCATCACTAATTCATTAAAGGTATCCATGTGATCCTTTAATAAGGTCCAGTCTCACATCTTGATTATGAAGAAGGTCATCAGCAAGATTAGCCTGTTGGTAAGTGACTTTCAAATACAGTTCCTCGAGCTTTGTCCATAATCCCTTGGCTGTAGTCTCCTCGCATAGCTGATAAATCAACTCGTTTGATAAATTGAGCTGTATGGTTGTCATCACCGAGTTCTTTATCTTCATCTTCTACCTTTTCGAGATATTTGCCGATAAAATATCCGTGTCGTACACCATCCTGTGGACATGATCCTTACTTAAGATTGCATTCATCTTGTACTACTATATCGTGAAATTTGTTTTGCCATCAAATTTTCAGTTTTGTAATGCGTTCCTCCAACCATTGCATACGAGCCACCAGTATACGAATTCGAACCAATTGCTTTTCCAGTTGCACCACCTTTTGTAGAAGAATATCTGTTATTGTCTTGGACTTATTTCAAAAATCTTGCTCTGATACTAACTGCTGGGTTGATTAGGATCACCTCTCTTGGGTTCCTACGTCCTCTTGATAGTTTTATAACAAAAGCAACTGCATTGCAAAATTTCAGGATCGTTGAACCAACGAACAAACCTAATTACATTCTCTACAAAACCTCTGCAACATAGCAATGTATATCAAAGCAACACAAAATATTAGATAAATATGCACCTAACACCAAGATTTATACTAGTTTCACTGTTCGTCTAGTTGAAGAGATCACTAATGATTCAAGAGACTTGGATTTCAAGTTCTGTCATTTGGTTTAAGGGAATTATTGATGGATGGGTTTTACCTTCCTTCCAGTAAAGTGGGCCGAAGAGGACGTCTTCGATGATATGATTATTTGTCGGCTGAGAAGTGGGACCCGTGGAGAGGGGACCATGTGTCGCGTAGAGCTAAATCTGAGCAGTAGATCTGGAGCTCGACCTAACTCTTGGGACCTTCCGGAAGATCTACACCATATGAAAATCGTCAGGGGGTAGGGGCTGTGGCCCGACCAAATTCCATCCGACGCTCAAGTTAGTGGTGACTCTAAAAGGGGGCTCGGGGCAGCTAGGATCGACTTATAAGGAGGTTGTCTGATCACCGTCACACCAAACTTTGGAGGAAGAAATGTAATGGTGGAAGAGTGTCGAGTATTGTGATACCTCAGTCTTGGATCTAGCCCCCTTCTCCCATTGCCTCCTGGGTCTTTTATATGTCTCCATTGGCTTGTAACCGCTAGGCTAATAATGTGACATTATTAGTGTAACTGCCACAATGAATGTAGTCCTTAATTGCTTAATTAATGGCTATTGGAGTGTACCATGATGGAATGTAACTGCCCGTCATTGATGGCTCTTCATGAGGGGAGTGAGTGTTGACTTATTCAATCCAAGAGCTATGGGCCGTGGGCCGATATGGCAATGGCCTAAATATGGCAGGCCATATAGGATGTAACCGGAATAACCAAACCCGTTAAGAATTCAGAGAATAAAACAATGGAGATTGCTCTTAAACAGCCCTCTCTTGGCCCTCAGTTTGACTTTTGTATTTTCTATAGGTAGCCGCAAATTTGTACATGAAATTCACTCAAAACCACATCAAAACCCGAGCCGAAATAAGGTTTAAATACTGTTGAATCCATAACGGGTCTGTGCTGAATGCGGATCAGAATCGGATTCCGACCAGCCCCCGGCTCGCTTGCGCTGTGCCTGCACTTGCAGCCGTTCGATCTGAGCGGGAGCCGACGGATGCTCGACTCGTGGCCATTGCCGCTGTCGATTGTGAGCGCGCGAGATCACGCCAGAGCGCGCTGCGTGCACATGGGCCGTGCCTGCGGACCGCATAGTAGCGGGTCTACCGTCCACAGAATAATCCGAATAAATTCACTGGGCTGGGTTTCATAAATTCATGGTTTTGGGCTCCAAAAAACTCCAATAAATCTCCAAAAAAACCCGCATAAATTCTAGATTTATCTTGAGATATTTTGGTGTTTTGTATCATATTTTTCAACATGTCTATTCATATTTTCTTTCATTGTGTCTTGGAAAGCTCAGCACGTCTTTACATCAGGCAAATTGTGATAATCAATTCACTTCTAATCCCTTCAACCTGCATCAGGAAATAAATATGTATTATTCATTGTAAACCATCCTATCTGCATATTTTGTTTGCATTTCAGAAATGAAGGTTGGATCCATAGATGTTCGTCAGATGACAATGGCGTTCATCACAGGTTGACGTGGAGCGTATGCAATGCATGTCCGTAACTTGACTTCGGCTGGAAAATGTAAATACCAGTGAGATGCGTTCACGGATATGACGAGCGTTGACACCTTGCCAGGTTTCTGATTTTCTTACAACCGTGTATGAAACTTTTGGCAGGCGATTGAGGGATTGATTGTAAACAGATACTGCGGCTATTTTTCCCCTTACTTCTGCATCAACCTGGACTTGGAAGTTTGAGTAGCCAAATCGTTTCTTTTGTGCATAAAATGGGAAAAAAAAACGAAGTTTGTACAACCATTTGGTTGACATTGAGCTAATTCTTACAGAGTTACTAACATGGAGTCGAAGTACCAGTTTCCAGTCAATTATTCAGGCAAAACATAACTCAGATCAAGTAACTCTTTTGAAAGTAAACAAGCCGGATTGAGTTCTCTGATGGTAGCATACATCCTAACTTTGACCTCAAACTTTGGCTATCGTAAACATGTATGCTGAAAGGATTCGAATTGTGTTGTCACTCTGAAGTGCTTATGACAATGAGATTACAAGACTGACGTCATTCTTTTTACAATTTCTTACAACTTGTTAGTAATGGTTGACGAATTAATTAGTAGATGATGCTTTGTTTGGTGGTACCTGGCAAAGAGAGCACGTGCCTCTTATAAATTGGCCAAATACGTGTGTAACCAAGCGTAATTAGCAATCCTAACATCGCATTGGCTTTGATGTTTTTATATCTCAATGCTCAAACAATCAGTTCACGCATGTGAGTCTCTTTTCGTCTGTCTTCCTGCTAATCGAAAACTCGGTTATTTGTGGAGACAAGATAGGAGACCTACTCCAAGTCCTTCCTTGCGTGACTCGAATTCCATGCCGCACGGACGCATACGGGTCAATATAAATCCGACTCCAATTCCAATTCTCGTCCTGACGTCCAATTCCGAATTAGAGCGTCATTGGGTTGGATCTCAATACGAGGTGGACTTGGGTCGACATATTTGTGTCAAGATAAGGAGGGGCTATGGGTTACGAGAAAACAAAATGGCAGAGAAAGCACTCATGGCATTTGTTTCGGGGTGTTTTCTCACCACCACATGTTGAAGGCATGGTAGTACGAAGGTAGTCGCTGACGTGGAAGACGCGGATGACCTTCGTGGTCGGTTGGCCGCGCGAGTTCTGGTGTGAGGGTGCTCGGGCTGAGCGATGGGACCTCGAAGTGGAGCTTCGGCAGGACGATGTCTCCGTAATATGCAAAACGAGAAGCTCGAGGGGGGGGGGGGGGGGGGGGGATCTGGGTTCCGACCAAATCCCCTCAGATGCTTAAGCCATACCTTGACAAAAGAGTGCTCGATGAAATCGATTCCGGCTCATTGGGAGGCCGTGCACGAGTTCTCATGCCGAGCTATGGATGAAGAAATATACGTGGAAGCAGATGTCAGGAATAGGTATACCTGAGTGTCAGATATCCCTGATTCATCCTGTCCTTCCTCGTTTGAAGAGGTACCTACAGGCGATGGCCTCCTTCAGAGCATTCCCCTCGATGGGCGCCCGTGCATTGAAGGCACTTTATTGCATTTGACACATGGCCCATGTCTCTGATGGGGCATCCCATGGGGGCGTTTTGCCGAGGGGAGATTGATAGTCATGTCTGCCTGGGTCACCGGCGTTCTTCGGAAGGCGGGGTACCCCTCACGTGGAGCTCATTGGCTGAGAGCTGCCTTCTTCAGATTCCTGGGTCTCCGGACCCACTTTGTGGAAATCTCCCGAGTTGACCCAAAGCTATAACAATGGCCCCCATCCTCCGAGCTCAACCGCTATCAAGGTTGTGGTCAGATGATGTGACGCGTATGGGTGAGTTCGGTAGTCGAGACGATGCATTTAATGAAGGTCATCATGACATAGGGCGCCAAAGAAATTCTTCCGCCTTTTGAGCACGAAATTCGGGGAGTTGTTACCCCGATATGCTAACACGTACGCGGTATTTGAATGGCCGAAGACGATCTGACGGATTTGTGGAGGGTCGTCTGAGTGGAGGCGGTTATTTTGCAGGAGGTGCATCCTTTCTCTAGAGTTGTGTTCCATCCTGTCGCTGTCTTCCTCTTTCTCCCCTGCTCTCGCATTCGCCGACGTTCATTCATGGTTTCGCGACATGTACTCCTCGTCGTCCTCTTCTTCTAGTTCTAGGGCGAGTCAGTCAGCGCCTGAGGTGAGTCGTGCGACATCAGGGCCGCTCGACGATCCTGTCACCGCGATGGTTATGCTTCCTAGTACGGGTGCTGCGACCTCCCAGGCTGAGGATGACTCCTCCGAGGTGCCACGAGAGGCGAGAGACTAGCCGTCGATGGTTTGTGCCACCTTTATTACTTCGCTCTGTCTCTCGTACCTTCGTCCCCCTTATAAGACCAAGGCCCCCCGGCCGAATGAAGAGGGGTTGCTTCCCCGGCAATTGCAAGGTTGGGGTGTATGTGAAGACCTTCTCGTACGACCTACGCTTCCCACTCCACCCCTTCGTTACTGAGGTTCTGTCTGCTCTCGGGCTTCCCCTCTGTCGATTCACCCCAAACTCTATCGGGTCCTTGGTCAGTTTCGCCGTGTTGTGTCTGCTCAACGGGATAGAACCGACCCTATCACTTTTCTGCAACTTCTTTCGTCTGAGCCACCGTAGGTCTGGCGCTTGGTCCTATATCACTGCCAAGAAGGATATGACCCATGTGCTCGAGCTCCCGACCTCTGTGAAGTTATGAAAAGAGAATTTCGTGTTTGTGATTGTCCTTGAGGAAGCTAGTTTTCATGTCCGCTGGGGTAGGTCTGGTTCACTGGCTTTGGATGGAAAGAGCCTTACCGACGTGGAACTCGAGGCAATTGACAAGTTATCGGCGGTCCCTGTTGACAAGCGACATAACATGTTCCTTTCCTTTGATGACACCTTGAGGAGGACCATGTGGTCCGAAAGTATCCAATCCCCTTTAGCCCGTACCCCTCGTTACTTTTTGCTCGTCTTGACTTCTTCTGGTTTTGACAGACGCAGGCAGGCGGGATCAGCCATCACGTTCCGCATCAAACCTTCCCTCCGGGCTTGGCTCGAGGTGGTCTGATACTGTCTTGGCCGTTCGCCTGAGGCGTCAAGCAGGGCCGACCCAGTCCGGGAGGGTCCTGCCAGGGGACGTTGGCAGCTTGCTGAGGAAGAGGAACAACTCCCTAATAAGGCGTGGGAGAGTGGAGTGGAAGAAGGCATGGGGTGAAGAGGTGCGCCTTCCCCCTACCTCTTGCGGTGTTCCCGTTGGCGACACCTCGGCTTTCGAGACTCACTCATCACCCCTGGGTTCTCAACATCATGAGGACAAGTGGCCATGCGGGAGTTTCTCTCAAATTGGCCCAAACTCGCTTCCCCCCGACTACGAGTAGGCCTTGGGAGTGTTTAATTCGACGGAGGCTGACCTCCCCAGTTCAAAGAGCGATCTCCTCAGTCCCACGTATCTGGTGGGTCTTGGGTCTGAAGGAGTCCGTTTTTTCGGACCGTGGAGTCGCAGCCTGGCTGGCCGAGAACTTTTATTTGCCCTAGGACCAGTCTGTGTTGGGTGGAGCGGAAGCCGATAGACTGGCAGGCTTTGTAGTGCTCTGCGGTCAGCAGGTAAGAGCTTGTGTGATCCTCAGCACCTGCTGCAGAGGATAGAGTTGGCTTTTGGTTTTCTCTTTGACGAAGGTGTCCTCGGTTGGCTTGGAGATGCGACGTCGGACAGTGGTGCTCGCCGATATAAATTACATACCCTTTAGATTATTGTGGCAAAAACTTAGGTGCATAAATGATTATACATTGTTCCTGATTTTAGTAGTTCTCGTAAGCAAGAGGATGTGCTATGCTTGGATTACATGCTTGGAGTTGATTGGTTCCATTCTTATAGAGATTGTATTATTTTGGATGGTACATATACATTAACTGCATGGACCCACTTGATTATATGGACTAGTATTCATGATTTTCCTCCGGGTTTGTTTATGAGACTTTGTCTCCGTATGATATATATGATATGGGCCAAGTAGTTCCCATAATAAAACCTGGAATTGTTAACTGAAAGTAGAATGCTCACGACCAGATAATGTTTAATCATGACGTGATACATGCTCCTGCTACATGACACATGGCCCATATACACCATGTGATAGTATCCTAAATACACGCAAGATAACACTGATACATGACACTAAGCTTAACACAATACACATACAATGTACTTGTTTACACATACTCATTAGGGTTTGTGGTAACTAGATGTACTAGTCATAGCATGTGCTCGCGGGTACGGTTCATCATTTAAGATTTTTCCAAGCGAAATTTATATTCCACTAAAAATTATTTTTTACAGCCAAAATTTAAAAAAACAACAAATCAACGTAAAAATATTTAGCGGCACGACACCTTCAACGCGGAACAACAAATTCGGCGCGGGCGCCTTCGACGGCACGAGTTTATTTAAGATATTCCATCCAAATCATTGTTCTCCCTAAGAAGTATTCACCCTTCTAAAATTTAAACGAACAAAATTTTTGCTTTGGCGCCGGCGCGGTTCATTTAAGATATCCTATCAAAATCTTTTTTCTCCAAAAAATTATTCACACAACCAAAATTTTAAAAGAACAAAAAATTAGCGTAAAAATATTTAGCGGCACTGGCGCCTTTGGTGCGGAAAAACAAATTTGACGTGGACGCCTTCGACGCGGAACAACAAATGAGCGTAAAAAAAATTTAGAGGCGCCTTCGGCGCAAAACAACAAATTAGCGTGGAAATATTTCACTTGTTTGTAATCGGAATTTTGTTTGAAGTGGACAAATGGGGAATTAATTTGGTTATTAAATTTGTTTTTGACTGCAATAATTGATAACACCAACTGTTACGAGGGAAAGTTTGATGATGTAATCGCTGTGGAAATATTTGTACATTAAATTCTCTCCATTAAAATTTTGACAGAGGATGACCCAAGTTCCAAAGGCAGATCACAACTTTTCATGCATTAAATTTTAATGAATATCAATAAATTTAAACAAATATCAGTAATGTTGCACTTAAAATTTAGTTCATCCTCCAAAAGTTCCTCCAAATTTTTTTACTTACTATCATCTCAACCGCTCACTCATCAAGATTAAATCTGAGCCGTCTTTCTATCAACCTGTTTGTCCTAATCAGCACTAAGATTCAAAAATAGTTGTGTTTTATATAATAGATAAATAGATATATAGAAATGTATATGCAAATAAAATTTTAAGCATGTACGATATCGTATCCAAAAAAAAAAGTCGTTTGAAGCTTTAAAATATTTCCGGCATACAACATCCTAAATAATCAAAAAGCGAAAAAGGATGGAGTTGTCGTCATATTATATATAAGAGTGTAAGGTACGGAATTCTCGAACTGTCTCTTTTCCCCGGTGGTTAGGGCGTGTGCCTGCTAAGTAGTAGATTGGGCTTCACCGCGAGAGTTCGAATCTTTCAGGCGACCATATCGTTTTTTGGACGATTTTAATTATTTACTAATTTTGATACTTTTTCTCGCGGGTCTTCACGTTCGGGTATCGTACCCGTTAACTCGCTAACCCATTTTAATCGAAGGCATCGTTAAACTGGCAGCTCTCCTCCTCATCCGCGCCCGGAGCCTTTCCACATTACATCGAATCCCGGATAATGCGAACTCCTCCCAGAGAGCCGCTGTTCTCCAAGGACGACACAGACCCCGCAGATGGCTTCAAGCCATGGATGGTCGTCGTCCCCGTAGTAGCTCTTCTGGTGGTAGCCGCGGTGGTCGTCACGGCCTACGTGTGCTGGACGGATCGACGACTCCGCCGCCGCAAGAACCACCCCGGAGCAAGGCGGCGGGTGGAGGCGATGGAGATGGTGGCGTTGCCACCAACGGCACCGGAGCGGAAGCAGATGCGACTGCGCGAGGCGGACGCATGCTGTATCTGCTTGGACGATTTCGAGGCGGGGGAAGAGGTCCGCGTTCTTCGTTGCAGGGTCGTCTTGCACCACGAGTGCGCGGTGAGGAATTACGAGGCCTCCACGCTCTGCCCCCTCCGCTGCGAAGAGCCGCCGGCTGACACCGGCGACGTATAGCCAACTAGGGAGTGCATGTGCACGTGCATGCTTACCATGTTTAGCTCCAAACTCTTTGTTATAACTGACTTTATTTTAGTCTAGGGTTAGGGTTGTTTCGATGAGCCATTTTGTTACTGTGGCGTGTTGTTTTGAAACAACCATGGAGATCAGCATGAAAGCAATGCTATGGACAAAAACATCATATGTATTCAAAGCTAGCCCATGTGACATTTCTCAAAGAGGTGGTCCTAAAACCCTAATTTGTTATAGTCTCTTTTCTGTATGCTTTTCTTAATGAGCTGAACGAGCAAGGTATAGATAACTCTAGCCATAATTAGTATAAATTTTTTTTATTACCTATTTGTTTCTGCAAATATGGTTTGAGCTGCAAGAATGGCGTTTTCTTATTCATGTTATAAATGAGTATCAAGCTGGCACTTAGTATCAAGCTGGCGTTTTCTTATTCCTGCAAATATGCCACTCACATGTTATAAATGAGTATCAAGGAGGAAATATTGTCTGAAGATGAGGCTGAAAACACTGTGCATCCCAGACATAGGAAGACTGATGGAATGCATGTATTTGGAGGGCTCTTCAGACAATATTTCCTCCTCCAATCCTACATCAAATTTAGATTTGGGTATCAAAGTTTACCAAAATGAACGATGTGGTATATAAGTGAAAATGGCCCAAACGTTAGGGTATTTTAATGTCATTTTCCCAATATTTAAAACAAGTTATGGAGCTACTGCTAAAAATTTACCTGACATTATCCTTTCCCTATCAAGTCCCGCCGTAGAATATGAGCAATCTTTGTAATGCCCTGCTAAGCTACTGCACAAGTACTAGAGGGGGGGGGGGGGGGGGGGGGGGGGTGAATAGTACTTTAAAATAATTAAGTGGCTAATTCCTAATTACCTTGCAAACTCTACCAAACAATGCGGAAATGCGGAAATGTAAATGTTAGACAACAAAGAAACAATCGCAAACAAACGATATTACTGGGTTCGGATCCACCCAAGTCTCCTTGACTTGTTCCCGGTGATACTACGTCCCAAACACCCGGATCCCCTCCGGATACTCGAGTTAGAAACCCTAACTCAAGATTTCCACTATGAAATTGTTTACGGGTGTTTTTTCCACCCGCAAATCGATAGTATGGAGGGTGCGTGGTCAACGCGGTCAAAGGGGACACGCGGGACCCCCGTGTTGTCGTGGTAGCCATGTGAGACGGAGATGACCCGGGTGGTCGGGCGATGGTGCGTTCGCTTGAGCGGGAAGGCGCCGTTCCTGTCTCCGGCGGGCCGAGGGGTAGCCTCGGCGGGACGACAACTTCCGTGATCGGTAGAAGGTTGGGTCGCTCAGTGATGGGACGCGCGGACCTTCGCGTCGGCTCACCGAGGGGTGGCCTCGGCGGAGCGACTATCTTCTGATGGTGGAGACGAACGGGCTCGGGGACGAGGGCGCTCAGCTCCGGCTGTGATGACGCTGAGGGGTAGCCTCGGCGCCGTAGGATCTCCTGGACCTGAATGGATGAAGGAGCTCATCAGGGGGGGGGGGGGGGTCAGACCTTGGTTCCGACCAAATCCCCTCCGATGCCAAAGTCAGATCTAGTCTGAGTTATGCTCGGTGAGATCGGGCTCGGTTCACAGAGAGACCAAGCCCCGATCCTCGAGCCGAGCTATGGAGGAGAAATATGTAAAGGCGGAAGAAGGTGTAAGATGGAGTTTGTGATACCTCCGTTGTAGATCGTGAAGATCCCCCCTGGCGATGATGCCTCCCCCCTCTTCATATAGGTGAGTCCCATAGTAATGGGCCATGATGAGACATCATGGTCGCTATTGATGAGGTCGTGTTAATGGGCCATGTTGACCCCCATAATTGCCATACTTTATGGAGGGATAAATGCCATGAAGATGGAGTGATGGCATTGAAAGTGGCCGCCATTAGTGGGGAGTGATGGCCATGAAGTCGGTTTCCATATTCGGCGAGCCATGAAGGTGGCCGCCATAATTGGCGGATCATGATGACACTGGGAGGTTTCCATACTTGGCGAATGCTTCCTCGATTTGGGCCCCGACTTCCTCCACTACGGAAGTGGGCAGTCTTTTGGGCCTTTGCTTGGGCGGATAAGCGCGGCCCGCCCGTGAGATCTCTGGGGCCGGGGGCCCCAAGGCCGTAGCAGGCCGGTTGATCGGTCGTCGTTGACTTGGCTCTTCCGGGCCCGGTCAAAATAGTCGTAACAGAAATACTTGTGAAAAACATTCACAAGTCAAATCATACACAAATGAAAATTGTGACTCCCACAACCCGGGATCACAAACACACTCTCACAACCGAGAGTGAATCACTTACAATATCAAAGTAAATTGAAATAGAAATGCTTACCACAAAATACCTATGCCTTGAGTAAACTTACTAATTAGGGCAAAGATGATTTTAGGGAAGATGAAGAGGCACCAAACCCTAGCTCCAAGATGTAGATCAGTGATGGAGAGCTATGAGGTTGATGGTGACCTAGAATCAAGCACTTGGCTTGGAAGGCTCACAATCAATGAATCTCTCTTTTGAAATAAGAGTGAGGAGAGATTCAAGATTGGAATGAAAGAGCTTTGAATGAGGAATAAATGCTTTCTCTTTGATCTCTAAAGTTCTCTTAAAATCATCCTTGAGTGCAATGAATGCAGCACTCCAAGTATTTATAGGTTAGAGGAAAGAGAGAGAGAAAAACGTGGCATTAAATGCACCAACGGCTCTATTCTGAACCAAACTAGTCGGTCAAAGAAGGTTGACTGACCGACTAGTTCATCAACTAGTCGGTAGGTCAATCAACATGAACCGACTAATGGTAGAACAGCCAAATGAAGACGGTTAGACTGAAGGGAACTAGTCGGTTAAAGAAGAGTTGCTGACCGACTAGTTTCACAACTAGTCGGTCGGTGATTCAACTTAAACCGACTAAGAGATAGAACTGAAAGTCTGAACACAAATAGATTTAGTCGGTACAAGAACAAATGTTGACTGACTAGTTCATCAACTAGTCGGTCGACAAACGTTCTTTGACCGACTAACGATAAACAGTAAGTTGGCATGTACAGGGAAAGCTCAACTAGTCGGTCTAAGCAGCATCACTGACCGATTAGTTCACAAACTAGTCAGTCGGTGAGTCAACGTAGACCGACTAACTGTAAACAGTAAAGAGCTATGAATTGAGAAGGCAAACTAGTCGATCCAAGGAGCATTGTCGACCGACTAAATCACTATCTAGTCGGTTGGTTCTTCTTCTTGAACCAACTAACATGCACTAGAAGTCGCGAATCGAAGCGCGAAGCTTCGGGAAAGTTCGTATGGACTTCTACTAAGATCCTATGACTAAGATAGGAGTGTTATGAAGATTAAAACGTAAGACCTACTCAAGGCTTAACATTCTACGGAACGAAGCTAAAAGACATTAAATAAAACTTGACGAACCGTCTTCGAAAGCTTCGATCCGAATCTTCATGACTTCTAAAAAGGTTCAAAAGCTTCAACGAAGCTTTAGGCATACGATCACGCGCTTTGAGAAGTCTCGAGACATCGCTTTGGATATTCATGTCAATTTGGCGACGATCTCCATAACTGCGCTCACAAAGAGTTAGTTCACGATATATTTATGTTTGTTCATCATCCAAAACCAAATCTGGGGAGTCCAATATCAAACATTCTCCCCCTTTTTGGTGATGACAAACCAACATAAATAATAATCAAAAATAATGATTCAAATGAAATTTACTTACTCCCCCTGCATTGATGACATGTTAATTCCATATTCAATAATATTCATAAGCATCAAGAAGACGAGTAAAGTATAAAATGTGAATCCAATTATCGAAATTTAGGATTTGAAATCCATTTTTATATCTTAACTCCCCCTGAATCTAACACATCAAATTAGATTCTTGGAAAATGCTTTAAATTATCATTTAGCGCATCGTTATTATTATATCTCTCCCCCTTTGGCATTAGCAAAAAGAGTGGGAGGATATCAACGACAACAACAATGGCTTCAAATAAAAGCACGGGAGTCGAAGAATACGACCACGGTCCAATTGACACCAAATTAAAATACGAATTTAAATCAAAGCGTGCCAATGAGACCAAAGTCGAAAAATGATAAATAAAATCATCAACATGCAAATTAATTTTACGAATTGAGTTATGGAATATACTCTCCAATATCAACATTCTTGGTTAATTTTAGTGCATGGAAAACAATTCTATGTTTCCATAGAGGAAATTTCTATTTAACCAAGTTATTATCGTCGAACGACGAAAACAAACATCAGAGACATATAAAATAGAATGTGCACAACAGAATAAATGAGATGTCAACATCGATGTATATATATAAATGAAGCATGGGTACAACAAAATGATACATCCGTCTACATACATAAACGCGATCCAACGATCGGGGCACAAAATACAACATCATATATCTCACAAGACAGCATATATGGAAGTATCTCAAAACATAGCGACATCCATCCAAAGAACATCAAAATACATGAAGATACATCAAAATATCAAAACGATCCAAAAATCACAACCACCCACACTATCCTAACCCACACTCTCACTATAAGATCTATCATCCAAAGTGTACTAGGAGAGTCCTCCAAAGAAGCTCAGGAGTCAGCGGGAGGATCTGCAGCAGCAGCAGGCTCTGCAGCAGGAGTGGTGGTCACCGGATCAACAGAAGTGTCCACGGGAGCGACGGTAGTGGTGATCTCTGGAGCAACAATGGTAGTGGCCTCAGGAACACCAGAAGAAGTATCCACCGCAGGAACGGTGGCAACAGGTGTGCTCTCGGGGTCACCAGCAGACGAAGCAGCAGCACCAGAAGGACCAGCAGCAACAGGAGTACCCTCAGCGGCACGAA
Organism: Scilla litardierei; assembly: GCA_030789695.1. Classification (NCBI taxonomy): domain Eukaryota; kingdom Viridiplantae; phylum Streptophyta; class Magnoliopsida; order Asparagales; family Asparagaceae; genus Scilla; species Scilla litardierei. The sequence goes on from CM061131.1 coordinate 5,598,493, forward strand.
CAGCAGTAGCACGAGCAAGCTTGAGAATATCATCATCATCCAGCTCCTCCTCGTCCTCAGAAACAGACGGAGGGATCTCAATACCAAGGTGACGAGCGATACGAGCAAGAATCTCCTCAGTACGAGCATAACGAGACTCCACACGTTTGATCGAACGTGCGAGGTCCGCAAGAGTAGGAGAGGGAGCAGTTGAGGCTGAAGCAGACGTTGAAGCAGAGGGGGTCGTCCTCTGAACGTGACGGAGCGCAGCAAGAGACTTCTTGACGGCCGTCGCGTTCAGAGGGGGACCAAGAGGACGCTCATCGTCAGGAGGGAGAGTGACATGGAAGTGACGGAATACGAGTGTCAGAAGGCACGGAAATGGGATATGAGCAGACTTCGTGGACTTCCGGATACACTCGAAAGAATCCATATTATCGAGTATGATCCGAGCCCAGTTAATCTCACTCCCTATAAAGATGGCATAGATCAACTTCAGGAATGGCTGGGAAGGCAAAGAAGAGGGGCCGTACTTAGGAAGTAAGCACGACTTCAGAATCAAGTTTAGGACCCAGCCATTAGGCTTGAAAGACTTCGAGGGAACGCCAATCATGGCGGGAGGAATCTCGTGGAAAATCTCAGAAAGTATGACCTGATCGAGGGAGGATATGTCATCGACGGAAATATCGGAAGGGAGGAGGCCAGACGACGAGCAACCAATCAACTCCCCTAAGATTTCTGCCGTGAGGACAATAGGTGTCCCCAAAACAGTCGTCTCAATGGAGTGGGTCGCGTCATACTGACCCCCGGACACGGTTGGCATAGAAGAGTTTGACCAGACAAGGGTAAGGGTGTGGATTCGCCTTAAGGTCATATCAAAGATAATCGATAAGACCGAAAGACGACAGAAGATCGGCAAGGCCTGGGAAGTCTGAAAACTGAACGAAATACTCCAGAAGCAGCGGGCAATGTTCGATACGGTTGTAAGCCGCGAGACACATAGGGTCGTCGCGACACAACGAAATATCGACACCACCAACCGGCATCGGAGCCTTTCCCTTAGGCTTACGTGTGCTAGAGCGAGGTCGAGAGCTAGACGTGGGTTCCCTAGGAGGGGGTGTAGGATCCCTATGGGTCTCGGTCTCAGGTATATACTCAGTGTCAGAATCCGAAGCACCGGGTGGAGTGGGAGCACGAAAAGACACAGGCTTGGGCTTGGGCTGAGATCGGGGCTTCGCCGTCGCTGTCCTCTTACGCTTAAGAGGAGGCGAAGACGAAGAGGGAAGAGTGGATTTCGATCGGCGTTTAGGTGGGGTTCGTTTGGGTTGCGGGTGGGGGGGGGGGGGGGTCCGACGGAGGCGAATCGACGGTCATGGGCGATGGGCCAGAGGGATCGATCGGAATTCGTGTCCTTGCCATAAGCGAGACAAGACACGACGCAATCAAACGAAAAATCTAAAACTAGAAACCTTAAACAACCCTAGCCGAAATCCTAGTGAAACCCTAACCCTAGAACCCTAAACAGCTGAAAAACCTAACCCTAGACAGCTAGGAGAGGGAGTACCTAGGTCGGAAGGAGGAGGGGGTTGATCGGCGGCCGGAGTTGGTCGGAAGGATGACCGGAAATGACGACGGGAGAGGAGGAAGTCGAAAGGGCTCGGGGGATTTTTGGCTGAGAGAGAGAGAGATGAACCGACTAGAATGAAAAAAAGTCGGTCGGGATTGAGTATAAGTCGATTGGAAGAGCAAAAGTCGCAACTGTCCCTGAGCAATTAGTCGGTCACAGTTCAAGAACTGACCGACTAGATATGATCTAGTCGGTCGGTCAATGAGCTTGAACCGACTAGTTGCAAACAGTAACTGAAGCCAAAATACTGAGCAGAATTAGTCGGTCTAAGCTCATTCACTAACCGATAAGATCTGAATCTAGTCGGTCGGCCAATGAACTTGGACCGACTAAGAGAGTCCAAAAATTTGAAATTTGAAATTTTGATTTCTCTCCTAATCGCACTTCGACAAAACATCGAAAAACTCTCATTAATCATTATACTACCACATTAAACATCAAAAATCTGAAATTTGACGTTTAAGAACAAATCGAGCGAAAATTCCGAAAAATTCAACACAAAATCCAGAAAATTTCAATTAATCTAGCATGAACAAATATAACGAAATGAATAGCATGCAAGATTATTGAACAAAATATGAATCCTAAATCTCGGATTCACCCATAATCCCCAATTCTCGATGTAACCGCACAAAGGAGTCTTCCTTTAGGGGGTTCGTGAAAATATCGGCGATTTGCTTCTGGGTTTCAACGTACATTAATATGATGTCCTTTTTAGCAACATGATCATCTAAGAAATGGTGACGGACATCTATGTGTTTCGAACGGGAATGGTGTACCGGGTTCTTAGAGAGACAAATTGCACTTTGGTTGTCCACTATGATAGGACAAGTATCACAGTTTATACCAAAGTCTTTAAGTGTGTGTCTCATCTAAAGAACTTGAGCACACGCGGCACCGACGGCAATGTATTCCGCCTCGGTGGTTGAAAGTGATACGGAATTCTGCTTCTTGGAAAACCAAGAGACAAGAGAATTTCCTATAAAATGGCAAGTGTCATTAGTACTTTTCCTGTCGGATTTGCATCCTGCATAATCTGCGTCACTGTATGAGATTAACTCATACGTGCTAGATTTTGGATTAAGTAATCCAAAATCAAGTGTGTAACTTAAATAACGGAAAATACGTTTTACCGTTACTAAGTGAGATTCCTTAGGTTGAGAGTGATAACGAGCACATACACATACGGCAAACATAATATCGGGCCTGCTTGCGGTAAGATATGGTAAACTACCTATCATACCTCGATATAGACGGATGTCTACATCTTTACCGCCCATATCCTTATCAAGATGCGTAGTCGTGCTCATTGGAGTCTTCTTCCCGGAGGCATTCTCCATTCCAAATCGCTTTAGCAACTCCACCGTGTACTTCGTTTGGTGGATGAAGATTGCATCGTTCATTTGGCGAATTTGGAGACCTAAGAAATACTTGAGCTCACCCATGTGGCTCATCTCAAATTGATCCTTCATCACATTAGAAAACTCTTCGCAAAGAGCAAAGTTAGTAGCACCGAAAATGATATCATCAACATAAATTTGAACTAAAATTATATCATTATTCGAGTACTTAACAAATAATGTGGAATCAACTTTTCCCATTTTAAAACCCAAATCCAAAAGAAAATTCTTTAAACGGTCATACCAAGCTCGAGGAGCTTGTCTCAAACCGTAAAGTGCTTTCTTAAGTTTGAAAACGCGATTTGGAAATTTTTCATTAATAAAACCCGGAGGTTGAGAAACGTAAACTTCCTCAACAACATCTCCGTTTAAAAACACACTTTTAACATCCATTTGAAATAATTTAAAATCTTTATGGCATGCAAAAGACAATAATAATCTAATTGATTCTAATCTAGCTACCGGAGCGAAGGATTCTTCGAAATCAATACATTCCTCTTGACGGTAGCCTTGAGCAACTAACCGAGCTTTGTTCCGGACGACGACTTGGTTTTCGTCGGTCTTGTTCTTGAAAATCCACTTTGTCCCTATGACGGTGTGGTTCTTCGAAGGCAATGGAACAAGCTCCCAAACCTCATTCCTCTCGAATTGAATGAGTTCCTCCTCCATGGCAAGGATCCAAGCACTATCTTCGCATGCTTCGCTAATATTCTTTGGCTCTATCAAGGAGGCAAAGGCACAATGAGCGAATTAGTTGACTTGAGATCTCGTCTTGACACTATCATGAATATTGCCAATGACTTGCTCATGAGGATGGTCACGAACGGTATGAAGCCATTTGGGAATTCCCTGATCACTAGGAACATTCTCAAAAACTTCATTAGTTGGGTTAGTCTCAATAGAATCAATAGAACTATTAGAATTAGAATTACCAATTGAATCACATAAGACATCCATAGAGTCATCATCATTAGTAATTCTAGTTGGAACAAAACCTTCATTAAATGAAACATGAAGCGATTCCTCGATCGTTGAGGTTCATTTGTTGTATATCCGGTAGGCTTTGCTACGTGAGGAGTATCCAACAAAAATTCCCTCATCGGATCTTGGATCGAATTTGTCCAAACTACCATACGTGTTTTTAATAAAGCATTTTGAACCAAAAACACGAAAATGTTTAACTTGAGGCAATCTACCAAACAACAATTCATAACAAGTTTGTTTAGTGACGGGCCTCAAAAGTATTCTATTAAACACATAGCAAGCGGTATGTATCACTTTCGCCCAAAATTGATGGCCAAGTTGGCTATCATCAAGCATAGTGCGAGCACATTTTACTAGCGTCCTATTCTTTCTCTCAACAACACCATTTTGAGGAGGTGCGCGAGGGAATGAAAAGGTGTGTGTAATACCAACTTCATCACAAAAGATCTCAAAAGACTCATTCTCAAATTCCCCTCCATGATCACTACGAATAGTGACAATGGTGGTTTCAATGAGATTTTGTACTTTCTTAACAAAAATTGTGAAGTTTTCAAAAGCTTCATTTTTATTACACAGTGACAATACCCAAGTAAATCTAGAAAAGTCATCAACGATGACACGTCCATATCTAGCATTACCTAATGAAGCAACTCTAGTTGCCCCAAATAAAGAGGCCGCTTAGAAGAAATGCTTTTCTTAGGTTTAAATGAAGATTTTGGAAGCTTGCCTCGTTGACACGAGTCACAAAATCTTTTCTTTTGAAAGACAAGCTTAGGGAAACCTCTAATAGAATTTAACTTGGAAAGTTTAAAGAGTGTTCCAAAATTCACATGACCAAAACGTCGATGCCATAAGTGTTGTTCACTTGTGTTAGCAATGAGACATTGTTCATGTGATCTTGGAAGATCTAGGATATATATATCCTTATGGTGTGTGCCGAAAAACAATACATCATTAGTAGTTTTATTCAAAATATGGCACATTCCTTTTGCAAAGCTAACTTTGTAACCTTTGTCACAAAGTTGGGCTTATTGAAATTAGATTATGGTTTAATCCTTTAACAAGGTAAACATCACATATTAGTGGTTTAGAAGGATTACCCACTTTGCCAACACATATGATGGTTCCGCTCTCGTTGCCTCCAAAGACGACGTGGTTTCCATTTGCAATGGGCACCACTCCGGAGAGCAATTGAGCGTCACCCGTCATGTGTTTTGAACACCCGCTATCGAGTATCCACTTATTCTTGGAGCCAAATTTGGATTTGTTGCTCCGTTCCTTTCTCTTGAGTACATATAGATATGAAATATCGTATCATGGTACCCAAGGTCATTGGGTCCAAAAGATTAGACCTTTGGAAGCCAAGTCCAATTGGACTTAGACTTCCCCACATAGTTATCATTATCCACTACATTCATAAAATAATCATTCATGTAAACTTGTTTTTCATCCATGCTTGTGTCCTTTGGGCTCCAAATAGTGAAAATTTTGGGAGCCTTAGTCCTATTGGGTGCATGCATGCGTTGTTGATTTCTACGTGATGCATGTCGTGGATAGGCATAAGGAACATGATGAAATGGTGCAAGCGGATAATTATTCATACGATGATGTGGGTGAACATATGCATGTGGGGAAACACGTGCGTGAGGGTGTCTCACATGGTGTGCACGTGCCCGTGGATGCGGTGCATAGAAATCATCATATGTGTGAGCATGTGGAGTAGGATGTGTGTTCCTACGTGGCATGGTTTTGGTGTACATATAAGCATGACCCTTTTTTGGAGGTCCACCCAAAGTGGGTTTCTTTTCAAAAGAGGGTGTGTACGAGATGGAAGCACCATTGGTAGTTGAACTACCAATAGATTGTTTGCTACAACTCGTCGAGGCATCGAAAGTTGGCCTAACAAAGGTAGTGGCCGACTTGGATGAATTTCCCAACTTATACCCAAAGCCAATGTGGTGATTGGCCGGAGGTAAGTCATTTAGGATATTATCCAAATGGCCCTTACCCTTATTGAATTCATTGATTCGGCTCAATGTGCACTCATATTTCTCGGTGAGAGAACGCATAGAAGCATCCAAAGTGGATACTTGCAATGTGAACACATAAACACGAGATTTGAGATTCTCATTCTCAATACTCAAAGTCGAGTTTTGAGAAGTCAAATCCGCTATCTTGTGTTCCTCCGAGTCCTCAATACTAACATGTTCAAGTTGAGACTTGAGATTTACAATCTCATTTTTCAACTCTTCAACAACGGTGTCGTTGTTGGTGATGATAGTTTTAGGCGAGGTTTGTATGCTAGCTAAATCATCATTTACTTTAGTATACCTATTTACTAATTTAGTATATTTAGACCATAATTGCTCATTAGCATTTCTAAGGTCATCCATGGTTACCTCATTGCCTTCGTTGTCGCTATCATCGGAAGAGGAATCTTTATCTTGCTCCTCTCTCGCCATGAAGCACATGTGTGCTTGCTCCACTTGCTCATCGTCTGACTTTCCACTTGAGGAATCCTCGGAGTCGGTGAATGTCCCGAAAAGTCCCTTTTGTGCCCTTTCTTGTACTTCTTGGACTTGTCGAATTTGGGCGCCTTCCACTTCTCCTTTTGCTTGTTCAGAGGACACTCCGCTTTCATGTGTCCTGGCTTATTGCATTTAAAGCACAAAGAGGAGGAGGCGTTAGTAGAACCAAACTTAAGTTTGTTCTTGAAGTTACCTTTCCGGAAGAACCGGTTGAACTTCTTTGCCATGAGTGCCATGGACTCCAAGTCCAACTCGTCTTCCGAGTTTTCATCATCGGTCGATATGGAAGTTGATGGAGCGGCCTTGAAAGCAATAACCTTCTTCTTTGGCTCGTCTTGCTTTAGGTAGGACTTCATCTTGTCCTGCAACTTCAACTTGCTATCCTTGCGTACCTCATATGACATTAAGGTACCCATTAGTTGAACAACGGTATAAGTTTTCATATCATTACCTTCCTCGATGGCGAAGGTACGTTTCTCCCAACAAGAAGGAAGTCCATCGATGATCTTCGAGACTTTCTCCTTTTGGGTGTAGGTTTTACTGAGAGCCTCCAACTCGTTTGTGATGTCGACGAAACGAGCATAGTACTCCTTCATCTTCTCACCCTGTAGCATATGAAATAACTCGTAATCTTTATTAACTACTACGAGTTTGGAGTCTCTTACCCTACTCATCCCTTCATGCAAGATGAGGAGGGAGTTCCATATTTGATATGCACTCTTACATGTGCATATCTTATTGAAGTCCTCGGGCTCCAAAGCGCATTGCAAGGCGTTCATTGCCTTGGCATTGCTTACCTCCGCGGCGACCTCCGCGGTAGTCCACTTCTCGAAATCTTCTTCGGCGGGCTCGACATACTCCTTCATCGTGGCCCTCCATAGTGAGGCACTCCGGAGGAAAGTCTCCATCCGGCATTTCCAGTACCCGTAGTTGGTACCGTTGAAGAAAGGAGGCCTCGTTGAGGAGTGTCCTTCCATCACCGAAGACGCTCCTTCACGGTTCCTGAAGGTGTTGTAGTCGGAAGGTAGACGAACGGTTTTGTTGTCGTTGGCAGACATAGCTATATACTTGGCTCTGATACCAAATGTAATGCCCTGCTAAGCTACTGCACAAGTACTAGAGGGGGGGTGAATAGTACTTTAAAATAATTAAGAGGCTAATTCCTAATTACCTTGCAAACTCTACCAAATAATGCAGAAATGCGGAAATGTAAATGTTAGACAACAAAGAAACAATCACAAACAAACGATATTACTAGGTTCGGATCTACCCAAGTCTCCCCGACTTATTCCCGGTGATCCTACGTCCCAAACACCCAGATCCCCTCCGGATACTCGAGTTAGAAACCCTAACTCAAGATTTCCACTATGAAATACTTGTGCAAAACCTTCACAAGTCAAATCATACACAAATCAAAATTGTGACTCCCACAACCCGGGATCACAAACACACTCTCACAACCGAGAGTGAATCACTTACAATATCAAAGTAAATTGAAATAGAAATGCTTACCACAAAATACCTATGCCTTGAGTAAACTTACGAATTAGGGCAAAGATGATTTTGGGGAAGATGAAGAGACACCAAACCCTAGCTCCAAGATGTAGATCAGCGATGGAGAGCTATGAGGTTGATGGTGACCTAGAATCAAGCACTTGGCTTGGAAGGCTCACAATCAATGAATCTCTCTTTTGAAATAAGAGTGAGGAGAGATTCAAGATTGGAATGAAAGAGCTTTGAATGAGGAATAAATGCTTTCTCTTTGATCTCTAAAGTTCTCTTAAAATCATCCTTGAGTGCAATGAATGCAGCACTCCAAGTATTTATAGGTTAGAGGAAAGAGAGAGAGAGAAAAGCGTGGCATTAAATGCACCAACGGCTCTATTCTGAACCAAACTAGTCGGTCAAAGAAGGTTGACTGACCGACTAGTTCATCAACTAGTCGGTCGGTCAATCAACATGAACCAACTAATGGTAGAACAGCCAAATGAAGACGGTCAGGCTGAAGGGAACTAGTCGGTCAAAGAAGAGTTACTGACCGACTAGTTTCACAACTAGTCGGTCGGTGACTCAACTTAAACCGACTAAGAGATAAAACTGAAAGTACGAACACAAATAGATTTAGTCGGTCCAAGAACAAATGTTGACCAACTAGTTCATCAACTAGTCGGTCGACAAACGTTCTTTGACCGACTAACGATAAACAGTAAGTTGGCATGTACAGGGAAAGCTCAACTAGTCGGTCTAAGAAGCATCACTGACCGACTAGTTCACAAACTAGTCGGTCGGTGAGTCAACGTAGACCGACTAACTGTAAACAGTAAAGAGCTATGAATTGAGAAGGCAAACTAGTCGATCCAAGAAGCATTGTCGACCGACTAGATCACTATCTAGTCGGTTGGTTCTTCTTCTTGAACCAACTAACATGCACTAGAAGTCGCGAATCGAAGCGCGAAGCTTCGGGAAAGTTCGTATGGACTTCTACTAAGATCCTATGACTAAGATAGGAGTGTTATGAAGATTAAAACGTAAGACCTACTCAAGGCTTAACATTCTACGGAACGAAGCTAAAAGACATTAAATAAAACTTGACGAACCGTCTTCGAAAGCTTCGATTCGAATCTTCATGACTTCTAAAAAGGTCCAAAAGCTTCAACGAAGCTTTAGGCATACGATCACGCGCTTTGAGAAGTCTCGAGTCGCTTTGGATATTCATGTCAATTTGGCGACGATCTCCATAACTGCGCTCACAAAGAGTTAGTTCACGATATATTTATGTTTGTTCATCATCCAAAACCAAATCCAGGGAGTCCAATATCCAACAATCTTGTCATATAAATTACCTGACATTATCTTAATGATAGGACCATGTTGAATAGTACCACCATAATCTGCTTTTGGAGCTTATTCTTTGTTGACTGCAAATCAATTTTGAGTCCGTTTGATTTTAATTTTCCATATGAACTGCAATTTTCCATTTTGCGGATCTTTGTGTTGGTTCAGATCATGGTTGTCCCTTCTGTATCAACCATTAGTGTTACTAGAATTTTTCTTTTATTGCTTGGTAGTTTCTGAGTGTTAAACATATGAGAATAATTCTAAGAATCTGGACTTTCGTTATCTGAGGGAGAAGGCGATTGGGATTTAGATCTGGGCAGCATTTATGTATTGTTTAAGTTATGTATCTTTCAATTTTAATGATATAAATCTAATAGGATGGGTGTTTGTTTTGAATTTGCTCTGTAAGGATAAACAAGCTATGGCATATTGAGATGTTATGGGTACTATCCTATGCTATTAATTATGATGTTTTTTGTCATTACGTTAGTAGACTAATAAGTTAAAATGGTTCTTGGTATTGGAGTTCATAAGTTGATCCTTGTTGAGCATTGATAAGGTTAGCCTTTTATTTCTCTCCATGATCGGATCCAAGTACCCATATCATATGATTGATTCTTTTTGATTCTTTTTGTTGTAATTTGTGGGTTTCTTTGATCCGTGTCTTGAACAGCATGCTTGGTGCCAATTTCTGTCAACTTGTTGATGCAATTCTCTACATGATAATTGGGTTTGCTTTTGTGTAGTTCTGACAAAAATTGAAATCAAGTTGGTTGAAAAATCCAACCTGAGCATTGAATTCAGCAAGGGTATTGTTGATTTTTGGAGTACATTTTCTGCCAAATAATTTATATATCTAGAAAAGGCTAGAGCTATCCTGCATGCTCCTTATTTCTCCTTGTTATGTAATTTTGATATTTTAATTTCAATTTATGGGTTTGTCTTAAGATTTTTTAATTATCGGTTAATTCAAGCTAGATTAGAACTCTGAACCCTTTTGAAAATCTAAGCAAAGTCTGTGGGTTGGTTGTATTGTGAACTTCTAAAAAGGCCGGTCACCTATATTTCTTTATTCAATACATTCTGCTTGATAATTGGGATATTTCTTTCGTAGTTTAAACAGGTTACTTTGAAACTGTTATTGTTTCTATGTTATAATGAACTAATTGGTGATGACCCTCAAAAGAGCAGAATGAAAGCAGATCCATTTGCGTTCATTGATTGTGTTAATTGTGGCATGTATTGTTGTCTAAAGCATCGGTATTAAACACTTGATGTAGTCAAAATGCTCCTTTTATGCATAATCCATAATTGTGCATGTAGTTTATCATATAGGCATTTTCAACTGGAGAGCGGTTGATTATCTGGCAGTTGTGAGAAAGTTGAAAGTAGTTTCTTTCATGGAGAAGTTGATTTAACTTCTACCTGAGCTAGACAGCCTTTATTGGAGCAAAATCTGAGCGAAGTTTGAGAACGAAATGAACAGAGTTTGAGAATAATCACAAACTGGGCCATGTGCTAATTCATGTATCTTCAAACGATGATACTTCTACTGTTTACATTTTAGCAGATATCCTGCTATTTTAGAAGGATTTTGTGATGCAACTGGGTTTCAGGGCAAGAAGCTGAATGGCCACGGAACTTGTTAGCAGACGTGCCATTGTGGGGGGAAAAACTGCGACAGTTTTCTTCATTGTGATTCTCAAGCAGCCATTAAAGTTGCTAAAAATAGTGTCTATAACGGGAAGAAAAGACACATAAGAATCAGACACGGGATGCTTAAACAACTCCTGAAAAATGGAGTAATTTCTTTGGAATATGTGATGTCTGAAAGAAATCTTGCAGATCCACTAACCAAAGGATTGCCAAGGAGAGTGGTTCTTGATTCGTCGAGGGGGTGGGGTTAAAGCCCATGAGTTAAGGTTATATGGTTGATACCCAGCGTGGTCTAACGAAACCATATGATCCTTAACAAACACTACATTTCCATCCCTATGGCGTGTGGTAGTGTTCTTTGAATCCATAGCCAAGTTTGGCGGTGCTATTGAGAAGCACTTGATGGATTTACTTTGAGACAAGTCCATAACCAGTTTTGGTGTTGCTATTGAGAAGCACTTGATGGACTTAAGCAGAGGTTGAGCTGCATGCTCTTAATGGTTTCATAACCAGTTTTGGTGGTGCTATGGAGAAGCACTTGATGAACCACCTATGTGGGTGTAAGGGTTTGGCCGCCCTCTATGAAAGACAAGGGCAGTCTTTCTAGAGCACTCACGAGACTCAAGGTGTGCGCATGGCCTATAGCGCTTATTATGTATCGTGGAGTTTGCACAAACTCAAGGGAACAATATGTGTTGTGGGGGGTTCTCAATCAAACTCTAATGAGTTCAAGAGCAATTCACTCATTAGAAAGTAAGTTGTTGCCTCACTTCACTACGTATCAATTCAATCGAAAGACATTGATACTTAAGTATTCATCCCTCTTTACCCAGGATCTTTCTCTTCTCTTTCTTGAGCCATTAAGTGGGGGATTGTTGGAATTAATGGCTCCTTTGGCCATTTGTTCTCTCCCACTCTCTTTTTAGTCCCACATTGGATAGGCAAACACCCTTGTGTGAGTATATAATAGGCTTCTCTCATATGTGATATTGGACTTGTTAATGGGCTAGAAATTGGGGGTAGCTCGCGTGCACATGAGCCCAAGCAAGGGGCCGAGCCCAATCCGGGTTGAGCCGAATGAAAAATCTGGGCGTCGGATCCGGAAACCCTTAGCGTGTGTGCGCTGGCGTCGTGCCTGCGCGGGGGGGGGGGGGGGGGGGGGGGGGGGGGGGGTTCACGGGTGCGCGCGCGGAGTGCCCAAGTTTTGACTCGTGTTTTTAGCCCAACCTTTTAGACGTCAAAAAAGCCCAATACGTTTTAAGTTTCCCAACAGCCATTTTTTTCAACAGCTATTTTTGCTTTAATGGCTGTTAATGGCTGCGTATTCATGACACAATTTCAACAGCTATATTTCTCTTCTTTAAAAACTCTTTTGCCTAGCGTTTTTCCTAGGCCCTGCGTAAAATCATTCAGAAACAAACAGCCTTTCTCTTCCATTCCTCCTCCTGGGTATCGATCTCTGTGCAAGCTCCACGCTTCTGGCCGCGAGTGGACGCGTCGGGACGTAATTAACCTTGGGGAGCAACCGTCATCATCTGATTACCACCACGGTCGGGCCGTAATTGTTTTCAAGGCAGTGGCACAGCCACGTCGCAGTTTTTCTTCTCTGTTTAAGAATTTCCCTTTCCTTCTGTAATACCCTGTATCCCTATATACGTATATATGTAGGTATTTTTTGGGCGTAGATAAGTGCGTATGATTTTTGGGGAGTATGCCCGTATTTTTCCTTAATTATTTTGGTGTAGGAATTTATTTTAAAATAGTTTAAACTCATTACTTGAATTTAGTATATGAGAGTATTTCGAGAAATACATGTATTTGGAGTGTATGAAGTATTTCTTCATGTATTTTTAATTTCTTAAAATACAAAATACACATTTTTCTTACCATGACAACACATCCTATTATGTGTCATATTGTTAGTTAATTAGAGAACACATTGCAAAAATCTTGACTAAATGGATGGTGGAGAGGATTTTAGGTATTCCTAAAAACTAGGCATGGAAAACAAAATACAAAAAAAATTCAAGAAAACCCTCATTTTTCTCTCCCTCACCCCCCAAAATTCTGGTCAAAATTCCTCCTCCCCTTTCTCCCCTCTTGCACCACCCCTTCCTCCTCCATCACCACCAATTACTCCTCCCCTTCCACCACCAATGACCCCTCATCATTCTAACATCTAAAATTAGTCCAAATTAGCCCCAAAACCCTACTTTTTGGATATCAATTGGAGCATGGAGAAGGAGGATAGGTGGCTCTCCATCAAGGACTAAGAAGGGCCAAAGAAATATTTTGGAGGACTTTTGCAAGGTAGAAATTCCTTTCACCTAGGTAGAATTTAGTTTCAGGACAAGGAGAATTGAATTAACTTTCATGAAACACCTTTGTTCTTCATGCTGAAATTTGATCTAGAAAAACTGAAACTTTGACTAAGTGCTGGGATTAATTGGCTAATGGGAATGCTTTGGAAATTTTATATGTCGGGTATCTCATTGTTATGAACAACTTTCATTTAGATCATTTTTCCAAATTCTAGCCGTATGATTTTATAAAAATTTGGATATGCAAACTGGTGTTTCAATCAAAACTGTTCTGAAATTCCAGTATTTTTATTCTCTGTTAAACTGAGAATATATCCCAACGTAGATGAAAGAAAAATATGAAAAAAATATAAGTTACTCATATTGTAGTCCTTAATAACTTTCACGTTTACAAGTTTTGCAAATTCGGACTGAAAGCTAGGGTAAAAACTCAGTTTCTAAAACTGGTCTGTTTTTAGACAGTTTTGACACCTTTCAGTAAAATGAGTAGAACTCCATGCACACTTTATAAAATATTATGATCTTGATGCCATTGGAAAGCTGACTTCAAGATATTCAACCCATAATTTTTTTAGATTTTAATTCTGTCTGTTACTTATAGAAAAATGGATTTGAACTGAACTCAGTTTCTGGTTCAGAATGCAGAAATTATACCTGTTAGGAGAAAATCCACCATAAATCACATATGTCAACTGAGCTTATGAAAATTGGTCAGTGAAAGGAAAACACCCATATCTACAACTTTCGTGAAGGGATCAGACACCAATTCTGACTGTAGATAGGCTAAACGTGATATTCTTTCTGCTGTAACAGTTTTGACAGATTCATATGCTAATTTTGCTTAGTACTTATCATGGTGTAGTTTTGTTTGAAGTTAAGTTTGTTTGTGCTAATCATGTTCTCAATGACTTGCTCTTGATACATGTAGTTATGCAGATGGTTCATGAAATATTCGTTATGTCAATAATATTTAAGTTCAATTTGTTTATGCTTTCACATTAGTATGTTCATAACGATGAGTTTGTGATGATATTCCATGCAATACTTTAATTGAGATGATGATGATGATGATGATGATGATGATGATATTGTTAAAAGTTGGTTAAAGCGGTATTCAAGTCCGCTAGATGATTCGTTGACAAACGAAGTAATATCTTGAAAACTGAGAGTGAGAATGAGGAATGTATCAGTCCTCCTAAAGGAGGGTGACACGGGTTTGGGGGAAAACGGGTAAACTTTAGGAGTTAAGGAGCGGACATATGATATGAATTCTCACCCGCTGTATCACTCCCAGAAGGGCGAGTTGAAAGGGTTGGAGAGGCCACTGGTGTACTCGTGATGCATCATGACAGTAATTGATGGTTTGCTCCGTTTGTCCGACAGAAAAACCGAGTTTGTCTCACTCCCATACCTTGTTCCGTTCGGGTACGGAGAGTTACGAGAGGCCCCTCCAGTGCTCGTGTCGCTGGTTGTGGTACCACTTTTTCACCCACCCTGGGTGAAGTCCGCCTCCTTAGCGTTCTACGGTTTACACGGGTTCCAAATATGTGAATCAACAACTTATAGTAGTTGTCTTTAATTTATAAATGTTGTTATCTCATGTCTCCTTATTTTTGTTTACTTTAATGCTATTGTCCCATGGTAACATGTTCTTACGCTTCCTTTCAATAGCTGCATTTCATAATATGGTTTCATATGCATGTTTTTGCACGTTCTCATAACTAGGTTCGCATGTTGGAATGTGATTACTTTTACGCACCATGAACCTTACTTGTTAGACTACCCTCCCTAGATAGACAGACTAGTTCTAAAACTGGGTTCTGCTAGGTGTTAGGAGTTTCTACTGGGTCACGCGTTGACGTGTCCCCGTTGACTTTCAGGTCATGTGAGTTGGAGGTTGGAGATAGCGGTTGGAGCTTCGGAGTTGGTGATCAGTTGTAGTATTGGGTGGTGAGGGGTATGATGAGAGACTTGTACTTTTTGGTGTTCTTTTCGGGTGGACCTTTGTACTTAGAGTTGTGAATATGAAGATGTTGGTGTATGTATAAGATGTATCCATGTATCAATAAAATGGAATATTGTACTTTTGTTATTTTCTCAGTGTTTTTATCTGTGACGGAGTTTTACTTGTACTTCCCAGCACGTGCGTAGTACCTGCAGTGTTCTTCCTACTCTCTTCTTTTCTTTCTTTCTACGTAACACTCGCCTCTTCGGGAATACCTGATACGGATTCGTACTTATCTGGTATCCCAGGGACCGGGTCGTTGTAGGTGGCGGCCCATGCAGGTCTCCACACTGCGGCGTGGGTAAGGATAGTACGTGTAATGCTCCATAGGGGTAGATGTATCCTAAGGTGGGTAGGTGATCAGCCTTAGGGTAAAACCCTGGTATTAGGAACCCAATGTAAAGAGCTCCCTGAGTTTAAGCATGAGTAGTTGTTTGTATATATATACATATATGTACAGGTGGGTATGTGTTTGCATGGATATAAAAGTATTGTAATGTATTCACGTGTATTTCTATAGATATGTGTCTATAGCTATATCTGTAAATAAGATACACTATAGATACGTGTATAACTACATATGTGTATTCTTGTAATTCATAGTATAGGTGTGTGTATAGTAATGTTGTTTGTATGGATTGAGGTGAATGTAGTATTTGATGAGTGAAATTATGTGTAAGACATATTATCTGTGCAATAGAGTGTTATGTATTATCTATATGGTAACCTATACTTCGATTATATTTGGATGTGCATATGTATGACTATATGGATGTATATAGAGCTGTATGTATAGATACTAAAGTTATTGGCCTATTTAGTTCACTAAATAGGTCATACGAGTTAATTTTGATGATGACAAACAAGTCATGTGTGACCAACATCTTTCATTAAGTGATTCCAGGGACAAACGCGGAAAATAAATTTGACCTACAAGACAAAGATTATATGAGGACGATGGTGCAAAAAGGAAATTCAAAATTTCGGAAAGTCTCGTACACAAAATCCCAACTGCTGTTCAAAATAAAAAGTTGCGCTACTAAAGGATAATAACAAAATAGGACCAAAAATCCCAGGTTGTTTTTTTAGCTGATGCTTTTTGTGTGTACATCTTCAACAAATTTTGAAAGCACAGAATTTTGAAAACAAACAAAAAGTTTGAATGCACAGAATTTTGAAAACTAACAAAATTTTGAGTGCAAAATAAACTGTCGAATTTTGTTTTGATTTGTGTTGATCTTCAATCATTATCCCCTACCGCACTCTTTTTCAACAAATCACAAACAGAAGTTTTTAAAGGGGGACCCATAAATATATATATATATATAGGAGCCTTTCATGCTATTAATAGACAAGTGCTCTCCTGTTTCTTTGAAGCAAACAAATATATTTTAATCTTTGATCAGTAGAAGGCCATGAGTTGTTTGGTGCCTTAAATAGAAATTTTTTTTGCGGCTCTTCAAGGGCTTGATTTTGTGCGGCTCTTCACAGTTTTTTTTCTTTGTGTGGCTTCCGAAGATACCACGCACGCATGCATCTGTGATTTAATGTTTTGAAGCAAGAGCAGGCCGAAAAGGATATAGGGGGCCTTCAGAACATCATCCACAAGAGGGGCTTACGGCAAGGGGTTCTTCAAGCAAGTTCAAGCTTTCAACAAATCTGTCTTGATCGCGCATCTGACTTTGTACGCTCATATCTCCTGATCCAGACGTCGGATCGACGAGCCGTTTGCGCCCACGCGACCACATCTTCATGCCCTTCGTAACGGTTATAGTCTTCTTCGCTCAGTCCTCAGGATTATACACAGTTCGGACGTTTTTTACAGATTCGTCACTGCAGATTCCAGATTCGCACATCCGACTTCGTACGCTCATATCTCATGATCCAGATGTCGGATCGACGAGCCGTTTGCGCCCACGCGACCACATCTTCATGCCCTTCGCAAGTGATAGTCTCCATTGCTCAGTCTACTGGATCATACTCAGTTCGGATGTTTTACTACAGATCAGCCACTGCAGAATTCAGATTCGCGCAGTCATCTTCCGAAGACTATATCTTCCAATCCAGACATCGGATCAGCGAACCGTTTGCGCCCACGCGATCACGATCTCACAAAATTTATCACGGTGATATCTTTCTGATTTTTCACCGCAATATTAAAGCTATTTGAATCTGTTTTAACTGTGAGATTATATTGTGAATAGCTTTACTCTGAAGCTATCTCTGCGCTTTAACTCTTGAACTATATTTGTACGGTGAGATCACTACCCGTAAGTGTGATCAGGTTTATTGAGTGAAATCCTCATAGGTCTTGGGGTCGGAGTTTGGCGGGGAGCCACTCCGTTAAAAAATATCTGTGTCTGATTATCTCTGTGATTGTGATTGTTTTTTAATTTGTGCCACACACCCTATTCACCCCCCTCTAGGGTGTTTTTCAATTGGTATCAGAGCTGGATTCCTTTTAGACTCAAAGTCTAGTGGAATTTCGATCCTATGGCACAAATTCCACACACATATTCATATGACACACACAATCAAAGAGAAGGTCAGTCATATCTCAGATCTCCTCTATTTGATGGTACAGACTATAGTTACTGGAAACAACGTATGTCCATACACATCAAAGGTATCGATATGGCATTATGGAAAATAATCAGTGAAGGCTTTACACTATTTGATAAATCTACTCCTGAGCAGCAAAAAGAAAATGATCGGTTACAAAATCTAAACTTTAAGGCCATGAGCATCTTGTATTGTGGTCTTAGTAAAACTGAATTTAACCGCATTAGTTCTTGTTCTACTGCTAAGGATATTTGGACGAGACTTAAAGTTACTCATGAGGGAACTAGTGAAGTTAAGAAAACTCGTATTAGAATGTTATTACAGAAATATGAAAATTTCGCTATGATGCCTAATGAGTCTATTGATGCTATGTTTTCTCGTTTTGCAGATATCGTCAATCCATTGAAATCCTTAGGGAAGGACATCCCAGAGGAAGATCTGGTTGGAAAGATTTTATACTCTTTATCTGGCGATTGGATTCAAAAGAGAACAGCGATCGAAGAAGCACATGACTTGGCAGATATCAGTTTCGAGAAGCTAATGGGAAAATTAATGGCTTATGAGGTTCAATTGAAGATGGCCAATGATAGCACACCAAAGAAGGAAGAAAAAAAAGGAAAAGAACTTATCTTTACAAGTTTCCAAAATGCTCAAGGAGGAGATGAATGAATCAGACGATGAAAGCATGGCTCTTGTTACAAGGAAATTTGTGAAATTCATGAAAAACAACAAAAGAAGGACGGGAAATATTTGGGGAACCAAGAAAAACGAAGAAGATGATGGAGAAAGTTCTGCACCTCAGTGTTTCAGATGCAACAAGAGAGGGCACATGAAAGCAGAATGTCCACTTCTGAAAGGAAAAGGAAAGGAAAAGACTGGTGATGAAGAAAAGAGGACATCAAAGAGAGGAATGTTGGCTACTTGGGGAGAAAGTGACGCAGAGGAGCTCTCCTCAGATGGTGACTGGAACGACAACACTGGAACTTGCTTTATTGCTGGAAACGAAAAGGTAAAAATTGGCTCTCTTGTTCAAAGCTTTGATGATGAAATGAATATTAGTGACTATATGTTTTCTAGCATGGAGGAAGCTTATGAATTTCTTGTAGAACTACTTCAAGAAATGGGTCCTAAATTCCTTAAACTAAAAAGGGTTCGTGATTCATTAAAAGAGGAACTAGGGAGCATGACAAGAGAGAGAGATGAGCTATTTGTTAAGTGGAAAGAACAAAAGGAAATAATATACAATTTTGATGAAACCCAATTAGAAACAAAAACCATAGAGTTAGAAAATACTAATAAAAAATTGGCTTCGTTAGAGCTTGACAACGTTAATTTAGCTAAAGAATTAAACGAGAAAATTAGCATTCTTGGCTCCAAAGATTCTGAAATAAAATTGTTGAACCTAAAAGTGGCTAGCTACGAAGAAAAATTGGAAGAGCTTGAAAAAGAAAAATCTAATTTAATAAAAGGAAAACTCATAGCCATTCATTTAGAAACTAGGGAAAAAGAAAAAAGATATGAGACTAAGATTAGTGAACTTGAGAATGAAAATCAAAGTCTTAGCTTGACATTAAAGAAATTCACAAATAGCCAAGAAAGCTTTAATAAGATGATAAATGGGCTAAATGAACAATCTAGTAAACATGGTCTTGGCTTTCAGAAAAAACAACCTAAGAAAAAAAACTAGGAAGATCATTGAAAAGAATTTTGCAAGAGACATGAGTTTTCAACATTGCATGCACAAAAATTATATGTCATCTACTAATAAGCATTTCAATGTTACATGTTTTTATTGCAACAAAAGTGGGCATGTTATGAATGATTGCTTGGCCAAATATTATCTTGAATATTTTATATGGGTTCCAAAGCATCGTACTAACAATTGTGGATCCAAAATTTGGTTACCAAAGGGTGCATCTTCTTTTGTAGGTGCATCTTCAAGTGGAAAATGACAGCATTTGGTACCTTGATAGCGGTTGCTCGAACCACATGACGGGCAACGAATCCCTCTTCACGACGCTATCAAGGAAAGATGGAGGAACGGTTATTCTTGGAGATGGAAAGAAATGCAAAATCTTGGGTAAAGGTAACATTGAACTTTCAGATATTGCAGGTGGCTTGGATGGACTGGAGATAAACACTAGCAATTCCAATGAGCAAGAGAACAACAATGATGTTGTACCAAAAGAAGCAGAAGCTACTACATTATCACAAGATCTCCCTAAGGATTAGCGCTTCAAGAAGGATCATCCAAAGAACCAAATCCTTGGAGACACGACGGAAGGTATATGCACTAGAAGTAGCTTTAATTTGATGGCCCTTAAACCAAAAACAATTTTGCTTCATTCGAAGGGAGTTGGGGATTATGTCACTAATGAGCAGTAGCACGAATATCCATGCACATATACATGCTTAAATATTATATCTAAGCTACACACATTGCACACTATTTCATCTTTACATGGGTTTGGTCATTCTTTGTATGTGCATGCATGATCATCATCACTATTATTGATTTTGGTTGAGAATTTGATATGAACCTTGTTAGACATTTTAGAAACATTAAAATGTTTTTGATGATGATGCACCATATTATTGTAAAATCCCCATGCTTGATTTATTAATAAAAAAAGTGAAACTCGTAAGCATGCCAAATTGTACGAATCAAATAGATTGATTGAGTCTTATAAACTATGGAGACAATTGGATGTGCTTAGATTCTAAAGTTTCTGAATTTATGTTTTATCCTTACAATTGTGTGCGCTTAATTCTCTATGGAAAATTATTTAGTAGGAGTCGAATATGTCGATGCCTTCATGCGTCACTATTCTGAGACACCAACATTATAATTAAAAAAATGAAAAAAAAATGCAATGAGCATTCATATATATTAAAAAAATGGGAAATATCAAAACATCTTCAAATATGATATATTTGATACCGGCGGCTAGTAACCGGATTTCGGGGGTTTGTTGAGCAATGCGTATGAAATATGGTAGATGAAGTAACCACTTAGCGCATCTCAATTCCAAAGGACCCGAAATTTAACATCATGGTATCCCTTGTTTGGTGTCTCCCTACACATTACTTCTTGATTATTCCATAGCAACGAAGGCTCACAAATTGTATTAGATAATCTTATATTTTGATCTCTTAGTTTCTAAGCACCCTTCATGTTGTCAAAGTGTTTCATAATACAACATCTTTCTGTTATATTTCTTACAACAACCGTATGCTTTCAATGATCACGCCATTTGTTATACTTTAAGTTCGTGGGGAAAAAGAATTAATATGAGCATCATCATCAATTTCTTGTTTCTTCGATTTGTAAACTTGTTTCATGTCTCATTCTTAACCTCTTCAATTTTTGTGATCTTTTCGATTAATGGAAAAAGGGGGAGAGTAGAAAAATAATGCACGGGAGAGATGCACATTTTAAGGGGGAGCTTGTCACAACTTTTCATGAGAGCACATCGATAGGGGGAGCTTCGTATGATGTTTATTATATTGTGCCCATATAACTTGCTCCTCAATATTGTTCTTAAATATTTTTCTAGGCTTGTTTGCCATCATCAAAAAGGGGGAGATTGTTGGCCTATTTAGTTCACTAAATAGGTCATACGAGTTAATTTTGATGATGACAAACAAGTCATGTGTGACCAACGTCTTTTATTAAGTGATTCCAGGGACAAACGCGGAAAATAAATTTGACCTACAAGACAAAGATTATATGAGGACGATGGTGCAAAAAGGAAATTCAAAATTTCGAAAAGTCTCGTACACAAAATCCCAACTGCTGTTCAAAATAAAAAGTTGCGCTACTAAAGGATAATAACAAAACAGGACCAAAAATCCCAGGTTGTTTTTTAGCTGATGCTTTTTGTGTGTACATCTTCAACAAATTTTGAAAGCACAGAATTTTGAAAACAAACAAAAAGTTTGAATGCACAGAATTTTGAAAACTAACAAAATTTTGAGTGCAAAATAAACTGCCGAATTTTGTTTTGATTTGTGTTGATCTTCAATCATTATCCCCTACCGCACTCTTTTTCAACAAATCACAAACAGAAGTTTTTAAAGGGGGACGCATAAAAAAATATATATATATGAGCCTTTCATGCTATTAATAGACAAGTGCTCTCCTGTTTCTTTGAAGCAAACAAATATATTTTAATCTTTGATCAGTAGAAGGCCGTGAGTTGTTTGGTGCCTTCAAATAGAAATTTTTTTTGCGGCTCTTCAAGGGCTTGATTTTGTGCGGCTCTTCACAGTTTTTTTCCTTTGTGCTGCTTCCGAAGATACCACGCATGCATGCATCTGTGATTTAATGTTTTGAAGCAAGAGCAGGCCGAAAAGGATATAGGGGGCCTTCAGAACATCATCCACAAGAGGGGCTTACGGCAAGGGGTTCTTCAAGCAAGTTCAAGCTTTCAACAAATCTGTCTTGATCGCGCATCCGACTTTGTACGCTCATATCTCCTGATCCAGACGTCGGATCGACGAGCCGTTTGCGCCCACGCGACCACATCTTCATGCCCTTCGTAACGGTTATAGTCTTCTTCGCTCAGTCCTCAGGATTATACACAGTTCGGATGTTTTTCTACAGATTCGTCACTGCAGATTCCAGATTCGCACATCCGACTTCGTACGCTCATATCTCATGATCCAGACGTAGGATCGACGAGCCGTTTGCACCCACGCGACCACATCTTCATGCCCTTCGCAACGGTGATAGTCTCCATTGCTCAGTCTACAGGATCATACTCAGTTCGGATGTTTTACTACAGATCAGCCACTGCAGAATTCAGATTCGCGCAGTCATCTTCCGAAGACTATATCTTCCAATCCAGACATCGGATCAGCGAACCGTTTGCGCCCACGCGATCACGATCTCACAAAATTTATCACAGTGATATCTTTCTGATTTTTCACCGCAGTATTAAAGCTATTTGAATCTGTTTTAACTGTGAGATTATATTGTGAATAGCTTTACTCTGGAGCTATCTCTGCGCTTTAACTCTTGAACTATATTTGTACGGTGAGATCACTACCCGTAAGTGTGATCAGGTTTATTGAGTGAAATCCTCATAGGTCTTGGGGTCGGAGTTTGGCGGGGAGCCACTCCGTTAAAAAATATCTGTGTCTGATTATCTCTGTGATTGTGATTGTTTTTAAATTTGTGCCACACACCCTATTCACCCCCCCTCTAGGGTGTTTTTCAAAAAGTATGATGCATTTATGTGAGGTTAGAAGATATATTTGTATATGGGTGTCTAATGGAAAAGTGTATAGATATGCGGAGTATCTATGTGAATATGTAATGGCGTGTAAATAAATTTATGGTATATGTGTTAGTATATGGATGTTTGTTGGTAAGTCTAACTGGAAGTATATTTGAATGTATAGAGTGTATGATGGTATACATGGAATGATTATATGTATATGCTACTACCTTAGCTACTGGTGTGGCTATATGTTGGTATGTGAAATTATAAGTACATGTGTTCGTAAGTGGTTGCACTTTAAAAGGTAGGTGCAATAGAGTGATTGTATTGGTTGAGATGTATGTCGTAAGTGTGTGTGTGTGTATATATATATATAAAGTGTAGTGTATACACCCATGTATGTGTGGATCCAGGGATCCATGTGTCCCACTCATGTATGAGCTGGCATACTCTCGAAATGTGAGTATATTATGGTTGTTATTATGTTGTATATGCATACGTGGTGATATACGTGATATGTATATAGTTATATATATGGTTGTAAGCTGG
Source organism: Scilla litardierei (assembly GCA_030789695.1). NCBI lineage: Eukaryota > Viridiplantae > Streptophyta > Magnoliopsida > Asparagales > Asparagaceae > Scilla > Scilla litardierei. Next base: position 5,622,167 of record CM061131.1, read on the forward strand.
CACGCTTACACCTGTATATAGATGAATATAATTTTGTATGATTATCTATGTGTATGATATTGATATGCTAAATCTTGTGCAATGATACATCTGTGAATGTTGAATGGGTACTAGGAGACGTACATGATTGTATGTCTGAGTATAGAGGTGCATACGTATATATGTTAACATATGGTAACATATAAGAATTGTGTATCATGGACATATATAGTTGATTGAGCTCTAGGCGATGTATAGATATGGTATACCGTATGTATTGGTAATATGTGGTGTATATGTACATGATGATTGTGTAAATCCATGTGCGGATGGGCATGCCCTAGGTGTACTAGAGTTGTGTGTTTGATACATATATGAAATATGTATATGGTTGCCTGTCTGACTGTAAGCGGATACGCTTACACCGATGTTGGATAGATATATCATTATGTGAATATCTGTGTGTATTGGTATTGTTATATGAGAATCTATGTGATGACGTGTGTGTATGCATACTAGGAATGTGGTGGTGTAAATTGATATAATGAGATATGTATATATGAGTATAGATACTATTAGAGGCGTATCATAAGTAGTGTGTGAAATATATTGGCTTACTAAATGGTGTGTATAGATATGCATAAGTAGGTATGCCAAGTTATACAATATTGGTGTGTACTTATATATTATGTGATGATATGTGAGTGTAACAAGTGAATGAGAATTATATATGGACATGTCTTGTTTGTACAAGTGTGTGTGTATATAGATACATATATGTATTGATAAGATTCTTATGCTATTATTTATACATAGTGTTGTGTGTATATATATACTGCATTGAATATATGTTATGCGGACGGCTTGTATGTAAGTATATTTGTACCGTGAATAGGTGGATAAATTAGACTTATGTGAGTAAATATTAGATATGAATACATATAGATGTATACTTGAATTATACTCTGATGTATCTAGGTATACCCATATGTATGTGTATGTGTAAGTATGCTAGCTTTGTGACTTATGAGTAGGGTGTGTTTAAATATCATGTGAACATGCATGTATGTAGATATACAAATACACGGAGTGTGTGATTACATATAAAGGTGTATGTATTTAGATATATCTATATGTATCCATGATATAGCATATGTCTTTGGACATGTATTTGTGTGTATCTATATGTAAGTGTATATATAATGGGTATAATAAGTGTATAAATATTGGTGTGTATATTAATGCATTGGGTGTATCTATACACATTTCTACTTATTGCTATGTACGACATTGATACATGTGTCCATGTGTATAGTGTACTAGCATGTGTGTACATATTAGTCTGTATATATATATGTGAGTGTTCTCATGCAATATAGATATATTTGTGAGTACATGGATGAATATGGAATGTATAGTACTATGTAGGTGTTGTGATGATTTGTCTGTGTGTATACCTATATTCTTGGATAAGAATGTCCATATATATGTGTATATTCTACGATATATTGCATGTATACATGAGTGTATTGTATATACATATAGCGTTGTTTGTATGTCGTGGGTAGGGAGACCCTTCTACTATTTAATCTCAGGTCAGACCCTTACCATGAAAAGTCTGAGGGCGGACTTTGTTTTTAAGGTGGGTAGAATGTAATACCCCGTATCTATATATACGTATATATGTAGGTATTTTTTGGGCGTAGATAAGTGCGTATGATTTTTGGGGAGTATGCCCGTATTTTTCCTTAATTATTTTGGTGTAGGAATTTATTTTAAAATAGTTTAAACTCATTACTTGAATTTAGTATATGAGAGTATTTCGAGAAATACATGTATTTGGAGTGTATGAAGTATTTCTTCATGTATTTTTAATTTCTTAAAATACAAAATACAAATTTTTATTACCATGACAACACATCCTATTATGTGTCATATTGTTAGTTAATTAGAGAACACATTGCAAAAATCTTGACTAAATGGATGGTGGAGAGGATTTTAGGGATTCCTAAAAACTAGGCATGGAAAACAAAATACAAAAAAATTCAAGAAAACCCTCATTTTTCTCTCCCTCACCCCCCAAAATTCTGGTCAAAATTCCTCCTCCCCTTTCTCCCCTCTTGCACCACCCCTTCCTCCTCCATCACCACCAATTACTCCTCCCCTTCCACCACCAATGACCCCTCATCATTCCAACATCTAAAATTAGTCCAAATTAGCCACAAAACCCTACTTTTTGGAGATCAATTGGAGCTTGGAGAAGGAGGATAGGTGGCTCTCCATCAAGGACTAAGAAGGGCCAAAGAAATATTTTGGAGGACTTTTGCAAGGTAGAAATTCCTTTCACCTAGGTAGAATTTAGTTTTAGGACAAGGAGAATTGAATTAACTTTCATGAAACACCTTTGTTCTTCATGCTGAAATTTGATCTAGAAAAACTGAAACTTTGACTAAGTGCTGGGATTAATTGGCTAATGGGAATGCTTTGAAAATTTTATATGTTGGGTATATCATTGTTATGAAAAACTTTCATTTAGATCATTTTTCCAAATTCTAGCAGTATGATTTTATAAAAATTTGGATATGCAAACTGGTGTTTCAATCAAATCTGTTCTGAAATTCCAGTATTTGTATTCTCTGTTAAACTGAGAATATCTCCCAACGTAGATGAAAGAAAAATATGAAAAAAAAATATATGTTACTCATATTGTAGTCCTTAATAACTTTCACGTTTACAAGTTTTGCAAATTCGGACTGAAAGCTAGGGTAAAAACTCAGTTTCTAAAACTGGTCTGTTTTTAGACAGTTTTGACACCTTTCAGTAAAACGAGTAGAACTCCATGCACACTTTATAAAATATTATGATCTTGATGCCATTGGAAAGCTGACTTCAAGATATTCAACCCATAATTTTTTTAGATTTTAATTCTGTCTGTAACTTGTAGAAAAATGGATTTGAACTGAACTCAGTTTCTGGTTTAGAATGCTGAAATTATACATGTTAGGAGAAAATCCACCATAAATCACATATGTCAACTGAGCTTATGGAAATTGGTCAGTGAAAGAAAAACACCAATATCTACAACTTTCATGAAGGGACCAGACACCAATTCTGACTGTAGATAGGCTAAACGTGATATTCTTTCTACTGTAACAGTTTTGACAGATTCATATGCTAATTTTGCTTAGTACTTATCATGGTGTAGTTTTGTTTGAAGTTAAGTTTGTTTGTGCTAATCATGTTCTCAATGACATGCTCTTGATACATGTAGTTATGCAGATGGTTCATGAAATATTCGTTATGTCAATAATATTTAAGTTCAATTTGTTTATGCTTTCACATTAGTATGTTCATAACGATGAGTTTGTGATGATATTCCATGCAATACTTTAATTGAGATGATGATGATGATGATGATGATGATGATGATGATGATGATATTGTTAAAAGTTGGTTAAAGCGGTATTCAAGTCCGCTAGATGATTCGTTGACAAACGAAGTAATATCTTGAAAACTGAGAGTGAGAATGAGGAATGTATCAGTCCTCCTAAAGGAGGGTGACACGGGTTTGGGGGAAAACGGGTAAACTTTAGGAGTTAAGGAGCGGACATATGATATGAATTCTCACCCGCTGTATCACTCCCAGAAGGGCGAGTTGAAAGGGTTGGAGAGGCCACTGGTGTACTCGTGATGCATCATGACGGTAATTGATGGTTTGCTCTGTTTGTCCGACAGAAAAACCGAGTTTGTCTCACTCCCATACCTTGTTCCGTTCGGGTACGGAGAGTTACGATAGGCCCCTCCAGTGCTCGTGTAGCTGGTTGTGGTACCACTTTTTCACCCACCCTAGGTGAAGTCCGCCTCCTTAGCATTCTACGGTTTACACGGGTTCCAAATATGTGAATCAACAACTTATAGTAGTTGTCTTTAATTTATAAATTTTGTTATCTCATGTCTCCTTATTTTTGTTTACTTTAATGCTATTGTCCCATGGTAACATGTTCTTACGCTTCCTTTCAATAGCTGCATTTCATAATATGGTTTCATATGCATGTTTTTGCACGTTCTCATAACTAGGTTCGCATGTTGGAATGTGATTACTTTTACGCATCATGAACCTTACTTGTTAGACTACCCTCCCTAGATAGACAGACTAGTTCTAAAACTGGGTTCTGCTAGGTGTTAGGAGTTTCTACTGGGTCACGCGTTGACGTGTCCCCGTTGACTTTCAGGTCATGTGAGTTGGAGGTTGGAGATAGCGGCTGGAGCTTCGGAGTTGGTAATCAGTTGTAGTATTGGGTGGTGAGGGGTATGATGAGAGACTTGTACTTTTGGTGTTCTTTTCGGGTGGACCTTTGTACTTAGAGTTGTGAATATGAAGATGTTGGTGTATGTATAAGATGTATCCATGTATCAATAAAATGGAATATTGTACTTTTGTTATTTTCTCAGTGTTTTTATCTGTGACGGAGTTTTACTTGTACTTCCCAGCACGTGCATAGTACCTGCAGTGTTCTTCCTACTCTCTTCTTTTCTTTCTTTCTACGTAACACTCGCCTCTTCGGGAATACCTGATACGGATTCGTACTTATCTGGTATCCCGGGGACCGGGTCGTTGCACCTTCGCATTTTGTTTTTCTGATCATTTAACTCTCTGTTTTGCATCTGCAGTCATAGCTATTCTCTTTCAGGCGTAACAGGGACCATGACCACATATATATGCAAAAGTCCTAATAACTACTGGGTTTCAGGTTTAGACCATTATTTAACAAGAAAGACCATAAGTCTCTACACATTAAAGGCACACACCCTAACCGATATATTAAAGTTGTTCAACTGATTAGATCACTTTATTGAGCTTAACTTAATTTTACATTCCGCATAATATAATTATTTTACATATAAGCCCAACGTTGGATTAACGATCCAACAATCGCTGGTACTTATTTGTTTCTGTTTTTGAGCATTCATACTCTCTTTCCACTCTATTGGTAGGTCCCTTGCAAATCACCCCCACCCACTCTATTTTTTAATATGCTTCGGCTAATCACAACCCAAACACGGATGCTCAAGTACGAAACGCGTTGCCACAAACTGATACCTATTTGTTTCAGTTTTTTGGGCCTTCAATAATTCTTTGCCACCTCTGCATATAGGTCTCTTGTAGAGCACCCCATCGAACCATGCAAATATGGGTGGTTTGTGCTCAGAGGGTTCTTCGAAAAGGAGAAGATAAAGTATGTTATAAATGTTTGAATATGAATCCTCACCTCCTTATGCACATGCTTTTAAGTAAACACACTTCAGTGATAAAAAGTATGCAAATTAAAATTTTATTATTATTGTCTCCAAGGTTACATATCGTTTATCCTCTATTTGCAACCCTCTGGACCACCGAAATACATAAGTTTTGCATCACCAATTATATCATAACAATCTGGTCTGTCACGCGCAGAGTAAATTGTATCATAGACTGGCGTATAGATAGCACCACCTTGATCCATGAATTGTATGTCTGTTATAAATGCTGCCTTTTTGCTGCCTTCTATTGCGTAATGGCCGCTACCCATTGGTGGACCAGGAACACCCTGGTTAGAGGAAACCGTTCCGCCAATATCGATGCGAGTAGCGATATTAGCTAAACCTGAACCTTTAAAAAGAGATTTTGGCCAATATCCTACCGGCTGGTCTGAATTACGTCCATAATATAACCACCAATCTCCAGACTTTGTATCCTGTCATGACGTCGAATAGCAAAAAATCATCTGAGATGGATTGTGAAATACAAACTATTTTTAATAAAAAGCGTGAAAAATTAGGGTGTAGAAATAAATTTTAAAGCTGAATATTACTTATAAAAAAGAAATACCGATTAAGCAGAGCTAACTTAAAAATTAAGGTCAATGTCTAAAAAAATCGTGTGTTATAAAAATTAGATTGATTTGGCCAAGACACTACTCTCTTAAGGGGATCTTCCCCTTATTGACCGATGTGCTATTGAGGCGATGCATAAGTCCATCATACATTGAATTGCAATGGCACTCTTTGAGGCATGGATGTTAGCGTCAAAAAAACAAAAATTAAAAAGATAACTAAGAATAAAGTAAATAATATTTAATATTTAATATTATATTTTGCTTATTGTAATTTATTATTCTATTAGGTCCATGATGAATCAAACCCCAATTTTTGGGATGAAGGCTATGATCATGATGATGATAATGATAATTATTTTATACGTTGTAATTGAAATTACAGACGAAAATATATTTAGTGTTTATTTTTTATTATTCTATAAATGGCACAATTCACCTTATGTTTCATGTTTTCAGACATAACACAATACTTTCGAATTAGCTTAAAATAAAGTTAGTAATATATAGATATCAACATATTTTTTATTTGACATATTCAAAAGATAGTTTTTTTCAAAATAAAAATCAAATCATTCATGATTTTATAATTTACTACTCTTGCATGAGATACATTGTTTAATAAGCATTATTAATCCTTATATAGCATTAGAAACTAAATAGAATACCTTTTGTATTTTGAGGGTGATATCATATTGATCGCCATTATACACTGACATGTGGTTAATAACATAACCAGGAAGAGTTTTAGCATTGTTGGCTCTTTTAAAACCATTACATTGAAAATTGTAGCAACCTATCTTCTGATATCCATCTGCCTGTAAATTTGAAAGAAGCACACAAAAATTATCAAAACATACTATTATCTAGTTATTATTAATACAAATCAAACAAAATGTAAATACTGACCGTCCAATAAACGAAAAAGTGTGTCTTATGATCACCATATAGTTCTGGGTACACCTGGAATGAAATAATATTAGAGACATTAAATAAAATTGTAATGCATACACAAACAGTACGCACATATAAAGTTAAGCATTAATCACAATAACTTTTTTTGATTTAACAGATAGAAAGCAAGAAAGAGCACCGCGGGTCTTGAACCGTCGACCTCACACTTAAGAAGAGACGGTCCATAACTTTTAAATTTTTTTAAATAATACACTATAACTGTCATTAACAAAAATAACAATGAGTCTTCACTTATGGTAAAAAGGTTGGTTTAGAAACTGATAGGTCGTGATTTAAGACTTAGCTATGACATGTTCTTTTAAAAAAACAAAATTAAAAAAATTATTGCTCATAGACACATTTATGATACTTATGTACACCTATATAGCTTTAAAATCTTTCTATTTTAAATATAATTTAATGAATACTAATTTTTTTTGTATTTTCTTGATTCATATTGAAATTTCCTATAATTATATATTAGGTTTTTGTTGAATTTAATTATACAAATATTGAACAAATTTAATTAAATATGTAGACATTAATTATTATCTATTAAAAAGTATATTTAATTAAGGGCCTACAAATTAACAAAATATACGTGAATTTTATTTAATCAAATCAAGATATTCATACTTACATGCCATCCAGCTTGTATCACTTCACCGCCATTTTCATTTGAAACCCAAATTACTGAAGAGCTAGATTGAGTATTTGAGACAGATGGCAAGCCATAAACATTCAATGTTGCTTTGACACCATAATATGCACCATCATTATCTGTTTTCAATATTGCCCACTGCACAAAAATATAAGGAACATTCAATCACAAAAATTATATTAATTAAGTGTTATGAATCACATAATAATTCATTAAGCATAAAGCATATATAAATTTCAAATATTGATAAAATAGGTTCCAAAGTAGTCATGCAAACTTAAGGACCATATGATTAAGTAAAAGACAACTAAAAAATATATTTAATTAACTTTAAGCATGCACACATATTATGTAATTAGAATGGAAACCATATCATGAGTAAAGGTATTAAACAATCAAATAAAATTTGTAAACAAGTAATAATTAGCATCATATGGTAAAGGAAATTAAAATTTCAAAACTGTTTCATAATTGTATCTAAATATACTTACATGATTCTTCATATTTGCTCCAAGAACAGTTGATCTTTCATCAGATTTGCTGAAAATTTGGTCTTTTGATTGTGAAAAAGTATGAGCATGTAAATTGGAAGTATTCTGCATAATAATAAATTGATGTTACTAATAGAACAAAAATTAGTATGATTATAAATATGGTTAGAAATTTATATTTCATAATTATATAATTAGATAATCCATCAGTCTTATTGCATTAAATTTAAACAATTATACGAATTATTACCAATAGATAAGTTCGTTGAAAATTTATTAGATGAAGAATTAATGATCCATGGTACATGTAGTAGAAATAGGAACCAAGTATTTAATTATCATATTTTTATTTATTTAATTTACTACAATTTACCAAATAAATCTTTTCTTATAAAATTACAAATATACGATGATGTGATTAAAAATGTAAATAAAGAATAAGATAGGAAATTCATATTGAATATATCAATATCTATTTGCATTAGCTTTTTATGTATATTTTTAAGTAAAGAAACAATAAGAGTCCATGGATTGATTATATGAATATCTTTTAAATTTGATTTGCCTATGTTTTTCAGAGTGTAAATATTGGTTGTATTAAATCCCAAAATACTTCCTTTGATGCCAATTGACTTCAAAAAATTCATAAAATTTTATTAAAAACAGCTTCATAACTTAAGTGAGAATATTTTTAGATCTGATAAGAAAATTGTTAAAAACTTAGAATCATTAGAACTTCTGTAACAAAATTGACATCTAAACAAATCTAATTGTTGAATTTCCTCAATCAAATAGCAGACCAAAATCTAGATCAAAATGTTTTAAATTGGAATTAATCATACTAATTTCTATAAACTTGTTATACTAACTACTCCATATAATTAGCCCATTTTTTATATAATGTAATTCGTAATTTTTTTATTTTGATAGTAAACATGCATTGTGTGCAATCTTCAAGGTTACTTTATAAAGATTTCATGATCTTGACATGCATATAATTATCTACAAAATTAAAATGAAATATCTACCTGAAACCATTTCTTCAAGTCTTGATTCTGAGAGAGATCCCTTCCATTAACTTGATGAGTTGAGCACAAAAAATAACATAAGAAAATGACTGCCAAAAAATCTTGGGTACCCATTGCAAGATTGATATCTTCACCATATAACTTCGCTTGGCCTTTTATACCGTTTATAACCACACGGAGTCCATTAAAAATAAAAGTTTATACCTAGAGCCTGGTTGGATTACAGAGAGCACAAAATTAATTTTTTCTATAATAATTTCATATTAAGTGATAATATATGTAATACACCAAATCAATAGTTTCTATGATAGCCTCATGATAAATAGAAATATGATAAATAGGTCAATTAACGAGGCCTCATAATTGTCAAATATTCAGAAATCGAAAAATTGCTATAGATATAATGCTCATTAAAAGTAATAATTACCTCCATGAATATTAACTAAGCACATAACATAATATTTTTACAATGAAAACTTTTTACCAGAAACATAATTGCTACCCTTTTTTGCTTGTGGATCTCAATTGAGACCCACCCCAAATTTTTTTTCTATTTGAAAATGAAAACATTTAAACGGATATCAGCAATACTATTAATTATTCTTTTTAAGTACCATTTTAGACAATATGAAATTGAAATATTTATTTTTTAATCTATTTCCTTTCCCCCCTTTATTTAAAGATAGAAATAGGAGATAAAAATATTTCTATATTATGGCAGGTGATCTTGAAAGGAATATTCTTGGTTCAGTCTTGTATACTCCAGGTTTGGTGCCTGGCCGCCCCACTAGTGAGGCGGTGTGTGAGTTCAGGTCACCAAAAAATACAATACAATATAGTACAATAAAAAATAAAAAACATTCTTGTTTCAACTGGTCAAAATTTCCGACTCTGCCACTTAAAGGAATAGAAACAAAGAGCCAATATAACAAGAATTTATTTCATACTGTTGGAATTAGGGTACGCCCATGACGGGTTTTAACCCAGGGGGTAAATCATAAATATAATATTAATTAAGGGGTTATATGTAAATTAAATTAGCCTTGGAGGATAATTGCAATTTACAGAAGTTCAGGTTTCCCAATGCAAATTTGTTTTAATAACTACCCTTACGTTATTTTGTTAGTTTTCAACCGTAGAAAAATGTTCCCCTTAATTCCTATATTAACCCCTGATTGCTGGGAGAAAATCAAGCAATTGATTTGCGTTCTCCTCTCTCCCAACACAAATAGAAGAAAGGAACTGTTATTTTTGGTGGTGACAATTCGTTCGGTTTCCTTTGGTGATTCCAAACACGATCCGAGCGCCGCTCCTCAAATCCACTGCAATCATCAAAGGTGATGTATTGGTTCCTCGTCGATGATTTTCTTACATTGGTATCAGAGCCTAAGGAATCATAGTAATTTTTTAAACTGAGGATAGGAGAAAATGGTCGTGAGGGCTAGGTGTAGTTGGCCTAGGGTTTCAATCTCCGGCCATGTGATCTCGGGCTAAGCACTGGGGGTCTTCCCACGAAAGTTCAGATTTCTCAGGCTGAGGGACTCACCACCGTTCGTCGGTGAAAGGACAATGCTGGCCGTCAGCTTTCGGGGGAAAGGGTCCTCAAGAAATCGCCACGCCAGTCGATCGTAGGCCTGGGGCCATATCCACCATTCGTCGCGGCCAAGGATCGATCGCCATCCTCGCGCAGCCCTCGTTGGGCTTCACCAGCGTCGACGCAGTGCGTCAGGGCATGGCCCATAGCCCATGGCACTGGGGTTTCGTCCTCTCCCCTCTCGGGTGTTGGGGCTTCGCCCTCCCCCTCTCGGAAGATGGGGGCTTCACCATTTGCTTGAAATCGGACGATGGGGCTTCATACCCTCTGCTATCTGATAAGTTTGGGCCTGCACACACTTCATTATATGGGCTAGCTATTAATTACTTTTCTCTAAGTGACAGTGCCTTCTGTTTTTTTTCTCTCTCTTTTTGACTGTTGTTTCATTATAGATGCTTCTGTCTTTAAAGATGCATCATTTTCCTGTTGTTTACTTTGTGGACAAGAGAGACAATCGTACTCCAACTGTGCAAGACATATTAAATTGCACTGAAGTGTTTTTTTGGAGCATTCAAATGCACCAAGTGCATCAACCTCATGTGATGTCTTTGGAGATTCATGTCACAATGACATAAATCAAAATTACAGTGTTTAAATAAATGGTGAAGTTCTATGGGCTTGCATGCATTTCTTATAGGCTTTATATATAATAACACATTTTTTTGTTTACATGGGCATGTAACTTTTTTATGCTGTTAATTGGTCCACTGTTTTATTATATATCATGTTAATGTTCTATTTAATTAATTTGATTAAGTGCATGACTTATTCGCATGCATGTATTTTAGTACACCGATTTGCATGAGTTAGATTGTTTCTATTTTTCTAATGGACTTTGATGTTATATGTTAACATTAATTTGACTGGCAAATTTTAGTTTTTTTATTATTAATTATCAGAATTATCCCACTTGCCTATTTTGTGTAATTAGAGCCGTAATAAAAGTTAAGTAAATATTAATGATAATGTGTTTATTAATTTTGTATTCTATATGAATGCATAAGTTTAATGGGAGCGACACATTTTTCTGATAATATGTGGGGACTTATATTTGTTCAAAAGTAAACAAAATATAAGTATATTTTTGAAAGAGTATTTAAATTTAAAGATAAATTTTTTAGTCATGGACGATGATTGGGAATTTAATGAACTTTCGACTCTGTGCTATTAACTGAATCGTTATAGTTAAATATTTGACAAAAATATTTTTGGGAAAAGTTGCTTACTTTTTAAATGTCTCTCTATATTTCAGTTATTACTTAAACCATCCTACAAATATTGATGCTATCAAGAACACTATTGCTGGCCTCAACAAGAGAGATCATCTCAATGGAGACAATTTGAGTTTCCGTATCAAGTATGTCTTGGAGGAACAAGAGGTAATTGAAACCATAAATCATAAGTTGGAAGATCCTGGTGAGGGTAACACTGCCCAGTATAGGCGTGTAATTGAGACTTATAATGAGTAGAAGAAAAAGGATGCCACTGCGTATGGTATTCTCGTAAGCTCAATGAAGGATGACTTTGCTTGTGAATACAAAGATTATCCTACTGCATGTGACTTGTGGAAAGCCTTATCTGATAGGCTAGGGGGAACTTCTGTGTCGAAGTTACGACAGCTCACTATAAAGTTTGATACTTATAAGATGAGCTTCAATCAGACCATTAATCAACATCTCCGGGAGATGTCCAGAATGATTACGGAACTTGCTGCTGCTAGGTGCGATGTCACTGATGAACAACATGTTCAAGCTGTGATCCGTTCTTTACCTGGCTCCTGGGAACACATGAAAGTCAACTTTACACATAATGAATGTATTAAGACTTTTGATGATGTGGTACGTCACGTAGAATTGGAAGATGAAAGGTTGTCTTCTCCGAAACCACAATCACATTCCTACACGACTGAGTCAAGTTCCAGGAAAGGAAAGTTCAAGGGGAAGAGGTTCTGAAAGAAGAACCATGGCAAAGATGTAACTATGAAAAACAAATCCAAAGGGCTGAGGAAATTTGATAAGAAGAAGAAGAAAATGAATGTTGATAAGTTGATGTGCTTCAACTGTCGTCAGAAGGGACACTTCGCTCGGGAATGTCCTAAGCCAAGGAAGGTAACTTCTGATTCTTCTATTCCTTGTCATAATGCATATGTGTTGAGCTCCGTTATGCTCATAAAACCTGATCCTTGGTGGATTGTTGATTCAGGAGTGACAGACCACATAGCAATAGACAGAGACTACTATGTGGAGTATCTCCGTGTTCCTGGGGAAACAAGATGAGTGTATGTTAGCAACAACAACAAGCTGGAAGTAAAGGGAGTCGGTACGTGCAAATTGGAATTGCACGGAGGACAGACCTTACTATTACATGATGTCTTGCATACTCCAGAAATAAGGCGGAACTTAGTTTCTGTAATATCCTTAGCTATATTTGGATTTAATTTGTTATTTGAACAGCATGGACTGTCACGCCCCGCTTCCCAAAATACCCGGGAGCGAGGACGTGACGAAGGTTCGCTTGTACATAAAACAAGGAGGAATTTTTTTTTCTTCCTTGTTCGATGCACAATAAGCGTCTGTAGTAATTCCATTGAAGGACATGTTCTTGTCATGCAATCTCAGAGAAACAACACACAACATCTTTATTATCCCAATAGATGATAAGTAGTACAGGACTGGGCCTTATAGTACGGCCTACATCGACTCGACGGAAAAGTAAAGTACATCACTCGGAAGTAAAGCACACTGGCAATAAGGAAAGCACACTGACGATGGTAAGGAAAGCACACTGACGATGAAATCAAGTGGATGCTGTGGTCGAATCGGAAACTCCTACTCCTCTGTAGGTGCGGGCTCAGTAACGTCCTTTGATCCCTGGTCAACGAGATCGTCTTCAGTGTAATACTCCACGTACTCCGTCGGCTCGTAGTCTGACATACATTTCAAAAAAAAAACAATGAAATACATGTCAGCGCCAAGCGGCAAGTAAAAACCAACAGTAAAGGCAGCTATGTAATGAACGAACAAGAGAGAACAAACGTCGCTTGACTATCCAATAGTGTACGCATGCCTAATAATAAGAAGTCTAACTTAACTACCGAATCAGCCAGTCAGTCAGGGCTTGAAGGCATAGGTCACTTCAATGACCGCAGGACAAGTCCTTTGGTTGACCAACCCCCTTCCCATTCCTTCCTAGACACTGATTCGGTTGTAATTTAAGACCGCTTGTTATTACGCCGCTCTGCCACCTTCGAGTAGTCTCGACTTAGTCAGTAGAACAGTCAGTAATAGTAGCATAGTAACAAACAAGCTAGTGCATCAGCCTTAGCCCGAGTGCACGATATGCAACCCGAAGTGCACCCATCCCACGGAGCAACTCGTGGAATCTCTACCTACCATCCCCTGCCGGGTGATGGTACAGCTTAATTAATAAGGGTGGACCCAGTCACTCCCGCACACTTCGTAGCTCAAGGCTACCCCAAAACCCGTGTGGTATCACATTAACCGTATCAGTATCCGTATGGCTTTATAGGCCCTTCACTTTGAACATTCAACAATACAATGAGCACAATTACAACAAGTACATATACGGTAGATACGTGCATATACCCGGTAATTACTTGCAACACACATATATACGGTATTTACTTGCCTGTAGTCGTGACCGGTTGTAATCCGGTTCCTTGGGTGGGTCTCGTACCGCGTCCGGGGGTTGGTGTTTTCCTGGGACGTCTACCTACAAACACCACACGCACGCACCCATTTTATTTATTAATAATCGAAAATTACAAAGTTCCGTATTACGTGCACGTATGCACGTATACGTATACATGTATGAAAAATAACAAAATAATTCCTAAATCAAAACCCTTAAAAAATTTCCTTAAAAATCCTTTCTAAATCCCCTTCACAAATTCCTACTTAATTCCTTTACAAATTCCTTCTTAATCCCTTTACAAATTTTCCTACAAATTTTTTCCTACAAATTTTTCCTTTCTAAATTTTCTCCTCCTTCACATTCCCCCCCTTCACAAAACTGTGAACTTTTCAAACTTTTCTTTTTTTATCTTCTTCTTCATTCATCTTCTTCTTTGTAGGTGGACATGGAGCCATGGGGGAGAACCAAGGGGGTGCCAATGGGATGGTGTAGTCGCTGCCGGAGGAGTCGCCATCGCCGGAGTTGGCCGGAGTTGGCCGGAGTTGGCCATGGCCATGATGGGTTTCATGTGTTTTGTTTGAGTTTTTAGAGAGAGATAGAGAGAGATTGAGGGAGGTTGAGAGAGGTTGAAGATGTGGAGATGGAAGAGGGTAGTGGGGGCTCACCGGAGATGGGGGAGTTCGCCGGAAAGTTGGCCGGAGCTTCGCCGGAGGGGAGGTTGAGAGAGGTTGAGAAGAGGGATTAAGGGGGGTTTAAATATGTGTTAGAAACTAATTTTAAATTAAAACATTTAATACTTAGTCAAAAAGCAAGATTAGGATTAGATTTGCTTTTTGACTAAATTAGAAAAAGTTAAACGTATCCCTCCACACATGTTAGTCATGTTAGGGTAATTAGTAATTAGGTTAATGTAATTAGTAATTAGGCAAGGTAATTAGCGATGGTAAAATTTGTAACAAAATTACGATTTTGTCCCTACTAGTAAACGTATCCGAAAAATTACGAAAACATACCCACGGGTTCGTATCGTCATGAGTATCGTGAATACGAAGTCTGATTCATGATTTGAGCTACGAAAATACGAGTCGTGGGCCAAAACGTTTAGGAAGCGGGTTTACGGGTTCTCTACTGATTTGTCGTCGGAAATTACGAAATTAATGTGGGAGGCCTTAAATGATCATAGAATGATACCGTAGAAGTATGAAAACATTTTGATGATGTTTGTATAGAAAATTAATTCATTAAGCCAAAACGGTAAAAATCGAAAATGAATTTTTACCGGATTATTTAGAGGTATTTGATGAAACCCGAACGTACTAAAATACCCCATAACTACCCCGATACTTCAAAATATTTTTATAAGAAATTTTTGAAATCATAAAACTCCAGTCGAAAAATAGTTTAATAAGTTAAACACACAAATTATCGTGCTGAAGGAAACAGACCATTACATGGACTGAATATAAGTTTGTATAATTAATATTATTGGATCTGGTTCTTATGTTAATGGTTTGGAAATTCTTAATACAAATAATTGTTCTTCTGGTTATATGTTAACCTCATCTTCATATGCTAAATCTGATAATACTGTTATGAATAGGCCCATTGGGCCAATTGGGTATCCAACCCACTATTGAAAGCTATAAATACACGGGTAGGGGGCTCTTAACCCCTTACACCTATTTCTCCCTAAATTCCCTTCACAACACGTTATCAGCACGATCACGCTCGTTGGAGGAGACGGCGGCTCGCGGGAAAGGAGATCCACAAATCGCTCAGAAAAAGAAGATCGTAATCTTCTCAACGGGGAGCGAAAAGGGCATCCTTCACCAACCGTCGCCTAGATTCCTCGTCGAATCTAGTAGGTAAAAATCCAAACTTTTAGATCTAAACTTGCTTTTCTCATTAGATCTGCATGTTTTAGGATCAAAAAGTTCACAAACTCGGTTAAATTCAACATTTTTAATAAGATTTGCATGTTTAAAACAATAAAAACTCGTTTTTTTGCGATCTAAATTGTTGAAAACCCCGATTTTTACCTCCCCGCCTTTGATCCAAATTTCCGTACGCCCATAGGGCGAAACGGCGGCGCGCCCTTCGCGCCGCCGGCGGAATCAATCGCCGCGGCCTAAGGCCGCGGCGGCCGCGGCCTGAAGCCGCGGCCAGCAGCCGCGGCCTCAGGCCGCGGACTGCAGCCGCGGCCTGAAGCCGCGGCACTGCGCCGCGGCCTGCAGGCCGCGGCGGCCGCGGCCTCAGGCCGCGGCCAACTGCCGCGGCCTGAAGCCGCGGCCCTGTGCCGCGGCCTCAGGCCGCGGCCAGTTGCCGCGGCCTGAAGCCGCGGCGGCCGCGGCCTCAGGCCGCGGCCAACTGCCGCGGCCTGAAGCCGCGGCCCTGTGCCGCGGCCTGCAGGCCGCGGCCAGTTGCCGCGGCCTGCAGGCCGCGGCCCGCCGCCGCGGCGGCCGCGGCCCGCAGCCGCGGCCCGTCGCCGCGACGGCGGCCGCACCCTACGCGGCCAGCCGTCGCGGCGACACGCCGTGGGCCCCCCCTTAGGGTTTCCTGAAACCCTAACCCTAACGGGTTATTTTTCGGGGGAGGCCCAATATTAACCCTAATGGGTTGTTTTCATGGCCCAAAAAGGCCAGAAAATTAGCCCATTCACACAAATTATTTTATTTATTTTTTGGCCCTAAAAAGCCCAAAATAGGTAAAAGAAAATTTGAAAGGGTTTAAAGCGGTAAAATAAAAACTATAAAATATGGATCAAAAAGGCAAAAGTTTTCAAAAAAAAAAAAATTTTTTTTTGCACGTCGCACACAATTTTAAAATTATTTTAAATGCTTGTGTTTCGATTATCTGCGTGGTTGTATGTTGCAAAAATATTATCTGCGTGGATGTGCAAATTTTAGGCTATGTTTTTAGGGATCAGCCAGGTTTCCGACACCGTTTTAAATTCCCGCAATTTTTCTTTTCTTTTGAGAGAAACTTTGTATGTGAGGATGAAAATGTAAAAAGAAGACCGAAGGACACCAAAAAGAAGCTGAAGGCGTTTCGCTCAATGAAGATAGGGGCTTCTCTCTGAAGTTCCCGAGTTGTAATTTACTTTCATGCCTTTTATTTTGATGTAACCTCGGACTGGACTTTTTATTTATTTTTCGGTGTCGGCTGGCTGATCCCCATAGCCTAAGGTCATTATTTCTGTTTTTCATTGTTTTTGCATTAAACTGCGTGGTTGATTAATTAGCTTTAATACCATGTTTTAATGTCGCAATGAAAACCATTAAACAGCATGCGTGATTGTTAATTTTTTAGTAATTAATTATTCACATTACCTGAAAAAGCATGTATGTTAAAACCGCAGTAATTTAAATTCATGAAAATGACTACATTACATGCGTGGATGTCTGTCTTACTTTCAGTCTTAATGATACATGCTATTTTGTTTCTGTACATGCTAGATCATAAAATGGCCAGACTCGCAAATGTAGACTTCTCAGTCCTGAAGGCTGATGGGTCAAACTACCTGAGTTGGCAGTTGGACCTGAAGTTCCATCTGCGCTCTCATGGTTTCAGTCTCACACAGACTGAAAAGGCAACAACTAGTACTGCCCCAGCTAACAAGGAGGCTTCAGTGGAAGCACCTCATACAGAGGAAGTTTCCGATATATTAAAGGCGAAAGCCATTATATATATCAGGAAACACTTAGACTCGACCTTAAAGGACGAGTACCTCACTGTAGAGGACCCTTACGAGCTGTGGGATGCACTCGAGGAGAGGTACCGACATCAGAGGGATGTCATACTCCCCCGTGCACAGTACGAGTGGACTCACCTCCGCATACAGGATTTCAAATCCGTAGCGGAGTACAACTCAGCTCTTTTCCACATCACCTCACGCCTGAAGTTGTGTGGAGAACCAGTGACGGAGAAAATGTTGCTGGAAAAGACGTTTACGTCTTTCCATGAAAAGGACATGATCCTTATGCAACAATATCGAGAGAGGAAGTTCACAAAGTACTCTGACCTTCTTTCATGCCTACTTATGGCTGAACAGAACAGAGACCTGTTGGTTGCCACCCACAACCTGCGCCCTCCTGGCTCCGCTCCATTGCCACCTCCTGCAGAGGCCCACTTCCAGTCTTCCCAGAAGAAGAAGACGGACAAAAAGGCAAAATTCCAGAAATGGAAAGAACAGAAGCAGCGGAAGAAGGCCACTCACCCAGCTCCTCCCCAGAACCAGAAGTTCGTGGACAAGAAGCAGAAGAGGATTCCCAACAAAGGAGGCACTCCCAAGAAAGACTGGGAGGACAAATGCTCAAAATGCGGGATGACGGGCCACTGGTCCAGAATCTGCCGCACAGCAAAACACCTCCAGGACCTCTACCAGGCAAGCCTCAAGCCTCGAGCTGAGACAAACCTGATGGAGAGCGCAGCGTTGGCAGAGACCTCATGGACTCCCGAAGATTTCATGGGAGATGATACTTTCTAGATCTGGACCACTTTTATGCAATTAGCAATGTATCTTAAATTTTTTATGCATCGTATCTAGTTATTTTTTCCATGTCAAACAATATCTTTTTAGCATTTATTTATGAAAGTGAATCTTTTATCTATATTTATTGCTTGAATGTCTTTCCCCATTTTTAGATATGGAACTTATCTGCCTAGTGGACAGTGCATCGACGCACTCGATCCTTCAAAACATAGACTATTTCACGAGCGTAAGTAGTTATTCTGGCCCACTGAGAACAATCTCAGGGCCAGCAAATATAATCGAAGGATCAGGGGAAGCAATTATATTGCTCCCCGGCAACACACAAATAACACTTAAAAATGCGTTATACTCCCCAAAATCCATCCGAAACCTCCTAAGTTTTAAAGACATCCGTTTAAACGGATATCACTTAGAGACGGTCGAGGAGGATAAAAGGGAATACTTGCTTGTAACGGCTCTTACAAATGGTTCAAAAACCATTGTGGAACGTTTCAAGGGACTCCCCTCGGGACTCTACCAAACAAGTATACAAACTCCAGAAACATCCATGGTGGAGCACCTGCAGTGCCCCCAAACACCAGAATTCCAACTCTGGCACAGTCGACTGGGACACCCTGGTTCGGTTATGATGTACCGCATCATAAAGAACTCCAGGGGCATTGACCTGAAGAACCTGAAGATTCTTCAAAAAGGCAAATTCCCATGTCCACCCTGTTACAAGGGTAAACTGATCACGAGACCCTCTCCACTGAAAGTGGATGTGGAGTCTCCCAGCTTTCTGGAAAGAATCCACGGAGACATTTGTGGGCCGATTCACCCATCAAGTGGTCCGTTTAGGTACTTTATGGTCCTGATAGACGCATCAACTAAGTGGTCACATGTGTGCCTACTGTCCACCCGTAACCTAGCACTATCTAAGCTTTTAGCTCAGATAATAAAGTTACGGGCCCACTTCCCCGACCACCAGATAAAGAAACTTCGTCTGGACAATGCGGGGGAGTTTACGTCACAAGTCTTTCTAGACTATTGCCAAGCTCAGGGAATTGAAGTCGAACATCCTGTAGCGCATGTTCACACCCAAAATGGGTTAGCAGAATCTCTAATTAAGAGACTGCAATGGATCGCTCGTCCATTATTACTTCAATCCCAGATGCCAGTGAATGCGTGGGGTCATGCAATTTTGCATGCTGCATCTTTAATAAAATTAAGACCCTCTGGAGGTCAGTCATCTTCTCCAATGCAACTAGCACTTGGAGCCCCACCAATTGTCTCACATTTGAGAATATTTGGTTGTGCAGTATACGTCCCCATAGCACCACCACAAAGGACAAAGATGGGTCCACAACGTCGCCTAGGCATTTATGTTGGGTTTGACACCCCCTCCATAATTAGATTCCTAGAACCCCTAACGGGGGACGTCTTTAAGGCACGTCTAGAAGACTGTGAATTCGATGAAACATCGTTCCCAAGACTAGGCTCACAGACAAAGAAGCCCGAAGCTTCAGAAAGTATCACTTGGGATACAAAAACTTTATGTCACTTTGATCCGCCAACAAGCCAGTGTGAGGAGGAGGTCCTGAAGATTCTCCACATCCAAAACACTGTCCATCTCTTGCCGGACAAATTTACTGACAACCAGAAGATTGTCAGATCACACATCCCTGCTGCTAACACTCCAGCTAGGATTGACATACCGCAAAATGGATGCACAGCTAGGATTGACATACCGCAAAATGGATGCAATCCGCCTGCAGCAGAAATGGTTGGACCTCTCAAAAAGAGAGGACGACCACCGGGATCCAAGGACCAAGTCCCTCGAAAGAGTAGGACCCTTGGCAATGGTAAACAAATACCACCACAGGATGCTAATTTAAGCCCTGCTACCCCATCTCTCCCAAACTCTCATGAAGAGGAAAAACCGGGAGAAAATGAAGTATCGATACACTATGTACGAACTGGGGAGTATTGGGACAGAAAAAGCACAACAATAGATGACACATTTGCGTGTAATATTGCCATCAACGTCGCGTACTGCGACGATGATATTGAACCACGCTCTCTGACAGAATGTCAAAGCAGAGATGATTGGCCAAAGTGGAAAGCGGCAATAGGAGTGGAGTTGGATTCACTCACCAAACGCAAGGTCTTCGGACCAATAGTCCAGACACCAAAAGGTGTAAAACCTGTGGGTTATAAATGGGTATTTGTTAGAAAACGAAATGAACAGAATGAGATCGTACGCTACAAAGCAAGGCTTGTAGCGCATGGTTTTACCCAACGTCCTGGGGTGGATTTTGAAGCCACATACTCCCCGGTCATGGACGCGATCACCTTCCGATTCCTCATTGGCATAACAGCACAAGAGGGTTTAGATATGCAACTCATGGACGTGGTTACTGCATACCTATATGGCAACCTAGACCGAGACATCTATATGAGATTGCCTGACGGTTATTCTTTGCCTGCAGCACTAAAAGAGAGAGACCGTGACATCTACTCAGTGAAACTGCAAAGATCATTATATGGTCTAAAACAATCTGGAAGGATGTGGTATAACAGACTGAGCGACTTCCTTGCACAACAAGGATTTAAAAACGACCCAGTCTGTCCTTGCATCTTTATAAGAGCAAAGGCAACAGGATTTGTAATAATAGCCGTCTATGTAGACGACTTAAACCTCATCGGACCTCCTGAAGAGATCGCAAAGATTTCTAGAAGCCTGACAGAAACTTTCGAGATGAAAGACCTCGGAAAATCAAAATTCTGTTTAGGCCTTCAGATAGAGCATCTTAAAAATGGGATCCTGTTACACCAGTCAACTTACACATCGAACTTACTGAAAAAGTTTCAGATGGATAAGTGCCACCCCCTCAGCACTCCGATGGTCGTCAGATCATTGGATGTTCACAAAGACCCCTTCCGGCCGCTGGAAGAGGGGGAGGAAGTACTAGGCCCCGAAGTGCCTTATTTAAGTGCTATCGGTGCACTCCTTTACCTGGCTAACTGCACTCGCCCTGACATAGCGTTTGCAGTAAACTTACTAGCCAGATATAGTGCTGCACCTACACAGCGGCACTGGGCCGGAGTTAAGCACCTTCTGCGCTACCTCCAAGGGTCCATAGACTTAGGTCTATTCTATAGGAAAGGGGCATCAACTGGTTTAGTTGGTTATGCTGACGCAGGTTACAGGTCCGATCCTCATACAGAGAAGTCTCAGACCGGATACATGTTCACATATGGCGGTACGGCCATATCCTGGAGATCTGTGAAGCAGACCATGACGACCGTCTCATCCACCCACTCAGAGCTACTTGCAATCTTCGAAGCAAGCAAGGAATGCTTCTGGCTACGCTCGGTGATCCAGCACATACTCACCTCCACCGACCTTACTACCGGCGTTCTTGCACCCACTCCACTCCATGAAGACAATGCAGCATGTATAGCCCAGCTACAGGACGGCTACATCAAAGGTGACAAGACGAAGCATATCTCCCCCAAGTTCTTCTGGACGCACGACCTTCAGAAGCAAAAGCAGATTGAGGTACAGAAGATCCAATCATGTAATAACTTGGCGGATTTGCTTACCAAATCCCTGCCTACTAGTATCTTTGAGAAACTTGTATATGGGATTGGGATGAGGAGAGTCAGTAAATGTAAACTGGGTCAGGATGAGAAAACTATGAACTCATAGATACATAGGAGACTGATGTATAGATTCATAGGAAATCTGCAAGCCTGAAGCTTGGTCAGATAAGGGGGAGTCAACTGCAGAGTTGTACTCTTTTCCCTTGGCTACAGGTTTTTTCCCACTGGGTTTTCCGTAGTCAAGGTTTTGACGAGGCAACCTCGTTGACTCTGGATCCTGAAGTATCCACCCCTTGACACATCCCTAAAACAGGGGAAGTTATGGGTTAACTGTTCTTTCTTTAACAAGACAGTAACCCTAACTCGGATCCTGAAGAATCCACCTCTTATTTCAATGTTGATTGGATAAGGGGAAGTGTTATGAATAGGCCCATTGGGCCAATTGGGTATCCAACCCACTATTGAAAGCTATAAATACACGGGTAGGGGGCTCTTAACCCCTTACACCTATTTCTCCCTAAATTCCCTTCACAACAAATACAACATTATTATGACATACTAGACTAGGTCACATAGGAAAAGCGAGATAGAACGCTTGGCTAAAGAGGGTCTTTTGGGATCTCTCACCAAAATTGAAATTCATACGTGTGAACCATGTTTAGCAGGCAAATCTACTAGGAAACCATTTGGAAAGGCAATACGAGCTAAAACTCCATTACAACTCATACACTCTGACATTTGTGGACCCATGAGTGTGAGGGCTAGGCATGATGCCTCATATTTCATTACATTTATAGATGACTATTCTCGGTTTGGAAAGGTATACCTCATATCCCATAAATCCAAAGCATTATAGTGCTTCAGATTGTTTTTAAAGAAGTTGAGAATCAATTGGATAAAAAGGTTAAAACCTCGAGGATAGACCGAGAAAAGGAATATCTATCAGATCAGTTTAAAGATATATGTAATGAAAAAGGAATTCTAAGACAGCTTACTACTCCTTATACACCTCAGTAAAATGGTGTTGCTAAGAGAAGGAATAGAACTCTCTTAGAAATGGTTCGATGCAGGATGTCGCAAGCAAACTTACCAATTAAGTGTCGGGGAGATGCATTGTTGACTGCAACACATGTTTTAAACCTAGTACCTTCTAAATCGATTCATAAAACAACATATGAACTCTAGACTCGTAAAAGTCCAAATTTGAGTTTCTTAAAGCTATGGAGATGTGGAACTTATGTACATAACACTTCTCATAAGCATGGGAAGTTGGGACTCAGAGGAAAGAAGAATATATTCATTACATACTCTGAACACGCAAAAGGTTATGTTTTTTTGGGTGAGCAAGAAGACGGCACTGTCATAGAATATGAATCAAGGGATGCCACGTTTATAGAGAATATGTTTCCTACACAAGGCGAAGTCAGAAATGAAGATGATCTCCATGAGTTGGAAGATCCAGACTTCGTGAGTATTAGGTCATTTGAGGTACAAGAGAATACTTCTCAAGTCACTGAGATTAGTGGGAGTGGTGTGTCCGAAAGAGAAGTAATTTAGAATTCTCAGCTTGATGAGTCAGTTGGGAGAGGCAAAAGGATTAATGTTCCTCGACGAAGATTTGAAATCGAAAGGGAAGCTTTAATTGATGTACCTCAAGATAACGAAGAACCTCGGAGTGTAGAAGAAGCTTTATCTCTTCATGATCGAGATTATTGGAAGAAAGCCATGGAAGAAGAAATGGATTCCCTGGAAGTTAACCAAGTTTGGGAACTGGTTAATTTATCGCCTAATCAAAAAACAATTGGGAATAAGTGGATTCTCAAAAAAAGAGAAAGGCGGATGGATCCATTGAAAGACATAAGGCTCGGCTGGTAGCAAAGGGATATACACAAAAGGAAGGAATAGATTACGAAGAAACCTTTTCACCAATTGTTAAATTTACCTCTATTCATCTAATACTATCTTTAGCTGCTCACATGAATTTAGAACTTCACCAAATGGATGTTGTAACGGCCTGTTTCTATCGTACCTTCTTCGTGCACGTGCTTTTGATCGTGCACGTGTTTATTTTAGACTTTATTTGTTTTGAACGTTTTTGTGTGGTATGTCGTCGTGATCATATCTGAAAGTATTAGATTGTGGAATAACTTGGGAACGACATATCTCGAGTCGTTCTTCAGCGACGCTATCTTAATTGGCGTGACGTCGCGACTTTCTGTTTTGATGCGAGACGTTACGAATTTTAGTTTCGTCTCTCGACATCTAAATATAGATCCGTCTTCTCCACTATCTTTATTTAGTCATCTAGAACACCCCATAATTATTTTACAATTTTTGAACTTAATTTAACCTATTTTCCATTTTTTTGAAAGTTTTAAATAATTTTAAAACATATTTTTATAAGAGTTTTAATTACAATAAAATTCCTATATTATAATAACGTATTAAAGAATTTTTAGACAAAATTTTAGAATTTTTGGCCGCACCAATTTTGCGTGAGGGAGAGGAGAGTAATTTTTAACTAAATTAATTATTTTAAATTATTTTAATTAAGTTTTTCCGAACCCTAACCCTAACCCTAGCTCTAACATATTTAAATTAGCCCTAGGCTTAGTTATTTCATCATTGCTCAAAACCCTAGCCGCCGTTTCCTCTTCCAAAGCTTCGTCGCAACGTTGCGACGATCGCAACGTGCACGACCGGAGCTCTCCCCCGCAAATCCTAGCGCACGACCGGAGCAAGCCCCCGCATCGCCGCTCGCACAGCCCGCTGCATCGCCCCCCCGCTGTCGCTCGCTCCGACCGAGGCTCTCTCTCGGTCTGACCGAGGGATTTTCCTTGCACAGCAGCCCGCACCGCTCCGCTCCGCATCGCCAGCGTCCGACCGACCCGCCTTGTCGGTCTGACCGAAGCGCCGCCCCGCTGCATCGCTCCCATCGCTTCGCCCGCATCCGCAGCGCACGACCGACGGGGTCTGTCGGTCTGACCGACGTTTTCCCTCGCACCGCCGCTGCGACCGACCCCGCCGCATCACAGCTCGCACGACCGAGAGCTTCTCTCGGTCTGACCGAGAGAAACCCTCGCACCGAAGGTGAACGACCGACGGCCTAGTGTCGCAAGTGGGTTTCTCCCACACCAACTTCTGTGGTGGGCCCCCCAAGTGCTCCTGAGGTGTTGTGGGCCCCCCTTGGACCCCTAGCACTGCTGTGGGCCCCACTTGGACGTGCCACTTCGCGGATTTGCCGTCTACGACGTTGCGACACGTCGTAGGCCTTCGTCGCAAGTTCGGACTTTTGGAGAGACGTGCGAGGACCAGATCTGGAGCCGAGGAGTTCTCCGATCAGACCCGACATCCAATCAACAGCAAACTCCGGTTCAGGTTGGTTCCCCGAAACTCGTAGAAACCCCCACAATAGCTGACTGAACCCTAAACTAAAAACCGTCAACTTGAACTAAATTTAATTTTCAGCTCCTGTAAAACGTTGTACGAACATAGAAAATCGACGAACGGACTAATTTGACTGTGCACATAGGATAGATCGTCGATTAGGTTGATACATCAAAAAGTGACTTCTGACGAATAGGATAGTCCCGAAAACCTAGAAATGAAACCTAATAGGATTTTGATAAATTTGAGACCTGACGTCGTCGCCGTGGCGATATTTCAGACGGACTACCGCGGACGCGACGACTGGACGAGACGCTTCGGGAGGAAGACACACTCGCCATCGCAGGCAAGTGTATCCACTTGCACTTTTTGGCCGTACTTAGGCCTTAGTTGGTTAGAACTGTTAGACTGTGAACAAATAGAACCGGACGTGAAATGATAGCGTCCGGGACGACTCTTGACGGCTCAGACTTGACGACGAAGTCTGAGCCTGACAATAACAACTTTTGATATTGTAGGGCTATCATGTGTGTGCGTGTGTGTGGAGACCCTAGAACAACCCTTCCTGTCTTGTCACGTCATGTCCCGTCTTGCACAGCCCGCTGGGCAATGGGGCACTCTCCGAGTGATCCCTTGTACAGACTCACAGCCTGCGGGCAATAGGGCACTCTCCAAGTTGAGAGAGTGATCCCTTGTACGGATACACAGCCCGAGGGCAATAGGGCACTCTCCAAGCTAGAGAGAGTGATCCCTTGTACGGATTCTCAGCCTGCGGGCAATAGGGCACTCGCCAAGCTAGAGCGAGTGATCCCTTGTACGGATATCTTGTCTTGTCTTGTCTTGGGGTTTGGGGTTGGGTTGAGCGTGCGCACGGCAAGAGGGTTTGATCCCCCTCGAACCGTAAGGCGTGAACCCTTTCGTGTCTCACTTGTCTTGTCCTGCCTTGTTTCCGTCACGTCACGTCTTGTCTTGACACCTGTAGGCTAGTCCCGTAGTTGGTAGCACACGCTACGACTACTACTTGTCCCGTTTTACTTTCCTGCTGCGTTACTTCCTGTCGTGTTACTCTGTTATAACCACAGCATGCTAATCAACCAGTAAACTGTTGTGTAAAAGAACCTCAGTATGCTAATCAACCAGTAAACCGTTGTTTAAAGTTCGGTGCACTTGCAGTAAAGTCTAACCCTTCTTGTAGACTTTACCTGACGTACAGTTCCTTTTCTTGGGTGCTGTACGTCAGGTATTTAGCCAGAGTTCGTGGACGAGGCAGTCTCACTGGAGTACGAGGAGCCGAGGACGTCGACCCAGAGCACGTGCCTGACGAGGACCAGACCTTGAGGTCTTTTAGTCGCCACTTTCAGAAGTTACTACTTTCCGTTTCTTTTAGATAGTTTGTTGCCACGCTTAGGCTTCCTTTTTAGACTTTGTACTTGTTCGATATCATATCTCTAATTTAATGAATGCAATTTCTTTTCTGTACTTTTGTTGTTTCGAACTATAAAAATGCAAGAACTTGAAAATCTTTTAAAATGGTACCTCTACAGACGCTTATTGGGTCCGAGCTTCTCAGCTCTGGCCTAAGCGGGCCTCGTCACGTTTCGTTTCCGCCCATTTTGGGAAGCGGGGCGTGACAGGTTTTAGTGGTGGCCCATGCAGGTCATGCAAAAGTTCGGAACAATAAAAGTACCGCATTCATTTGATATCCACGTACAAGTCTGAATTAGTCTCCCAGTCTTAGATAGTAGGAAGACTTAGATAGATACCTAGGTTGATAGTCGGACGCCTTGGTTAAGATTTAGTTGTTCTCGTCCTAGACTATTTTAGCATCCCCATTTGATTCTGATCGTATTTGATATCTAGAGTCCTTCTTTCAGTTAGTCGCTCGCCCAGCTCCATCGACTTCGGGCCTAGCAGAACGTAACCTCGATTCTCTTAGGAACTTTCTCTTTAGATCCTGATTATATTCTAGCTCATTAGGAAGTCTTAGAGCTGAGTTATCCTAAATCTTTAGACAACCCGATGATTAGAACACTTGTCCTCTAGCATCCCTCTTATCCTTGCAAATTTTGTGCTATCGACCATAGAGTCCCATCGTAGCTCTTCACGATTCATATCTTACGCGTAATCTTCATGCGATCATTTTTCCTTTCTCTCGATTCTCGTGATCGTTTCCTGACGATCATCATCAATCCTTCGGATCCCTTCCCTGACCAATTCTACCTCCTCTAAAATTATTTTCGACTTTCCTTATTAAGTTTTCGCTCCAGATTGATTTCTTTGAAAACCCCTATATTATATATTTAAAATTTGCTGTTTTGGATCGAGTTAAAACTTTTAATTGACGTGGAGCTTTCTTGGACGTAAAAAAAAAATTTTAAGTCAATATCTCGCACTCGTTTTAAATCATTATTCCTCAAATTCAGTTTTTTTATTTGCCTTGTTTCTAAAATATATATATTACTTTTATAAACTACACAATTTATTTCTACTATCTTGTACTTATTTTCGAATTTTTTTTCCTTTCCCAAAACCTGCTTCCTTTAAAAGTATTTTCGAAATTTATTATTAAATCCTCCGCCCAGTTTGACTTCTTTGAAAACTTTTATTAATTATTTAAAATTTCTTATCTTCGGTTGAGTTAAAATTCTTTCGCAAATTTTGAAACCTTTCGGTCGTGAAAGTTTTAAGTTACGACCTCGTACTTATTTTCGAATCAGTATCCATCGAATTTTAGTTTTAAAACTTTGTTATCATTTCGGGAATTCAATATATCATTTTTCTACCTACGAAATTTATTTTAACCATTTACGTACGTACTTTAGAATATTTTTCTAAAACAAAGGGGGATTTTAAATTTCTTACATATAAACATCTCTATGTTCATCGTGCTCATACTTCAAGAACCTTTGTTTAAATTCATTTTCATTTACAAAACAATCGCTACCTCATCCCACTTTTATTTCCTTTATTTCTTGTTTTCGAAACCCATTATTAAATTCTTCGCTCGGTTTAACTTCCTTGAAAACCCTTTATTATATATATTTAAAATTTATTTCTTTTCGATTAAAAGTTCCTTCTTAGATTTTGAAATCTCCTTGGTCGTCAATTTTCAAGTTACTATCTGGAAATTATTTCAAATCGGTATCTTTCATATTTTCATTTTGAAAACCGTGTTAACATTTTGATAATTCAATTTATATTTTTCTGGGCTACCAGATCTATTTCTAAATCACTTACAGTTCATACTTTTAAAATATTTTCTGGACTAGGTGGAACTTCAATTATTATTATTATTATTATCATATCTGATCTATGATCCTCGTGACCACATTTCAAAATCGTTGTGAAAAATTATTTCCATTTGCAAAACAATCGTTTTCCACCCCACCAACTACCTCCTTATCTTGCCTTATTTGAACTCGTTCCTTCCGATCTAATTTCGTTCCGCTTTTGATTTAGTTTTCTTTCCTTCTTTATCTAGACATTAGACCTTGTAGTTATCCATGCTATCTCCAGTTTAGGAGTATGCCCTCTGGTAGGTGATGTCGTTGCAGTGCCTGAGTATAGGTAGAGTGTGTAGACCTGTATGAGTGTGTCATCTTTAGGATCCTGATGTTTGTCTCCTGTGTCTTGAATGTGTACTCAGTGTTAACCATGGTATGATGGGAGTTGTCTGAATGACGGTATTCATGCTTATAAGGGTGGCGTCATCGCAGGCAGATCCTTAGACTTAGTTTTAGTTTTAATGAATGGTTTATCTTGGCTGTATGTGACTGTATCAAAACTTTGTTTTCTTTAAACCAAATCTTTAAAGTTTTAAAACTAGCTCACAAGATCACAAATCACTTAACCTCCCCCATCCATTACCGCAACGCCACATGTTTTTCCAAATGTCTTAAAATATTTCTTTGGCCCTAAGCCTCTCTTTCTCTTCTCTTCTTCTCCCTTAAAGAAAGTTTTCGTGTTTATGGTTGTTATATTAGTTGGGACTAGCTAATATCGTTATAGGATTTTTGTTTGCAGGTAGGCTTGGAGTGAGATGAGTTTTACTATGGCAATGATTAATCGATTTTGGGAACTCAAGGATGATGGATTAGAATATCTTTTGGATAAAAAGAATGAGCTGTCCAAGACCTATTTAAAATACCGATGTGAGACGGACTCAATGAGAAATTCTGGTCGGATGAAATTATACGAGGAGATGAGAACTCAACAGACTTGAGGCTTAGACGAGTAGTAGATAGGAGTAACTGCGGAGAATAGTATGAGTTAGGGTGATCATGAGATTGAGTAGAGCTTACATTAGCATTGAGACGGATTGATGAATTGACGTGAGAAGACTTTGAGAATAACACGACGTGTGGAGATAAATGGATGATTAGGCAGTCGGACTTAATATTAGTTGGGATTAGTTATAGCGAGCAGGATGATGGGTAATTCTGACAGATCAAAATATTTGGTGGATGAATTTATGGGGAGATATGACGAGAATGTAATGAAAACACAGCAATTGTTGATTTGTGAAGGTATTGCATGATAGACAAAGTTTTTGTCTTGGATTGGTGGTTGACTAGAAAATCATTTTAGCGATTGAATAATACTGGGAAGAGATCGGGAGTTTAAAAGATAAGATGTTATTAAGCGATGATGTTTGGCGGAGTGGTACGATATCAGAAGATGTTATTATTTATATGAGAACTTGGAGTTGGAAATTGAAACGGTAGTGATGGAACTATATTATTAGGAGGTGAGTTAGTCGTGGCTTTGCCCAGTGAAAACATGGATTATGGGGTATTATTGAGGAACGTTGTTCGAAGTTACGGGATTAGAAATCTTTATGGGTAGATATGATAGTTGCGGGTATAAGGTTATATGGGTGATATTATAACTAGTGTGAGTGATTCCGAGGGCGGAATCATTTCTAAGGTGGGTAGAATGTAACGGCCTGTTTCTATCGTACCTTCTTCGTGCACGTGCTTTTGATCGTGCACGTGTTTATTTTAGACTTTATTTGTTTTGAACGTTTTTGTGTGGTATGTCGTCGTGATCGTCTCTGAAAGTATTAGATTGTGGAATAACTTGGGAACGACATATCTCGAGTCGTTCTTCAGCGACGCTATCTTAATTGGCGTGACGTCGCGACTTTCTGTTTTGATGCGAGACGTTAAGAATTTTAGTTTCGTCTCTCGACATCGAAATGTAGATCCGTCTTCTCCACTATCTTTATTTAGTCATCTAGAACACCCCATAATTATTTTACAATTTTTGAACTTAATTTGACCTATTTTCCATTTTTTTGAAAGTTTTAAATAATTTTAAAACATATTTTTATAAGAGTTTTAATTACAATAAAATTCCTATATTATAATAACGTATTAAAGAATTTTTAGGCAAAATTTTAGAATTTTTGGCCGCACCAATTTTGCGTGAGGGAGAGGAGAGCAATTTTTAACTAAATTAATTATTTTAAATTATTTTAATTAAGTTTTTCCGAACCCTAACCCTAACCCTAGCTCTAACCTATTTAAATTAGCCCTTGGCTAAGTTATTTCATCATTGCTCAAAACCCTAGCGCCGTTTCCTCTTCCAAAGCTTCGTCGCAACGTTGCGACGATCGCAACGTGCACGACCGGAGCTCTCCCCCGCAAATCCTAGCGCACGACCGGAGCAAGCCCCCGCATCGCCGCTCGCACAGCCCGCTGCATCGCCCCCCCGCTGTTGCTCGCTCCGACCGAGGCTCTCTCTCGGTCTGACCGAGGGATTTTCCTTGCACAGCAGCCCGCACCGCTCCGCTCCGCATCGCCAGCGTCCGACCGACCCGCCTTGTCGGTCTGACCGAAGCGCCGCCCCGCTGCATCGCTCCCATCGCTTCGCCCGCATCCGCAACGCACGACCGACGGGGTCTGTCGGTCTGACCGACGTTTTCCCTCGCACCGCCGCTGCGACCGACCCCGCCGCATCACAGCTCGCACGACCGAGAGCTTCTCTCGGTCTGACCGAGAGAAACCCTCGCACCGAAGGTGAACGACCGACGGCCTAGTGTCGCAAGTGGGTTTCTCCCACACCAACTTCTGTGGTGGGCCCCCCAAGTGCTCCTGAGGTGTTGTGGGCCCCCCTTGGACCCCTAGCACTGCTGTGGGCCCCACTTGGACGTGCCACTTCGCGGATTTGCCGTCTACGACGTTGCGACACGTCGTAGGCCTTCGTCGCAAGTTCGGACTTTTGGAGAGACGTGCAAGGACCAGATCTGGAGCCGAGGAGTTCTCCGATCAGACCCGACATCCAATCAACAGCAAACTCCGGTTCAGGTTGGTTCCCCGAAACTCGTAGAAACCCCCACAATAGCTGACTGAACCCTAAACTAAAAACCGTCAACTTGAACTAAATTTAATTTTCAGCTCCTGTAAAACGTTGTACGAACATAGAAAATCGACGAACGGACTAATTTGACTGTGCACATAGGATAGATCGTCGATTAGGTTGATACATCAAAAAGTGACTTCTGACGAATAGGATAGTCCTGAAAACCTAGAAATGAAACCTAATAGGATTTTGATAAATTTGAGACCTGACGTCGTCGCCGTGGTGATATTTCAGACGGACTACCGCGGACGCGACGACTGGACGAGACGCTTCGGGAGGACGACACACTCGCCATCGCAGGCAAGTGTATCCACTTGCACTTTTTGGCCGTGCTTAGGCCTTAGTTGGTTAGAACTGTTAGACTGTGAACAAATAGAACCGGACGTGAAATGATAACGTCCGGGACGACTCTTGACGGCTCAGACTTGACGATGAAGTCTGAGCCTGACAATAACAACTTTTGATATTGTAGGGCTATCATGTGTGTGCGTGTGTGTGGACACCCTAGAACAACCCTTCCTGTCTTGTCACGTCATGTCCCGTCTTGCATAGCCCGTTGGGCAATAGGGCACTCTCCGAGTGATCCCTTGTACAGACTCACAGCCTGCGGGCAATAGGGCACTCTCCAAGTTGAGAGAGTGATCCCTTGTACGGATACACAGCCCGAGGGCAATAGGGCACTCTCCAAGCTAGAGAGAGTGATCCCTTGTACGGATTCTCAGCCTGCGGGCAATAGGGCACTCACCAAGCTAGAGCGAGTGATCCCTTGTACGGATATCTTGTCTTGTCTTGTCTTGGGGTTTGGGGTTGGGTTGAGCGTGCGCACGGCAAGAGGGTCTGATCCCCCTCGAACCGTAAGGCGTGAACCCTTTCGTGTCTCACTTGTCTTGTCCTGCCTTGTTTCCGTCACGTCACGTCTTGTCTTGACACCTGTAGGCTAGTCCCGTAGTTGGTAGCACACGCTACGACTACTACTTGTCCCGTTTTACTTTCCTGCTGCGTTACTTCCTGTCGTGTTACTCTGTTATAACCACAGCATGCTAATCAACCAGTAAACTGTTGTGTAAAAGAACCTCAGCATGCTAATCAACCAGTAAACTGTTGTTTAAAGTTCGGTGCACTTGCAGTAAAGTCTAACCCTTCTTGTAGACTTTACCTGACGTACAGTTCCTTTTCTTGGGTGCTGTACGTCAGGTATTTAGCCAGAGTTCGTGGACGAGGCAGTCTCACTGGAGTACGAGGAGCCGAGGACGTCGACCAAGAGCACGTGCCTGACGAGGACCAGACCTTGAGGTCTTTTAGTCGCCACTTTCAGAGGTTACTACTTTCCGTTTTTTTAGATAGTTTGTTGCCACGCTTAGGCTTCCTTTTTAGACTTTGTACTTGTTCGATATCATATCTCTAATTTAATGAATGCAATTTCTTTTCTGTACTTTTGTTGTTTCGAACTATAAAAATGCAAGAACCTGAAAATCTTTTAAAATGGTACCTCTACAGACGCTTATTGGGTCCGAGCTTCTCAGCTCTGGCCTAAGCGGGCCTCGTCACGTTTCGCTTCCGCCCATTTTAGGAAGCGGGGCGTGACAGATGTCAAGACGACATTCCTAAATGGTGAACTAGATGAGGAAATCTACATGGATCAGCCAGTAGGTTTCATTATTAAAGGCCAAGAAAATAAAGTCTGTAAATTACAGAAATCTATATATGGCCTTAAACAAGCATCTAGGCAATGGAACCAGAGGTTTCATAGAGTTGTCACCTCATTTGGTTTCGAGATGATCGAAGAAGATCATTGTGTTTATGTGAAGCAACAT
This sequence comes from Scilla litardierei, assembly GCA_030789695.1. Classification (NCBI taxonomy): domain Eukaryota; kingdom Viridiplantae; phylum Streptophyta; class Magnoliopsida; order Asparagales; family Asparagaceae; genus Scilla; species Scilla litardierei. The sequence continues at coordinate 5,656,042 of CM061131.1, forward strand.
AAAAACAAATTTGTCATCTAGGCAATGGAACCAGAGGTTTCATAGAGTTGTCACCTCATTTGGTTTCGAGATGATCGAAGAAGATCATTGTGTTTATGTGAAGCAACATAAAAACAAATTTGTCATCTTGACATTATACGTAGATGACATCTTGTTACCTAGTAATGATATGGAGTTTCTGATAACCATAAAAGAATGGTTATCATCTAACTTTGAAATGAAAGACATAGGAGAAGCGAAATTTATACTTGGTGTAAAAATCCGAAGAGATCGTTCTAAGAGATTTCTTGCATTGTCGCAAGAAATATATATTAATAAAGTGTTAGAACGATTCAACATGTCTAGCTGTAATCCAGTTGAAACTCCAACATCGAAAGGCGATAACCTAAGTCTAAATGATTGTCCTAGTACAGCGGATGAAAAGAACAAATGGCAAGAGTGCCATATGCAAGTGCAGTTGGTAGCTTAATATATGCTATGTTGTGTACAAGGCCAGTCATATCTCATGTAGTAGGATTGGTAAGTCGATATTAGTCAAATCATGGACCTGAGCATTGGAAGGCTGTGAAGAGGATC